>JBAMNC010001899.1:0-597686 GCA_037902135.1 Cetoscarus ocellatus
GCAGGAAAACCAAGGGTAAAAATCCAAATCAAAACACCACCCGAGAAGCAAACCACATACTGATCCTTGAAAAACACCACCACCAGGGAAGGGACTGCCCCTCGTTTTGGCCCGCAGCACCTGTAACACAAAAAAAAGAATAATTATTTGTTGCCCTCCTGTGAGTGAACAAATTAAATCAAATACAAAAACAGGACCCAAGTTAAAGAAAATCAAAAGAATAATCCAAGTTAATGAAATTCAACTAAAAAATAATCAAAAGAAAGAAAAGAAAAGAATAAACAATGAAACCAAAGGAGACAATTCTTTAAAGTGTGTGTGTCCCAACCTCCTAAAAAGACATGTAGGGTGGCAGCCTGCCTCACCCCAAAACCTACACACACTAAACCTCCTGGCCTGAAATGAAATATGTTTCAAAACAAAATAGAGATGAAACAAAATAATTAAACAAGAACTCGAAATTTCAACCAAAGTTCCCCAATAAACAACAAACAAAATAAAAGTAGCCACAGCAAACAAAATAGAGATTAATAATTAATTAAGCCAAAACTAAGGAAGATAATGGATCCAAATTGAAATCAACCAGGGGAAATGAAGACGTCCAACCATATAAATTTAACAGAACTACAACTAAGTGTAACCAAACTAGACTAAAGGAAAACCTAAATGAAACGAAGAACTGAATTAAACTAAACCGTAACAGAAATCATGACCTGAACACGTAACATAACTAAACAGTAAACATAATTAAAACAGCAGTATAACCAAAACAGTAAACATAACCAAAACAGCAGTGCCCGTCTCCTGATGGCTGTTTAGAGCCGGCATCCTCCCACAGCTGTTGTCAAGGTGGATGAATAGTACAAAACCCAAAACCAGTGAAGTTGGCACGTTGTGTAAATCGTAAATAAAAACAGAATATAATGATTTGCAAATCCTTTTCAACTTATATTCAATTGAATACACTGCAAAGACAAGATATTTAATGTTCCAACTGAGAAACTTTATTTTCTTTTGCAAATAATCATCAACTTAGAATTTAATGGCAGCAACACATTGCAAAAAAGTTGGCACAGGGGCATTTTTTACCACTGTGTTACATCGCCTTTCCTTTAACAACACTCAGTAAACGTTTTGGAGCTGACTCTTGCCGCTTACGTGCAGTAATTTCTCCAGATTCTCTGAACCTTTTGAGGATATTACGGACCGTAGATGATGAAATCCCTAAATTCCTTGCAATAGCTCGCTGAGAAATGTTGTTCTTAAACTGTTGGAACAATTTGCTCATGCATTTGTTCACAAAGTGGTGACCCTCGCCCACATCCCTTGTTTGTGAATGACTGACCATTTCAGGGAAGCTGCTTTTATACCCAATCATGGCACCCACCTGTTCTCAATTAGCTTGTTTCACCTGTGGGATGTTCCAAATAAGTGTTTGATGAGCATTCCTCAACTTTCTCAGTCTTTTTTGCCACTTGTGCCAGCTTTTTTAATACATGTTGCAGGGCATCAAATTCTAAAATTAGCTAATATTTGCAATAAATAACACAGTTTACCAGTTCGAACGTTAAGTAGCTTGTCTTTGCTGTGTATTCAGTTGAATACAGGTTGAAAGAGATTTGCAAATCATTGTATTCTGTTATTATTTACGATTTACACAGCGTGCCAACTTCACTGGTTTTGGGTTTGTAGAAGAAGGAGAGCTGCACCTTTTGAAGAGGAGGAATCTGCAGTTGCAGCAGAAAAAAGGAAGATGATTCTGTCCGATGTTGCATGCTTTCACGCACAACCAAGACTAATGAGTCGGCTTAACCCCTCGGCCACGCCGCCCCGGGCAACACACCCACGGACAGAACGGAGCCCAAATCCAAAACATGGTGCCCGCATCAACCCCGGCCGGCCACGCCAACCACGGCAACCAGGTTCTCCCTTGTAGCACGCTAATTGCTCCCCCGCAGCCTCACCAGCTGTGCTGCACAGGGACAAACAGACCACAGAGATCTGAGTAAGATGCCCATGAAACAATCAGGCAGGTGGGGAAAGCAGACCACTCACCTTTCTTTTACTGGACGAAAAGCTCAAGCCAAGCTGCACTCACACCAGCTCAATGACTGCCCACGCCAAGCAAATTCAGCCGCCTCGAGCACGCCATCGACGCTCACTGCCAGGACCAGGGAAAAGGGGCCCGGTTTGGTGACGACACCCTTCTAAAGGTGTGCACCAACCAGCACCTCAAGTCCCTGGTACTGTGCCACACAATGGGCTAGGGTGCCTCGAAGGGCATCCAGTCACACTACCTTCAGAAGAAGAACAATTAGATTATGATGATGATGATGGATGATGAAGATGATGATGAAGATAAGGATGATGATGATGATGATGGGGATAGTGATGATGATGATGATAATGATGAAGATGAGGATGATGAAGATGAGGTTGATAATGATCATGAGGATGATGATGATGATGTTGATGATGATTAAGATGAGGATGATAATGATCATGATGATAATGATGAGAGGGTGATGGTGATGATGATGATGATGAGGATGATGATGATGATGATGAAGATGAGGTGATAATGATCATGAAGATGATGATGATGATGAAGATGGTGATGAGGATCATGATAATAATGATGAAGATGAGGATGATAATGATCATGAGATGATGATGATGATGTTGATGATGATGAAGATGAGGATGATGATGATGAAGATGATGATGTTGTGATGATGATGATGATGATGATGAGGTAAATGATAATGATGAAGATGAGGATGATAATGATCATGAAGATGATGATGATGATGATGATAATGATGATGATGATGATGATGAAGATGGTGATGAGGATCAATGATGATAATGATGAGATGAGGATGATAATGATCATGATGATGGTGATGATGATGAGGATGATGATGTTAATGATGAAGATGAGGATGATGATGATCATGATGATGATGATGATGATGATGAAGATGAGGATGATAATCGCTCATGAAGATGATGATGATGTTGATGATGATGATGAAGATGAGGATGATAATGATCATGATGATAATGATGAAGAGGGTGATGGTGATGATGATGATGAAAATGAGGATGATAATGATCATGAAGATGATGATGATGATGAAGATGGTGATGAGGATCATGATGATAATGATGAAGATGATGAAGATAATGATCATGATGAAGATGATGATAATGATGAAGATGAGGATGATGATGATGATAATGATGAAGATGAGGATGATGATGATGATGATGAAGATGATGATGACGATGGTGATCGATGATGATGATGGTGATGAAGATGATGATGACAATGGTGATGATGATGGTGATGATGGTGATGATGATGATGATGTTGATGATGGTGATGATGAAGATGATGATAATGATGAACATGGTGATGATGATGATGAGGATGATGATGATGATGATGATGGTGATGGTGGTGATGATGATGTTGATGATGATGTGATGATGGTGATGATGATGATGATGGTGATGATGATGATGGTGATGATGATGATGGTGATGGTGATGGTGATTATTATGATGGTGATGATGATGATGTTGATGATGGTGATGATGATGTTTAAAATGGTGATGATGATGATGGTGATGATGATGATGAGGATGATTATGATGATGATAATGATGAAGATGAGGATGATGATGATGATGAAGATGATGATGTTGATGATGATAATGATGAAGATGATGATGATGGTGGTGATGATGGTGATGATGATGATGATGATGTGATGATGCTGATGTGATGATGGTGATGATGATGATGATGATGATGAAAACTCTGAAACATTTCAACACACTTTAAGCCTTAATGAACAGACAGTGACAGGTATATAATGCTGTGTTCAATGACAGCTCAGAAAAATGACAACTAGAATAATATATTGTAATGAACGAGGCAGAGAAACAGGACACAGATGCACGGGCACCAGATCCAGTAATCAAAAGGCAAAAGGTTTATTGATGACAAGAGGGTTCAGTACGCAGGAGATCAGTCAGCGAGGCAACAGTGTCCAAAGAACATGATTCAAGAATCAGGAAATGAGGAGCAGGCAGGAGTCGAACACAAGAAGGCAGATATAATCAGGCAGGAAAATCCGAGAGACGTGAGGGTAATAATGATAATAATAATAATAATAATAATAATAATGATAGTAATAATAATAACAATAATAATAATAATAAGCTTCACTTTCCCTCTCTGTACACGCATACCAGTATCATTAAATAATCTGCTCCTATTTTTTGGGCATGCCAGCGCCTCGTGGCTCAGCGGTCATGTTGCTAACTCTCCCTCTGGGGGCCCTGGGTTCAGTTCCTGGTCAAGACAGGTTCACTTTTGCCTCTGTGTTTTCAATAAAGCTGTTGATTACTACAGCTGCTTGCTGCTGAGCATTAGTCTGGACGTCACGGGTTGTCACTCATTCATTTGTCATTTTAGCCCTGACAAATTTGGCTCTTTTAACCACTGATTGCTACTTCTTCAGGGTGGGCAAACATTTCAGCACGTTTTTCTTTATTTTTTTTTTTAACAAATGGGCTTCATCTGAAGCCTGTCCTTACATTCCTGTTGTTGTCAACATTTTCTACAGTACAGACATAAAACTTACATCAATCTTTTCAGCAGATTCTTGGGATGCTCACGGTGCAATCCTTTTTTTGATATCTAACACGGTTTTGGCACAGCGACAGCTTCTTAACCTACAGATACCATTCACTCCACCAGTCTCTACACGTATACCAGTAACATCAAATACTCTGCTCCTCTTACACGGACGTGTGAGCACCGTGTGGCTTAGCGGTAACGTAGCTGACTCTCCCCCCCAGGGAAGCAGGATTGATTCCTGGACAAGGCATCAATAAAGTTTTCTCTGTGTTCAACAGAGACTGTTGATAACTGCAGCCTGTTTGCTGCTGAGCATCTGGTTGCTTTCCTGTCAGTCTGGACGTCACAGGTGACTCGTTCAACCTTTGACTCCCATTAAACTTTACTTCTTTCTTTCTTTACAATGCATATATCATGACATGTTTGACACTTCTGCTGCTGATTACAGTCTTTGTCATTTTAGGCCTTACAAATTAAACTCTTTTGACCATTGATTATAACGTCTTCAGGGTGGGCAAACCTTTCTGCAGCTTTCTGCAATTTTTTTTCACATTTTTTCATTTTAAGCTTTCTTTCAGCTTTGTTTGCACTGCTTTTATATTTCTATTTCATTTCACATTTTCTGCATTCAGACTCAGCATTTTTAACGCATTTGCCACAAGAAATGCAGTTTTTCTAGATCAGTTCGTGTTTGTCTGTGAGGGTTCTTTGATTTACATTCTGCTTTTCTTGGTCCTTTTGTGCTAAAGCTCTTGTACTTTGCTGTCTGTATGTCACTGTCTGTCTGTCAAAGCAATTTGTGAACCTGTGATTTTATAGGTGCTATACCATTAAAGTTAGTAATTAAGTTGAAATGCTGTCTCAGCATTTCAACTTAAAAATGAACTCAAGAGCTGCAAGAACCTAAGAAGAGGGAGCATGTGCACTGTGCGCATGCACTGACAGCTCAAGCAGCCTGTTGAAGTTGCTTCTGCTTGTTTTTCTCACTTTTCTTGATTTAAACCACTTTTTACTTTCTCTATTTGTTTGTTTTTCCTTTGATTTCTTTGTGAGACCGTGCACTCTCAGTTCGTGCTTTGGGAGTGAGTTATTTTATTTTCTTTCATACTTTTTTCATCATGGAATGACTCTCGCTCACTCTGACCACCGTATCGCAGCAGCCCTGCTTTGTTTACACCAGGGAACAGCTATTCACGCTGCAGCCGGCAGGCTCAGCAAACTTAAAACCGGACATTCAAGCTGACTTTCTCACAGGAAAAGGTGTGATTTCACATGATTAAGGCATCCACCATTGGAAGAGAAATTCAATGGTGGACGCAAGTGGGGATGGGACGGGTTGTACCCTATACACCCGGTACAGTAGGTGGCGGTAATAGTTGTTTGCGATCTGCCAATCAAACAGAAGAAGAAGAAGAAGACTTTCTCACAGAAATGAGAAGAGAAACCCACAGATGATGCAGAGGAGGTAAAAAGCTGCAAGGGAGAGGAGTTGGACTGAGACGGCTGAGGCTTATGAAGAGGAGTTATAAGCCGTGTCTCCCCTCTGTCATCGAGGGAAATGTGATGTCACTGGGTAATAAGATGGACGAGCTGATGGCGCTGGTCAGGAGTCAGAGTATCGTACCTGCAGCCTGATGTGCTTCACAGAGACGTGGCTGCACCAGTGACCCCTGACCTCACCGGCTTTCAGGTTGTCCGGGCTGACCGGGATTTCAGCGAGAACAGTAAAAGAAAGGGCGGAGGGCTCGCCGTTCTCGTCAACAACAAGTGGTGTCATCCCGGTCACATCACAGTGAAATAACATACCTGTAGCCTGGATATTGAACTATTAGCTGTGGGACTCAGCCTTATCATATACCCCGGGAAATCTCCCATACCATCCTCGTGGCTGTTTTTTTTTTTTTAACTGTATTTTTCCATTTTATTAAAACAGGAACAAAAACACCAGAACAATAGCAAGGGACAAACATTACTTTGTCACATAAAGATGCCATTTTGTCCATCTAACAGTATATAGCTCTGTTTTAATTCATAGACTGTAGGTCATTTGTTCCATTGATCAAATTTCTTCTACAAAAACAGAGGAGCAGAGTATTTAATGATACTGGTATGCATGTACAGAGCGGGGAAGTGAAGCTGGGTCTTCAGGATAAGCAAGCTGTTGCTGTGCCAAAACCGTGATAGCTATCAAAAACAGGATTGCATCATGAGCATCCCAAGAATCTTCTGAAAAGACTGAGGTAAGTTTTATGTCTGCACTGTAGAAAATGTTGACATAACAGGAATTTAAAAACAGGCTTCAGAGGTGTCCAGCCAGTGACTCAGTCCAGGTGAATCAGTTCTCAGCCAAGTTCTTGTAATGGCTTTCTTAGCAGCAAGAGATATGATCTTAAACAGGTATATGTCCTCTTTACCTTTTACATTGTCTGATATCAGTCCTAGATATTTATACCGGGGATCATTAGGAGTATTATATCCAAAAATTTCGGCCATGACTTTAAAAACCCCATCCCAAAATGTCTGTATTTCATACATGACCAAAATATATGAGAGTGGTTGGCATTCAGTTGCCCTCATTGTCTCCAACAGCATTGTTGTTGACCTAATTGTTTATCTTTAATTTTTGGTGTAATAAAAAAATGTGTTAAATTTTTCCAACCAAACTCACTCCATCTTTTAGAGCTAGTTGATGTATGTTTGGACTTTACTATGGACTGCCATACACTCTCAGACAACTCAACGTTAAATTCCTTTTCCCATATCACTTTTATATACACGGTATTTCTTCCCTGTTGCTTCAATAAACCTCTGTACAGTTTAGAGGCAGTTCTTAGAGGAGTTTGCTTACATGCACTTGTCAACACCTCAATCATATCATTCCCTTCCACTGAGACTTCCTTCTTAATTTCTGTCTCCTAAAAGTGTCTTAATTGAAGATATCTGTATAAATCTCCATTTTCCAATCCAAACTCATTTTTAAGTTGTCTAAATGATTTCAAATGATGCTTATCTACAGGTGTACATACAGCTGTCATTCCTTTGTCTCTCCACTTTTCAAAGGTCTTGTCTAACGTTCCTAGTCTGAACCTGGAGGTGCGAGAAGGCTCTTTCTCTCATAATTGAGTTTTCACCTTGAAGATCCATATGTTCTTTTCCACTTAACCTTGACTGTGGAGGGGTCCGACCCAGGCCCATCTCAATGGCCTTCCATCTGGCTTGATAACTCGGAGAGCACCAATATACTACATATCTTAACTGTGCTGCATAATAGTACTCCCTAAAGTTTGGCAACGCCAATCCACCATTTTCTTTGTCTAGCTGAAGGGTCTTGAGTCTTATCCTCAGCCTGGCTCCCGCCCAGATGAACCTGGATATAAGCTTGTCCCACACTGAGGATTGTGAATCTGGTACTCTAACTGGGAGCAATAGAAAAAGATATGGCAACCTAGGCAAGAGGTTCATCTTGACCACCTCAATTCTTGAGCTAAAATCCATTATTAGTGTTGACCACTTAGCCACATCTCTTTGAATATTATCGTTTATTAGTTTGTAGTTTATCTCATAAGTGCTGATAAGTTCCTGAGTTATTATCACTCCTGAGTATTTTATTAACTTAGCATCCCAATTAAAATTATATATCTTCCTGATTTCTTTACTTGGCTTGTAGTTAAAAGTTAAAACCTGAGTTTTAGACATATTTAATTTGTAGCCCGACATCAATCCACATTCTTCCATTATCTTTACTAATTTAGTAAACATTGAATTTGGATCTTGAAGGAAGGTAATTATATATCGTCGGCAAATAGACCTATCTTGTGTTCATCTCTTGTTCATCTCTTGCTTGATTCCTGCCAACTCATCCTCTTGTCTAATTATTTGAGCAAATGGCTCTATGAAGATTGCGAAGAGGGCGGGCTAGCACAACAGCCTTGTCGTGTCCCTCTGTACAGTTTAAAGGTGTCTGTCAGGTGTCCATTAATTTAACTCTGGCTGATGGGTCAGTATACGATGCCTTTATGCATTTAATGAACTTATCATTGAATCTCATCCTCTCTAGTACTTTATACAAAAAATCCCAGCTGACCCTATCGAACGCTTTTTCGGCGTCTAAGCTGATGAGGGCAGCACTTGTATGGTGTTTACGGACATGGTCTATAATATGAAGGGTGGGCCTGACATTATCCTGTGTTTGGCGTCCCTTTACAAAACCTGTCTGGTCTTTGTGTATCAGGTCAGGCAGAAAACGTTCGAGTCTTTTAGTGATAATGGATGTGAACATTTTATAATCTACATTCAGAATCTATATTGGGCGATATGACTCACAGTATTCTTTATTTTTCCCCTCTTTGGGAATAACAGATATCACAGCATCCTTCCAGGATGGTGGGGCTATAGCCTTCTCAAGCGTCCAATTAAATGCTTCCAATAATACCGGGGCAAGGACTTCTTTGAATTTTTTGTACCATTCATTTGGATATCCGTCGCTCCCAGGACTCTTATTTGTCGCCAGTCTCCCGATGGCTTTATCCAATTCGTCTTCTGTAATAGGGGCAGTCAAATATCTATTTTGCTCTGAGCCTATTGAGGGGAGGTCCAGTGAAACCAGGAACTGTTTTATTTTCTCTTCGTCAGCCTTCTGAGGCTGTGAATATAAGGTCTCGTAGCAGTTTTTAAAGACTGTATGGATTGCTTCTGGTTCATATTTTAATGTATTTGATGAAGGGTCCCTAATCTAATGAATTGAGTTTGTTATTCGTTGCGTCCGAAGACGCCTCGCTAATATTCGTGTTGCCCTTGGGCCTGATTCATAGAAGGTTTGCTTCATGAATCTCATTTTATTTTCTGTTTCATGATTAATTAAGTTTTCCATTTGTTTCCTTATATCTTTAATCTGGTTTCCTATTATATCTTTATTGTCATTTTTAGGTTTTTTCTCTAGTTTTTCCAATTCCTTCTCTAATTGATCATATTTTAATCTCTGGATTTTCCTTAGATGAGCCGTTCTTGATATCAGCTTCCCTCTCATAACTGCTTTGACCATGTCCCAAATCATAGTTGGGTCGATCTGGTCATCCTTATTATCATTTATACATTCACTAATTTCCTTTTTAATTTCTTCCACTGTGGATTTATTGTTTAAATTCCAATATTCAGCCTCCATAGCGTATTTCTTGGCTTGCTGTTTAAATGTATATTTAGATAAACAATGCTATGATCAGATATATCTGCTGTTCCAATTGTGCACTCATGTACCCTGTATCTATCTGTAGTATTCCTCAGGAAAAAGTCCAGCCTAGAGTGTGCTTGGTGAGTAGCTGAGTAAATGCTGTATCTCTTGCATGGATACTTCTCCAGACATCTATCAAACCTGCCTCTCTTATCAGATAATTGAGGTATTTTGATTTTGGGGATCCATGTCTGCTCTCGCTTGTCGTTTCTAGCTGGTGGTTTATAATTGTTTTCCACTCTCCTGAACAGACAATGATTCCCTCACTCTCAGATACAATCAGTTCAAATAATCTCTTGAAAAAAGATCTGTTACTCTCTGGAGGAGCATAGACATTCACAGATGTGACTAAAACATTCTCCATCCTGCCTTTGATTATTATATATCTACCCTCATCATCTCTTTTTTCTTTAATCAGCTCAAAGTTGAATGAATTAGATATCATTATCACGACCCCTCTCTTTCTACTATTTTTACAAGAACTATAATATGTATTGGAGTACCCAAACTTTCTTAGTTTCTTGTGTTCCAAATTTGACATGTGTGTCTCTTGTAACAATATTACTTGGGACTTATCTTTCCTCATTTTGGCTAGCACCTACTCCTCTTGACCGAGTTACTCAAGCCGTTGACATTCAGAGAAGCTATTTCCAAATTATGTGACATTATCGCTCAAACATAGAAAGATGTGAACGGCTTTGCAATAGTGTTGTTCCCCAGATAACCCAGTGAAACAAGAACGAAGACCGAACAAAGTCAACTGAACATAGGAAAAAAACAGACCTCCAAACTGGGAGGAGGTAACTCCTCACCAAGACCCCGTTGGTGGGTTGAGGGTAGATCCTATCACTAAGATAGGGGGGCTAGGCCATTTGAAAGAACTAACTCTACCATCCTAAAGTCCAACGTGAGCTATTGAAAATTAAGTCGTCACTCCCAGACATTTATTGACAATATCCTATATAAAGCCTGATATTAGTCCAATCCAGTTCTTGTATTTCAGTTTCGTGGTGGCAGTAATCTTACCAGCCTGTGATGATTTCTAGTTCATCATTTTACCTCCCTTGCACTGGGGACCATCTCTCTGAGCAGTATGATCACTGAGCCAACATGGTCCAAAAAACACACAAAGGGCCCTCAGCCCACAGGACCAGGATCACCAGAGACCGCACCAACAGGCATTGGCCCGCACCCAAGGATCCCCCAATGTCAGCAGCCCCACCAATCAAAGGCCCCCTTATTCCCCAAACAACACCGAGGGACCACCATATCCAGTCCCCCTCCTCACAATAAGAACCTGTTCATACTGTACGTTGTAAGGACCCAGACAATACAAGAACCCAAGACATGAATGAGACCACGAGGAGCAGAGAAAAGATGAAAACATCAAAACAGAGAAAATGGAAAAGGCAACAAAAAGGGGAAGAAGCAATGAGAACAAAACAATAAAAGCAGTCAGACAAGAAAAGAGTCAAAAGAAAGAAAAGCTGTGAAATGATGTCAAACTTCATAACAAATAGATCTACAAACATAGAGAAGAGATGAAACAATAAAAGAGCCAAAACAATGACCTCTGAAAAGAAGAGACACACAACATGGTGAGCAGATGAAGAAAACAATAAAGAAAGTAAAGCAGTGAAGCAGAAATAAATGAAGTTATGACATCTCTGATATTACTGCCTGTCTCCAGGTTGTTGTTGTTGTTGTTGTTGTTGTTGCTGCTGTTGTTGGGGGGGGTCCTCTCAGAGCGTCCATGAATCATTGGGGTTTGGTCTGTTGGATCTCTGGAGCTTCTGCTCCTCTCAGCTGGGAGGCCTTCTGCTCCTGGTGGTCCTGAACTCTTGGTGCTAATCAGACCTCGGTGATGAAAACAGTCTGAGGCAGTTCAGGAGGCTCAGAGGAGCTGAAGGCTGATATCAAAGATGGACGGAGTTGTTGAGCTATTTCAGTTGTTCCTGTTTTATTTGTTTGTTGCAAACAGCTGAAAGTTTGTAAATGTTGCCAATAAACCTAATTTGCAATGGGGGTTTAATAATTTTGATTGCAGCTGTAGATGTGAATGTTTGATCCTGACAGAAAAATCTGAGCTCTGCTGTTTACAGTTTAGAGAAACAGGAGGAACAGATCAAGACGTGTGTGAAAGCAGCTGAGACACACTGAACTACAGGAGGAGAGCAGCAGCTGATTGGCTCTGCTGAGCCGACTGTGTGATGTGGACACATCTGATTGGATCCTAAATAGTTTTTCTCTTCATTCTCTCTTCTTTATTCAGACTGTGTGACTGCAGTTTGTCAGAGATCAGCTGTTCTTCTTTAGCCTCAGCTCTGAGGTCTAACCCCTCCCATCTGAGACAGCTGGACCTGATGTTCAACAAGCTTCAGGATTCAGCAGTGAAGCCGCTGGAAGATCTTCAGAGGAATCCAAACTACAGACTGAAGACTCTGAGGTAAGTAAAGAGTTGAATTTACCGTAAACCCCAGAATATAAATCTCTCTGGTTTCTCAGCTGTCCTCTCTTTTTTGAGTCTCTCAGAGGGAAAATCAGTTTCTCCGTCTTCCTGTCTGATGATTTCTGTGGCCTTCAGCTAAACCTTCACTGTGCAGTTTCAGTGAAACTGTTGCTCTTTAGTCCTCCTGCTGTGACCTGCTGAGCCTTTAATTCTTATGTTACAGTAACTGAGCTCTCAGATTGAAGGGGGTTGTTGTGAATCTGATCAGAACTCAGCAAGTCTTTCTTGGTGTCTAATCATTGGTCTTCCTTTGTCCACCAACAGGTGCAGACCATAGAGAACAGCAGCAGCAAAATCAGCAAGAGCAGCGTTTTAATCAACAGTCAGTAACTGAGCCACTGTGACGTCCTGCTGCTGTTTCCTTCTGGAGACGTGTCCACACAGACTCTGTTCAGGTCCCTGCAGGTCCTCACACAGTCTGACAGAGTCTCACATCTGGTTTTTGAAATCTGGGGCCTTCTCAGTCTCAGCCGGTCTGAGTCTTCCTGCCGCCTGGTCCAACAGTCAGAGCCAAAGAGTTTTTAAAGAGCAGCAGCAGACATGGACTAAAACATAGATCTACATCAGACAGCAGCAGGTCAGAAGACTGCAGCGAGACCTCTGTGAGATATAAGGCTGGAAAAGTTCATCTATCTGACTAGATCTATGTGACTAAACCAATACAGGAGAGAGATCTGTGTGACTAGATCTATGTGACTAAACCAATACAGGAGAGAGATCTGTGTGACTAGATCTATCTGCTTCAGTTTAAATGTTGTGGTTCAGTGTTCGATGAAAATCTGCCGACATCAGCAGTTTGAGTTTGAGTGAACTTTCTGCTCCAGTTTGAAGGAGCAGTTTGTGGTTTTCCTCTGAACTCAGGATCTTTACCAAGGCGTGAACTGTCCTCTTCCTCAGAACAGGTCCTGCACAGGTTTCTGTTGGGGGAGGGGCTCCATCTTTGACCTTTGAACCCAGTTATCGTATAAAGAGTGAGAAAACAGCCCCGGGGCTTCTCTCCTCATTTTCAACTTCTAAAAAGGCCATTTGGGTCTCAGCCTTTCTCAGAGGCGGCTGGCCCATTATGTAATATAGACAAATGCTCAGGGCGCCATGGCCTCCAGGGGGCGCCGCAGACTCAGGAAAATATTCACCTTCTATAATTATATTAAAACTATTTATTACTGTTAACTCTTAAAGTGGGAAAGGTCACATTGACTCAAGTGTAAAGCAATGCCCAATTAATACAACTACAAATGATAGAAGCAAAGAAATACACTGACATGTTATCTTATAAATCAAAGACAATGGTAAAAATATGCGGTTGGATTTCTTTTGTAAGCGTATGTAAATCACTGATGGAGGGGGGCCATGTAAAATCTGGCCTAGGGCCCCACATTGGGTAGGGCCGGCTGTGGCCTTTCTCCTGAACACTTTTGAAGGGCCTGTGAGTCTGAGCCTCACAGATATGATTATTTTTGGACTTTTATGGTTTTTATTCAGGTTTTTATGCTTGATTTTATTTTTTAATCCACATCTTTTGATCTGATTTTGACTTTACTGTAAATATCCAAAGTGTTTTTTTCTCTTCAATAAAACCTTTTGGAGAGTCTTGAATGAACTTTGACCTTGACCTTTAGGTGGTGCTCAGTGAGTTTATTTTTCTCTGACAAAGACACTCACTCCACACGACTCCAGAGGACCATCCAGACGGACGGCCCTCGGCCCCCGAGAGGTGAGCTTCAGCGTCCACACCACGGCGTGCACTGACCGACCCCTGAGGGCACATTTCACATCTCACACCACTGATTAGCATCCAAGAGCGGAGGGTCTGAGTTAGTCCTCCCTTTGGGGTCAGGCTTAGACCGTCCAGGCCTCAGGGCTCGGTCTGAAAATACAGTTTGATATGAAGTTATGTTTTGTTGCTTTAATCCAGTCAAGTTTCCATGTTAGATGACATTATAAAATGCTGTATGAATGATAAGGATGTAGAGAATATTGCAGGTTTCATTCATTTATGCTTGTAAAGATAAAATTAGAGCTCCAAGCTGCCAAAGTGGGCTGCTGTCCCATCAGAGTCTGACCCAGAGTCTGCTCCGGCCCTGCCTGGAGCTGGTCCTCATGCTGACAGTCTCAGACCTGATAGGGCTGTATGCCTGCAACACCGAAGCAAGAGCGACACCTGATGGTCAAAGCACAAAACACACTTTTTAACCAGCATGATGTGTACAGGCGTAAAGATCTAAATATGAGCATGAGACGAGTGGACTATCCCCCTGTAACACAGGAAACAGCTGACAGTGGAGACGTTTATTGTTCATTATCACGGAGTAGAAGACAATAATTAAGAACAGTTTTAATAAACAATAATCCATGATGTTTCTCAGTAAAGTCAGCATCCCAAACCCCAAAGCTTTGATTTACTGTCTGATTTAAGGATCTGATGATGAAATCAACTAGGTCACTGCTTTTTGCTCCCTCAATTTACATGAAAAAAATGACATTATCAACTTTAAAAAGAATAAATATTCAACCATGTACACCAGGTTTCTCTCATAGTTTAAGTTTTATCTCCAATCGATGTGATGGCTGCTCCTCCTTCCCCCCTCCACACACACACACATCAGCTGAGCAGACGCTGACTGAAAAACTCCGCTAACGCTGGATTGATAACGGCAGCAAACAGCTCTAAACACGTTTTCACGAAACACTGACACAGTTTAGTACTACATAGAAAACATTTCTCTCATCATTAAAGTTCGTCTAGTGCATGCTAAAGACCTCTGACAGCAGACACGGCTGCTCCACTCTGCTCTGAGGGAGAGAGCACACACACACACACACACACACACACGACACGCATTTAACCTCAGCCCGGTGTTCGCTGAATTAAACTCCTACAAACACCATGGGACTGAATTGACAACGCTGACATTACTTAATCCTTAAACCGGTGTTCGTAACAGCTGTACATATTAGCCTACAGCTACATCAACAGCTCCCTAAATACGATGGTAAGCAGTTTTAAAGATGAACCGTTCAACAGCATTCCCGTTTTTCTGACCCACAAACCTAACTATATTTTCAAGCAACGTATATTACATGCACTTGGCATTCATGTTTCCTATTTCAAAGTGGGTGGCAATATTTCAACTAAGTTTAACTGTTAGAGGCTAAATGAAAGTTTAAAACTTCCCGTTGTTGTGAAGCAGGATCCAAGCTAATGCTGCTTTCACCACTCTTGCAGTGGGGGAGGGGTAACGTGTCTGCATGTGATGCAGGGTCTCCCGGCAACACAGAGCTACCCATGGATGCCTGTCTGTAAATCATGCCGCGTAAAATTAGATCGGCAAACCCACACGCGAATCGGCTGATACCGATTCAAGTGAAGAACGCAAATATCGGCCCGATATATCGGCCGGCCGATGTATCGGTCGATCCTTAATATGAACCTGTGTGTCCTTTATTAAAATACAATTATTCCCTGGGTGAAATTCAAAGGGTGGCGTTGTTGGGCAACAAGATGCATTTCTACAGACATGTGGTGTTTATCTAGTGTTATCTCCACCCTTTATCCGACACAGATCGATAACACGGCGTCAGCCTCTGACGTCTGATCAGGACGACAGGCACACGTATTGTGCACCTACAGAGAAAGAGCACATATTACGCCCTTCTGAGCTCCCAAAACATGAGAAAAGTTAAACAGGGCTGTGATAAAACGGACAGACACGGACAGGAGAGCTAACAGAGTTCAATATGATTGATGAATGAACCAGCAGACACCGCGGTGCGCTCCATAACGCCACAGCCGTGCATCCTGACGCGTACACACCTTCAGGTCTGTGAGGACAGGTCTGACTCTGTCCATAACTACACAGATAAAAGTGTTTCCCTCAAGTTTTTATGAAGAAAAGAATCAAACACTAGTCATTCAAATTACTATTGGCCCACTACTAATATATTTATATTGATTTAGGGGAGACCGGGGATGGTTGTAACACTAGAAGAGTTCTAACACCACAGTTTTCCTCAGTCAGGTATAAGATAGGAGTCACAGGATGATTTTATTTTTCCTCCCTGATCACACACAGGGGCTGTCAAGGCTGGAAACTGTTGCATGTGGACTTTACAGAGAAAATAATGTTAAACAAGAAATGAACTACATTTATTTATTCTAAGACTTATTGTGACTGAAACTGTTCTCTCTCAGGCAAATGTAATGCATTTTCCTCTTTCTAATTTCAGACAACTTTGCTTAAACAGCAGAGCTAAACAGAGCTAAACACTGGCTGATAGGGGTGGGCTGGGTTAGAAACAAAACAGAAAAAAATGTAGGCAGTTCAAATCTAAATTTCAGCAAAAATGTTGGTGCTGGCTGGCAACTTTTATGAAAAATGCTGGTGAGAAAAGAGTTAATAATAACGATTGGGAAGATTGGATCATTTGTCCTGTTATTTTTATTTCTTAATACTTGGGACTCTTTTTTGTGGAATACTGTATGCGGTCCAGCTCCCCCCAGTAATTTGACTTTTAGACCCCTGACCTATATGGAGAGCAGGTGGCTGATTTGGAGCATCATACCAGGTTAAATGATGTCATTGTTACTGAGTTACATATAAAACCCCAGTCATATGCTGTGGTGTGGACTGCTCACAGTGATGAAGAGCCCAGAGAGGTGGACACTGGCTCCACAGCAACAAGTGACTGCTTTTCTACAGTCCAGGGGCATTGAGTCGGACTGTAATTTGATGGAGGTCTGCCACCCTCTGCCCAGAAGGAAGACCAGTGACAAACCTGCTGTCATTATGAGGTTTGTGAACAGAAAACACAAGAATGCACTAAACAAAGAAGGTTATAAGGATTAAATGTCTTTATCAATGAGCACTTAACATTTCCAAAGGCCTTCAGAAGGTTCATTGCAAGAGGTGGGAAACCAGCAGATGTCCACTCTGACCAAGAGACTCATTTCAAAGGTGCAGAAAGGAAACTCAAAGAGGCATTCGTTTACATGTGTCCAGAACTGCAGTAGCAACTGACAAAGCAGCAGACTTGTTTTCACTTAAATCCACATATGAGAGGAATATGGGAACAGGAGATTCACTCAGTAAAATCCTCTGTACTCTACCATCAGCTCTCAAGCAGTGAGTGAAGAAGTGCTCAGAACAATCCTCATCCAAAGTGAGGGAATCTTGAAGGCAAAGCCTTTGGGATATGTTTCATCAGATGGAGCTGACATCGTCCCAGTGACCCCTAACTACTTGCTCATGGGCTGAGCTGATAGTTCCTTATTTCAGATAGTTTATCCTGCATCAGAGCTGCTTGGACAGTGAAGATGGAGACAGTCACAGATACTAGTGGACTGTTTCTGGACTGTCTTCATCAGAGACTATCTGCCCAGTCTACAAACCAGGGGTAAATGGCAGAGACCTCTGGAGGAAATCAAAGTAAGAACAGTTGTGCTTCTGATGGACCCTCAACTACCAAGATCTCTCTGGCAGACTGGACAAGTGACTCAAGTGTTTCCTGGACCTGATGGCCATATCAGAGTGCAGAGGTGAAGATCCAGAACACAACTACGCCTTACTGTCCTGCCAGAGATCAAGGGTGAAGATGAAGATGGATGAAGCCTTCCCCCTAGTGATGTGTCGGTCGCAAACGTATCGGCTCTTAAAGCCGGCTCTCTGAAGTGAACGTAAGGAGCTGGCTCTTGATTGGGAGCAGCTTTTTTCCTCATGGGTCGATATGTGTGGCGACGTCTCTGTGTCTGTGCTGAGCAGGAGGGGCGGGGGACACACACAGCACACGATCAGTGGGAGACGAGAGGGAAGGAGAGCAGAGGCAACGAGATGGTAAGACCAAAGGAGCGAAGAAATGAGTGACAGCAACAAATGGAATAAAATTTGGACTCATGTCAATGACGTTGACCACACAAAGGCAGAGTGTAGAGTCTGCAGGATTAAATCTCATACAGAGCCTGCTCCAGGACAACCTAAAACTTTAAAAAGGAATTTATTTGTCATTCCAGTCTGCACTTAAATGAGAACACAACAAAAATAGTTACCGTGGTCCCAGCATCACTTAAACAGAAATACAAAAGCAATAAATAGAGAAATAAAACCAATAATAGAAATATAAAAGCAAAATCAACAAGTAAATTGGCTCGACAGATCTGTACAATAAGGTGCATTAAGGCAGTAGTCCAGCTTTTCTGTTAATTATTATCATTGTTGTTATGCACACATGGCGTCCATCTCGATGCTCATTTTGTTTTGTTTTACACAAACTTATATTTTTTGTGTCACACTGTAAGATTCTTTGTAGATTCACTTTAAATTTGTTTGTTAGTAAACAGCTAAACGTTTCAAATAGTAAAAAGTTAAATGTAAATAGTTAAAGGTTTTTTGTACTTGATTTTTGTTTGCAGCATGCTATAGAGTTTTTAATAAAGGAACATTAATAACAATAAATATTTGATATAATACATGTTCTTCTATATAATATCAATTCATTTTGTACATAATTTTACATAACTGTTGGTAATAAATTAGGGCTTATATGGATGACCTAACCGTAACCACAACATCAGTCCCTGGGTGCAGGTGGATCCTACAAGGCCTTGAAAAGCTCATTGCTTGGGCAAGAATGAGCTTCAAGGTGGCCAAATCCAGGTCCCTTGTCCTCAGGAGGGGCAAAGTTACAGACCACTTCCACTTCTTCCTGGGGGATGCAAGAATTCCATCTGTGTTGGAGAAACCAGCTAAGAGTTTGGGTATGCTCTTCACTGGTGACCTGAAGGACACTGCTGCTTGCAAGGCAACCAGCGATGACCTCAGCTCTTGGCTTTCTGCAGTGGAGAGGTCAAGGCTTCCGGGGAAATTCAAGGCCTGGATTTACCAGCATGGAATCCTACCCAGACTTCTCTGGCCTCTTCTGGTTTACGAAGTTCCAGTTTCCACCGTCGAGAGCTTCGAGCAGAAGATAAACCGCTTCCTGCGTAGGTGTCTGGGCCTGCCATGGAGTTTCAGCAGCATTGCCCTTTACGGGCGCAACACCAAGCTGCAGCTGCCATTCAGCAGTCTAGTCGAGGAGTTCAAGGTGACAAGAGCCAGAGAAGTCCTAGTCTATCAAGAGTCTACTGACACCAAGGTCTCACTGGCTGGAGTGGAGGTCAGGACGGGAAGGAAATGGCGTGTCCAGGATGCGGTCAGAAAACAGTGGCAACCGGGCGGGCAGGGCTTGGGAGCACCCCCACACCTTCCTACAGCACAGCCAGGGGTAAGGAGAGGCGAAGGCTTATCCAGGCTGAGGTGCGGGCAGAGGAGGAAGAAATTCGCCTCAGCAGGATGGTGGGCATGTGCAAACAGGGGGCCTGGACCAGGTGGGAACATGCGGCGGGCTGGAAAATCACGTGGGCAGAACTGTGGAGATCGGAGCCGCTGCGTTTCAAGTTCTTGGTCCAGTCGGTGTATGATGTCCTTCCAACTCCTTCAAATCTGTTCACCTGGGGCCTGGCCAACTCACCTGCCTGTCAACTCTGCCAGAAGAGAGGATCGATGGAGCATATCTTGAGCTGCTGCTCTAAGGCCTTGGACATAGTCAGGCTTTCATCTAAGTTTTATCTTGATCCTTTGCAGTTTTATTATGATGACAACAGTAATAGGTACATGAGAAATAAATTTAATTCTGGCTATAAGGATTTCTTTTTGGTGGAAACATCATTTTTGCCTCTCTTTTAAGGTAAAATTTATATTTGTGTTTGGAGTGGGACAAAATAGTTTGTGTAACTTCTGGATTGAGTTTATATTGATAGTAGAGTGTACATCAAATCTCTCCTGGGTTTGAGGGCACAACAAGCCCAAATGAACTGCCAATATTTACAAGCAACTTTTCAATAAAAGAAGCCCAAAGTAAGCGGACCTGGCAACTCTTGCGACAGCATAGTTTTGCATGCGCCACACGTGTGTGTGTTTGGGGGTGTGCCGGGTTGACCCGGGCGGGCACGAGAACCAGGAAACGGGGGTGAGGAAAGGACAAACTACCTACTGCACTCATGTCTTGCTTTGTTGAGGGGAGCTGGGTAATAATCAGGGGGATTCACTCAGACAGAAAAGCTTATAATAAGCGGACTTGGCAACACTAAAACAACTCTCGTCCCAGTCTGCTCCCTCACGAGCAGGAATATTAAATTAGTATACTTTCTAGTAGAGTACAAGTACATGGTCTGTGGTATACTTGCTATACTTATACTCAAGTATACTTAATAAAATGAACTTCAAGTACTCTACTTTATGCTCAGGGGACCCTTGGGGGCCGGTGATGTCCCGACACTCTCTCACCTCTCCTGCTGTCTGCTGGCCGGGCCATTGATCATCTCCAGATCATTAACATGCTCTCTTACCTGCTGAGAAGTCCTCCTTCTTCCCCTAAATGTCTTGATAATTCAAGAAATCATAAAAAGTGTCACTGACCGCAAACTCCAGCTCAGAGAAAAACAACTGCGTCACAGCAGCAGGAAGTGAAAGTAAAGAACTTCTTTTTTTTTTTTTTATAGCAAAAATAACAGCAGTTATTATAATGTACAAACATACAAGCAATATAACAACAGCCAGGGGGTAGGCTACTAAATAAACACGGAAAACAAAGAGCACAAGTAATAAGTCTTCATAGCTTTCTTATTGTTAGATTTAGATATACTTTCTAAGTACTTTTCAGTATCTTTTTGAAATCCAATAAAACAGGGCTTTGAGTGGGAAAATTTTGCTTTGTGAATATGATATTTACCCAGTATGATTATTAGGTTTATAACATACAGTTCTTTTTGTTTTTTACTCTTGTCATCATGAATACCAAAAAGCACATTGTCCCATTTCAAAAGAAAGTCTTTGTCAATTTTCAGAGTGATGTAACGCAGAACCTTTTCCCAAAAGGTGGCAGTATCATGACAGTCCCAAAACAGGTGCATCAAAGTTTCAGGCTCAGAGCCACATAAAGAACAGTCCACACACACATCTCTCCTGAACTTCAACAGGTAGTGTTTTGCAGGATAATATTTGTGAATTATTTTGTAAGTTATTTCTATAATTTTGTTTGGAATCAAATATTTGTATGGGAGATTCCATATATGGACCCAATTCAACCCATTGACAATATTGGACCAGTACCAAACAACACATGGGGTACTAGTAATATCAGTTTGAAATAATGATCTGATAAGACAGTTTTTCCTTAGTCGTGGTAGAAAAATATAGATGTCCAGGAGTTGATGTAGGGTCTAAGGGAGGACAAACTGGTTTACCAGCACCTCTTAACAGAGTTAGGATACCGGAAGGAATGGCATCCATTACAACTGCAAAATCCTTGGGGGTAACAGGTATGCCAAATGTTTGAAGAAATTCTGTGTAATTGAGCAAATTTCCATTATCATTGAGAAGCTGAGTAACTAAAACTATCTTATTATTAAACCAAGAGTTGAGAAATAAAGATTTGTTTTTGGATTTGATAAACTGATTATTCCAAATGAAACATCTATGTGGAGAGAAGTTGTGCTTATAGATTAAGGACCATGCCAACAACTTCTGCCTGTGAAAATTTGATAGAGCTAGGAAAGTAAAGAACTAAAGGAACATCAGTCACCATCAGGGGCGTCACTAGAGACGCACAGGACGTGAGCAAACGGAGCACATGACCACAAAATTTCACAACCAGCTAACAAAGACTCAGAAATGATTTATTATTACTATTTCAGTCTTTTTTTTTTTTTTAAATACAGTACAACAGTAAGTGTATGTTTACAACATTAACAACAAAAATACTTAATACTTCTTCAGACTAAATACTGAAAGTATACTGTAAGTTTACTTTGTAAGGCCAGTTTAAGTTAACAAAAGTACACTTTCAAGTATACAGTAAGTACACTTATCTATATACTATTACTGTAGGTATATACTTCTAGTACACATTTTAGTTTATTTCAGTATTTTTTAGGTTTACTTTTATGAACCAAAAATACTATTTTTTTTTTTTTTTGGCTATTTTACTAGTTTACTTGTTGCTATACTTTAATTATAATTGTAAGTTTGCTAAGCATGTAACTTGTAGCTATCACAAAAGGACTCAAATGCGGAGTTGGACCAGAAGGCCTAGTCTTTATTTCAAAACAGTTTGTTACCAAAAAAGCAGAGAATCAGGCAGAGGTGCAGAATCTGCAGGCAAGAATCAAAACCTGGGAAGCAGGAAACAGGTCGAAAAACTAGAGACTGGTTGGGAAACAGAGTGCTTGATAACTACGAAAGACAAGAGTTGATTTGGTGGATTGTGAGTGAGCATGCAGGGTATATAAAGGAGAGGGGAGTGCAGGTAACAAGACACAGGTGAAACACATTAGGGAGTGGTCAGGTAATCACACATGAGAGAGACGAACCAGGAACTGAAAGAGAGGGAGACAGGAAGCAAAATAAAACAGGATCTTGAAATCAGAATGACAAGTAAAAAAATAAGACAGGACCATTACAGTAGCATACTATTAAAATACTTGAATTAAAACTTAAAGTATTCGTAAAGTTAACTTACACTGTATGGACACTAGACTGCAATGTATTTACAAAAATCACAAGACAGAATATTGAGAACAAGTTTGAAATAGTTAACATATCAAAACATACCATACCGTGTATTTACAAATACCTGCCTAAATCATTAAAGATGTGCATTTCAAAAACAAAGAGCCTTCATGAAATCAAGCCCTTGTTTTTCAAAATTGATAAAGGAAAAAGTGCACATCTGCGTGTAGAAATGTGAACATAATAGTCTCTCCAAGATCAAGTCCTCCTTTTATAAAAATGGATTCACAGATCAGTGTACAAAGTACTTTCATATATGAGGTTAAAAAACAAACTGTTGATGCTGTCTGGCCTGATATGATTAAAACTAACTGTGTTCTTGTTGAAACAGATGACGCTGTGCACATAACACCAATGCCAAACCCTTATGAAAGGGACTAGAACTTATACTTGATCAATAAAGTCAAGTCAAACGTTTCTCTATTTATGTTTTAAGGTACATAAAGATAATGTAATTGAGCACACAAAATATTTACTGTAAACTTTTAAACTCCAGTACTATATGATCTTGAACATGTAACAGGGGTAATACCTCAAAGCAAATATGGGTAGTGAAAAACATTTTTATTCTGCTAAATTAAATATAAGCACAATGACTTGGCCTTATTCTGTACTTGGATCAAGATATACTAAGTTTTAGTACTTTGTGGCAGGAAGAAGTAAAAAGTATTCTTCAGTACAAGTATAACTTTTATTATTTAAGTATAAGTGTAAGTCTTAGTATTAATGTACTCTGCATTAAACTTTTCTTTATAATTTTCAGTATGAGCCAAGTATACTTCACTATACTATTCTTAAGTACATAAAATATTTAAAAAGTAAAGTTCAAGTATTCTGCCTCAGTTATCGTATAAAATAAGTATACTCATAGTACCCTTGAATAAACTACTTTTTGCTAAGGGCGTCTCCTGCCTGACCCTTCAAGATACAATGAAACACAATGGACTGAATTAATAGCTGATCAACATAGAGGCTAATGCCATGGCTTTCACATACAACACAGTGATTGTTTAATGTTGGGGTCACACTGAAAACATTTTTAGCACATATGTGCTTAAAATGGTTGTAATTTCAAGCTCTAAAAATATGACTTCATTACTTGAATTAAATAATACTGAAGTACTCTTGAAAATATTTTGGTGAGGCTAATTTGGCTATATAGCTCTAGGCTTTCTCCACTTTCTAATCATCACACTCCTAAATAAAGATCAAGTTAAAGCCTCACTATGTAAGATTCCGGCTTTCAGCTCTCTAGGGGCCTCTATGGTTGTTGAGTGTAACTGCAGTGTTGTAAAACAGAGCGCCTCACATCAACGTGCATTTGTTGACATACAGAAGAGAAGGGAAGGAAGAGGGAAGAGAAGCGAGCTGACAGGACGTCCAGAGAGACAAATAAACCATGTGGACTGATAAGGTACAGTCTGATCATGTTTCTTTTCAAATAAAACATCATGTACTTACAAGTCCGACAATAACAGGGCCAAATCAGCATCGGTTGGACATCCATCCTCGTCTTCCGCTCACGTCAGCAAGTGAATAACCTGACACGCCAGATGGACAGTTTCATATTGGAAATATTTAACCTTCAAAAACAACAGCAGCTTGTGATTGGACAATCGTTTAGCTTGACACACTCATCACAGACCAATCCACATCAAGCAATGCTGCTACGTGTGACCTAACATACATAATGGCTACACGTAGCGGCTAACGGCTAACAACAGTTAACGGCCTTTAGCTCTACGGCTAACGGCTACTTCCTTTCCTTTCCCGAGGATCGAACTCACGATTCCCGGGGCAAGAGGCAGTGACAGTGCCGCTGAGCCGCAATGAGCACGACTAACAACGGCTAACAACAGCTAATGGCCGTTAGCCCTAGTGGCTAACTGTTAGCCGCTAGGGCTAACCATGACGACCATAGACTAACCGGCATGTCCGTGGATTGATTTCCGCGTTCTCTCCCAGTTTCCCAGCAGTGATCCCCGGTCAGGAGAAGAGCAAAAACATGACTTCTTGTAAGACAAGCTTCAGGTGACGTTCTTTCCTCCTCTTTTAAAGAATAAATTGAGTCCATTTCTGGAAAAAAAAAAAAAAAAAACGCAGATTTTGAGACTGCTTCAGAAGCTGTTGTTTTCAAACATGCAGTCACTTCCTGTTGTCGTCACGTCGGCTGCTCCCGCAGCTCCCTGATTGGGCCGATAAGATTCCAGCCGGAGTGAAGTCGCTGGACAATGGAGGCTGGCAAGACGGATATGCATGATTTCAGAATCAGGCAGGTCCATCTGCTCTACAAGGCTAGCGAATGAATGCCGGGCCAATGTTTATCCCTGTCCGGGCACCTAGCTTGTTACTCTTCTGCATTTTTTTTATCTCCTCTGATAAAACATTTCTTTTCTTTGGGATTTTCGCTGCTTCCGTCATGATATCAACTCTACATTTAGCTTTCTTCTTCTTCTTCTTCTAATAGGGTTCCAGTATAAAGTCCAGACGAGTGGAGGAACTTTAAAACTGCTTTCACAATGGTTTCAGTGTTCTGCTCAGCTCCAAAAATGGATTCAAGAGAGAATACAGACTGTCCCCGTTTACCTTTCACCTCGACTTCCGTCTTTTAAACGAATCGGGGAAGGAGGGGGAAGTGACGTATGCCGTAAAGCAGTCAAAGCAGTAAAAATTTGTAGTTTTTTAGTGTGGACGTATTCTTACTGAAAATAAGAATTTATGGTAGTGACGAACTCATGAGTGCCCAGACCACAAGTGCATCCCTACCATATTTGTCTCCGTTAAGTATAAATGTATTAATGGTAGACCTCTTGAGATGTGACACCTCATTTCCAAGAGGGATCTCATGTCCATGTGGAGCTAGAGATAGTTACTATAGATTTATCAGCCATGGATAGAAAGATCATGCTAATATCTACATTAACAGCTATAATGATTATGAACTGGAATGAGATGGCCAAATATGTGTTATGTCTGTAATTGTAGTTATTGAGGCTTCGTGACTCCACAGCAGCAGGCAGTCTCCACCAAGGATCCCAGGCCACCTAAAAGACCAGAGCCAGAGACGAGTACAGGAGCAAACAGAAAGGGGCAGAGGCAGATATGGAGAGAGAGTGTGAGAGAGAGAGGGATAGAGCCCAGTGTGCCAGATCCCCCCGGCAGTCTAAGCCTATTGCATTTTAACTATGTGTCTAAACTATGGACTATGAGCTGGTCCCTAACTGAAAGCTTTATCAAAGAGGAAATTTTTTAAGTCTAACCTTAAAGGTAGAGAGGGCGTCTGCCTCCTGAACCGTGGTCGGTTAATGGTTCCAGAGAAGAGGAGCCTGATAACTGAAGGCTCTACCTCCCAGACTACTTCTACAGACTGATGGTACCACGAGCAGGCCAGCATTTTGGGAGCGTAATGTTCTAGAGGGGTTGTACGGCACTACAAGCTCTTTGAGGTAAACTGGTGCCTGTCCACTGAGAGCTTTATAGGTGAGAAGAAGAATCTTGAATTCTATTCTATATTTAATGGGAAGCCAATGCAGAGAGGCTAATACAGGAGTAATGTGGTCTCTTCTCCTAGTTCTAGTCAGCACACGTGCTGCAGCATTTTGAACCAGCTGAAGCGTCTTTAGCGATTTACTGGGACAGCCTGAAAGAAGAGAATTACAGTAGTCCAGTCTAGAGGTAACAAAAGCATGGACTAGCTTTTCAGCATCGCTCTGAGACAGGATAGGCCTAATTTTAGTGATGTTATGAAGATGAAAAAAGACTGTTCTTGAAATTTGCTTTATGTGAGAGTTAAAGGATAAATCCTGATCAAATCGAACCCCAAGATTTCTAAAAGTTGTGCTTGGCGTCAGGTTAATGCCATCTATGGAGAAAAGGTTTCTCTAAGGTGTCGAGGGCCCAGCACAATGATCTCTGTCTTGTCTGAGTTAAGGAGAAGAAAATTTTTGGCCATCCAGGTCCTAATGTCCTTTAGACACACGTCTAGTTTAGATAACTCATTTGTCTTATCTGGCTTCATTGATACATACAGCTGAGTATCATCAGTGTAACAATGAAAATTAACGGAGTATTTCCTCATGATATCACCGAGGGGAAGCATAGATATGGAGAAGAGAATTGGACCAAGTACAGAGCCTTGAGGAACTCCGTAACTTACTTTAGTGTACACAGAGGACTTGTTGTTCATGTGTACAAACTGGTATCTATCAGATAAGTAGGACTTAAACCAATTGTATAGCTGATGTATAGCTTATGGTTCTGCATCAGAAACCTTGATAAATAAATTGGAGGTGGTACAAGCTCAAGCCTTGAGACTCTGTTGTGGAGCTTTTAGAACAACTGTGACTGCTCTTCAGGTGGAGATGGGTGAGACCAGGGCGGGCTGGCCACAGGGAGGGCCGGGACGGTTCCCGGACAGCCGGTCTGTTCTAGGCCGAACCAGCTGGTGGTCGGAGCATTTTTGTTTGTTTGTTTGTTTGTTTGTTTAAACCTCATAAACCTCATAAAACAGAGCAGCAGTTGACCACAGCTGCCTGCCCTCACAGCCGGGGCTGCAGATAACACAGAGTGGAGTGTCAGACTGGGTCAGTCTGATATTTTTCATACAGGGGGATAGGAGTGGCCCCTCCCGATTTGAGCTGATCCTTGTTTCTATCACAGATGAAATGTGATTGGCTCAGCTGCTCAGTCAGTCATTAAAGTGTTGTTTTCCTGTTTAAACAAGAAAAAAAAGAATGAATCAAAGAAAGAGGAGCAGGATGGCAAAGAAAGAAATCAGATAAAGAACTGGGTAGGGCGGAGAAACTAAGGGCAAAAAAAATTAGAAATTAGTACAGGATGCAGCCAAATGTGCAAAACTGACAGATTTTTTTCATATGGGAGGGGCTGCAGTCAGCCGGGTTAGACATGGCCCTATCATCCCAGAGTTGACAGATAACATGTTTGTGTTTTTGGATGTGTTCAGGGCACACAGAACATTAATCGTAGACTGTCATCAATGTTAAACCATACATGCATAAATCATTCATTTGCTTTATCAATTAAAAATAAAATCCATACTGGCTGACCAGAAAAATGCACAAATTTCTTTACTACAACAGATATATTGAATCATTCAAAAACAAACAAATTTCAGGAGAGAGTCTGTGTTCAAAGTTAAAAAGATAATATTCGATTATAGGCTATGTATCCTGTTTTCCTGTTCTGTTTCTGCCTAAATATATAGCCATTTTACCAGCTCAAGAGAAAAACATTAAAGTGAGTAATTAATTTACTTTGTGTGTGTGCGTGGCACTTATCTTATGATAAATACATTTTAAATTGCATTTGTGTTCTAACAGAATTCTTTGCAAATTGCTATAAAGTTTATCATTGTTACTGTTATTGTTATTAACAATAACAGCAACAGTGCGTTAGAACACAAATACTATATAAAATTCCTTCATGGTACATCATTTTGCAATTTTATACTGCAAAAAAAGTATTGGTGTTAAAATTACAGTTTCACTTGCGTCCTTTGTGTGATTGGATAAAAGGCCTCCCTCAACCCCAGCCCACCCCTGGGTGACATGCCACCACAACTAAGACACAAACATTTAGTGATGAACTACTGGGTAAATCTTCAAGGACATTCTGAGGATAGACACCCAACAACAAAGGTACTGCTTCCCTGCTGGGAGAGACAGAGAGCTAAAGAAAAGTGTTTTGCATGGAGCAGCGAGGAAATAGAGAAAGATATGAAGGTAAATCAGAGGAGAAGAGAAGAGACTACAAACAGTACATAGCGTGTGTGTTCCAGTGTATACAGATGGATAGAAAAGATGAAAATCCGAAACACTGCTTTGTACAGATTCATACTCTGCAGTCATTTTCATCTGACAGTAGGCAGGACATAGTTAATGCAATACACAAAAGTCTCTACAGACTTAAGAACATGAATTCTCTGACAACATTTATGTGGATTCCAGCGCACAGGGGAGTAAAAGGAAATGAAGCAGTGGACACATTAGCAAAACAGGCTCTGAAGCTTGGAGAGATTATGAACGTCCCTCTCAGAAAGGCTGAAGCAAAGACAATAATCTAAAGAAATATCGTTAAAGAATGGCAGCACAGCTGGGACACAGGAACCACAGGACAGCATCTACACAGTACAGCAGGTGGTACCAGGGAGAAGACAAAGAGGGCATCCTAACAAGGCTGAGGGTAGGACATCCTAACTGAACAAAACAATGCACCTAATAAGGAAACATCCTTCAGGATGATGTGACTGTTGTCAAGAGGAAGAGTCAGTCCAGCATGTAATTATTCACTGCCAAGTACACCCCAGAATGAGAATTTTTAAAAAGGAAGTCAACCCTCCAGGACTCTTCCTAAAAAAATCACACCTAGCACCCTCATGGCAAAAAATGGTCACTGTACAGAAATTGCAACTAGAAAAAAATTAAGTAAAATAGAATCCTCCTTTTTTAACGTAAGTTATTAGACTTACTTCTGTCCTACCATACATATCAATTCTTGATAGCTTTTCCAGAATTTATTCCTTTTAATGCCAGTTTCAAAAGTACAAACCACAAACATTTTTAGTAGAAAAGAAATCAAAAAGTTAATATTTTTCACGTTTAAAGTGCAAATTGGATTTCTTTGCACTGTGTTATTACAGCCTTGTACGTGTTAATGATGAGCAACGATTGTAATTATAATTTGTTTATTTTTACAAGGTGAGATTAAAAAAAAACATGACATCCAGCTCCCTTGTGTCCAAAAATGATTGTTGTACAGACATAGTGATTAAAAAATATAAATTAAAAAATATTCCACTTTTTTTTATTGAATTTTTTTAGACTTACTTCAGTCCTCATCAATAATACACATTATTCATAACTTAATCAGATTTAAATTTTGTAAAATTTATCAGAATTTGGTATGAGTGATCACAACAAATGGACAGCACGGTGGCGCAGCAGGAAGTGCACGTGCTTCACTGCAAGAAGGTCGCCGGTTGGATACCCAGGTCGGTCAGGGCCTTTCTGTGTGAAGTTTGCAAGTTCTTCCTGTGAATGCGTAGGTGCTTTCCAGGCTCTCCGGCTTCCTCCCACAGACCAAAAACATGCTCATTAGGTTGATTGGTGACTCCAAATTGCTCTTAGGTATGAGTGTGAGAGTGAATGGTTGTCTGTCTCTCTATGTGGCCCTGTGATTGGCTGGCAACAGGTTCAGGGTGTAACCCACCTTTCACCCAGTGTCATCTAGGATGGACTCCAGCGACCCCAAAAGGGATAAGCTGTATAGAAAATGAATGAATAAATGAATGATCACAACAAAGGTTAGTCAAGAAAGTTACATTAAAAAAGTAGGATTTATTTTTATTAATATTTTTTTAATTGCAATTTTTGCACAGCAACCATTTTTGGACATGAGGAAGCTGGATGTCTGTTTTTTTCAATCTCGCCCATAAAAAAAACAACATTGTAATTATTGACCATCATTATCATATTCTCGGTTGAAACAACACAATGTAAAGAAATCCAATTTGCACTTGAAATGTAAAAAATAAAGACTTCTTACAAGTTGGGGACCATGCATATGCACTTATCATATTTTAATATTGAAACTAGGTTTATTAGCAGTCAGGTGCTGCCACAATTGAATTGGTCTTATTGTTACTTTGTGATGTTAGTATATCATATCAAGTAACAATGAAACATAATAACCAATATTATTGTTCTTTTTTTATTACTGACCTCCAACATTTGACTATGCTCTTTCAAACTAAAAATGTGCATTTTTTTATTTCAATTATAGCCAAACATTTCTCATGTTCTAAGTATAACTATTAACTTTAGCATTGATGATTTTGTTTTAATATGAAGCTTGTAACTGCAGTTTGTATGTCAATATGATCAGACTTTGCTTTACTGTTCAATGGTAGGTGCGGAGGAAGAATAAGAATAAGCACTCGTTTTCTTTTTGTACACTAAGTAAGTTCATGATTCAGCAGGCTATGAAATCAAACAATGAGATAACTTACTGTAGCTTACTGCACAAACTTTAAATTCTGAGAGCCCTGAGGTTTTTTCCTGTAGAGTGAGACAGAAAGAGAGAGACACAGGACACCAAAAACCAACCGGTTCATTTTCCAAGAAGGCAGAGCCAACGTCAGGAGGCTAAATGCAGCTAGCTGTTAGCTCCTTCTAACATCCTTGGTGACTCTGATTGTTGTCCAGCTCCTCTCCTCATCAGTTTATTATTCATAATTTACAAGTTAACACTGTTTAGACACTTGTGTTGTTTTAAACAAATCAATGAGTTGATGCATTTTGACGTCCATCTAATTTTATGCTTTGCCTTTACTCTTGTTGCCATGGCTACATTTGCTTCCAGTTTCAGCATCAGCTTGCTGCCTGATTGGCTTTGCTCTGGTCCATGGGACAAAACACACAGGACTCGCTCGGCTGTCCTCAGACTTTGGGGCGGCCCTGATCCTTTTTTGAGAGGATAAAATGACTCTTGTCACCCCTCATACCCAGTGTTTATTTTGACAGTACTTTTTAATTTAGTTTTAGTCTTTTGCCTAAAATATCTTTTAGTTTTAGTCATAATTTAGTCATCCAAATTGTTTTAATTTTAGTCTAGTTTTAGTTGATGAAATTTCACAACAGTTAAGTTGATGAAATCTATTGTAAATTAAGTCAACTAAAATATGAAGTGTAAAGGGTAAGGCATTTTTATGTTTCCTTGAATTTCTGAAGTCATGTTTTACACTTGGATAAAATGAAACATTTAAGGGTGCATTCACACTAGGGGCCCTGTCCCAGATCCGAGCACACCTGACCGCGGTGCGGTTCGAAACATGTGGGCCTAATGTGAAAGCACCCTAATAACCCTTTATTGAATGCTAGTAAAGTCTGAATGTATAAATGAACAGAAACAAATTGAACTTTTGTGTGAAATGCAGTCACCTTTATTTAGGCTACCTGGCAGAGCATCTCAGTTACAATACCAGAACTGACAACAAACAGTGAACCTACTCTACATGAATATATCAATTCATAAAGAGAGGAGCTCTGATTGGATCGCTCCACAACTTATCCCACCACCACCAAGCTAAGGCAGCTGTGATTGGATGTCCCTCTTAACTCATCCAACCTTTCCACACAACCAAAGTAGCTGTGATTGGATATATTCCTAACTTGTCCCTACTTTCTACATGACCAAATTAGGTCTGATTGGATTAAGTCTCTGTCAGACATTTTAGTCTAGTTTTTATTTGTTGATGAAAATGTCAGTTAATTTAGTTTGAGTTTTTGTCCATGTGCACTTGTTTTTATTAGTTACTGTTTAGTTTTCATCAGAGGAAAAAAGGTTGTTGACGAAAACTATGACAAAAATAATTAGTCAACAAAATTAACACTGGTTAAAAGAGCCACAGATTGCGTCCTCTCATAAACTTCTGTTCATGATCAACAATTTTGATGACAAGGAAAATACGTCACAGCTCACCTGTTCTCTAGAAGCTCTGCCAACTCTTGTCCTGCTTCAGACGGGTACAGATGTTCACCCTCGTCTCTTCCCTCTGCCTGCTAAGCTCCCTCTGTCCTTTTCTTTGATTGTTTAGCTGTTGATGCTAACGCCGGTAGGCCTATAGCCACTTTGTCAAAGGGTACCTCCACTATTATTTCCCTCAGCAGAGCAGACACTTGGGTCGCCCTCCCTGATTGGCTGAAAAGCAAGTGCAGCCAGTTCTCCCTAACCTGAGCCCTTATTGGCTGAAAAGCATGCGTCCTCCCTAGACGTCTAAAAGCCTCCTAGACGACTCAGATGCCACCGTCCTGACAAATTATTCTGTCCTTTTGGAAAACATTTCAGTCTAGTTTTTATTTGTTAATGAAAATGTCAATTAATTTAGTTTTAGTTTTTGTTCATGTGCACTTGTTTTTATTAGTTACTGTCTAGTTTTTGTCAGGGGAAGAAAGGTTGTTGACAAAAACTAAGATGAAAATAATTAGTCAACAAAATTAACACTGCTCATACCACAGGATTATCAGCTCCAATCTACAACGAAAGTGGGACAGCCCAATCAGAGGCCCCTGGAACAGGAAGTGGTGGGAGCTACAAGTGAGACACCATCAGGAAGTGACTACTCATGCAGGGATTAGTATACAGATGCTAACAGTTTCAGTAGCAGTTTTGTCAGCTCTGGACCACACTTCCTAATTAAATGATAAGCAAACAACAACACTACAAACTTCTCTACAGTAAGGACATTTTCCCTCCACTTCCAACATATTTTGCCTTATTTTTGTTTTACAAAGTGGCTCATGTTTTGTCCCTTACATTCGCAGTAGTGCCCGTCTTCTACATCATCTGATTGGCCCGTAATGAATGATGATGATGATAATGATAATGAATGTGATTGACAGAATGATCAGTCAATCACCTGCTGGATATATTCTGTAAGTTTCTGCCCTCTCCAAACACTTTCTATGGGCTGTTACTTAGATAGCTCATGAAATATATGTCACAGTCCATCCATCACTGTCCCTTGTTAGTTTTTTTAAGCCGGCACATAAACTCGCCTGATTTGATTGGTCAAAACTACACATTAATGCAGTACAATATTCTGGAAGAACAGGTGTTGTGCAGCATTCAGAGACGTATTATGAATAAATACAAATATGATTAAGGAGAGGCGGTCATGCCCCAGTCTTTTGGGGTGGACCATCTGCACATGTAGGTAGACCCAGGCCCTAAAGGCCCACCATAACTCTGTGCCTGTTTCAGACTGATTTTTCACACGTAGAAGTCAAACAATGTAAGTAAGTACACAACAGCAGAAGGTCCACAGCTTTCCTGAATTTTATTGGCAGAGGAAAAGAAAGCAGCACACACGGGTTAGGAGGTGATTTAATCTTGTCACATCGTTCACAGGACGGCCTGTTTCCACCTGGTTACTCATAAACTATCCCACATATAAAGTCTGCAGGGTTCCCACCCTTTTCTAGAAATCCTTTCCCTGGACATTTTCAACATTTTTTGTTTTGAATTTATGGTTTATACTTATTTTTTTTCTTTATTTACTTACTGTTTAAGTAGCCTAAATTATATTATGCCATTTTTCATTATTTCTTTTTATTACCATTGTTTTGAGTTTTTGTATTTTATTCCTTAACTTGCATTATTTTATCAACTCATATTTTATAGCTAAGTGTGCATTTGTTACCAAGTACATTTTGTTCCCTAACAAGGTAGAAGGAAACTAAATAATTTTCTAGGACAATTCAAGCTTTTCACGGACATTTTACTTTTTCCCCTAATTTTTCATATTTCCATGACTGGAAAATTGGTCAATCATTTTCCAGGTTTTCCAGGACTTGTAGGAACCCTGAGTGTAAGTGAACTGACACAAGACAAGTGTTCAAACTGTTTATTTTAACTCAAACTGAAACAGAAGATAATGACAGGCAATGGCCCTTCAGGAAACAATATTTCATGAAAATAAAAGATGATTACCGTCTGCTTCTTTTAGAGGGTTGTACAGTCTCAAAATAGTTTTATTATTGTTTTTAAATCATAATTATTTGATTCGACCCAATTAAGAATCTGTCACTGAATTAGCCAAAATATCTGACGCTTCAAAACCAGACTTTTCAAATAATGCTTGTCATTGAGTGTTTTTGCATGCTTTATACTCCGGTAATAAAAAAAGTCCAACTTCATGATTCAAACTTTGCTTATTTGATATCTTTAACTTGACAGCAGGGCCATGCACATGTGAAGTAGCTCTGTGTTTGACTGCATGAGTGTAGACGAGACCAAACGTCAGATTATGTCACAAGCATGCAGCCATAGATGTTTATAATATCAGTATCAGTAGACAAAACTCTCAAATCCACACAGAAACCCACCACCAGAAATGTCCCACATTCAGACTGAGGTGCACACCCGATGGTTACAGCTCATGGAAGCTCATTAACGCCTTCTTTGAGTTCGTCCTCCAAAAGGTGGGCAGATGACGCCTTCAAGGACTGAACAGGATCAGGGAGAAAAGAGGAGAACAAAGTCTAATCAGTGTTGGCACTGAAGAACAATGAGATGGGAATCTTTCCCTCTCTGACAAGTTCAGCTGATTTTGCCTCTGAGGTTTGTGTAAAAAGGCTGTGAATTTTACAGTAACTTATAATAAATAAGATGCTAGTACGTCACTGTAAATGTCTTTACATTAGCATTATTCAGTGTTAATTTACAGCATTATTACTGTATTTTCTATAATAGTTTTACAACTGTATTTATATTCAAGGTATCATTTCTGTCTTTCTATTTACAGAAGAATTACTGTATTATCAAAAACAGCACCCTTACTGTTTTGCATTTACATCATTATTGTATTTTATTCTACAACTTTTTTAAAGCATTTTAAATCACAGTGAACTTGTTGTAATTTAGCTTATACTACTATATCTGTAACTATTTTACTGATCATTTATTAGCAAGATACATTTATTCATCCATTTTCTATACAGCTTATCCCTTTTGGGGTCGCGGGGCCTGGAGCCTATCCCAGCTGACACTGGGTGAGAGGTGGGTTACACTCTGAACCGGTCGCCAGCCAATCACAGGGCCACATAGAGAGACAGACAACCATTCACGCTCACACTCATACCTAAGGGCAATTTAGAGTCACCAATCAACCTAACAAGCATGTTTTTGGTCTGTGGGAGGAAGCCGGAGTGCTCAGAGAGAACCCACGCATGCACAGGAAGAAGGTGCAAACTCCACACAGAAAGGCCCTGACCAACCTGGGTATCGAACCGGCGACCTTCTTGCTGTACACTACCTACGGCGCCACCATGCTGCCCTATTAGCAAGCATGGTTTTGTAAAAAGAATAAATAACATACATCAGTTTTTATCCAACAAAATACACTGACCCAAACATTTGTTTAACGAAAAAATTAGAAACATTTATTAAGAGAAATCTTGCTTGCCATTAGTCAGTTTTTCTGGGCAAAATAGAATTTTCTCTTCCAGTAATTTACTGTATAAATATTTTAACAGAAAGCAACTGAAAATGTTATGGTAAAATGCTATTAATTTACAGAAATTGGTATTTTAACCCCACAATGTTCTGCTATTTACCGTAATTTACTGCATAGATTTTTTACAGTAGGTAACTGTAGCGATTATGGTAAAATACTGTTAATTTGTCAAAAATCCTTTACAGTTGTGAAGGATTCAGACCGATTTAGGATGCTCAGTGAAAGGTTGCTCATATTTTAAGATTTACTGTAATCTAAATAAAAAATGAAGGAGAAATTTTCTGGAGCCCAAAGTCATGCAGGGGCCCATGATGGTTAGAGACATTTTATATCTTCTAAACTAGAAAGCACTCGGAGAATGCAAATCTCCACCAAGGTATCTCACATATCGCTGTTACATCTATAAGCAATAGTTCCATGATGAAGTTACCATCATAATATGATTCATGACCCTGAAAACCCACACCTAGCACTCAAAATCATGTTGATCAATTGATCATTATTAGTTACACAGTTACTGAGCAAAAATGACGATTGGCTAATGGTGATTATCTGGATTGCCACCAAAATCGAATCATTTTTAAGTTGGGTCATTACCAACATCTCCTGAAAATTTCAGCAAAATCTGTCCAGTAGTTTTTGTGTACTCTTGCTAAAAAACAAACATACAAAGGCAAAAACATAACCTCCTTGGCGGAGGTATTAAAGACAGTTTTAAGACATTTTATTCAACCTAAATACCATTTTTTATTAAAGCAAGAATGTCATATGCCTCACCTGATGTCCAGATCCTCCATCAAACACTGCTCCATCAGAAAGGCCAAAATCTGCCGCCCGGCGCTTATAGGCTGAAAAAACAACAACAGAATAATGAGACTGATAAAGACAATCACAGCTGAATAATAAAACCTGATGAGGAAAAAAATAAACAACTTATCAGATGTAACTTAAACCCAACTGAAAACTAAAAATATACCGACATGGATCTGATACGATATCAGCAGGAATCATACAAACTTGTGTTTTTTTATTTATTTTGTAGTATGGACTGTAAGAAAAGGCTTGATCAAGTGACATTACTCAAACAGAGAACAGTAGTCAGCAATAGTAGGTATGAGGAAAACTGACCCATTTGTTATTAACCAATGGGTTAAGTAAATTTTTACCTTAAACATAAGAATATACTACAATTAAATAAAATAAATAAAAAATAAATTAGAAGACCATGCAGGCCGATATAATCTGATATCTGTTTTTTGCTGATATCGGACCGATATCTGATATCAATATCGGATCAGGACACCCCTACTAAAAAAAAAAATATTGCCCCATGATCAGATTGTGTATAAGTCTGATGGATGGATGGACAGATGGACGGATGGATAGGCCCTTACTTACATATGGTGGCTGAGAAAGGTCAAACAAATGCAAACACCCCAACATGGCTGCATTAAGCAACAACAAAAGTGACCGGAACTGTATAATCGGTCTGGGTTTCAGCAGGGGACTCTTTTGGCTGGTGGACCAAGTGACCGAGGCGGAAACTTTCAGAAGTTTTTGTGAGTTAACACCCTCCAAAGTTAAAGAAACACACTTTAAAATCATAAGTAACATTTATCCCACTGAGGATTTGCTCAGGTCACGACTGGCATTGATGATAATATTAGTACATTTTGTGGTGATGATACTGAGTCTACGGACCACAGATTTTTTTCATGTAATGTGGTTCAATTATTTTGAGTTGGCATTCACAATTTGATAAAACAATAGATCCCAGCTTTCCCAAATTCAGTCTCAACAGATGATATAACATTTGGTATGATCCTCCATGACAAAAACAACAAATCCTGCTGCAGTATTATTTGTGACTTGCTAATTTTTTTATTCACAAAAATAGAATTGTGAAGTCATCTCCCAAGTTTATTGTAAACTAACAACTAACTAAACTAAAACCCTAAAGCCATAGAATTATAGGAATTGTTGAATCCATTTCCCATAGACATCAAAACTTGAATTCCCCCTTGTACATTTAAATCGTTTTTTATTTTTATTATTATTTATTTCTACGACTTCTTCCTCATAAATTTCTATTTTAATTAAATATATATATTTTAACATTCTGTACCCTTAGGCAATGTTTGCCAAGTTGGCACACTGATGCCATGGTTGTTATGTACAAAGCAATGTTATTAATAAAGAAGAAAAAATACTGAATGAAGTTGGACACACAAGAAAAAGTAACTTATTGTAATGTAGCCATAATCCATGTCATTCTCTTACTGTCATAAATCATCAATAAATAATATTCAAAATATGTGTTTGTAAAAAAACTCAATTACTGACCTAGAACTCCTCCGAGAGCTCAAACAAAGGCATTTCTGACATCCTTAGCTGAGTCACTAATCTCACAATGTTAACAAATGTTTCAGAAATTCCTGGATCACCAGCTAAATCTAGTCACCTCCCCCTTGTGCCATGGCCAACATCCCCTGAAAACTTCATCAGAGCTGTCGAGAACTTGATCGTGCTCACAGACAAAGAAACGAAAGCATGACCTCTTCAGCAGCGGTGGTAAATGTGAAACATTTCTCACCTTTGCAGCATTTTCTTTGACTTCATGGTTAACATCTTCTGCTTTTATCTTTGCCTGAAACAGTGAAGTGAACAGAGAGCTCAGACTGATGAGTGACAAAAAAAAAACTACATTATAGCCTAAAATCATGAGGATACAACTGAAGCGGTTTAGATTTTAGACAGAATAGAAGAATTCATCACTCACAATTTCATCTTTGATTGCTTGTTTGTTCTCCTTAGATAGCTGTAAACTGAAGCAAACATGAAGAAACTCATTAGATTAATAAAAAAGGCTGATGGAGACAAATAAAAACCGCTGCTGTGCTCTCTGTCAATCAGAGACACACGGCTAAAGGCTGCCCACCTCTGCTGCTTACTTGTTTTGAATTAAGGACTCTATTTGATTAAAGGGTATCATTTATACTTTGACCATGGAACTATGTCTGTATCTCATTACTGTGATGTGCTGCCCTTTGTGGTGGATCATGATTATTCCCTGGCTGATGGTCAGCCAAAAGTCTCTCCATGAGGAGCATTAGGGCATCTAGACATGATCAAGAGGACCTGCTGAAGTTCAACCGCAGCTTCAGAATGAAGAAAGGTGATCTAAGTGACTTTGAACATGGCATGGTGTTTCAAAAACTGCTGATCTACTGGGATTTTCATGTGCAACCTTCTCTAGGTTGATGGAGAATGTTTGGAAAAAGAGAAAATATCCAGTGAGCAGCAGGTCTTTTGGCCAAAATGTCTTGTTGATGCCAGAGGTCAGAGGAGAAGGGTCAGGGTGGTTTGAGATGGTATAAAGGCAACAGTAACTGTTACAACCAATGTATGCAGAAGACTATTTCTGAGCACAAAGCCCGTCCATCTTGAAGCAGATGGACTACAACAGCAGAAGAAACCAGGTGCCACTCCTGTCAGCGAAGAACAGGAGGCCACAATTCACACGGTCTCACCGAAATTGGACAATAGAAGATTGTAAACATGTTGCCTGGTCTCTTAAGTCTGTTTCTGCTCCATATTCAGATGGTCGGGTCAGAATCTGGTATGAACATCATGAAAGCATGGGGATATTTTCCTGGCACACTTTGGGCCAGGATCTCAACTCCCACAGTCGACCAGAGTATTGCTTCTGACCATGTCCATCCCTTTATGACCACAGCGGACCATCTTCTGATGGAGACTTCCAGCTCCATGTCTCAAAACTCAAATCATCTCAAACTGGTTCCTTCAACATGACAGTGAGTTCACTGCACTCCAGTGGCAACCACAGTCACCAGATCTCAATCCAATAGAGCAATTTGGGATGTGGTGGAACAGAAGTTTCTTCTCCTGCATGTGCAGCAGACAAATCTGCATCAGCTGTTGAGGAATGTCCTTGTTGAGTATATGATACCAAGAATTTGGGAGCTCTGAAGGCAAAGAGGGTCGAGCCTGGGATGAGGAAGTTGTAACTAATAAAGAAGCCAATCAGTTGCCCAAATGTGCAAATTGCCTGGAAATTTAGGAATGGCTCGTACACAAACGGCTCACTCACAACTGCAAATTGATTCTCATCCTTCACTTAAAAGAGCTGTTCAAAAGACTCGACTCGTTCATGAACGTCACATCACAAGTAGGTCAACAAAACAAAGCCTCTGTTTAGGAGTAGAAGAAGATAACATGATGATAGGAGATAAACATAACATAAAAAGGGTAAAAAAACGAGTCACAACAAGCACACAAGTCCATTTAGAGATGCTGAAGAGCTTATCTGATGACTGTAGGCAGAAGCAGGCTAACACTTCCCATTGACTCCCAGTGTTTGAGCTAAGCTACTCAGCGGTGGGCGAGCTCTGCCTGTCTCTTCCTTGTTATTGAACGCACAGTCAAAGAGTGGTGTCTACCTGCTTGTCATGGACTTGAGAGTGAAGCAAGACACGAAAAGAAAAAGTTGGTGTATCCCTTTAAATAAAAAAAAGGTTTATAGTATTTAAAGTTGTCGTACTTCTGAAGGCGAGAGAGCGCACAGTCCATCAGCAGGTGAAACATGTCCTCCTCCGACATCTCAGCAGGCTGGAAACAACACAAACACACATCAGCTGTTAGGTCTCATTAGTTTGATTAAAAACAAAAAAAACTCTGTCCTGGAGTGTGAAACATGGATCATGATAAGACTGATGGTACCTCAGGCTCCACTTGACTGAGGCTTGGTTCAAGATCATCAGAGCTGCAGCAGGAGACACAGGATCAAGTTTGATTAAAACACACAACAAACTAAAACTGAGTACAAAGAGCTGTGTTCAAGCTTTTTGTGCACACTGATGTAAAAAAAAAATCAAAATACTCACATAGAACGAGTGATACAATAAGACATGGTTAAACATTGAAGAAAACTTGAATATTTGAGGATGAAAAGATAAATCATGACTGCAGTGATTAAACTTACAACAGATTTTTTAAAAGGAGAGAAAATAATGTCAGGAGTAAAACCTGAGAAGACAACTAAAAAGAAAACAACCGTGAAACTGTGACTTAAATACTAAATGTAATCATTTGCAAATATCTGAACTGGTCTAACCTGAAATGTGTGTGCAATTTTAGACGTCATTTTTTATGAAAGCAAAACTAAAATTATGCAGATGTGTCTGATAATCTGTGTTAAAGAAAAAAGGAGAAGGACTGCACATTGTTCAGCTCCCAATGAGAAACTTTATTTTAATACAAGGCAACGATTCAAGCTACAAGATCTTCTTCAGGCAAATGGAGCCAAAGAGAGACAGGTTTTACTGATGAGCCAATCAGCAACGATCAGCAACAACCAGAAAACACGACCTATTGACACTGAGATATACTGGCTCTGAACAGGTGACTTCACCTGGACGTGGGGGTGACATCAGTAACATCCTTCTAAGATGCAGCACTGTCACCTTACACTTGATATTCCAATATCCGTGCTAGCATGAGGGTAAAATCCGTACTCGAACTGTAAACAGACATTTGAATATAAAATGCACATTAGGACGCCTGGAGCAGTGAACCACCTGATCCAGCAGAGGGCGCTCCCAGCACAGTCTGATCGGCCAGCGGATAACAACAACACTGAAACATGTGAGAAGTGCTGTGTGGAAGCACTTTGGGCTCCGCTGTATGTTGATTATGTGCAAAGCAACTGGAACTGGAAGCAATTTAGGGATTTTATCACCAGTCAGTGATGTCAGAGAAATCCCTGCACACAAGCAGCAAGGCCAGACACCAACACTGAATGCCTGTGACCTTCACTACATCATAAAGCAGCATCATTCTGTAAAGGATATCACCACGTGGGCTCAGGAACACTTCAGAAAACCATTGTCAGTTAACACAGTTCATCTCTTCATCTACAAGGTCAAACTCTACCGTGCAAGGACAAAGCCAAATATCAACAACACCAAGAAACACCGCCGCCTTCTCTGAGCTCATCTGAGATGGACTGAGGCAAAGTGGAAAAGTCTGCTGTGGTCTGAGTCCACATTTCAGACTGTTTTTGGACATCATCGACGTGGTGTCCTCTGGGCTAAAGAGGAAAAGGACCATCCAGACTGTTATCAGAGCAAAGGTCAAAAGACAGCATCTGTGATGGTTTGGGTAATCTGTTGTGGTGTATTCTGTGAGGATTCAGTGAATCCTCAGCAGTCTGCTCTCCCCCTCCCTCACAGACTCTCTCTCTCACTTTCCTCTGCATGGGCGGAGTTTCACCGCTCAGCAGCTCCCGCACCTGTTCCTGAACACCTCATCAAACTCTCCTATTTAAGATGGCTCCTGAGAAGACAACAGCACGGGAGAATTGCACGCTGAACCTCGGTTTGTGCTAGTCTCGTCCACCTTTACTCCAGTGTACTCGCTGTTTTGGCCTTTAGCCGTCTTTCCCCGTCCAGGGGCGTTCATATGCTTTTCGTGGCCTGCTTGATCTTTTGTGTTTGACTTCTGGATCACTGACCTTTTTCTTCTGCTCCCCTTTTCAGGTTTCCACAAGCCCTCACCACCGCTGCCCTGCAATACTTACCTGCTGACCTGTGTTTGATCTCTGGAGCCCGGTTTTCAATAAAACCTGTGAAATTTTCCTCCTGCTTGGTTTTTTGAGCTTTTGGGTCCAACATTAAAATACTCTGGTCATATCCTGACAGTATCCAATGAAAATGAAGTCAACAACAACAAATAATTCATTGTATTCTGTTTTTATTTATGTTTTACACAACATTCCAACTTCACTGGAATTTAGGTTTGTATTATTAATATCGTTATTTAACAAAAATCTGTATCTTGAAGTTTTAATTCACTGAACAACAATTTGTGTTTATTTAGCAAAGGGACTGGGCAATCATGTCTTTCACGTCCGCAATGAATTCTGGGTAAGTCCACAGGAGGTCTGCAGAATGATATTGGAAATAAGTGGCTGAAAAACTATCAGTGTAATATTTAAGTGTTGTAGGTTTGGCTTAAATCATGGATTTCATCTTTAATCTTGTAGTTTTATGTTTTTTTTGTCTTTAATAGCAAAATGTTAGATCACTCTCTGTCATGTGACACCAATACTCCGCTGTAATAATGTAAGAAATCAGAGTCAAAGATTTAAACACAGTAACTACAGAAATTCATCAGATTATTAAGGTCAAATAACAATAACGTCTAAAAATCTGATGTTTTGCAACACTGACAGCAGTAAATCCTGTTGTACGTTGCTGATGATTAAAAAGCTTAATTTCTATTTTGGTTCTTTATTTGAGCATCTCGGAGCTGCTGTGGAGTCTAAAATACTCTGAAGATTTCTAAAGAGGACAGGACAAAGATAGAGAGGTGGAGATGAGCAGATCTACACTCACCTTTCCTGAATCACAGGGTTTGCTCCAGCTAATTAACACAAAGATAAGACGATTTGAGGAATGAAACATGAATCATAAATGTAAAGTAATGTTTCTATTCTGTGTCTTCATGTCTAAGTTCAAAATATTCATTATAAAATAATTCAGGTGGTTAAACTTCTCACCGCTTACTGCCAGCAGGACGAGTCCGGACACCAGGGCTGAAACACAAAGATGAGATGTTCTGGTGACGTTTCAATGTTTTTAATTTTATTTTCTTGTTAGAGATTCATTTCAGGGCTCGTCTGTCCTGGTTTGATTAACAGGACAGGAGAGTGAGCGTGGGGAATGACATGCAGGTGAGGAGCCACAGGCTGGACTTGTAGATGTATTATCTTAAGAACAGATTCAGTTTTTCTCCCTGAACTTTGCAAACATGTCTTTTTGTCTCATAACTTTATTTATAGAGCATCTTTAAACACAAAGGTTTACAAAGTGCTTTGACAACAAATAAGAACAGACAAGAGCAAAGTACAAGAGTCCAAGCACAAAGGAAACAAACCAAGAACGCTAACAACTCAGACGACAACCTAAAGAACCCAAACACTGAAACCAAAGCAACAGGGAGAACCAAACACAACCAGCAGGCGATAGAACATACAGCATGACAGAACATGACAAAATGAGAGAACATGATAGAACATGACAAAATGACAGAACATGAGAGAACATCAGGTAATGCAAGACCCCGGCAGCCTAAATGAGACCAACAGCACCAATAATACAGGTGGATAAACGCTTTAAGTAAATACAGAGATTAAAATGATGTACAAAACCCAAAACCAGTGAAGTTGGCACGTTGTGTAAATCGTAAATAAAAACAGAATACAATGATTTGCAAATCCCTTTCAACCTACATTCAATTGAATACACAGCAAAGACAAGATACTTAACGTTCGAACTGGTAAATTGTGTTATTTTTTGCAAATATTAGCTCATTTTGAATTTGATGCCTGCAACATGTATTAAAAAAGCTGGCACAAGTGGCAAAAAAGACTGAGAAAGTTGAGGAATGCTCCTCAAACACTTATTTGGAACATCCCACAGGTGAACAGGCTAATTGAGAACAGGTGGGTGCCATGATTGGGTATAAAAGCAGCTTCCCTGAAATGGTCAGTCATTCACAAACAAGGATGGGGCGAGGGTCACCACTTTGTGAACAAATGCGTGAGCAAATTGTCCAACAGTTTAAGAACAACATTTCTCAACGAGCTATTGCAAGAATTTAGGGATTTCATCATCTACGGTCCGTAATATCATCAAAAGGTTCAGAGAATCTGGAGAAATTACTGCACGTAAGCGGCAAGGCCGAAAACCAACATTGAATGCCCGTGACCTTCGATCCCTCAGGCGGTACTGCGTCAAAAACCGGCATCACTGTGTAAAGGATATCACCACATGGGCTCAGGAACACTTCAGAAAACCACTGTCAGTAACTACAGTTCGTCGCTACATCTGTAAGTGCAAGTTAAAACTCTACTATGCAAAGCGAAAGCCATTTATCAACAACACCCAGAAACGCCGCCGGCTTCGCTGGGCCCGAGCTCATCTAAGATGGACTGATGCAAAGTGGAAAAGTGTTCTGTGGTCTGACGAGTCCACATTTCAAATTGTTTTTGGAAAGTGTGGTCGTCGTGTCCTCCGGACCAAAGAGGAAAAGAACCAGCCGGACTGTTATAGGCGCAAAGTTCAAAAGCCAGCATCTGTAATGGTATGGGGGTGTATTAGTGCCCAAGGCATGGGTAACTTACACATCTGTGAAGGCACCATTAATGCTGAAAGGTACATACAGGTTTTGGAGCAACATATGTTGCCATCCAAGCAACGTCTTTTTCATGGACGCCCCTGCTTATTTCAGCAAGACAATGCCAAGCCACATTCTGCACGTGTTACAACAGCGTGGCTTCGTAGTAAAAGAGTGTGGGTACTAGACTGGCCTGCCTGTAGTCCAGACCTGTCCCCCATTGAAGATGTGTGGCGCATTATGAAGCGTAAAATACAACAACGGAGACCCCAGACTGTTGAACAACTTAAGCTGTACATCAAGCAAGAATGGGAAAGAATTCCACCCGAAAAGCTTCAAAAATTGGTCTCCTCAGTTCCCAAACGTTTACTGAGTGTTGTTAAAAGGAAAGGCGATGTAACACAGTGGTAAAAATGCCCCTGTGCCAACTTTTTTGCAATGTGTTGCTGCCATTAAATTCTAAGTTGATGATTATTTGCAAAAGAAAATAAAGTTTCTCAGTTCGAACATTAAATATCTTGTCTTTGCAGTGTATTCAATTGAATATAAGTTGAAAAGGATTTGCAAATCATTGTATTCTGTTTTTATTTACGATTTACACAATGTGCCAACTTCACTGGTTTTGGGTTTTGTATAAACCTAACAATAAAAATGAGTTGAAACCAAAGAATGAAGCAGAGGGTTCAAAAGAGTTTAAGAGGGAAATACAAAGAATGGACTGACATAATGACAAATAAGAAACTGAAGAATATCAAGGGGGACCTAATTATATTTGAGGTCAGAGGTCAAGGTTCAGTAGCTTTGTAGTCATCTTCCAAGAACACTCTAAGGTGGCTTTTACAAATACAGTTTTGTTGTTTTGTTATGATTAAGTAGAAAAAAATTACAAATTGTCAAATCAATTAATGATTCTGATCAAAAGCAGTAGCACAGGACCTAGATTACCAACACATGACCTACTACTACTGGACAACAAGATTCCCCCAGTTTACCTATCTATCTACCTATCTGTCTATCTATCTATCCATCTATCTATCTATCTATCTATCTATCTATCTATCTGTCTGTCTGTCTGTCCATCATCTGTCTGTCTACCATCTATCTGTCTGTCCGTCGAGACATCTGTCGATCAATCGACCTATCTGTGACCCCAATATTGCAGAATAATTTAGAAGAAATGCTGTTAAAATAAAAGTTTTCACCCTCCACAGTGGGGACAGTAGCCTGTTATGATGTTTTATATTTTTCTGAATTTACAGGAGTACAAATACAGCCATAAATTAAATGTTTGAGTTGCTTTAAGCTCAAATAGATCCTCTGGAATAACTGCAAAGAGGTGACTGTTTTTGCTTGGTCAGCAGAGATAAAAATGTGTTTTTAGTACAGCAGCATCTTCATGAGTCAAGTCTTACATATAAATTCAGTAAAAATGATGATATCAAGTCAAATCAGGGTTTAGATTCTGTGTCTGTAAGATGATGGACTCACCCACGGTCAGTGTGATCGTTGAAGTCATTGTGTCTGCGGTGGGACGTTTCCTCACAGCTTCACTGAGCTCCTCACACCTGCTCAGGTTTATACACACCCTGTCCACCGGGTCCTCCCCTCTCCCTCCCCTCCTCAGGCTCATCCTCTCTCCATGTTGTTTGAGGATTAGGCTTCAGATTCCTGGGGCCATGAAGAAGCTTCAACAAACGTCAAACATGAGTTTGCATCAGTGGCATGTACATGGGTGTGAAGAAGCGTAGATGTGTTAGCTAAAACTGATGGACAACCAACAGAGATACTCCAAACATCAGATGGTGAATGTGGGAGTGAATGGGTAGATGTGACCTGTACTTGTACAGCTGCTTTGAGTACACATGTAACTGATTTTTGTAAATGTAACAGTATTGGCTGTAATATTTACAGCTACCTACTGCAAAAGGTCCGTACAGGAAGTTACTGTGAATGGCAATGGATTGTGGCACATGACCTGGATTACCAACATATGGACATACATACCCTAATATTTAGAGTTACCTACTGTAAAATGTCTATACAGTAAATAACTGAAAAGGGACTTGGATCACCACGGCTTCAGTCTGCTCCATTGCATAGTGTCTTGAGATAACATTTGGGATGCTTTGGAGCCACACAAATAAAGACTAGTTGAAGGATTGAAAATTTTGACACTACCAAAATTCAATTCTCCCCTGGAAAGAAGACAAGATTTATTTTTGAAATATTTTTTTCTTTACAAAACTATATATTGCTATAAATGATCATTTATATAGTTAAAGGTATAGTAAAATAAATTATAATACAGCAAGTTCAATGTAATTAAAAATGCATTAAAGATGTAGTAGAATAACAAAGCTGTTTTTGAAAATCCAGAATTACGCTGTTAATTTAAGTAGTGTATTGCTACTATAAAGACATTTACAGTATCTTCCTGGCATCTTGTTGCCAGTAAGTTACTGTAAAATGTACAGCAACGTGTTTACAGTGCAATTTAAAAAAAAAAACAAAAACAAACTAGAAACGTGCTTTATAATAGAATTGCTCAAGTACGGCAAAAATCATAGTCGCTGTTATTTTAATAGATATTAACATCACAATTGCACACTGACTTTTGAACATGCACCACATGCTTTTATTGAATGTATATGCTCTTGATACTTCCATTTTGAACAATAAAGTATGGGCAGTACCTAAATATAATATACTTCTATATACTATACAAACACCTCAATGTAATAATGATGGAAAAAAGGGTTAAACTCGTCATGTTGTACATTAATTACACTGTTTTCATAGTTGTGGAAGGCAGTAGTTGGAATTGAGATAAAACTTGAATTTAATGCCAGTTTTATAACATAAACTCAAGTCCTTTTATTTACTAAGTCCATTCGCTTCAGATCAGCCTCTCCCAAAGTTTGGCTCCAAACCCTGTTTTTATTACTGGGTTGAAGGCTGTTAGACTGAAATCACTTAAATAACTGTGATACAGCTTTAATTTTGACAGCACTTTTTAATGTAGTTTTAGTCTTTTGCCTAAAATATCTTTTAGATTTAGTCATAACTTAGTCATCCAAATTGGTTTAATTTAATTCTAGTTTTAGTTGATGAAATTTCACAACATTTTAGTCGACAAAATCTACTGTAAATTTAGTCGACTAAAATATGAAGTGTAAAGTGTGAGGCATTTTTTATGTTTCCTTGAATTTCTGAAGTCATGTTTTACACTTGGATAGAATGAAACATCTAATAACCCTTTATTGAATGCTAGTAAAGTCTGAATGTATAAATGAACAGAAACAAATTGAACTTTTGTGTGAAATGCAGTCACCTTTATTTAGGCTACCTGGCAGAGCATCTCAGTTACAATACCAGAACTGACAACAAACAGTGAACCTGCTCTACATGAATATATCAACAAGATTCTGAATTCCATGGTATCACATTAAATTAAACGATGAACAAACTTTTAGGAGTCTTGATGACATTAGAAATTTTTCAGACTCTTTTTAAAAACATCATCGAAGCCTTTGGGGTGCAGCAGAGAGGCTTTGTGGTGCTTTATGAGGGGAGGTCTCCAGAGATGAGGCTCAGCTCTACAGACCGGACCAACACCTCGAGACGAAGCTTCTGCATCAGGAAAAGTCACAATATTTGTTCAGAAAAGCAGTAAAACAAATAACCTTCAGCAGGGACCATGTTTGTGTTCCACTTGTGTGTCACCTGTGAGCAAAGTTACACAAAGCAGCAGCGAGAGGCATGACAGCGACAGAGGACTTCACTTATTTTAATAACTTCATCTGAAGTTATAAAAAGGTTCATCACAATATCAGACAGTTTAATCTGCAGCCTCTACTCAAGGAGACTTCTTCAGTGAGTCAGAGCTTCAGGTAGAGGAGACTGGAGTAATTACAACACTGACATTTTCCCTCATAACTTACTGATGTTTTGATTTTAGACAAACATACTCGAGCACAGATAATAACATCAACATCTGTACTGTAACTTCATAAGGGCAAGACTGTGCACTACACTGGACAGATATTTGGAAGACATTTTATACAATTTAGGTTGCAGCACCATGTCCCAACTACCAGGAGGTGAACTCCTAAATCATCGTGTCGAGTTTTATAAGAAATAAGATCTTTGTGTATTTTCGTCATATTAAGATGTTGCATCATGAATCCAAAATGGCCGGCAAAGTGGGAAATGGAATAAGTGTTAAATCCTTCTAACAGGTAGAAAATATATATTGTGATTTAATTAGATGTTAGGACGCTTGGTACAGAATTTAAGAAGACTTTTCTTCTGAATTTCTTTCTGTGACCAAAAATTCATCGGCCCACTCCAGTGGACATGATGCACTTAAGTGTATGATCTGCATATTGTGCTGGTATTCAGATTTCACCATTTTTTTTAAATTCTGGTTAATTCATACTTAAGTTTTTAAATTTTATTTCAATGCAAACACTTTTATTTGTTGTGTAAAGCGGAGGCCCATGTGAGGCCAGGAAAGCCTCCGAGTGTGCAGAGGGGATGGTGCATGTTTGTGTATTTGTTCTAAACTTAGTCAAAAGTTTGTGTTATTACAGTGTAATTAAACCCCCTTGTAATAACTTGTTTCCCTCAGAAAGACTTAAGGCCAGCAAGAGCTACAGGATGACAGGAAATTCCTGAAGGGACTGTCAGCGTCAAATTATATTTTACATTTTTGTCATATTTATATCATTTACTCTTAATGAATGTTTGTTAGAGATATGTGTTTGTTAAGTTCATTAAATTATTGTTTTTTACCGCTGATGCCTGGTGTTCATTGTAGAGGACGGATGCAGAACTCCAAAATATAACATTTAAAAAAAATGGCCATGATTTTTAACTTGTTTGAAAGTAAAAACAAACATTTAAAAAATGATTCTGCTGTGATTTAAGGATTAATGCATGAAAGTGTTGAAGAGGGTAACTGTGGGTGCTGGTTTGGGGCACTAAAGCAACCAGGCACATCCCACATGTGCTTCTTCTGGACCGGGGGCAGATCCAGTCCTCCCTCGACTCTCTGTCGCCCCCTCGCACAAGCCTGTCAACTGTCTCTCACCTAACAATAAGGGCATTAAATGCCCTAAAAATATACTTTAAAAAGAATAAATGAAGGGGGGAAAAGTGTAACAGCTTTAGGACCAACCACAAACACGTCAGAAAAGTTATGTATCTAAAATAAAGAACTTCTCTAAAATTCTAATTTCTGCTGCCTTCCTCTAAATTGTCCCCTATGATCACTTTAGTGTTTAATTTTTTTTTATTTAAGACAACTATTCCAGTGTAACTGTATCAGTGATTAAGTCAAACTGACCCAAAAGTATATAAAATTATTGTCGAAAAATGGAAACCTATTCAATCTGATTTTTCACAAAAGCAAATAAAAGATATAAAAAATGACTTGAGGATAGGATCACATAATCATTTAAAGGTCTCATATTTTGCTCCTTTTCTGCAGTTTAACATGGATCCTGGATGTCGTCATGAAACATTGGTAACATCTGCATTCTTCCACGCTCACATAACCGCTCTGCTCAGGTCGCCTTCATATGCTAATGAGCCAGAGCAGCGTATACGGGGAATTCACGATAGACCTGCAGCGTAACTCGAGTGAAGCGAACGCTCCAGCCACATGCCGGTTACAGTCCTGAACACATACAAACCACAAATTCATTACCAGATAACAGTGAATGTTCCCCCAAACATCACAGGCTAATGCACAACATGCTAACTGTGGTGGGACACAGCTGTGACTTAGCCTATCTTCCGGGCTAATGTTAGCAGAAACAGAAGGGTAATGTGGGTAAAGGACTGATTATATTCAGCCAACTGTTGAAACTCTTCTTGACTAATGTAGGAATGTTCATACATTGAAGTTTGTCATTCAGACTTTCAACAAGTAACGGTGTTGAACATCGACGAACATGTTGTGCAGTTACCTCTGGTTCACTTCACCCTGCTGTTAGCATTAGCTCGTAGCAATGAGCAAAATAAATACTACACAGCAATAAAATACTCACATTTCCATCATCAGGTTTGGCGACAGATTGTTGGTACTGAGCCTGGATTCAGGAAAAGTCTAGTTCCCAGTCCTGTGTTGAAACTGACTGAAGTTGAAGAAGCAGTCGGCCGTGAAGTGACTGACACACACATACAGGTTTTAGCCGACTGTAGCTGCTCATTCCCTTCAAAAATAAAATTAATCCACTTGGTCCTTTGGTCCTCTGAGGCTGGTAGCCTATATGTGGAGATGTATGTGGCTGTTTACGGCCAACAACCGATCAGTGACAGCTTCTGAGCTTAGACATGCTGAACACAGATCTCTCACTAAGAATATAAACAACATGGCTGCTCTTCACAGAGGAATCTCTCCAGCAGGGGGGAGAGGGGATACTCAGGTAGACCAATCAGGTTAGGTATGCAAATAAAAATATACTGTTACGTAACTGTATATCCACAGACTCAACAGCTCACGTTATACAATGAGTTTACATTCATGCAAATACAGGTTTTGTTTTCTACTATAACACTTTGTGGGCTGGGAGGAAGGCCAAAGACCCAAAAATGTGTTCAAAAGCCTTAAAAAAAAGTGATTTTTGCATAATATGTCCCCTTTAATTTTCATAATATGTGCAACTCCTCCCAGAATGACGATACCTGGCCTCCTCCTGGTCTGAGGTCCTCCAGGGAGCTGCACCCTCCTCCCTCAGCTGGAGCAGCAGCGCCTCTGACATCATGGAGGGCCAAAGCCAACAGAGGAGGTGGTCCAGAAGGCCTGTCTCCAGTGATGGCAGAAGCAGCAACCTGAACTTCTCTGACTTGCGCAGCAGCTGGGTCCACCTGATTCAGTGATCGTAACCATCTCGCCAAGCTCCAGTCTTTAATGTTTGTGCCCAAAGCAGGACAGCCCAGTCACAGTCCTTAAAGGGATAGTTCAGTATTTTTGAAGTGGGGTTGTATGAGCTCCATATGTTCACTAAGTACATTAGATGCAGTAGAAAGTTCTCTCCTCTCCCTCAGTAAGCCACAGTCTGTAAGAGTCTGTTACGCAGAACCAGCTGCAAACAGGGAAGTATTGTACCAAGAACAGAGGGTATTTTCTCCACCTACAAGAACTCCCATCAAAAAATAATCCCACAGTTTAAGAGTATGTGACCTATACAAGTTTTTAAGTGCATTAACTTGTCAGAAATTATCTGGAACTAACCAACTCACGTCTCGTATTCCCCCGTGAATACTGCCGCGAGCCGCGCAATACTAATACACAACAGTAATGGTTGTGTGTGTGGGAGAGAGAGACACACGCACAAGTAGTCTGCAATGTTATGGTAAACAGAATCCTCTACTTTGCTTGTTTGTCTCTGACAGATCATTATTACTTACTTTGGGGATAAACTGTCATTAGGTCCTTCAGGTTTGGGACGTTTTTTCCAGTTTATCTTCGGGAAATTGAGGAATGTCCACAAAACTCCGGGATTCAGAAGAGCAGGAAAATCTGCAGCAGCTCTTCTTCTGTGAACTCCGGTTCATACAGATATCCTCTTGGCTCCAAAGTAAATGGAACTTCATCATCGCTGTCATAATCACTTGTTCTTAATTTCCTACATTGTCTCTTCCTCAAACTGCTAAGAGTCAGAACAAAAGAATTACAATACTTGATAAAAGTTACACGAGGCTACAACCAGCGTCTGAAGCTGCTAGCTTGTTATGTTTACAACAGCTGAGAGGGAGGCGGAGTGATTCAGCGGCTCGCAGCAGCGCTGTGCAGACGAATACGTGTTAGTACGTTAGTTCCAGATAAACTTTATATTTCCGAAAGGTTAATGCACTTAAAAAAAATTTATAGGTAGCATACTCTTAAACTGTGGGATTATTTTTTGATGGGAGTTCTTGTAGGCGGAGAAAATACCCTTTGTATTTGGTACAATACTTCCCTGTTTGCGGCTGGTTCTGCGTAACAGACTCTTACAGACTGTGGCTCACTGAGGGAGAGGAGAGAACTTTCTACTGCATCTAATGTACTTAGTGGACATATGGAGCTCATACAACCCCACTTCAAAAAAACTGAACTATCCCTTTAAGAGCAGTCCTATTTCATTATTCCTAGCTGCAGTATTCAGGCGACCGGGCCTGCTTTGAACACTCTAATTTTTCAAAGTAAACACTTCGGACCCCATTGGCAGACCGTCAGCTCGATCCCAGGTCCAACTACGAGCTTTATAACTGCAGCAGCTTTTAGATTTGCTGTTGGAGCTGGAATTACCATGGCTGCTGGCACCAGACTTGCCCTCCAGTTGTTCCTCGTTAGGATTTAAAGTGTACTCTTTCAAATTATGGGGCCATGAAAGAGTCCTGTACTGTTATTTTTCATCACTACCTTCCCGAGTTGGGAGAAGAGGTGAGAGATATGAGAGAGACAACAGCAGGAAGTAACTGCATGTACAGAGATTAGCATAGATACTAACAGCTTCAGTAGCAGTTTTATCAGATCTCGACCCTGCTTCTTCATTAAATGAAAAACAAACATCAACACTACAAACTTTTCTGTAGTAAGGATGTTTATAATAAGAGAAAAATGATTGTGATAACATTCCCTTATATCAGTTTATGATATATTTCTTGGATTTTGAGACATTTCAGATTGAATATGGGTTTCCTTTTTGACTCCCACTAGATGTTATTTTTTTATTATTCAAAACATATGGTCATTATTTTGCATCACATCTGCAACACTTGCCTGTAAATAACACTTCAAATTTGGCTGTTTGACAGAAAGTAACACTTTGTTTAAGCCAGTAATCATTCTTTTTTAGACCTTAAGATCTAGATAATTCTTCTTGTGGGTCCTGGCCTTTGAGTTTGGGAGTTGATCTTCTCTGCAGACTCCTTATGCTCATCTCATAGCTTTAAAATTTGGCCATGTTGACAAATGAGCTGTTTATTTTCCCTAAAGGTGTTTTATTTTCCTCTGCCCTCAAGCTGCTGGTGAACTCCAGGTGAGTAAACTTGAAGAGTTTTGTAAACAGACGGACACCTGGAGGATATTTAAACTTCATTTTTTTCACTAAGCTCATTAGTTTGGGTTGTTTTAAGAAAACATATTTAGAGAACAACTAAAGTAAAACTAATCGGCTTCAGTTTGACTATGCAAAAAGGTTAATATTTTTAATCAAAGATGTTTGGAAGTAGAGCTGAATGATTAACTGTGCAGAATAACAACTTTGGCATCACTGTTAGCCTACACAGCATTAACACTTTCATGCATGAATTATTAAATCACAACAGAATAATTTTTAAAAAATGTTTGTTTTTTCTCTCAAACAAGTTAAAAATCATGGCCATTTTTTTTCAACCAACCAACATACCAACATGGATGACCTGCTGCTGTGGACCAGCTGGGCTCCAAGTGCTTTATCCTGCATCAACCATCAACAGAAATGACTTCATTTAACATAAATTCATATTAAATTATTTCATATTAATTCATATCAATTAAACCCAAATAGTAGCAATTCAGCTACATGCTGTTGTATTAATCAACATCAGTCTTCTCCAGGATATAATTATTATAGTTCATAATAGATTAATCTCTTCTCCAAGGTTGTTATTGATTTTCTCTCCATAATAAAAAAAACATTACCATATAGACATGAGGAGTCTCTTGAAAACAGGGATAATCACTAATAGATTTAAATTCAGTAGAGACAAATATGATAAAGACAAATGTGTGGCAAATTTGTCTCTATCATGAGTTCTTATTTTAGTCCCTTTGTCTCTCCCTACCTGCGCCCATTCACACCCCCAATTTGGCCTCGGTGGATGGCTGTAGCCTGCTGTATTGTAAAGTGTTTTAAGATAACTTTCGTTGTGATTTGGTGCTACATAAATAAAGATTGATCCACAATATTATACTATATGATCCCATTTTTCAGTGGCCTAAGAGGGCAAATGGCCTGGTGAAGTATTTGTGAGAATCTTTTGTTTATTAAATTAAAAAAGTTCACATCACGCAGCAGCTCATTTGACAAATTAATGAGGTAGAAAACTTTGGAGTTCAGAGACTGTTTTGACCTTTGAACTTACAGAGAAACTGAAACCAGCCAGCTCCTGGGTTTAAAGACATACAGGCACTGGAGCTTTCACACAGTCTTTTCTTCAGTCTTTTTACAGAAACCTCATTTGGTCCTCTTATTTCTGATTTGTCCATGAAATGTGTTCAGATGTCGTCCTGCTCCGCTCGCTCTCTGGAGGAAACCCACCGGCTCACGATCACTTCCTGTTAAAATAACACACTCACATGATTATTCTTCTTAAACAGCCAAACTACACCTTCCATCTTAATACATCTCTTTCTCTAATGTGATCATTATTGGATTAAAAATACGATCCAAACATTGGTTAAACTTTTAAAACCTGCAAAAGCACAACAGCGCCTCCACCTGCTGAGGACACTGATGAACTTTTAGGTCAGTAAATACATTTTAGTTCTGGGTTACACTTCACTGATTGAATCCATCCTGGTACAGCTTCCTCTCCATAAAACACAAAACTCTCCCGTACAGTTCATCAGGCCAGGTTCACCACAAACTCCACTCTCTGATCTGTATCACCGCTCTGTGGTCAGGAAATCCACCCCCTCCATCACTCCTTCCAGTCCCATGACAAAAAACATGAACAAAAATCCTTTATCCCCCCTGCAATGACCCCCTGAACAAAAACAAAAAGCCCCCACACTGCTCTTGAGTTTATCTGCTGCTTTTCTTTTAACCATGATCTTAATCAGGTGTGACCCTGAGTTTGAGTGTGTCTTGAGAGTGCTGAGTGTGTAGGATTTACTGTTCTAGCTGTGGTCAAAGATGGATTTCTGTAACCGATTTGGGACAGACAAAGTATCTATCTATCTATCTATCTATCTATCTATCTATCTATCTATCTATCTATCTATCTATCTATCTATCTTTAATTACCCACCCCCATCAGACTGTGCATCAGCAGGGGCTTCAGTCTATGATGAACACGTGAGCTTCACTGACCTTTAAATGCAACTTCCCTTTAGCTGTTGTCCTGCTCTAAAACATTAGACCTTAATGTGCTGTATTAAACTTTATATCTCATATCACACGGGATAAATTCTTTTTCATAGGTAATGTCACACTGCTGCACTGTTGTGCTTTATATTCTTTACTCAACTCAATACTATCAGTCACACCCTGTCACCTAAAGATCCAGGATCACCTGTCTTTATACACTGCCTGGCCAAATAAAAAGTCACCACCACAGAAAATTTTTTCATCAAGATCTTGTATTGATGATGGGAGAGTCTGACCACTGAGCAAAGCCTTCTCCAGCACATCCCAAATGATTCTCTATGGGGTTAAGGTCTGGACTCTGTGGTGGCCAATCCATGTGTGAAAATGATGTCTCATGCTCCCTGAACCACTCTTTCACCATGTGAGCCCCATGAATCCTGACATTGTCATCTTGGAATATACCCGTGCCATTAGGGAGGAAAAAATCCATTGATGGAATAACCTGGTCATTCAGTATATTCAGGTAGTCAGCTGACCTCATTCTTTGGGCCATAATGTTGCTGAACCTAGACCTGACCAACTGCAGCAGCCCCAGATCATAGCACTGCCCCCACAGGCTTGTACAGTAGGCACTAGGCATGATGGGTGCCATGGGTAAATCTGGACTCATCAGACCACATGACCTTCCTCCAGGACAGTTCTTAATCCAATTTTAGTAGTTTCTGCAATCTCCTTAGATGTTTTCTCTTCTTGATGCATGCCAATGATTTGACCCTTCTTAAACAGACTAACATCTTTTCCATGAACACAGGATGTGTCTTTCGACATGGTTGTTTAAGAAATGAGAAGCTACTCATTGCATCAGCTGGGGTTAAATTACTTGTTACCAGCTGAAAGATAATCACACGTGCAGTAATTATCCAATAGGAGGCTCGCACCTATCTGCTTAGTTAAATCCAGGCAGTGTATCATGCCACTGTCTGAACTGCTCAGAATGTCACTATTTCATCTAAGGTCTGGTACACATAAAGATATTACAATATTTTTAATGTGAAACAGTGAGGGTGCCACATGTGACGACAGATAATGTCAGATTTATCAGTTTTGTTCCTGTAGTGTGTGCTGAGCCACAAAGAGAAACACAAGACACCACAAACCAACCGGTTCATTTACCAAGGAGGCAGCACGTGTGATTTTGTGTGATCACACGTGACTTGATGCAAACAAACATGGCGGACAACGCCAGGAGGCTAAATGCAGCTGGAGCTTCCTCTAACATCCTTGGTGGTTCTGATTTCCATTCAGCTCCTCTCCTCATCAGTTTGTTATAATTTACAGCTTACTCTGTTTATACGCTCCTGTCTAACTCAAATCAATGAGTTAGACCTCCATTTTGACATCCGTCTAACTTTATGCTTCGCCTTACTCTCGTTGCCATGGCTACGTTCGCTTCCTGCTTCAGCCAGCTTGCTCCCTGATTGGCTTTGCTCTGGTCCATGTGACAAAACACAGAGGACATCCTCAGCTGTCCTCAGTGCTCCACACACATCAGGACTTCTGGTTGTAAATACTGAACATGTTCAATGTTTACAATTTGAAATTGGGGTGGCCTGATCCTCTGAGTGGATAAAATGACTCTGAACACACCACAGGAGGATCAGGTCAGATCATCTTTAGGACCTCCAGATAATCAGGCCTTTGCTGAGTTTGATAGGAAGCAGAGATCCGACCCAAAAATCAGCCCAGTTGTTGTGTTGTGTGTACCCCACTTAACCGGACATTTATTTCACAGGATCATTTTTGTAACTGAACTTGTGATTCAGCTCATAATATCTCATAATGTCCTGTATCAAAACCAGACTCCTTTGTAAAATAACTTCTTTTTTCCTGATACAGTTTAAATACTTGACTTGATCTTTTCTTTCTTAAATTATTATCTCCTGCATGATAATATTTTAAACATGGCCTCCTGGCCATGCAGATTAAATTAGCGTGGCCCCCTTAGTGACTACAGTTACCCATCCCTAATTTATGGTACTGACTGAAAATCCCACGGTACACCTGAACTAGCCTAACAGGTGTGTCTCAGCTGCTTTCCTGCTTCTCACCTGAACCTTTAGTCTGCTCAGACACACAGGTGAATCCAGCTCGACTTCTGATTGGTCGGCTGGATAGATGATGTAACAGAACATCAGCTCCTGTAGAATAAATAATAATAAAAAGTAAGTCAGAGTAAATGATGGGCCATGAAACCTGTCCTGATGGAGTCTGATGCTGCGTTACCTTGGAGACGTTGGCAGTGATTCTGCTGAGAGCAGCCAAAGAGCGCCAAGAAAACGTACGCAGCCCTGAGCCCCTGAACTCATCGTCGACCCGCTCGATCACTACAGAGTAACTACAGGAGGAGAAAAGGGTAACCAGAGAGGGGGACAGCTTTTGATCATGACAGGCAGATTCTTAAATATAGAGAAATGCACACAAGAACAATGAGAAAGTTTATTTAGGATGTTATCGATGTGCGAGTGAGGATATATTTGTGTATATCACTGCTGTTGGGCCAAAACCTCTTATCTCCAATATTGCTGCTTTACAGGAAATGAGAAAAAGGCTGCACGACTGAGAAAATATCAATTACATTGTCCTATAAAGAAACAGTTATTTTTACTTGTAAATGGTTTAAATGTATAAAACCTACTCACATGTAGCATGTAAGGTGGCCAGCAGCTCTGTTTTATGAAAAAAGTTGAAATAATGGAAAAATGGAGGGAAGGTTTTGGCCTGACAGCAATGATACGTAAGAGTAATCTGGGTGTGTGTGTGTGTGTTTTGTGTTTGTACGATACCTCGCGTGGTAGAAAGGTGGTCCCTTTCTGTACAACACTGTAAAAAAACACATATCAAAACCTGAGGAACTTCTCTCAGTCTGGTACAATTTCTTTTTTTTTTAGTCTTACTATACTATAACCTTACTGTATAATTTATCCTTTACCTAATGACAAGCCTATGTTTTCATATAAGGAAACAAAAAATTACAAACTGGAAGTGCTTCAAGAGCACAATCCTCAACTGAGGCATTTCTGACATTCTTAGCCATGTCATGATAAAAATGAGGAAAACTGCCCTGTTTCGTTGTTAACAAATCATTTTAAAACTCCTGGATCTGCATCCCACCTTGGATCACCACCAAAATCAAACCACTTCTTCCTTGTGCCATGACCAACATTCTCTGACAATTATATCATAATCCATGGAGGAACTTTTGAGATATTAGTAGGAATGGGAATTGAAAACTTGGTATACCGTTAACAGCAGATACTTGCCTAAAAAGTTGAATATCAATATTGGAAGATATAGAAATTTTTGACGATATTTACTGCTGATATATCGAACAATATGTATCCCATCAGCTGTAATACCCGGCAAAATAAATAAATGACCCATAATGCTTCACCGTATCGTCACTGCATGGGTACATTTAAGAATCAACAGTATCATTTATTAGAGAGAGAAATGTTGTTTTTCTTGTTTTACATCTGTTCCTTAGACTATCCATTCAAAGCAACAATTCAATTATTAAAGACTTTCTGCTCTTGACAAAAAAAAAATGACGGTTTTGGCGTTGGTGACTTCAGAAATATTGTCAAAAATTCAACATCATGCATTCCTATTAAAAAAACAATTCCAGTTAAGAATTGATAACAAAAGGACTCAATATCATGAGTCTTTTAGCTTGTCAGTTCCCTTATAAGTTTCTTCCACTTTGTTCATCATGCCTCGTAAATCAAGGATGCTTGCTGCACCAGAGGCATTCATCTCTGCAGAACAAGGCTGATTATCAGTAGTGATGTGTTTGACATTGTTGCCACTAAAAAGCTATGAAGACAAACTTCTGTCCACTCGAAGCCACAGGAATCAATAAGGGAATCGTTAAAGAATCAGATCAATGAGGAGATTTGATTATAGCAGTGAAATCACTAAAACTTTATCAATGCCATTTCCTTGTTATCAGTGAAAATGTGGAAAACCGCCCCTCTCTCAATGTTAACAAATCATTTAAATAGTGTCTGGATTTCCAAAATCAAATCACTTCTCCTGTATGCCATTCGCCATTCAACATTCACTGAACATTTCATCAGAATCCATGGAGAACTTCTTTAGTAATGCTTACAGATGGGGGGTAAGAGAAACAAACAAACAAACATCAGTAAAAACATTCCCTCCTTGGTGAAAGAAATAAAAATAGAGCACATACAGTAAAAAGACAACAAAATGACCACATCACCAAGGCTCACAGGTCTGCAGTAGTTATAAAAAATGATATCTGTGTAGGTTCTCAGTCATCCAGGTCATGATTATCCAGTGCTGATCCAAGTGGCAGCTGGACTGGAACAGATTCCTGCAGATGTTTCTCTTCTTCTCCGAAGTGCTTCTGTTCCAAGGACAGAATACCCAGACACAAGCAGGGAAACGTGGTCTATGCCTTTGAATGCAACAATCTAAAACCAAACAGCCGGCCCTTCTCTGGACAGGACTTGGCTATTCATCAACATCTTAAAGACACTGGACATTCTTCTGATGACAACAGTGTCTGAATCTTCTCCAGAGAAGGTCGATGGTTTGAGGAATGTGTCAAGAAGCCACTCTGGTCAAGATGGAGGGACCATAGCTGAGCAGAGGTGGGGGACTAAGACGCCTTCTATCTCCAACATACAATGTTACATGTTACATGTACATACATGTTTTGGACTTCCTTCATAAACAATCGAAACACCTCCACCAGAGAACAAAGGATCAAACAACATGTGACCCTGATGAACCAGGAAACACCCACTGGTCACAACGCCAGAGGGAAACTAGGGCTTTTTAAACCTTCTCTGTGAAGACGGTATCTTTCCAAGAAATGTGTCCGTCCACATGTAAACACTGCAGCACATATGCCAGGCCTGTAAGTGCACATACATCATGAGAAATGTCGACAAACACTGGTGTCTGCTGTCCTCCCTGTCCTCTTGTTGCTCTCAGTGGTCTTAGAGGAGAAGAAGATTTTAATGTTAAAGCCAAAACAAGCTCAGGAGCTTCTGCAGCACGACCACGACACTGTATTCTGACATTGTTTCTGTTGTTGTCAGGGTGTGAGCATGTGCTTTAAGGGAGAAGTGGGGCAAGACATCATTGTTTCTGAAGCCATCTGCATTCCTTGTCCACAAGGAAATGCAAGGCCGGCATTTTCACATTTATTCACGTCCATTTCAGGCACCCAAAATGCCGTATCCATGTGGACAGAATGCTAAGACCATTAAAAGCTTTAGAGGATACACCTGAATTTGTCTCCTTGTAGACTTAGAGTGAAAGAAGCCTTCAGGAGAAGAGGAGAAACGTCCTGAAGAATCTGAACTGAGCAGTTGGCACTTTGATCAGCACTGATATAATAAAAACAAAGTTTGTACCAACATTTCTAACAAGAGGCACACCCTGTCACTTAGATGGACTGACTATGCAAAAATACGGCACAGTGATTACATTCTCTAAACAAATGCATTGACTAAAATTGTTTGAAATGTTATTAATCACTAACACGACTTGCACTCCATCATCTTAGTCAATTGAGAATTATTTTAAATACGTGATAATAAGATTCGTGGGTTTGTGTGTCTTACTGAGGTCAACTCCATACTTGGCTCCGCCCCCTAATTTAGGGACCCACCCCCTGCTTCGAAAGTGCTGATAGGCTGCAAAGGAGCTGACGAAGTCAGGCCGCAGGGACCGGAACTTTCTCCAGAGCTGCAGGACTGACAGGGGCTCCTGACCAATCAGAGGAGAGGACATGGAAGAGGTCATCAACACTTGCAGTGGGAGAGTCAGGATTTTAAAATGAGTTGATTTCTGAATCTGAAGCATTATTCAATTGTTGAATTAATGACTGTTTTCAAGAAGACAAAGAAAGTCCAGGACTGAGGAGGAAAGCTAACCTGACACAGCAGATGGACCGTTCAGTAACTTTCACCAGGCCATTTCTGAGCACTTTTTATGGGCTAAAGCTCATAGAAAGTGTTTGGCAATGGGCTGAACCTTCTAGAAGCATATCTGGCAGGTTATTAAACAATTCTTCTGACAATCAAATTCATTACAGGCCAACAAGTTAAAGTAGTAGGTGGGTGCTACTGCTAGCGTGTACACAACATGAACCCTTAGTAGAAAAAAACATGCTGGTAGTGGTGCAGAAATGTCATTTTCATTGATAAATGCTGTCTTTGCTAACTAAAGCTGTTAGCATCTATGCTAATCTCTGTCTGAGCAGTCACTTCCTGCTGTCGTCTGGCTCGTTGCTCCACATCTTCCTGCTTTAAAGGACTCTGATTGGGCCGAGCACTGTGGTTTATTGGAGCTTGGTGGATCTGCCCAATTACAGACAATGGATAGTGTGGATCCAGCTGCACTGCAAGGTTAAGTAAGGCTGAAGCATGGAGCTTTAACACTGAGTCATTTTAACAGGGACAGCTCTGCCTACTGAGGTCTGAGGGCCTGATACACAAAAAGACTGAGCAGCTTTTGTTTGAGCTAAAACTCCATCCATCCATCCATCTTCTTCCGCTCATCCGTAGTCGGGTCGCGGGGGCAGCAGCCTGAGCAGGGAAGCCCAGACTTCCCTCTCCCCAGTTACTTCGTCCAGCTCCTCCCGGGGGATCCTGAGACGTTCCAAGGCCAGCTGAGAGACATAGTCCCTCCAGCGTGTCCTGGGTCTTCCCCGGGGCCGCCTACCAGTGGGACGTGCCCGGAACACCTCCCCAGGGAGGCGTCCAGGAGGCATCCTAACCAGATGCCCGAGCCACCTCATCTGGCTCCTCTCAACGCGGAGGAGCAGCGGCTCTACTCCAAGCCCCTCCCGGATGACCGAGCTTCTGACCCTGTCTCTAAGGCGGATGACCGAGCTTCTGACATTGTCTCTAAGGGAGAGTTCGGACACCCTGCAAAGGAAACTCATTTCAGCCGCTTGTACTCGCGATCGTGTTTTTTCAGTCACGACCCAAAGCTCGTGACCACATATGAGGATAGGAGTGAAGATCGAGTGGTAAATCGAGAGCTTTGCCTTGCGGCTCAGTTCCCTTTTTACCACGACGGACCGGTGTAGAGTCCGTATCACTGCCAACGCCGCACCGATCCGCCTGTTGATCTCCCGGTCCATCCTTCCTCCGCTTGTGAACAAGACCCCGAGGTACTTGAACTCCTCCACTTGGGTTAGAATCTCATCCCCGACCCGGAGAGGGCACTCCACCCTCCCCCAGGCGAGGACCATGGACTCGGAGTTGGAGGTGCTGATTCTCATCCTGGTGAGCTAAACCTAAATAAGATAAAAAAGCACCATGTAACCCACTCATGAGGGGTTTGATCAGATGTCCCCCTGACTGAGCTGCAGAGCAAATCATCTCATGTGGTCCACTCTGCAGGCGTTTGGGGGAAGTTTGTCCCTTTTCTCTCTTAATCAGCCTCACTGACGAAACCTTGTTCACAAAAGGCAGCGCTGACAGTAAAGAAAATAACAACCATCTGCTGGGTGTTGGTGTGACTATAACTGCGCTGCAGTCACATCAGATCAGGAGAACAATTCCACCTCTGTTTGACTCAATAATAAATATAGTCTGTAACTATGACAATAGCATCATAACAGTGAGTATAACCAGGGGATAAATCAGTCCAGGGATGTCAGTGGATCCACACTTCATCCACACTTTTGGAGATGCTCCGGAGCTGTAACCATGACGACCACCATGTTGTGAGTGCATCACAGTAAAGTTGGAGGAGTTTCCACTCCCCTTCTAGCTCGTCATCTTTCAGCCAACAGAACTGAGAAAGCATCAGAATCTGTATTTACTGCCAAGTTCATTTAAACATACAAGGACTTTGAGTTGGTAAACTGGAGCAAAAGACGATCAACATATGGTAAGAATAATCATACACATGTCTAGAGGAATAAAATACATAAGACAGAAGATGCAGTAAAGGAGCAGTACAGGTGTGCATTGATTGATGTTATAGTGTCATATTAATGTATAATGTCACTATTCACATTGTGCAGTGGTATAAAATCTGAATTAACTTCAATCAGATAGCTTCACTCCAAATTCAGACACAAAACAAGATTAAACTGCACACAGAAACTTTTCGGACCTGTTACAGTCTGATTACAGGTCTGATGTATGAGTCTTGGATTAGACCGACCAAAGAGAGCAGATGGAGGGACACAGTGAAGTTTTTGGAGATATTAGCTGCTGCGGTCTAATTTCACAAAACATCTGGATCTGCTGAATCCACGTCGGCCATCTAGTAGATCCATCTTCCAAAGCTTTGACCTTTTCTATAAGCTGCAACCAAATGTTAGTGATTCAGGCCCAATTGGTAAAGATGTCTCCAGTAAAATGTTCTCTCTTGTCAGAGTATTTATTCCCCTGGTAAACATTCTGATGAGTTTTCAAGTCTTTCTTTAACAGCATTAAGTAAAGTATGGTCCCAATAAGCTCCCTTTGGATGAACATTCATACAGACAGTTACCTTGTGCAGGTAGACAGACAGGCAGCCCAGGCTGTAGACCAGGAAGAAGGCCTGAGAACACAGACACAGGGTCAGACAGTCAGCTGTTAAAAGGCCACACATATAACCGACTGTGAACACCATCCTCTGTCACAAAGCAACAAAGTCTGAGGGTCTCTAATGCCAAGTTTAACAGCTTGTACCTGAACCATAATCAAGTCATTTCCATCTCAGACATCCAAGATCCAGAGTAAATGAAACGCTGGACTTCATGCTGATTATTCAGACACTCATAAAATGAACAGGTGTGTGTTGGTGTGTTACCTCCTCCAGACTGAGCTGCAGGTACTCAGTGAGAGACAGCGGAGACCTTCGGACCTCTTTGACCCCTTTGACCCCTTCACCCTCCTGCAGACAAGCATACACTTATTATTGTTTGAATATTGTGTGGACCTTAAAACACAGATGAACCATGTGTTTGTCATTTTATTATCACCCATCACAACTTAACATGCTACTCCAGTGAACCACGGTCAGAGAAATATGTTTTTAAGCCGCTGTGTGTGAAGTACTGAGTTTGTTTTAACCTGAGATGAGATCCTCTTCCTGAGACACACTGAGCTCAGAGTTAAAGAGTGCGAGCCCTCTCAGTGTGACAGCATGTCGGAGAAAAGAGCTGTTTTAGCTGCTTTACTGACGGCAGACACTTTGTCCTAAAATCAGGAGTTAACTGAAGCCAAAACCTGGACTTTTTATTGACTTTAAAATAAAATATCCTGTGCGTTGCTTTTAAAAGTGGGGCTGCACAGTGGTGCAGGGGTTAGTGCTGTTGCCTCAGAGTAAGAAGGGTTTGGATGTGCTCCCCTTGCATGTGTGGGTTTGTGAGGACCCTGAATGGGAGAATTAGTTTGGATGATGAATGGATGAATATATTTACAATGGCCATTAAGGGTGTCAGAAAATATCACACATCAGTCATCACATTCATCATTCTGTGCTGCAGTATTGATGTTTAATTAGAAAATAATTCAAGAACCTTAGGTAGTAATAGCAAACATTCACCCATTTGACCCCCTGCCTCTCTGTATCATTTATAGTTTTTATGATTGCACTGGGAAGGACAAGCATTCACACTTGCAAGAAAACCTAAAACCGGAAAAGGGAGACTTGACAGGACAGATAAAAACAAACCACTGTTGTGGGAGAAGTTTGTTTGATTCCAAGGAGAGTAACACAAACTCCAGACCTTTAAGTGTTTCCACTGAACATCAGAGTTCTGTCGATCATCTGCTCTTAAACGATCCCCATCAGGTCTCTTGCTGCTGTTGGACACGGAGCTGAAACACTGCAGCTTTCTTCCTCTGGTGTAGTCGTCATGCTCATAGTGCTGCTGCTTCACACTCACTCCTGCACACTTCAGTGCTCCTCTGACTCTTTAATCCATGCTGTTGATACAGTACGCTTCTCAGCATGTTTCTATAAAGTTAGAGTACAAATTCTCCACATCTGCCCCGTCAGCCACCATTTCATCAACCCTGTATCACCAGATGATTGCAGAAAAACAATCCTTTTGGCAAAGTTAAAAAAAGGTCATTTCTAGTATCCATGCTGACAAGACTGATGGCTAAAAATCCTTTTTGATGCCACAGAGGGGAGAGAAACTTTGGCAGTTTGTCATACTTTCAGGTCACGGAGGTTGAAGGAGCCAAATGTTTGTTTTAGCTGGGGTTCATTAAACACTTGGTGGGAATAGTGGGTGACGAGGGTTGTGACATTGTCACCAAACTAATTAATTTAAAAGAAGCGAAAAATGATAATAATAATAAAGAAATACACAAGTAAAGACGGTGCATAAAATAACATGTTGAAAACTCAGGGAAAAGTTTTCTTGTCTTTGTAGTTCATGAATATTCCCTGTCATATCAAATAAGCAGGGATGTGGGTTAAAATATTTTTTGTGTCATAAACAAGTTTCTGAACTTACAAACTGAGGTGGTCCATGGTCTGCAATATTCTTCTGTTTAAAAGGAAAGTAAAAAACAGTGAAGTATGTAATGAACAGACTGGACGTGTGAAGAATTAACCTCCCGGCTGGCCCAAGTCTTGACTGAGAAACAAAGGATTCTGTCCTCCAGGATTGCAGTGAGATCCACTCTTTTTGAACTTTCTGGTGTACAAGTTCTTTTTACCATCGATCACTTTAATTTTTGCCGTGTTTTCCCTTTTTGAGCTGGACTATGTTTTTTTTTTTTCTTGAACAAATAGAGGGAGGAAATGTCAGCAGAGTTTCTGGGGACTAAACACTTAAAAAGACTATTTAGGGGGAACAGAACTGAACAAATCAAATAGATTCAGGTAGATAAAGACTTTGAGTTAATTTATAAACTACTAAGGTTTGATTTAAACTCATACTTTTGTCAGAAATCTGCACCACCGGGAAGCAGGAAACAAAAAGGTAGAGAGATTTGAAACTTTAAAACAGCTCTGATTTTGTCCGTTTTCCTGCATTAAATTTTGATTGTGGGAATTTACCAGTTTTATGTTTGTTGTTAATTTCTGAAGACAACCCCCTGAGTAAGTAACGCCTACTTGGAAAAGTGTTCCAAGGTTATTAGCAGAGATGGCAAGTAAGGAAGTACTTTTTACTTTTACAAGTACTTTTGCTTACATTTCAGAGCCTGTACTTTTTACTTTTACTTGAGTAGCTATTTGGATCAGTGCTTCTTACTTTACTCAAGTGGTTTTTTTACACAGGTAGTTTACTTCTACTCAAATAAGGAATCTGGGTACTTTTGCCATCTCTGGTTATTAGTGAGGGTATGTAGTCAGGTGTTTGTAGGGTTAAGGGGAAGTAGGATTTTGGTGTCATAGGTGGTGGGAACGATTGTTTTTTTAGAGATAATGTGATATATTAAAAATTTTACTGACCTACCACAGGGGCAGTGGATAAAGGGAGAACTGAGCCCTGAGGCACCCCATATGATGGGGGGGTGGACTCAGAGACACCGTAACATGAGCTAGTCATCTTCAATCTTCTGTCTTTAATAACAGTACATTTATTTTCTATCAATTACTTTTAATAAATGGGAACATCACCCAGTAGTAAAGTTTTTGGACAGGTTTTATTATTGTTTTGGATGAATAAAGCCCTCCCACACCTACCAAAGTGGCTTAGAGTAAGTATGAAGTTTGCAGTGAAGAGGTGGCGATTTGATTTGCACTCACTCGCACCAGATGCCTTAAAATGTGCACACAAACCAAAGAAAGATGCCAGGTACCTGATGACTCACCTCACTTTCCAAGACCACAAGGACAAACCCCGGGCCCGGAACCAAAGAATCAGGATCTGAACCAGAGTCAGAACAGGGGCCAGGGTCAGGATCTGGGTCAGGGTCTGGGTTCGGCTGTGTTGGCTCCATCCTGAAATAAAACAAAATAATTCATGGCTAAACAGGGAGGCAGTGATCAGACTGTAAATGTGAAAGAGTCACACAAGAAGACAAATAATCAGTTTAAACTGTTTATCCTGAAAGTTTGTACAGAGAAATTATGAAGCCAAATAAATATAAATATGTATTTGGAAAAACTAAATCTCTTTGTTTTTTGGTATGTTCTGTTCTGTTTCTAACCATTTACAGCAGAATCAATATCATGTAGTAGTAGTAGTAGTTTATTTCGAACATGCAAGACATAAATAAATAAATTATATATATATACATACATATACATACACACATACATACACATATACAGTTCTGTGAATAAGTATTTGCCCCCTTCCTGATTTTTCTCTTTTTGCATATTTGTCACACTTAAATGTTTCAGATCATCACACAAATTTCAATATTAGACAAAGATAACCTGAGTAAATAAAAAACACAGTTTTTAAATGATAATTTTATTCATTAAGGGAAAAAGGCTCTCCAAACCTGCATGACCCTTTGTGAAAAGAAACTGCCCTCCCTTGTTAAATCATGAGTTAACTGTGATTAATCACATTTTTTTGAAAGTTGAGTTCAATTTCACTGACCACACTCAGACCTGATTACTGCAGACCTGTTGAATTAAGAAATCACTTAAACAGAACCTGTCTGACAGTGAAGTAGGCTGCAAGATCTCCAAAAGAAACACATCATGCCACGATCCAAAGAAATTCAACAACAAATGAGAAACAAAGTGATTGAAATCTATCAGTCTATTACAAAGCCATTTCTGAGGCTTTAGGACTCCAGTGAACCACGGTCAGAGCCATTATCCACAAATGGAGAAAACTGGGAACAGTGGTGAACCTTCCCAGGAGTGGTCGGCCTAACGAAATTACATCAAGAGCACAACGACGACTCATCCAGGAGGTCAAAAAGAAACCAGAACAACATCTAAAGAACTGCAGGCCTCACCTGCCTCAGTTAAGGTCAGAGTTCATGACTCAACAATAAGAAAGAGACTGAGCAAAAATGGCATCATGGGAGAGCTCCAAGGCCAAAACCACTACAGACCAAAAAGAACACAAAGGCTCGTCTCACATTTGCCAAAAAACATCTTGATGATCCCAAAGACTTTTGGAAAAATATTCTGTGGACTGACCAGACAAAAGTTGAACTTTTTGGAAGGTGTGCGTCCCGTTACATCTGGAGTAAAAACAACACAGCATTTGATAAAAAGAACATCATAGCAACAGTCAGACATGCTGGTGGTAGTGTGATGGTCTGGGGCTGCTTTGCTGCTTCAGGACCTGGACGACTTGCTGTGATTGATGAAACCATGAATTCTGCTGTCTACCAGAAAATCCTGAAGGAGAACGTTCGGCCATCAGTTTGTGACCTCAAGCTCATGCTCACTTGGGTTATGCAACAGGACAACGACCTGAAACACACTAGCAAGTCCACCTCTGAATGGCTTAAAAAATTAAATTAAGGTTTTGGAGTGGCCGAGTCAAAGTCCAGACTTAAATCCAACTGAGATGCTGTGGTGTGACCTTAAATGGGCAGTTCATGCCTGAAAACCCTCCAATGTGGCTGAGTTAAAACAATTCTGTTCAGAAGAGTGGGCCAAAATTCCTCCACAGCGATGTGAAAGACTCATCACCAGTTATCGCAAACGCTTGATTGCAGTTATTGCTGCCAAGGTTGGCACAACCAGTTATTAGGTTCAGAGGGCAATTACTTTTTCACACAGGGTCATGTAGGTTTGGAGAGCTTTTTTCCCTTAATAAATAAAATCGTCATTTAAAAACTGCATTTTGTATTTACTCAGGTTATCTTTGTCTAATGTTAAAACTTGTGTGATGATCTGAAACATTTAAGTGTGACAAATATGCAAAAAGAGAAGAAATCAGGAAGGGGGCAAATACTTTTTCACAGCACTGTACATACATACATACACACGTACATACAACTAACAAGAAATCATATAGACAAAAAAATAAATCATAAAACAAATAAATACTGAACACCTGGTGAAAGCCACACCTTATTCCTCCCTGTATCTTGTAAAAATAAGTTCTTTGTACCTTTTTTTGAACTGATGGATGTTTGGACATTCCTTCAGCTCCACATTCAGACTGCTCCACAGTTTCACACCACAGACAGAAATACAAAACTTTTCCTTTTTGTACACATCATTGTGACTTTAAATTTAGATTTACCCCTTAAATTGTGCGCCCCTTCCCTTTCTGTGAATAATTTTTGGATATTTAGAGGTAGTAGTTTGTTTTTCACTTTATACAGGATTTGAACTGTCTGAAATTCCACAAGGTCTTTAAATTTTAATAACTTTGATCATGAATAAAGGGTTTGTGTGATCCCACCCTGTGAATGATCTGTAGTCCTTTCTTTTGCAGAATGAATAGTGGATGTAAAGTTGTGGTGTAGTTATTGGCCCAGACTTCTGCTCAATAACTGAGATATGGAAGAAATATTGAACAGTAGAGAAAGTGGAGTGATTTGTGATCCAGAACCTGCTTTGCTCTGTTTAGTATTGCTATGCTTTTTGAAGCTTTGGTTTGAACATGTTTAATATGTGACTTTCAGCTGATTTGATCATCTATTGTCACCCCTAGGAATTTGATTTCATTGACCTTTTCAATGTCCACCCCATCCAGCTTAATCTGCATTTGTGTATTTCTTCGACAGTTCCCAAAGAACCTTAATTTTGTCTTTCCCAGGTTGAGAGATAATTTACTTTTATCAAACCATAGCTTCATTTTGTTCAACTCAGTATTGATCTCCTGAATTAAGACTGAAAGATCACTACTGGAACAAACAACATTGGTGTCATCAGCAACAGAACCATTTTTAATAGCACTGATACTTTACACAAGTCATTTATGTAACGAATGAATAGCTTGGGGCCCAACACTGACCCCTGGGGGACAACACTGACCCCCGTTGTGATTGATTAAGTAGTGAAGGTGGGACATATGGACGCATCCAGACAGATGGATGGACTGACAGACAAACCCAAACACTGAGCCTCCAGCCTCAGCCCTAAAACATGATTAACAGACTTTCGGTAGAGTCTGACGCCAGTAAAGAGAACACCTGGCTCTACCTGCAGCTTCTCTTGCTTTCAGGCTCCTCCTCTGCCCTGGGACTGACTCCTCCCACTGTGTCTGGCTCCTCCCCTTTCTTGTCCTCACCCCTCCGCCTGACCTCCCCCCTCACAGCCTCCATCTCGACCGGCTGAGAGAGTTTGAGCAGGATTTGATTGACAGCTTCTTCATCAAATCCTCGGGCAGAGAGAGTGGCTCCCGCCCACCTGAGGAGCTCATCGTACCTGCAGGAGAAGGAGAGTCACAGATGGATAGAGGGAGGAGGAGCCTGTTGTCATCCTATAACAGACAGGAAGTGATGTCACTGACCTGGCCTGGGAGATGACGGGGAGCATCACTCCATCATGTTCTGTGGAGCAAACAGAGACCAGATGACTGCAGAGAACAGCTATGATTGGACCAGCCGGATGATGATGTCATAAGGGGTGTTTCCATATTTGGTCTGAGGCTTTTTGTCACAGTAAGGAGACGAGTTTTGTCCCAGAGACGGAGATAAGCAGAGACAAACACAACTGAGAGGTACAGGAGAGTTTGGGGGATGGTTCAGTGGTGCAAAGACGATAACAGGAGGGGTTTGATTCCCGTGGTGCTGCTCTTGGGCAGAATTATACCTGCTGTTAACTGCACCAACGCATGCACATAATGTCATTGTTTTTAAAAGCAATCTCAAGACCTACCTCTTTAATCTGGCTTTTAACCTCAATTTAAAGTACTCATCTCAATTTGTTTAGTAATTAAGGATTTATCTTATTCTGTTTGCACTTCAGAATTATCTTTTAGTAGTTTATCCTCTGGTTTTACCGTTTATCCCAAAGTTCTTCTTAAGTGTTTTATTCCCCTGTTTGAACATATCGCCGTTTCATTTTAGTGTTTTTATTCTCATTACAGCATTCTTTTATTATTCATTTTCTGCCTCATTCAGGGTTTCTGCAGAAGTTAGCCAGTCAGTTTTAATGCTTTTTAACTCCATTTTAATGCTGCACTGTTACATTTTTAAAGTCATGACCATGAACTCAAAAAGATTATTTTCACTATGAAAACTGTCCCCACAAATATCTCATCTTAAACAGATCAGAACCTATGGAGCTGAGAGAGAAATTATATTACCTCATGTTTATGTGGATGAACATATCTGGCGAATTTCAGTTTAGAATTATTCATTATTATAATATAATTTAGATATGTTATTAAACATTTTTTCTTGAAAACTACAAAAAGTATTTTACTGCCACTGAAAATTAAATGTAATGACTTTTAAGGCCATTTAAGGCCTTAATTTTTGCAAAATCAATTTAATGACTATTAATGCTTTTTAATGCCTCACAGAAACCCTGTCATGTTAATTTATTTATGATTCTATATTTGATATTTGATATATTGATATATATGATATTTCTAATTTTACACTTAAATCGAACCTCCAGTGTTAACTCATTTTAAACCTTTAAGATGGCGTTTCCTCGGTGTGTGCTGTTCCACTAAAGTCTTTATTTATGATGCATTTTGACAATACTGTGCATGGACTGCAGGGTGGGTGGTTTAGGGGGTGGGGCAGAGTGGGTTTGGGTCATACTTCCTGTTATCTTCTTTTAGCATATCTGTCTGTTTATAAAGCACTTTAAATAAAGTTTGATTGATGATGGCTGCCAAAGATCCCCCACAGCGAATCTGCATGTTGGTTAAGAATTACCATGACACAGACATGAACCCCAGCCTACACATGACCATCAGGATAGGCAGAGAGGACGGTACAGCTTCAACACACCAGCAGGAACAACGATGACAAAAAGTGTAAAAGACAATTTAATAAATCAAAACCACAATCATTAACATCTGAATGATGTGTTGTTAAGACTGCACAGACACAAACACGACTGTGAATCTAGCTGCTGACAGATAAACTCTCTTTAAGAAGTCTGGAGCATTTCTGAAAATGTATTTATTTATTTATTTAATGTTTATTTTTACAGGGTCAGTATGAAGCTAGAGAATGTTGCCACACAATACAGCATTTACAGCCTGAGCTAATTTGCAACGCCCATCCCTAGTTGGGCCTTTAATGAGTTTGGTGTATTGGCTCAAATAGTGAGCATGTCAATTGGTGACTTTGTATATTATATGTGTATTTATATATTTCCTCATATACTGTATAAACTACTGATTAGGGGTGGGAATCAGAAACCAATTTCAGTTGAGAATCAATAACAACTTAAAGAGTCGTTATCAGTATTGATTTTGCTTAACAATTTCCTTATTAAGTCGTTCTCCTAAGCTGCATTTTTACCCCTTGTGAGTCATTTTCATTTACGACCTTTTGAGGTAATTAGAGGACAAAAATGTCCTCTTCCAAACACTGCTATAAAAACATAACATGGTATTTTTGATGAGGACTGAAGCTGATTGAATGATTTGAGCAAAAAAGAAGAAAAAATATGAATCTGCTACGTTTTTATAGCAGTTTTCGGAACATTTTTGTCCTCTAATTACCTCTAAGAGGTACTCCCCAGAGTATTGTAAACCTATGAAAAAAACTGAAATTTGAATTTTAAGATTTTTCATGAAAAAAACCTTCCTACAAAAACCCTTCCATATGGAGTAACACAGCCAAAATTATGGCCAGAAATTGATCACAGAGTTACCTAAAAGAACAAAAATGTCCCTGTTTACTCATAAAGGTAAAATAAAATTATACCAGAGCTGACTAAATTGAATCTATAGTCCCTGGGCAAGTGAACACTTTACACAGTACACAGCAGGAGATTCATGATACAAAATAACAGAGTATGTTAAAGTTCATTTGCATGAAAACAGAACTACACGTGGCGGCCATCATGTGTAAGTTTGCAGTTGGAAACTTCAAAAGGACTTGAAGTTCATTATTTTCTGATTTCATATTTGAGTTAAGTCTAAAAGAAGTTATTTGCATAAATCCACTGGAATGTGAATAATTACTCGTTAATGATACATAATCAGTGTCCTGATACTGCAACTGTTAGCAGTGAGTTCACGAGATCACTCATGTAACTACATCACCCAAGATGCATTGTGAGTTTCGCCCCAGAATGTTTGCAACATACTGTGAGTGGACAATTGTTGAGATGTGATTCTAGTCTGTCCAGTACACGACTGATCCTGCTAAGTAAAGTCTTTCTTTTTCTCAACCCTGTTTCCAGTCAACCTTATATTTCACTGATGAGTTAAATTGTCAGAAGAATGTATGAGCGCCCGCGTAGTTAACAGCAAGTTTATCTCCAGCTTAAGAATCCTCAATCAGTCTGACTCCAACATCAAACCTGAATCAAATTCTCGCCTTCAGAATCAAGAGCCGGTCATGAGAAAGGGAAAGATTCAGGGTATTTTGCATAACACAGGAAAGACAGGAGAATGTGTCGTGTATCTTATGTCTACATGAAACTGAAAAAATAAAATAAGATGAAACTCATTATTTTGGTTAAAAATTCCACTGTTGTGAGGGAACTTTAATCAGTCTGCTCTGCACTATCTATGTGTAAAACTTAATAACTGAGTGACGATAAATCTGATGGAGTGATAAATCTATTGTCCTGAAGTTTGCTGCTGATTTAAACTCTTCACATCACTGGAGGTTAAAGGTTAACACAGTTTCAGGCTTGACTCTGTGCTGCAGTGATGGTGTAAAGAGAGAAGTTTGAGAAAGTAAACTTACGCTCCCACTGGTCTGAGATGCTGTGGTCCGGTCTGGCTCTGGACAGGATACCTTTACCAAAATAACCCTGAGACAAAACAAAAACTATTTAGCCTGACAGACCAAACACAGGGAAAAATAGCTCAGAATCCATGTTTAATATCATGTGGACTGGTCTGATTTTAAATGATTTAAGTAAGCATTGATTTTAACGCTGTGTGAACAAAACTCGTGATTTAAATCAGGAAAAGCCAACTTCAGCCAGCCAGAGGGCCACATTAATGTTATCCACACAGTTACCCACATTGCAAACTGCACAATACTTATGAGTTATTTATTTATATATTTTTAATTAACCTTTTATTAGGGAAGAGAACAAGGGGCAAAAAGACGACATCAAAAACAGCAAACATCTAACCACTTTTTTCTTTTAAAGGAAAAAAGCAACAAACAACACTGTCTCTGTGAGAGATAAATAAATAAATAAATACATAAATAAACAGTGTATTAAATAAAATAAATTGATAACCACTTGAGCAAAACATACAGATTAAGGGCAGGAAGTTAAAAAGGATAAAATATTGATCATTAAACTTGCACTTGATCAAATAAAATACAGTGAAAATAAAATGTGAATATTAAGTTAAGCAAAAGAGAGTATAAGCCCTGATCTGGTTTAAGGACTGTTAACGTTATTCCAGACCTGGTTTTGGAGTATATTAACTCTGATCTGGTTTAGGACTGTTGACGTTATTCCAGACCTGGTTTTGGAGTATATTAACTCTGATCTGGCTCTGGGATGGTCTAGATAAGTACCTGGTTGTGTATCCTCTGGATGTCCTCTGGATCACAGACCAGCACATGCTGGTTTATGATGTCCGCCCTGAAGTGGCTCCTCTCCCCCGGGCTCAGGTTCACCGGCAGAGGGGCTTCATACTCCTCGTAGACCCGGACCCTCCTCTTCGGAGCCCTGAACTCTGCCTGCATGCTGCGGGACCTGGTCCTACCTGGTCCTACCTGGACCGTGAGGCTGTCTGGAGAGATGAGGCTAGTCTTCAGCTCACCTGGTTCTTACTGAAGACCCCTGAGACCCCCTCAGATGTCCTGTCCCAGTATCAACTGTTCATTCATTCAGACGTTTCTCTGCCGGGGGGTTGTTTTCGCTGTCGGACGCTGCGGTGCAACCAAGAAATGGGTCCGGGCGGAAATGTCGACCGTTGAACTTCAACACATTCAACCATTTTCTTTCAACCAGCCGTCAATCAGCCATCAATCAATCCATCCATTTTTTCTTTTATCATTTTATCCATCAATTGAGTGTGATGTCGCTATTAGGGTGACATTCAGGCCACTGTAATTTCCATAACAATCTGAGTTCATGATTATTTATCCCTTATTTCAGATGATTTTAGAGCCACAGCGACTCCTGTTTTAAAGGTCAATGACATGACACAAGTTTTTGTGTTCCCATGGTTTAGTTAAATTTAAAAAGATTAAAATTTGAAAATAAATTCACAAATTACTCAAATACATTCTCTTCTTTGAAGACCTAGTCTAAAATTTATGTATTTGATCAATTTTGAGAGACTTTTCAGGGCATAATGGCAAAAATGTCTGAGTGGTGTAACCAAAAAAAACGAATTCTTTGACTTGTTCAAAAAATGTGAAATTCTCAATAAAATACATTATCAACAACTTTGGCATAGTCTTACATTTGTCTTGTTTAACAATGAATAAAATCAATAGAACACTATTGTTCTGAATATTGTGGCAAATCTGGGGAATTTGTGGACTATATAAATTGTCAGTGCAGTGTAACCAACATTTAAGGAGCCATTTTGTTCATTTTTGTGAGAAGATCAAGTGGCAGGAAATGATTTCACAAAGAAGGACCCCTGATTAACCTAAGTGCTGCATGCCAAGGTTAGCTCTCCTTGAAATCTTGATAATTTGACCTTTTTAGGGTATGGTCAGGTGTGCTTGGGGTTACATCTCAAATGGTATGACCTTAGAAAACCATTAATAATTCAAAGTAACTGTAAAAGTAAGTGTTAATTTAAAAAATGAGTCTGAAATCTTCATATCAAGGCCACATGCTTACTGTCCTTCATAATGTCTGTAAATTTTAATTTTAATTGAAATACCAAATGGTGTAATCAGTTACACCATTTGATGTTGGCAAATAACATAAGTTTTTGATGCCAATTAAAGATGTAATGCGAACTAAGTTACTATGTGGAACTATTTTTAAGTGTTAAGTGTTTCTTAGAAAAAGTGGTGATTTATCCACTACTTCATTATCTCTGGAAGGTTAGTGTAACATCATTATTCTGCATGGCGTTATTATTTTTGCTTCAATTCATATTAAATATAAAATTAACACATATTTGTATTCCATTCACTTTCAGCTTTAAGCTACAAGAATACAATTAATGTCATAAATGTAGCAGCAGTGGATGAATAATGACAATGTTGAAAATGAACAGCAGCTTTAAAAAGATATGACACTCCAAAAACATGTTAAACTGTTGTCAAAGATTTAAATTTAGATCTATAAAACTACATTTATTAACTCTTTGTTGTTTCATGATTATTGCAATATAATAGAGCCTCTTTTTACCCAATTGATGCCATTATCAAGCAAAGAAAAAGTGGCTCGACACAGAGCACGAGTCCATGCAGACCCTGCAGCAAGGGTCATTTATTGATTCTTAAATTAATTAATTGATAGAAAACACCCAGTTCTTGCTGTTGCTGTTTTTTCTTCATTGAAAATAATAAAAAGCACAAGTTCAGTTAAACTTGCTGACTGTCATGCTTGAATTTTAGTGCCAGTTTCTTCTGTAAAAGCAACATGGTCATGTGGTTTAACTGTTTTTGTCAATTCAATCAGGAGAGACCAAATCTGAATGAACAAGTATTTATTATACAAGTTGATAAGACTGAAAATGTCCAATGTCTCTGTGGTTAGAATCTCTTTGGCCATTCGACTCCATCGTGCTGTCTTGGTGGACTTCAGGGGTACTGAGGGTGAATGAGAGATAGGATACCCCCCTGGAGTCTAGACACTGGTGGTGGTGAGGAATGCAGGAAGGATGAGTGGTAGACTTCTGCTGCTGGGACACTGATGCTCTGGACTCAGGTGCTGCTGAGGTGAAGGGGCCAGGATTCTGAGGAGCTGGACCTGGACACTGATGAGACGACTGGAGGTGCCTGGGGTGGAGGAGGGTTGCCGAGATCACCAGCACGACACCACCGCTCTGACTGTGGAGGAGCAAAGACATGATTTAAGATGAGGCTGCACCAGGATGACTGTCCAGGCAGGTGGTGACAGGATCTGGTTGGCTCAGTGCTTGAGTGAGAGCACGGCCCTCATCAGGTAAGATCTGAATCACCTGTGCAGGTAGGCAGAGTGAGGAATGAAAGAGGAGACTGAATGAACATATAGGTCTTCCTGACTGAATATCCACCAAGCTTCATTGGTTGTAACCAGTATTTTTCATAAAAATATGATCATTTACAGGGCAATTCATGGGGAATAAGATGTAACCCTTTTTTTTGCAATGTACTAAAACATTTTTTAAAAGTTTGTACATAATTTGTCAAAGGTTATTTAGAAAACACAAAGTGATTTTCAGTATTGGTCCTGCTCTGTATTGCAAAAACGCATGTAACTGAATTTAAAATAATCCTTAAAAATGTATTTTCGAGTGATAAATTAAAATTGGGTCACTGTTTTTACAGGTACACTTGCATACACTCTAGGTGGAAATAAATATTTAATATTTATCCTTTCGTTGTGGTAACACCACTTGACATTTTCAGGGGAAATCCATCTTTTCTTTTGTTAAAAAAATGGTTCAAAAGCTATTTGAAATGGCATGAAACCAACAGAAATATAAAATATACATTTTTGCAAACGTGATCCAAGCTTTTAAAACAATTTATTAAAACATTTTTGAATTGCTCATCATGCAAACTCTTATTTGTCTTTGACCCTAAAACATATGAAGTTATAAAAAAAAGTGACCCTGGTTTTATGAAACTGGTTTACAAAGCAGAAATCTGATGAGTTAGGTTTTCATTGTTTGGTCTTTTATACATTGTACTTTGCAGAGCTGGTGTGGTGCCTTTTTGGCCAATAACAAACAAATCTAAATATATCATGACTAAACTAAACTGAGACCAAAACATTTATTGACCAAAAAAAAACAAAACAAAACAAACAAACAAAAACCTAAAGGATGAAAGAAAGCATGGCTGCTGCGTGGCTGAGCAAAAGATAAAAATAAAAATGTTTTCTGAATAAAAAAAATAAAGAAATAAACCTGAAGTAAACTTACAAAAGTGCTAGTAACTATGAGTAATACATTCCAGACCCAAAAACTAACCATAGGAAGGTAGCTCTTGCAGCTGGTGTTAAAAATTGTAAAAAAAAAAAAAAAAAACCATATATTGTAGATGGAATTTTGAACAAGTATTGGTGGGGGACTGTAGCTGCAAGACACTAAACCTTACAAGATTTTAATGGCAATTCTTTTGTTGACCAAAGCTATTTGGTACTATTTGATGAATATCTTACGAACTGTATCTGGAATAATAACTATAGGTAAGTAGATCCTGCAGCTGGTGTAAAATCAAATTAATTGCAAAAATAAAATCACACTCAGCATATTGTAAACAGAATTTTGGGTCATCATTCTGACTTTTTTCACTTTTTTCCCCAGTGGCCCCAGTCCTTTAGTATAACTAACAATCAGAACAAGACAAGGAAGCAAACAAAGCAATGCAAGACGCTTGTTACTAACAACAACAACAAATAAATAAGAAATAAAACTAAAAAGAATACTGATGGTATAAGGACCATCTAAATGTATTTTCGAAGGTGAGAACAAACTGATGCTTTAAGTAATAGTAATACAAGTTGATAAATCAAATTAAATCAGATCAGGAGTTAGAGGGAGAGTCAAGCACTTTGGTCAGCTAATGCTGTTCTTAAACATGCTATATAAATAAACTGACCTGACAACAATAAACGTAATTAAACAAATGTATCTCAAATGTAAACTAACTTATTTAAGAAACTTGAATCCAATTGCAGAATGATGACTGATGATGACAGTACCTGAAGAGACCAAACAAGGCCCCCGCAGAGATTCTCCATGAGCAGACTGAGGAGAACTGGACCCAGACTGACCGGACACGCTGACCACAAACATGCACCTGCAGCACAAGAGCAGAGAAGACGAGCCAAACAGAGCCGCACAGGACCAGCAAAATAAAAGTGCACACACATGTTTTGAAGTTGTTCTCAAAACTATGAATGCACAGGTCAACAGAAACAGCAACACTCAAACCTGGCACAGCTAAAAGTTTGACAGCTGTCAGCTGCCGCCATCTTGTGGAGGTGATGAACTCATAACCTGATGTCTGAAATGCAGGACAGCAAAGCAGGGCCATTGTAAAAGTAATAGTTAAAAACATGATATTAACAAGAGGAGATATCATTTTTGAAGGATATTTGTACTTTCTAAAGTCAAAAATGTATCACTTCATTGAGCAGAAATGTTCATATGTAAAGGTGGAATTGTACAAGCTCATTAAGGAGGTCGAATAAAGGTCAAAAACAAACACGAAGGCATTTATTTTACTCTCATTAAACACTCGTGATTTTAATTGTTTTATTCATTTTGCATTCCTGTTCCCCTATAGCTCAGTCCAAGTAAAAAGTAGGTGAGCCCATAATTTGATCAGGCTGTTTCCAGAGGATGGAGGGCAAACAGCTCAGTGAAGTCTGTTTTTCTTCTGAGAACTGTTTTTACTGTGACCTCTGAAATAAACTCATTTTAAAAAAGGTGCATTAATTTCCTGGGGAAAAGGAGAATTTAAGGTTATAATAATGAGACAATAAAATTAATGACATTGTTGTGTCAAAAAACAAGGTCAAAATGATTGAGATTTAAAGTATAAAATGACCTACTGCATGGAAGAAACAGCACAAACAGCACGAACCACTGCTGCAGGTTCAAGTCAAGTCTCAAATCTATAAGGAGATGCTGCAAGTCCTGAAAGTCACTTGTTAAATAAGTCAAACTGAAAACTGAAAAATACATCAAATGACATTCATCAGAGTGACAGAAAATACCTGCATCAAAAACTGACTTTGAGAGTTTGAGTATGTTGGTGTTGAATTAGACTGGGTCCTAAGTAATGACAATAGTTTACAATAAATAATAAAAAAAACCCACAATAGATTAAATTAGATTAGATTAGATTAGATAAGGTTAGATTAGATTAGATTAGCTTGTACTTCATTAATTCCTTTTGGAAACTCACTCAGGAAAATTAGAATTCCAGTAGCAGGTTGAAAAATAGATTAAAAATTATATAAAAGAGACAGATATAAACCAAAATATATATAAATATCAAATAAATATAAGTTAAAAAAAAACCCAAAACATCTCAATCAATCAATCTTTATTTGTATAGCGCCATATTTGTCTTTGTTGAATATAAAGGCATTAAAGGTTAGCCCCTTGAGATGTGGCATCTCAATTTCAAGAGGGTCCTCGTGTCTGTGTGGTTGTTAAGATAGTAACTATGGAGGTATAGTCAATACAACCATGGATAGAGAGATCAATCTAATATTAACATTAACATCTACAATGAATATAATCTGGAGAGGAGTGATGTTGATTAATATAGCAGCATCTGGCTGAACTGCCTTTAAAATGTGTTTAACTGGTCTAAAAGTATGAATTGATGTTAAATGGTGTCATTTCTGTTGATGGTTGATGCAGGATAGAGCTCATGGAGTGGAGCAGGTCCACAGCAGCAGGTCATCCATGATTGTTTGTCAAGGTCAAACTAATATATGTGTGCTGTCTGCAGGAACTACCATGGATTTAATTTAGTTGATCTCTCTGAAGTTAATATCAGGAACTGTAATGATAATGGAATGGGGCTAAAGGAAAAGTCAAATATTCATCACTGTAGTTACTGAAGCTTTGTAGGTCCACAGCAGGCGGTCTACACCAAAGATCCCAGATGGTCTACAAGATGAGAACCAGAGACGAGTACAGGAGCAAACAGAAAGGGGTAAAGCATATATAGAGAGGACAGAGAGAGAGGGAGGAGCTCAGTGTGCCAAATCCCCCGACAGTCTAAGCCTATTTCAGCTGAACTATGAGCTGTGAGCCTTAAAAATCTACCCTCTAATACAGGAGTAATGTGGTCTCTTCTAGTTCTAGTCAGTACACGTGCTGCAGCATTTTGGACCAGCTGAAGCGTCTTAAACGACTTACTGGGACAGCCTGAAAGAAGAGAATTACAATAGTCCAGTCTAGAGGTAACATGTTGTTGTAACATGGACTAGCTTTTCAGCATCGCTCTGAGACAGAATAGGCCTGATTTTAGCGATGTTATGAAGATGAAAAAGGCTGTTCTTGAAAATTAGTTTTATGTGAGAGTTAAAGGATAAATCCTGATCAAATAGAACCCCAAGATGTCTAACAGTGGTGCTCGGTGCCAGGCTAATGCCATCTAGGGCAGTTAAGTCATTAGAAAAGGTTTCTCTAAGGTGTCGGGGAGCCCAGCACAATGACCTCTGACCTCTGTCTGTTCCTGACCATCCAGGTCCTATTTCACCTCTCAATGAGAGTTATGGTGATCAAATAAACTGTAAAATCAGTGTTACATGGTCAGTGACAAACCTGTCTCCTGAACGTGCCTTTAGATTATTTTCATGATTTAGATATGATCAGGTAGGATGTACTTCTCTGTCCAATCCTGTCTGCATTTAACATTTTGGGGTGATTGGGAGCAGTAGCTCCTGTGACCTTCTTTTGTGCATCCACAGTGTCTCTGTGTCACAGGACATCCCTAACCTTAAATCAGAGGAAAAAGCTCGTTACAATGGGGCAGTGGTTGATAGGTGCCAGGGCCTGTCCATCTGTAGGACGTCCTGAACACTGTATCTCTGGGGACCACTGCTGCTCCGAGATCCCCTGCAGTTTAGCCTGGGACTGTGAGGGACCCAGTTACCGTGTGTGGCCACGAGGAGGCACTGCAGGGGTCTTGGTGGAGGAGAGTCTGTGAACTGCTGAAGAAGATCTGAACCATCTTCTCCTGAGTACTCCTGTTAAAAGACAGGGCTGCAGCAGAGAGCAGAGACACCAGCAGGAAGTGCAAACACTGACGCAGCTGCACCGCCTACCAGAACACTACAGACCACTGCACCAGACTCTCCACACACCCTGTGTGCATGCACACCCACACACACCATTCACACCACATTCACACCACATTCACTCACACATTCACGCAAACATTCACTCACACATTCACACCACATTCACACCACATACACACCACATTCACTCACACATTCACACAAACAGTCACTCAAACATTCACACCACATTCACACAAACATTCACACAAACATTCACACAACATTCACACAAACATTCACTGACACATTGACACAAACATTCACACAAACATTTACTCATACATTCACACAAACATTCACATATACATTCACACATTCATTCACACCACATTCATTCACACATTCACACCACATTCACACAAACATTCACTCACACATTCACATCAACATTCACACCACATTCAAACAAACATTTAGACAATCATTCACTCACACATTCACACAGACATTTACACAAACATTCACTCACACATTCACACAAACATTAACACAAACATTCACTCACAAATTCACACCACATTCACACAAACATTAACACAAACATTCACTCACAAATTCACACCACATTCACACAAACATTAACACAAACATTCACTCACACATTCACACAAACATTAACACAAACATTCACTCACACATTCACAGCACATTCAGACCGCATTCACAGCAACTTTATACAACATTCACAACACAATCCACAACATTCAATTTTGACAATTTTTTTGTAAATTTTTTGGGGGTTTTTTGCACATTGAAGACAATAAACAGCCACGTGAAGACACACACACACATCACAACACAACATACCAAAACATAAAAGACGCTAAACACCACATGAAACACAACACATCACAACACAAAACACATAACAAATATTTTTTTGTATTTTTTTGTTTTTTTGTACATAAAAGACACCAAACACCACATGAAGACACAACACAACACAACACAACAAAACATATAACACATAACAAGAAAATGAACTGAAGCGCCCTGCAGTGGTTAAAGTTTTGCAGGGCGCTTCCTTGGAGGGGCCCCTTCAGGCTCTCCAAGGGGTCTCTTTCGAGGCCCAGAACGCATTTTTTTCATTCTCCTCATCCAAGCCTGCATCTTTATCGCCCATGCAGGCTTGGATGAGGAGGAGGAGAGGGAGCTGGAAGTGGGAAACAAAGACCCAGCTGTCAGGCGTGAAGTCTGGGGAGGAAGAGGAGCAGATCGAGGGTGGGAAGACTGAGGAGGCAGAGAAGGAGTCACAGCAGGGGGAGAAGAGTCAGAGTCTGAGTCTGAGAAGGAGAGATCAGTGGGGAAAAAAGGCTCAGGAGGAGAAGAGTTAGGGGTGGAAGAGGAGTAAGAGTCAGAGGAGGTGTCAGATGAGAAGGAGGAGTTGGAGGAGGAGGAAGAACAGTCAGTCTTACCTGGTAGTCCTGTGGAGCAGCTTCTTGAGGAGGCCTGGACTTCGCTGTACCTCCTCTTGCACACTGCAAAGCCGGGCTCCAAGGGCTCCATCAGGACTAACCTGGTCTGTGGGCTGCTGGATTGGGCCGGGGCACGCCTGAGCCTTACCACCGTGGGCCTCTGGGTGTCCATCGGCAGAACATGCCACCGACCTGGATGAGGGATCCTGCGTCTCATCCTTACCACCGTGGGCCTCTGGGTGTCCATCGGCAGAACATGCCACCGACCTGGATGAGGGATCCTGCGTCTCATCCTCTGGTTCCCATCCTCGATGATGCGCCATCGAGCGTGGTCATGGATCTAAAGACAGAAACAAAGGTGTAAGGATCTGAAGTTCAACTGGACACCAGCAAATTCATCAGAGACTTTCTGTAGGTCATCACAGCTCTGCTGCACAGTTTCACTGATCTGTCATTATTTACAGTGGAGATAAGAAACTTTGGCACCAACAGGGACTCATCATTTTGACTCTAGCTGCACCTCATTAAAGGAGACATCATGTCATTACTTCTAAATAAACATAAAAGATCCAGCTTTTAAAACTTTAGAGGAGCAAATCTATATGGCAAAACCCAAATACAGAAAATTAAAGATGGCTGAACAATTATAAAAACAATCAAGACCAATCATTGCTTTGTTTTTTAGATGTACTAATCAGAGCATGTACCAATAAGTGAGTTATGCTTGAGTCATTTTTAGATCAGGACATATAGAAGACTTTTACAGACAATTAAAGTCAGGTATTCCAGTCATTTAAGGTCATATAAATTCAGCTCAGCGTGTATTTCTAATTTATACATTTGATCTCTGACACCAACTTCAGTTCATCTATTTGTGTTGCCATCAGAGCCTCATTGAGACATATACAAATACACAGTAAACCTCTAGAGTTATGGCAAGAAATAGTACGTCAGGAAAAGGCAAAAGCTTTTGAAGAAATAACTTTGATAAACAATCCCCTGTCCATACCCACTCCTCCTATTAACCCTTGGAAAACAAGGGTTCCCCATTTGGGGGACTTTGAGAGGCAGTCGCAAACACAGCGAAAGATAACGTGCTAATCACTACCCAAAATAGGGATGCTACACATCAAATTAAACAGCAGAACCTGGGCAATAAGACGATATAAACCTGTTTTAGACATCCAAAACACAACTCGAATAAGAACCAAATGAATAACAACATATCAAACTCCGTACAGCTCCACTGTGTCGACCCACTTGCCATATTATGCCATTTTCTTACTCATATTCATTCTTAAAATGCTTTTTTTAAGGCACAGCTAGATTGTTTTACATTTTTGCTGTCGGCCATCTTCATTTACCCTTCACCCATACCACATATACTCATATTAACACATCTCAACAAATCTCACAAGTGTCCCCTTTACTGGGACACCAAAAGTATTCCAATAGACCTTGTGGTGCAGAGCCATACCCTTTTCATTATGGGAATGCAATTTCCAGACAGAAACCTAAAAAATAGGCTCAGGCAACAAAGGGTTAAACAGAAATCCAGAGAGAGGACACAGCACATGTAAGAGCCACAGAGGAAACCTCCAATGAAATTATGTTGGTGGAAAAATTCAGTTTTAGAGGATTCATGCACTGAATTATACCCTTCTGCAAATCTGCCATTATTTACCCTTTTTTCATTTATCATTTTATTTCAATATTATGCAAAGGTGAAGGTCAAAGATCTGCATCACCACATATTTCTATATATTATATTAATATTTATTGACCTATGGCAGACAATGTGAACCTGAGTAACATCACATTAAACATATAAGCCTGTCTGAATGTTAGCCCATGGTGCAGGCAGACTGAGACAACCTGAGGCCTCAGATAAATATGTCTCACTTCAAGACTTCTTTTAAAAAGTTTGACGATGGAAAATATTTTAAAAAAAATATATGAAGACGAAAGTCTAGAAACATCCCTGTATGGCCTATCTTAAAACTGTTCAGCTCATGTTTGTTTTGTGGTCACAAACATGAAGGTCATTCCGACTTTTCGTGACTACAATTAACTTCAAATATTCCCTCAAAATCTGGTCAGATGTGGTGAATTAACCATAAAAGTGTCATTTTAATACAGTTTATTGTGTCGGCTCATTTGTGGTTTTGCAGTCGAGTGCTCCTGACTCCTCTGGAAACACTCGGTGTTTAATAAAATCAAATATCTTACATTTCTCGAGCAAAGGTCGAGTTTCTCCATTTTCTGTCTGATGGCGGGTCGAAGAATCCTCGCTGTCTCAAACTTTTTCAGAGAAATCCAGAAGAACAACTTTGAAAATGTCCAACACTTTGGGCTTCGTTTGTGCAGATTTGGGGTCTGTTATTGTTCAAGTGATTTAATGTTGTTATAGCAGCCGACACCTGTCAATCAATCTGAACGTTCTGTCTACGTCATCACGTAGCTCCGCTCTGCTGTATTACTGTAAAAGAGCCTGTGTATATAGAGCTGTTTATTTTGGACACACCAACTCAGCCGAGCAGTTTCTTCCTCTGTTGGTCTTTTTTCTTTGAAATATCAACAAACATTTTGTCAAATTCCTGGATTAATTTTTCAGACTCATTCAAACACCTCAAAAAGCCTTTAAAGAGACAAAATATTATTAATTCTGCTCTGTTACAATGGCGGAACATCATTTTTATTCATTACACAATGTAAATATGTATGCAAATCTATATTAAATACTATCACTGTCAATATTGATAGTTGGGTCAAATTTGTTTTGTCTTAATTCCATAAAAATGTCTTTTAACTAGTTCCATGAAATAATTTCATTTATTTATTTTATTAATATATTGAAGTAATACTGAAACATTTGGACCAATTCATATGTTTCTTTTACAAAACTCAAAAACGTTGTCTGTTTTAATTTATTTGCATAGTACTACTAAATTTGTGCAAAACATCACAGTTTTATACAACAAAAGAGAAACATTAAGAGGAAATCATGAACAAACCACTCAGTTTCTCTGTTTTTAAGTTTATAAAGTATTTGGAATAAAATGCATTTGATTGTATAAAGGTTATGGGCTTCCTCATAGTTCTATATATTATACTATAGTTATATAGCAGACGATGTGAGCCAGATTCATTCATTTTAAGCTTTATGTTTCAAATCATCAATGGCCTCTAAAATTAAAGATAAATACATGTAAACCACACCATATGGTAAAATGTCATAACAACACTTTTCATCGTCAGCAGACAATTATTTAGAATATTCCTGCATGAATGAATAAAAACTGATGTTTTAGACCTGTTAATGTTCTCTTTTATGGAAAATAATTCATTAAGCTGATCTAAATAAAGAGTGACATAATTTTCCATTTGTAACTATAGTGGCTGAACATATTCAGGTGTTAAATAGCTTACTGAGTTATTGCAAAGCAATGTGTCTTCAGTCCTGGAAATCTGTCAATTGTTATAAATCACATTTATTTAGTCAAAACCAACCTTTCCTTGACTTGATAAAAACTTGATCTGACTCCAGTATTATCTGTTTATGTTCATTTGCAGCAAAGCACCTTTTTCTCTTCAGGATATCTTATCAATATCACATTAATGTAAGTCAGACTATTTGAAGATGAACTTCACATCCATCATCAAAAAATCAAAAACTGTTTTAATGTCTAGTTTCTAATTTTAGTCCATTAAGACTACACAGTCCATTGATCAATATTCATTTAGTTTTTGCACAATCAAAATGATATTTCTGTCCGTAAAAGAGTGTAATTAAAAAACTCATTATTGTCTTATCATACATGGATTATTCTTTACACCTGTTACATGTCATAATATCTCCTCCATCATTTTAATGTAAGTTCACTTTTATTATGTATTGATTTTTTTCAAAACGTGAGATAAAATGACATGAGTTAAAATTGTAGCTCAGTTCACATTTTTGTATTCATCTTTTCTGACCACATTTTAATGTTTTAATGCATCCAATCCCATTGTTACTTTTAATGAATTTAGACCTGAAGTGACCGTAAATAACACCAAATATCTCATTTTAATTTAAGACCAAGGGTGACCAAACGAGAGATAAAATGAGACTTCACATTGTGTTTTCTAATTTGACGACGTGTTGTAAAAGGTTGAATGTTTAAAATGTAATAAATAGTTGATTAAAAAAGCGCAAATATCCGAGTTGTTCCCTTAGATGAAAGTGGAACCTGAGTAACATCACATTAAACATATAAGCCTGTCTGAATGTTAGCCCATGGTGCAGGCAGACTGAGACAACCTGAGGCCTCAGATAAAAGTGTCTCACTTCAAGACTTCTTTTAAAAAGTTTGACGATGGAAATAATTTAAAAGAAAACATGAAGACGAAAGTCTAGAAACATCCCTGTATGGCCTATCTTAAAACTGTTCAGCTCATGTTTGTTTTGTGGTCACAAACATGAAGGTCATTCCGACTTTTCGTGACTACAATTAACTTCAAATATTCCCTCAAAATCTGGTCAGATGTGGCGAATAAACCATAAAAGTGTCATTTTAATACAGTTTATTGTGTCGGCTCATTTGTGGTTTTGCAGTCGAGTGCTCCTGACTCCTCTGGAAACACTCGGTGTTTAATAAAATCAAATATCTTACATTTCTCGAGCAAAGGTCGAGTTTCTCCATTTTCTGTCTGATGGCGGGTCGAAGAATCCTCGCTGTCTCAAACTTTTTCAGAGAAATCCAGAAGAACAACTTTGAAAATGTCCAACACTTTGGGCTTCGTTTGTGCAGATTTGGGGTCTGTTATTGTTCAAGTGATTTAATGTTGTTATAGCAGCCGACACCTGTCAATCAATCTGAACGTTCTGTCTACGTCATCACGTAGCTCCGCTCTGCTGTATTACTGTAAAAGAGCCTGTGTATATAGAGCTGTTTATTTTGGACACACCAACTCAGCCGAGCAGTTTCTTCCTCTGTTGGTCTTTTTTCTTTGAAATATCAACAAACATTTTGTCAAATTCCTGGATTAATTTTTCAGACTCATTCAAACACCTCAAAAAGCCTTTAAAGAGACAAAATATTATTAATTCTGCTCTGTTACAATGGCGGAACATCATTTTTATTCATTACACAATGTAAATATGTATGCAAATCTATATTAAATACTATCACTGTCAATATTGATAGTTGGGTCAAATTTGTTTTGTCTTAATTCCATAAAAATGTCTTTTAACTAGTTCCATGAAATAATTTCATTTATTTATTTTATTAATATATTGAAGTAATACTGAAACATTTGGACCAATTCATATGTTTCTTTTACAAAACTCAAAAACGTTGTCTGTTTTAATTTATTTGCATAGTACTACTAAATTTGTGCAAAACATCACAGTTTTATACAACAAAAGAGAAACATTAAGAGGAAATCATGAACAAACCACTCAGTTTCTCTGTTTTTAAGTTTATAAAGTATTTGGAATAAAATGCATTTGATTGTATAAAGGTTATGGGCTTCCTCATATTTCTATATATTATACTATAGTTATATAGCAGACGATGTGAGCCAGATTCATTCATTTTAAGCTTTATGTTTCAAATCATCAATGGCCTCTAAAATTAAAGATAAATACATGTAAACCACACCATATGGTAAAATGTCATAACAACACTTTTCATCGTCAGCAGACAATTATTTAGAATATTCCTGCATGAATTAATAAAAACTGATGTTTTAGACCTGTTAATGTTCTCTTTTATGGAAAATAATTAATTAAGCTGATCTAAATAAAGAGTGACATAATTTTCCATTTGTAACTATAGTGGCTGAACATATTCAGGTGTTATATAGCTTACTGAGTTATTGTAAAGCAATGTGTCTTCAGCCCTGGAAATCTGTCAATTGTTTCAAATCACATTTATTTAGTCAAAACCAACCTTTTCTTGACTTGATAAAAACTTGATCTGACTCCAGTATTATCTGTTTATGTTCATTTGCAGCAAAGCACCTTTTTCTCTTCAGGATATCTTATCAATATCACATCAATGTAAGTCAGACTATTTGAAGATCAACTTTACATCCATCATCAATAAATCAAAAACTGTTTTAATGTCTAGTTTCTAGTTTTAGTCCATTAAGACTACACAGTCCATTGATCAATATTCATTTAGTTTTTGCACAATCAAAATGATATTTCTGTCCGTAAAAGAGTGTAATTAAAAAACTCATTATTGTCTTATCATACATGGATTATTCTTTACACCTGTTACATGTCATAATATCTCCTCCATCATTTTAATGTAAATTCACTTTTATTATGTATTGATTTTTTTCCAAACGTGAGATAAAATGAGATGAGTTAAAATTGTAGCTCAGTTCACATTTTTGTATTCATCTTTTCTGACCACTATTTAATGTTTTTAATGCATCCAACCCCAGTGTTACCTTTAATGAATTTAGACCTGAAGTGACCGTAAATAACACCAAATATCTCATTTTAATTTAAGACCAAGAGTGACCAAACGAGAGATAAAATGAGACTTCACATTGATGTTTTCTAATTTGGCGACGTTTTGTAAAAGGTTGAATGTTTAAAATGTAATAAATAGTTGATTAAAAAAGCGCAAATATCCGAGTTGTTCCCTTAGATGAAAGTGGAACCTGAGTAACATCACATTAAACATATAAGCCTGTCTGAATGTTAGCCCATGGTGCAGGCAGACTGAGACAGCCTGAGGCCTCAGATGAAATATGTCTCACTTCAAGACTTCTTTTAAAAAATTTGACGATGGAAATAATTAAAAAAAAATATGAAGACGAAAGTCTAGAAACATCCCTGTATGGCCTATCTTAAAACTGTTCAGCTCATGTTTGTTTTGTGGTCACAAACATGAAGGTCATTTCGACTTTTCGTGACTACAATTAACTACAAATATTCCCTCAAAATCTGGTCAGATGTGGTGAATTAACCATAAAAGTGTCATTTTAATACAGTTTATTGTGTCGGCTCATTTGTGGTTTTGCAGTCGAGTGCTCCTGACTCCTCTGGAAACACTCGGTGTTTAATAAAATCAAATATCTTACATTTCTCGAGCAAAGGTCGAGTTTCTCCATTTTCTGTCTGATGGCGGGTCGAAGAATCCTCGCTGTCTCAAACTTTTTCAGAGAAATCCAGAAGAACAACTTTGAAAATGTCCAACACTTTGGGCTTCGTTTGTGCAGATTTGGGGTCTGTTATTGTTCAAGTGATTTAATGTTGTTATAGCAGCCGACACCTGTCAATCAATCTGAACGTTCTGTCTACGTCATCACGTAGCTCCGCTCTGCTGTATTACTGTAAAAGAGCCTGTGTATATAGAGCTGTTTATTTTGGACACACCAACTCAGCCGAGCAGTTTCTTCCTCTGTTGGTCTTTTTTCTTTGAAATATCAACAAACATTTTGTCAAATTCCTGGATTAATTTTTCAGACTCATTCAAACACCTCAAAAAGCCTTTAAAGAGACAAAATATTATTAATTCTGCTCTATTACAATGGCGGAACATCATTTTTATTCATTACACAATGTAAATATGTATGCAAATCTATATTAAATACTATCACTGTCAATATTGATGGTTGGGTCAAATTTGTTTTGCCTTAATTCCATAAAAATGTCTTTTAACTAGTTCCATGAAATAATTTCATTTATTTATTTTATTAATATATTGAAGTAATACTGAAAAATTTGGACCAATTCATATGTTTCTTTTACAAAACTCAAAAACATTGTCTGTTAGAATTTATTTGCATAGTACTACTAAATTTGTGCAAAACATCACAGTTTTATACAGGGCCGTCGCAGGGGTGGTGCTAGGCCCTGTGCCAATTTGAAATGCGAGGCCCTGCTCTTTGACATGGATGCGCAGTTACGCATGAATAACAATCACATGGACAGAGCTTCTATTTCTATTGCACACATTATCTGCGATACGTTTAAATCAAGCAGAGCATAATCATAGAGTCTGATCTAAGATCCCAAATAAAGAGTGTTTAATTGCATGTGCAGACTAAAAGATTTCACTTTCTATTAGCAGGCGTGATGTGGGTGATCTACTATTATTGCATGCACTATACAGGTGCAAAAGCAGCGCAGACCGCCCTCTTAAATGAGGATTTTGCGTGTGCTACGGCTGTCACCATGAAGAGTTTGGTAAGGCAGAATGGCTGTAAACGAAAAATGTAACAGATGCGTTAAAGGCCATTGCACAGGAGGTGAGAGCTGTGTCCAATGTGGCGCGCTGTGACACCCGGGCCATAGTTGCGCACACGAGGCAGCTGATCAGCGCTACAACTGGGTTGACTATGGCCGTCAATGTCCTAGCGACAGTCGGGAGGTGGCAGTGGTCCTTCAACTGAGCCGCTGGCTCTCAGAGGAAGGGAAGAGCACAGGCGATGAACCCTCGTTACGCACGGGTGGACACCGGCGCAACCTGACACAGCGCAAAACACCACACCCCTATTGAAGAATTTGTTTTGAGGAAAAGAAAAAAATAGACACACAGTCAATAATACTGTTTATTTTTGAATATTATTATCTATTGTTTTCTGTTCTCTGGTGGCTAATAAAGTTTTTTTTTCCACAACATGCTACACTCTTTAAGTTAATTCATGGCGTTTTTTGTTTTGGTTTAATTGCATTAATATATATATATACCTTAAATGGCTCATGAGAAATGGCTTTGAAATAGATTGGTCCAGTTCTTCAGTCTCACAGTATTTATCTGTCCCGCATGTGGCCAGTTGTCATCAGCCTCCTTCTCTCCACAATGACCGCAGCCATCTGTGCCAAAGGCCCTCTGGTGGCACGAGGCCCGTGCGGGTGCACAGTCCGCACAGCCCATGCCACGGCTCTGGTTTTATCCAACAAAACAGAAACTTTATTAGAAAATCAGGAACAAACCACTCAGTTTCTCTGTTTTTAAGTTTATGTAGTATTTGGACTAAAATGCATTTGATTGTATAAAGGTTATGGGCTTCCTCATGTTTCTATATTTTATACTAATATTAGCAGACTATGTGAGCCAGATTCATTCATTGATTTATTCATTCTCTTTCATGGGAAATAATTAATTAAGCTGATCTAAACAAAGAGTTACATGATTTTTCATTTGTAACTATAGTGGCTGAACATATTCAGGTGTTATAGCTTACTGAGTTATTGTAAAGCAATGTGTTTTCAGCCCTGGAAATCTGTCAATTCAGGCCCGTAGCCAGCATTGTGTAGAGGGGGATCTTTTTTTTCTAAAAAGTGGACTTCACCACTCGCCCCCCCCAAAATCCACGAGCACATTTCATACGTTTTCATTTATACTTTTTATTGATTACATCTTCACTTTTACATGACATTTCTCTCCCCAGTTGTCTCTCTGTTTTCCTCTATACGTCTCTGTTGCTCTCCTCTGCTGACATGAATGAATATGAATTAATTAAATTTAAGTGTACTACCAGCCAAACTTTCTTTTAACATTAATTAATTGATTGAATTAAATTTAGCTGTACTGTCTCTCTATCATTCAAATTTTCCCTCAAATGTTGTGATTTGACCATTTTTGGCCACTATAGGCATACTTTCTCTTCTAATGTGGCAGTGGATGAGCTGGTACTCATCACATTGGTACAGGTGATTATTTTTAGATTAATGTTCAAATTCCAAACACAGCCTATTACAGCAATTTTCACCATGTAATTCATTTTTATATATAAAAAAAATTCTGATCATGGCCACTTTTCAAATGTATAATTCCCCATTTCCAACCCTCTCAGTGCCAGTGTTTCTGTGGCTTTCTCCTTGTCTGTCTCTCTGTTGCTCACCTCTGCTGTCTGTTGTCTGTCTCTGCTTCTCTCTTCTGCTGCATGTCTCTGTCAACATGCATTAATTCATTGAATGAATAAACATGAATGAGTTTAATGGAGATGCACCATCTCTATTATCATCCAAACGTTCCTTTTACTGTGAATCAATGAACTGAATTAAATTTAGGTGACCTATTTCTCTATCGGACAGTTATCTTTCTCTTAGTTGTAGCTCTTCCTTGTGTCTCTGTTGCTCTCTTTTGTTGTCTGTCCATATCTGTTGCTCACCTTGCTCATTTCAAAATTAATTTGAAATTAAATTAATTTTAATTTCAAAATTAAAATTAATTTCACACACATACGTAGGGTAAACACACAGAGAATTATAATGAAGTTGTTTTATAATGTTATATCTTAATGTGTGTGTGTGTATATATATTTTTAATAAACATCTTCAGCTATTACATAACATCTATCCTACTGATGTATACATATCCAGATTTTCTAATATCGATGACAGCTGTACCCTCTGTAAAAAAGATCAAGAAAGCATCATCCATTTATTTTATAAATGTCCATTTTGCATCACCTTTTGGAAAGATTTGGGACATTTTATTTTCGTTAAAACTACAGTCAAGAATCACTTTTATGAGAAAAAAAAATATTTTTTGGCTCCTTCTCTCAAAATAATAAATTTAACATAATTAATCTCTTCATATTACTTGATAAATTACATATACATAAAGTCAGAATATCCAAGGCAACCCCTTCGTTCCCATTATTTTTAATTGAATTAAAATTTTAATTTGAGTGCGTCACATATCAAATCCAACAAAAAATAATCAGCTATTCAATTTTATTCCAATTACATTAAGTGAAGTTGTCTGTCATGTTAATTTGCCCGTGTTTAATTTCCATTTCTTTCTCTAAATTTATTTACATGTACTTTTTTATGTACAAATATATATTTTGTCATTTCTATATTATCTATATTTGTTATCAATAACTGTACATTATTAATTTATTCATCTGCCCCCTGGTTGTGCGCGCATCTTAGTGATGACGTTGGACAGAAACCCGTCTATTGTCTACTGATGATAAAGTTAAAAAAAAAAAAAATGAAGCTAACAGAGCTAACGGAGCAAACGATCACTAATCGATACACGTCAGTCGGTGCCTGGACTTAGCACCTTACCCAATTTTGCCCTTTTTCAGAAATTCTCGCCGATATTTTCGGACATAATAGCCGCAGTTTTCTTTGGTTTTCTTTCTTTATCTTCCTTTTTAACCATGTTCTCGTTTCCCTCTTCTTCTTCTTCTTCTTCGTCTTCTGCGGTAATAGGGGCATTACCGCCACCCACTGGACTGGAGTGTGAACAGGAGCACAGGAGAAATGGACGTTTGTTTTTGCAACGTTACAGTTGTCTGTCAACTCATGCCCCAAGGTCCCCAGAATCGGTGCTAGGGCTTCGATCCGCTTAATTACCTTTCCTTTTTTGATCAGGTTAGAATGATTTGGAGTCGTTATTTAAAAAGTGACAGTCATTTATATTTATTTATATAACATGACAGAAAACCTTCACCGAGGCGGGGGGGCGGGTCGAACGGACCCTCCGATCCCCCTTGTTTTTCACTCAGAGCCTGGAAACTGCTCGTGTCAGCAACATTTCTTCCTTTGATTGATTGTGGAGATGTGCTGTATATGGGTGCTTCACTTAAATGTCTCCAGTCCTTGAACACTGTATATCACAGTGCCTTGAGGTTTGTCATTGGTGATGGCCGCCTCACGCATCATTGTGATTTGTATGTCAAATCTGGTTTGCCTTCCTTAGGTGGGCGAAGGTATATGCACTGGCTGACCCTGATTTATAAGGCTCTTCTTGGCTTAGTTCCAGTTTATTTATGTACTCTTCTTCAGAGAACTAACAGCCACTATGCCTTACAGTACTGTGCTGTCTTCATCTTTCAGTTCCTCGTGTCAAAACTGGACTGGGGAAGAGAGCGTTCAGTTTGCTGCCCCCACAGCGAGGAACTCTTTACAGCCTGAACTGAACTCTCAGAGCTGATTTCACTTGGAGCCTTTCGGTCCATGATGATGGATAAACAGTGTGAGACCTTTGAACAGTGCCTGTGTTTCTGAATTGTTATTTATGTTAGAATTACCGCACTTTATCGCAAAATCTTGCACCCACAAAATATGTGTAGTCTAATTATATTACCACCATTTAATATGTTTTTTTTCATGACGTGTGCTGCTGACCTCTTGGCCAGGTCACCCTTGAGATCTTGATCTCAATGGGTCTTTTATCTGGTTAAATAAAGGTTAAACAAATAAATAAAAAAGCTCATCCACATGTGTGTAAAAAATAAAGATAAAACCAAGACCCCTTTTCCAAGATTCTTTCAGGAAAACAATAGTTGGCCCCAGACAAACAGTATAACAACAACAGACACCTATTCATCATTCTTGCTTCTAAGATTTGACCAGCAGCTGCTCCACAGGAGCTTTGGAAACATTCAGTTATTGTTCCCATAGCAAAGAGTGGCTGCCCCAAAGCACTCAACGACTTTAGGCCTGTAGCTCTGACTTCTCTTGTGATGAAGACTTTTGAGAAGATTATAAATACTCAAATTTTATTGCATGTTGAACAAAACCTCCATCCATTGCAGTTTGCATACAGAGCTGGCAGAGGTGTGGAGGTTGCACTTGTTACATTATTAAACTTTTTCTTCAGGCATCTTGAAGGGCAGAGGACACATGCCGGACTCTTATTTATAGACTTTTCCGCAGCATTCAATACTATTCAACCCTTTCTCTTGCTGATAGGCTCCTCCATCATTTTCAGCTAGATCCTAACCTGATTGAATTGAACTGAATTGAATGCTTTACTTCACACATGCAAAACAAACATAAGTAGTCACCATAAACAAACACATGCACATACCAAAAAACAAAAGAAATCAAATTAATGTAAACCACTGACGACATCCTACACGTGCAGCAGGTTCACATCCTCGAAAAGGAGTAGGAAGAAGTCTATGTTAAGGCCTGAATACTTAGTTGGACCCAGAAATCAGGAGACAATTGGCAGTTCAAAAACAGTCTGTTTATTGCCACTCAAAAAGACACAAAAAGGAAGGCACAATACTAAAGAAACTCAGCAGGCTGTGGCTGCTGGAGGCTGGCTGCCCACTGTTCAAAAAAACAGAGTCCAGTGAGGCAGCGAGGCACAGACCTGAAAAAACAGAAGGGAGGGTTGATCAGCTTGGCTCAAAAGAGCTCAAACAAGAAAACTTTCACCTGGAGACACTGAGCCGGGCACTACCGAATGAGACGGAATTATCTGGCAGGGAAGTGAAGGATGAGCCGGTTTTTATGGAGAGGTGAGGAGATTGACATCAGGTGTGCCCTGCTGCACTCACAGCCAGAAAGTAGGCCAGCCACGCCCCCCAGCCACAGCCTGCTCTGCTGGGGAGAGCACAGGAGAATGATCAAAACACAGAACTCTTAAACAGAAACCAGAATACCTGCCCAACACAGCCATGACAGTCTAAACTTATTTAATCCTACCCCTTTTATTACCACATCCTGCAGTGATGCTTTTAATTTCTTCATATGTATATATACAGTGCTGTGAATAAGTATTTGCCCCCTCCCTGATTTCTTACTTTTTGCATATTTGTCGCACTTAAATGTTTCAGATCATCACACAAATTTTAATATTAGACAAAGATAACCTGAGTAAATACAAACACAGTTTTTAAATGATGATTTTATTCATTAAGGGAAAAAAGCTCTTCAAACCTACATGACCCTATGTGAAAAAGTAATTGCCCCTCCTTGTTAACTCATGAGTTAACTGTGATTAACCACATTTTCTGAAAGCTAAGTTCAATTTCACTGACCACACCCAGACCTGATTACTGCAGACCTGTTGAATTAAGAAATCACTTCAATAGAACCTGTGTGACAGTGAAGTAGGCTGCAAGATTTCGAAAAGAAACACAACATGCCACGATCCAAAGAAATTCAACAACAAATGAGAAACAAAGTGATTGAAATCTATCAGTCTATTACAAAGCCATTTCTAAGGCTTTAGGACTCCAGTGAATCACGGTCAGAGCCATTATCCACAAACGGAGAAAACTGGGAACAGTGGTGAACCTTCCCAGGAGTGGATGACCTAACGAAATTACACCAAGAGCACAACGTCGACTCATCCAGGAGGTCAAAAAGAACCAGAACAACATCTAAAGAACTGCAGGCCTCACCTGCCTCAGTTAAGGTCAGAGTTCATGACTCAACAATAAGAAAGAGACTGAGCAAAAATGGCATCATGGGAGAGCTCCAAGGCCAAAACCACTACTGACCAAAAAGAACACAAAGGCTCGTCTCACATTTGCCAAAAAACATCTTGATGATCCCCAAGACTTTTGGAAAAATATTCTGTGGACTGACCAGACAAAAGTTGAACTTTTTGGAAGGTGTGCGTCCCGTTACATCTGGAGTAAAAACAACACAGCATTTGATAAAAAGAACATCATAGCAACAGTCAGACATGGTGGTGGTAGTGTGATGGTCTGGGGCTGCTTTGCTGCTTCAGGACCTGGACGACTTGCTGTGATTGATGAAACCATGAATTCTGCTGTCTACCAGAAAATCCTGAAGGAGAACATTCGGCCCATCAGTTCGTGACCTCAAGCTCAAGCTCACTTGGGTTATGCAACAGGACAACGACCCGAAACACACTAGCAAGTCCACCTCTGAATGGCTTGAAGTCCCTGTAAAGCAAAAATAAATTTGTGTTGTAAGTTTGTCATACCACAGGAACATGTGTCATTGACCACTCTGGCCCGTAGGCAAGGGGGATCGAAGGGTTCGTTCGCACCCCCCCCCCCCGCCGCCTCGGTGAAGGTTTTCTGTCATGTCATATAAATAAATATAAATGGCTGTCACCTTTTACATAACTATTCCAAATCATTCTAACCTGATCAAAAAAGGAAAGGTAATTAAGCAGATCGAAGCCCTAGCACCGATTCTGGGGACCTTGGGGTATGAGTTGACAGACAACTGTAACGTTGCAAAAACAAACGTCCATTTCTCCTGTGCTCCTGTTCACACTCCAGTCCAGTGGGTGGCGGTAATGCCCCTATAACCGCAGAAGACGAAGAAGAAGAAGAAGAGGAAACGAGAAAATGGTTAAAAAGGAAGATAAAGAAAGAAAACTGCGGCTATTATGTCCCAAAATATCGTCAAGAATTTCCGAAAAAGGGCAAAAATGGGTAAGGTGCTAAGTCCAGGCACCGACTGACGTGTATCGATTAGCGGTCATTAGCTCCGTTAGCTCTGTTAGCATCATTTTTTTTTAACTTTATTATAAGTAGACGGGTTTCTGTCCAACGTCATCACTAAGACGCACGCACAACCAGGGGGCAGATGAATAAATTAATAATGTACAATTATTGATAACTAATATAGATAATATAGAAATGGTAAAATATATATTTGTACATAAAAAAGTACATGTAAATAAATTTAGAGAAAGAAATGGAAACTAAACACGGGCAAATTAACATGACAGACAACTTCACTTAATGTAATTGGAATAAAATTGAATAGCTGATTATTTTTTGTTGGATTTGATATGTGACACACTCAGATTAGATTTTTAATTCAATTAAAAATAATGGGAACGAAGGGGTTGCCTTGGATATTCTGACTTTATGTATATGTAATTTATCAAGTAATATGACGAGATTAATTATGTTAAATTTATTACTTTGAGAGAAGGAGCCAAAAATGATTTTTTTCTCAAAAAAGTGATACTTGACTGTAGTTTTAATGAAAATAAAATGTCCCAAATCTTTCAAAAGGTGATGCAAAATGGACATTCATAAAAAAAATGGATGATGCTTTCTTGATCTTTTTTACAGAAGGTACAGCTGTCATCGATATCAGAAAATCTGGATATGTATACATCAGTAGGATAGATGTTACGTAATAGCTGAAGATGTTTATTATATATACACACACACACATTAAGATATAACATTTTAAAACAACTTCATTATAATTCTCTGTGTGTTTACCATATGTATGTGTGTGAAATGCATTTTAATTTTGAAATTAAAATTAATTAATTTAATTTCAAATTAATTTTGAAATGATCAAAAGAGAGCAACAGAGATGGACAGACAACAAAAGAGAGCAACAGAGACACAAGGAAGAGCTACAACTAAGAGAAAGATAACTGTCCGATAGAGAAATAGGTCACCTAAATTTAATTCAATTCATTGATTCACAGTGAAAGAAATGTTTGGATGATAATAGAGATGGTGCATCTCCATTAAACTCATTCATGTTTATTCATTCATGAATTAATGCATGTTGACAGAGACATGCAGCAGAAGAGAGAAGCAGAGACAGACAACAGACAGCAGAGGTGAGCAACAGAGAGACAGACAAGGAGAAAGCCACAGAAACACTGGCACTGAGAGGGTTGGAAATGGGGAATTATACATTTGAAAAGTGGCCATGATCAGAATTTTTTTATTACATGGTGAAAATTGCTGTAATAGGCTGTGTTTGGAATTTGAACATTAATCTAAAAATAATCACCTGTACCAATGTGATGAGTACCAGCTCATCCACTGCCACATTAGAAGAGAAAGTATGCCTATAGTGGCCAAAAATGGTCAAATCACAACATTTGAGGGAAAATTTGAATGATATAGAGACAGTACACTTAAATTTAATTCAATCAATAAATTCATGTTAAAAGAAAGTTTGGATGTTAGTACACTTAAATTTAATTAATTCATATTCATTCATGTCAGCAGAGGAGAGCAACAGAGACGTATAGAGGAAAACAGAGTGAAGGTGTAATCAATAAAATGTATAAATTAAAACGTATGAAATGTGCTTGTGTATTTAGGGGGGCGGGTGGTAAAGACCACTTTTTAGAAAAAAAAGATACCCCCCTCCACAAGGCTGGCTACGGGCCTGCCACTGAGCCAAATTTGAAAGATTAAAAAAATTGCTAAGTATATAAAATTAGGTCTCGAGCACTTCTCTCTGCTGTGAAACGCTGGGGGCGTGTCAGTTCGAGGCGCTGGAACCACGCCCACATGCGGGAGGGGAGCCGCCTCCGTCTACTGTACAAGGACGTAACCTACAGTAACAATGGAAGCTAGCACTAGCAGCTTCATCGGACGGACCCAGCCCTACCTGTTTGAGCCATCAGATCCAGAAACTGACCCTGAGTCAGACACTGATAGTGCTCAACCCCGTTCCTCACAGTCTCCATCAGAATGGTAATTTATTTCTCCCATTTATGCAATTTGCTGACTAGTAACGTTATAGCCTAGCCACATACAGTTAGGCTATTATTAGGTAATATAAAGAACTAAGTATTTTGACACTTTATCCGATAGTTGTCTGTTTACAGATTAAAAAATGCTTTATTTTTATTTTCATTTATTTTAAATATGTCTTACTGTATATTATACCTTGTAAAGGGAGTACTGGTATGACTACTACTCAATCACACTTACCTGTCTTCTGATTAATTTGTCGATTGCTGAATGTCATTACAATACAGACTGAGAAAGACAACTTGTTTCAACTGTTAAGGTCATTTTGTTATACCATGCTTCATAATACAGAATTGATAACTGAAATGTGAGATTAAAAATGTGCCTGTTGTGCAGCTGCACATGTGGAGAATGCAGAGCCATGCCCACAGAGATGGAAAATGTCTGCCGCAAAGAGCTTAATGCTGTATGTGAAGGAAACTGTTTTTCACAATAATCATTCAAATAATGAATAAATAACCATCAGCATACTAGATGTCTAGCACTAAAACACCTTATTACACATATTCCTATAAGTTCAGAATCGGTGTGGAGAGCTGCCTGAAGAGCCACGCTGCATGACTCTTCATCCAGGCCTTGAGCCAGTCTGCCTGAACCCCGACTCCTTGCAGAATGCCCTGAACATTTATCAGGCAGACCATGGGCCACTGGAGGCAAAGGAAACATCTGTGTAAGTTAGAAAATTAAGTATTTTTTATTGATTTTGGATGTTTATAAACTACACTGCTGTTGATCAAATAACATGCCTTTCAAAGACCAGTAAGGTTAAGTACCTGAGAATAAGAATAAGACAGTGTCTGTTATATGCACTCAAAGCACATGAGTACTGCTTGACTGTAACCATTTTCATCCCTCATATTCCTCAGCCATAGATCCACCCTCATGTAGGACAGATTGCTAACAATAAAGACTTCCTCATCCTAGAGCTGTTTTTTACAGAGCTCCTCTGGTGACATTGGATAAAAAACATAAGTATATATTATAATTGTGTTTTTTTTTAAATAATTTGTGGCCAAAAAATTAGTAATGTGAGGCCACAAGATAGTTAATGCATGAATACATTTCTATATTCATGAATTAAGGTGATTATAGTCAGCTTTTGTATTTAGGAGTAGCTTTGTCATTATTGTCATGTCAATACACATCTATGGCCTCTGCGACCCACTGTAAACTTGATTGGTCCCTGATGAGCATCCTTAGATCAAACCTGCATTCGCTCATGTGCACGGGGACAGTGCACAGTGCAGATGTGACAGATGGAATAATGTGCCAGGGGCACATGCGCAATGACAATAATAACAAAGCTACTCTTAAATACAAAAGCAGACTACAATCAGCTTTATTAAGGAATATGAAAGTGGCAGATCCCACAAATGAAGGTGAATTATCTTGTGGTCACGCAATAGTTAACAATTTTTTTTTTTTTTAATCAAATGTCACCAGAGGAGCTCTGTAGTTGTTCACATGGGTCTGTAAACATATTAAATCAACCAACACATACATTACATTGATATAGCCTATGTATATATATATACATATATATATATATATATATACACACACACATATATATACATACATATATACATGTATTTAATCTCATTTCACATATTTCTATTCATCTTTTTTTGACCACTTTTTATTTTTTTTAATGAATACAACCCCATTGTTATCTTTAACCCTTTTAACTCCCAGCTCAACTGTTCTGCAGAGGTCAATAAATTCAGAAATATTTATTTAATGTGTTAAAAATCAGAACATGTTGTTCGTTTCTGTCAGTGTTTTAGAATACAGAAAAACTGCAATAAAACCAGAGGAACTAATATTTTTTGCGTGTGAAATTATATTTATATGTATAATCTGTTGTTTGTGTGTTTGTCAAACTCACTATCATCTATTTTAAGTTATTTTTGCTATTTTATTTACAAATGTTTCTGCCTTTTCTAATTGATTTTGTCCCAAATATTTGTGCATTTCTATGTCATCCTGTAATCAACTGTTAGCTTTTGAAACCTTTAAATCCCACACTGATAAATACCTGGTTTTTGATTTGTTTGTAGTTTGTTCTGTTCCCTGAAATGTTACCAGAATCAAACAATGATTTGATTTGTTCAGTTTTTTTTAAAACATCAAATATCCCTGAATTTATTGATGACCTCTGTCAAACATTGAACTGGTAGTTAAAGGGTTAATGAATTTAGACCTGAAGTGACTTTAAATGACATCAAATATCTTATTTCAATTTAAGACCAAGGGTGACCAAACGAGAGTTAAAATTGGACGATGTTTTTTTATTTGACAACGATTTGTGAAAGAACAAATTTCTGATCTGTTTTTCTGAATCGATGAAAATTGGGATTTGAGTTGTATAAATAAACTAAATGATGTTTCTGTTTTAAGAGTTTGTAACCACATTTCAGTCAATCAAGAGCCTCAAGAGAGCATAATGGCTGACAGTCTCCTTTGGTTCTGTTTTATTTCTGTTTGGGGCTCACACACCAGAGATAGATGTTTGTTCATGTTACAAAGAAGGTTTTGTTCTGACTTTGTCTTCCTGAGTGAATTAAAATAAATCAAAGCTGTTCACACACTGACTCGATGTGATCTTCAGGACTTTGCGGAGTTTTCTCCAGATGACAGCAGAGATGTAATCTGTCATTAAACTGTAGCTCCACATTCTGGGATGTATTTATCTCGTAAATGTACAAAAACAGGAGAAATATAAAACCTTATTCATTACAGGTAAGTCATAATCCAAGAAATGGTCTCCTTAATTCAGAAAAAAACAGGAGAGTTTTTATTTGTTGAATCAAGCAGGATTCAGTTTTATTTATAGCCTAGCTTAAAACAGCTCAGTTCATTTTGTGTGGTGGTCACACATGAAAGTTTTCTTCACATTTACTGCTGCTTGATTGAATTTTGATCACTGTTACAATATTAGGATTAAATATGATAAACTGAGACGAAAATTTTATTATCTTTGTGAGTGTGTTTTCATGTCTGAGTGTTTCCTCTCAGAACAGGTCCAGTTTGATCACATGTCTCAGATTTCTGGAGCTCAGATCCTCTTGGTCCATGTTCTGCTCTCGTCCTCCATGTCAAAAGTCCTCCTTCCATGTGCATTATGGTCTGATGAAGAAGCTGAATCACACTGTAAAATGTAACACAGTCAGAATAATGAAGACACATCTGAATGAGTCCATCCTGAAATCTCCAGGATAAATGATTAAACTAATGTACAGGTGTGTTGTTCCTGAGCCAAACAGACTGTAAATGGACATGAAGATCAAGTTAATACCTCACAGCAACAAGTTTGTTCAAGTGTACTATGAGTGTACTTACTTTATACTAAAACTGAAGCAGTATACTTGAAGTTTACTTTTTTATGTATTATATTTTATATACACTGTAAAGTCCAATTAGTTATCATTACTTAAAAATAGCATGCAAACCGATTGCACTTAAAAGAACAAGTAAAGAGAGCGAGTTATTTTAAGTTGTACTTACTAGCACTTCCTTTGTAGAGGTCACTTACAAATGAGTTTAAGCAACTAAAACAATCAAATAGAGTGTACTTGATAACTTACTTTAGAATCCTCTTGACTTAGTAAAGACTACTCAGAATTACTATTTTAATCTAATAAATGATTGCATGTTAAATTTAATCTGCTCAGTCCATATAACACACTTATCTAAGTTGGACTAATTTAAGAATAGTATAGAGAGGTGTACTTGACTCATACTGAAAAGCATAAAGTCTAAGGCTAAGTACATTAATACTAAGACTTACAATTATTCTTCAATACTAAAACTTGTACGTATACCTAGTACACTAGTATATAGATAAGCGTACTTGTTGTAGAAGAGTACTTTTGTAACTTCAAAATGACCTCATAAATTATAGGCCTACTTCATGCATAGGCCTACTTTTAAAAACTTAAAAATGTTCCAATTTAGTCCAAAGAAGTATTAAATTATTATACTTTGTAGTGCACATAGTATACTTCTTATACTTAAACTCAAGCATACTTAATAAAATGAACTTCACTACTTTTTGCTCAGGGATCTGCCCATGCTGAGATCGAAACAAGCATTTCCTCAATAGACGGACACCCACTTGCACTCCACGATCCACATCATCATTGACATTGAAATGCACAATCCCATTAATGCACTCATCAAGTCAGCCGTTTAGAGCATCTGTACTGAAAAATATCAATATTTATCTGAAAATGTCAGCAGCATTAATCATCTGCGCTGCCTTTCAGCCCAGAGCGCGATCTGAAACTTCATTTGATGGAGATGTCTGAAACATGAAAACTACAGAAGCAGACATGATGAAAGTGTCCTTATTCTCACAGGGTGAGAAATTTAACTGCTCCACTCTGTTCTCTGAGCCACAGAGCACTTCTTAATCACCTCCTGCACTCATTCACTGCATGAAAGATTAAAGTGTTAAGCCTACAGCACTCATACCTGCAGTCAGGATCACAGTATCACTGATGGCGGAGTTCATCAGGATAAAGTCAAAGAATAAATGCGTCAAAGCTCATTTTACCACCAAACTTCTGTTTGATACTGTCTCACAATGAGGGAGAGATCTGTGATTAACATGGGAACTCTGATTGGTCTATTTATGTTAATAAATCAGCATGTTTCTTTAAATAGGTATGAACTGCAGTCAAACTTGTGCGTAATGATGAGTGGATGTTTTGGCACAACAGGGAGAGAGCATGAATGCAGCCACAGCACAAAGTCACTTCATGATTCATGGTTGTTTTCTCTGTCTCAGTCTTCTTACAGGTGCAGATGTTAGCAAGGCTACAGCCCTGACATTTGACTCATTTTAACCACTAATTAGGATAATTACTCTTATTGAAATATTATTTTGGATGGTGTAATTCAGTGTAAAAGTTGTCAAATTTCACATTTGTCTGACTGTATTGTGACTTATTGTTGAGGGATTTTCTTTATGCATTGCAAACCACCTTAACAAGGACTTCAGTTCAGAAAATGGCTTCTTTTTATTTAGTGTTGGCCTGTGTTAGGGCTGGGAAATATATTGTTTAGGATGTCTAGATATGTTTTTAAATAGTTTACAGTTTAATAAATTATTGATCAAAATAGATTAAATTAAAGTTGTTTGAAAAACGTGTCAGGCTTCATGCTCAGATACAAGTTTGTTTACTCTTATATCTAATTGCTGTAATATTCTTCTTGATCACACAATAATCTACTCCAAATGTTTGTCTAACAGGTATTTTCCATGAAATAATCTTAGTCTTATTTTAAGAACAATTCTGTTTATTTCTTCATAATTTGGAAGTTTATTCTATGTCATTGTATGTACGTTGAGATTTCTTTTGCTGCTGGTGTGAGTGCCAGTGTGACCTTCGACCCATGTTGAGCTAGAGCTGACTAAACCCAATATTCCTGTACCTCACATTTTTAGATCAGGCTGACTTATACAGGTTATTTTTTCTATTATGAATCCCTTCAATACTTGGCTGTATACTTATGCTGGGTGATTTAATATTAATATAAGACAGGATTATCTTAATTGATCACCTGAGAGACAGTTCAAGTATTACAGCAGCCAGGGGCGACATCACACACAGGAGATAACAACATAAAATTTGAGACACAATCAATCAAGTTCAACAGTTAAAATAAAGCAGCAAAAAATACAGTTATTATTCAAAGGAGTACGTTTTCAAGACAGGATAATAAGATGTTCTTAACAGTGGATTGCAAGTAACGTAGCATAAAGAGATGTCCTGTGCAGTAGATGAGCATTTAAATGTAATTAAGTGACATATTGTGCAGTAAATGACAAGTGATTAAATATTCATTTTGAAAAAATAAAGTGGCATATTGTGCTGTACAAGACAAGTAATTTGGTATGAAGCAAACGGCAGCAGTATCACATAACACATAAAACAGAGTGGAGTAATCCATCAATCCAAGTCTGAAATATTTCCATTTAACTTGATTTTCCATTTTGACAGAGTGGACATGTTAAGCGTCACAATAGCCTATTCCAGACACAATAAACTAAATCAGTGATGATAGGGTATTTAACAATATATTACAATACAGACGAGGGAAATACTGTATTTTTTTTAACTTGATAGACCATTGTTTAAATGGCATCAGAGCCCACAGTAGTCATTGCATAAGAAAACGATTTTGTCATGGTGTTTCTGGTCCCTGCATCATGGATAAACTTCATCATCTGTTCCAGTGTCAGATATATTCACAAGAACTGAAGCAGAGACAAAGGGCTCTAATTCCATAGACCAGGCGCAGGCGCGGCACACCTGCCCTGCGCCGCGCCTGCGCCACACCAACGGGGTGTGTCCAGGGCATTTTGCAAGTTTTGTTCACGGTGCGTCTTGCGCAGCGAGGCGCACCCACGCCTCCATCTCTCCCACCAGCGCACGTAGCAGAGAGGGAGGAGATAAGACTTGAGTGGGTTTAACACAGCCAAGTGTAATCTTCACCAATCAAATGAACGCCTCTCCTCGCCTTTAAATGCGCCACGGGTGAGGCGCAGTGACAATTTCACCTCGGTGGCGAAGAAGGTCAGAGCCGCTGTCACTTTTGCAGCAGCTGGGAGAGCGCAGGGGCCACCGGGCCGCGCATCAGAGCCACGATGCGCGTCACCGTGTGGACCACCTCGCGGGACAGATGTAATCTGTTCCTGTCTCATAAATATGAGTACAAAATTAAGTGATAATTACATTTAAACACAGCAGCAGGCTAATCCATTCATCATGCTTGTGATCCACCTGCATTCCTGGTCTGTCATCACCAAATAGCAGAACCTTTGGGAAAAATATATCTCCTCCTCATCCTCCTTGCAGTCATGTACTCCATCTTTTTAGATCACGTTACAAATAAAGATTAAAACAGAAATATGGGCAATCACAGGTAAATCCTTAAGACACCGAGTAACTTACATTTATTCAGCGAGCGTCTCTCTCTTTTTTCTTTTCTTTTGAATTTCATGAGATGAGAGAAGCCGGATACTCCGTATCCGATGATGTGGCTGTTTGTGGTTGGCTGAGAGATGTGAACTCGTTAGTTATGACAAACGTCTCTGATCTGACATCAGATGTGACGGGACAGTTAATATAGATACAAATGTATATGCTGGTTCAGACAGTTAGTGGTTGCTGTGATTGTTTATTGCATTGAAATGTGCCTGACAGTCTGGATACCTGCCTGTGAGGTTTTGGTGACATGTGCGCACTGTGCACCTGTCAGCCAAATTACCACTGCCATGGGTGCGCCTCGCCTGCGCCGAGAATAGACCAGGTTGGAGCTGGCGAGCTTTCAGCGCACCTTCCGCGCAGTTTTTTGGCACGAAATTGTCACTGCGCCAAGCTGAATCTGTTGACACCTCCCCCTGGTGCGCCGTCACACCCATCTCGGTGCAGCCAGTCTACCAAATTGCCAAATTGGCTGTGCACGGCGGTGCGCCGGATGAAACTACTACTGTGTGGGGTGCGCCAGGCTGTGCCACCCTGTGCCACCCTGAGTTGCGCCAGGAAATTAGAGCCCAGAGTGTTAACTGGCTCATCGTCTGCTGCCATGTAGTGGCCAAAGGCTGAGCGACAACACATAACAAATGTCCCGAACTTCGACATGCTGTTACTGTAAAGCACAGCCAATGGAGCATTGTTTGTTAATCTCAGGTTTCAGATTATGTCACCAGTATTCAACAAATATCAGTTGAATTTTCTTACAGACAGCTACGTTATGATTTTATTCAGACAGAAAAAAAAAATTATTTAAACAATTTTCTTGATGATATTATTGGCTGAAAAATACATAAAATCACTTTCTGTGTTATTTTGATAATCATGATGAAAAATAAAAGTCACAGCCCATATCTCACATTGTTGGAATCTTTCTTTGTTGATTTACAAACTTGCTTAAGCAATACATGCATGTCAACATGGTTTGAAAAAAGGTTGGAAATAAGAGAAAAATAAAACCGAAGTGTTACAGGAGAAAAAACTAAACATGGGAAAACATCTGGAAAAATACAAGAGTAAACATGGTGAACAGAAGTAACTTGCAGTTACAGTTTTTCTCCATTGGTTTGATTCATTTCTTGAAACAGAAATTACATTCACAAAATAACAGGGGACAAACCTCCAAACCACTTGGCAAACGTTCACAACAGAATTGAATTTCTCATTCATTTCATCAAATTGCAAATGTCTTAGTGCATGTGTCAGTGTCTCAGGACATCTTTGCGAATGATTAAGTACAGGTAGCCTTCAGTTAGCACAGTTAGCCTACATTTAGCACAATTTTCAAGTGAATAGATCTTGTTGATCTAAACTGATCGTTGATTCTCAGTCTAATGGTTGTTCTCTCCAAAACATATAATTCTCTCCAGACACATATAACTTTCCTTATTTATTGTTTATGTGTTCATATTACAGTATATTATGCTGTATACATTTTCTTTTCACTCTGTCTGGAAGTTACCATATGTGTGTGAATACAGTTTATTCCAAATGTTAACACAACAAAATGACATGCATCACACAATTATTCAAACATACACACAGGGAGCAAAACCTCCTCTCAAGTCCTCAAAACTCTATACACATTTTCTGCTTAACACACATTTTGCAATTTAAAATGGCACTTTTTACTGTAAATGCACTGGACACTCTTTTCTGCATGAGACACAACAATCTGACATAAAGTCACGTTTGCTATTTCAACACTGCTGCCTAATTAGGCCTGCAAAGGGCATGCAAAAAGAAAAATCTGTTATATAAGAAATTCTTACGACTAAGAACTAGTGCTAGTGGGGAAAAATATAAGTTGTATACAAATAAACTAATTACTATCATGAGAGCACAGAAAAAGGACTACTACAGTAAAATATTAGAGGGTCGCTTAAATATTCAGGTCACGTTGTTACAGTTTTTTATGATTGCATGAACACTAAAAACAAAAGAATTACAAAATTATCAGCACCTTAAACTCAAGGAACAAAACATTGGACCAGATTTCCACCACTATAAACACAAAGTCAGCCTCACACTTTTTGCAGAACAATACACACAGTGATTTGCGAACACTAAACACACCTGTATACATCAGACACAGAAGTATATCATGATGTCACATCCTTGCAATTCAAAAGCACTGATTGACAAATCAGCACACCCATGAGCCAGTTGATTAAACACACACATCAGGTGTGCAAACACATGATTGCTTGATTGTAGACACACCAATCAGGTTTGAGCACTTAAAAAATGCAGCAGGTGAGTTCACCTGCTTTCAACCAAAATGGAAGGAGTCAGAGGAAGAAGAGTGAGGGTGAGAGGGGGAATCCGTGGAGGACGAGCAGGAGCTAGAGGTAGAGGTCGAGGAAGAGGAAGACCTGAAGCAGGAGGAGAACGTCCTCAAAGAAGAAGAGGGCCAAATTTGTCAAATGAAATTCGTGCAACACTAGTTGATCATGTCATAAACCATGGATTGACACTGAGGGAGGCTGGACTAAGAGTTCAGCAAAATCTTAGCAGATTTACAGTGGCATCTGTCATAAGGACATTTCGACAAGAAAACAGGTAAAAAAAAATCTGTCAACAGTAACACTAATCAGCTATTTTCTGTTTTGTATGCATCATACCAGCAGTTTTGATACCTCTTCCTGTGTCATTTTACAGTAGCTCACATGTGTTTTTTTTTTTTTATATATATATATATATATATATATATATATATATATATATATATATAGGATTGAGAGCTGACAACAACAAGGAGGAAGGGGACCCGTATTCACACCAGAACAAGAGAGAGAGATCATAAACATGGTTTTGGCCAATAATGCCATCAGGCTCAGAGAACTTCAAGCCAACATTATTGGTGACAATGTCATTTTCAGTAATGTCCATCAGGTCTCTCTGACAACACTCGCACGCATCCTGAAAAGACATCAAGTTCAAATGAAACAACTTTATCGAGTTCCTTTTGAGCGGAATTCAGAGAGGATCAAACAGCTGCGGCATGAGTATGTGGAGGTATGTATTGTTCACTTCAGCACTGTGATGTTACACACTGCACACGTAATCATTTTTACATGTAAATTTACTGTATACTAGACCTATGCTGAACTACACAATCTTGTCTTTCACTGCATTTCAGAGAGTTTTACAGATGGATGCTGAAGAAATCCTGCATGAATTCATTTACATAGATGAGGCAGGGTTCAACCTCAGTAAAACAAGGAGGAGAGGCAGAAATATCATTGGCCACAGGGCTATAATTAATGTCCCAGGCCAACGTGGGGGTAACATCACCCTTTGCGCTGCCATTTCACAGAATGGGGTCCTCCACCATCATGCCAATATGGGCCCTTACAACACAGATCACATCCTCACATTTTTGGACTGTTTGCACAACCTCATCACAGTAAATAACCAAATGCACCAGATGCAACACATTATCATCTGGGACAATGTGTCATTCCACCACTCTGCTCTGGTCAAGAACTGGTTTCAACACCATCCACAGTTTACAGTACTGTACCTTCCACCATATTCTCCATTTCTAAACCCCATCGAAGAGTTTTTCTCAGCATGGCGGTGGAAGGTTTATGATCTCTGGCTCCAGGCTCAGGTGCCCCTCATTCAGGCCATGGAAGAGGCTTGTGACCAAATTGACGCCGCAACTGTACAAGGATGGATCCGTCATTCAAGACGGTTCTTCCCACGTTGTCTTGCCAATGAGGTTATTTCCTGTGATGTTGATGAAATTCTCTGGCCAGATCCAGCTAGGTGGAGAGATGTGTAGTATTTAATTTATTTTATTCAGATTTCTTTTTGCTTTCTCCTTTTACTTTGCAGTACTTTGAACCTGTACTGGTAGTACAGTATTTTTATTTGTCTATTTTCTGGGGTTGCAGTGTTGGGATATGTTTTGTTGTGATTGTCTATGTTGACTGATTTTGGTTATATGAAGAGAAATAAAACATATTTTCAATAGTCTGCAGCACTGATCTTGTGGTGTGTTTGGTGAATTTACCATGTTATATATTTGCATTTTCTCTGTATACTTCACTTACAGCAATCTAATCACTGAGAGGTAGAATTGCTTAAAGTGTTTTAAGTTAAACACAGCAGTGTAACTGGTTCAAACAGAATAAAGCCTTATGAAATGTGTGTGTTTCATATGGTAACATAATATGTTTTTTTATAAATGTGTATATAGTTTTTACAAGAGTGTTTCATTTTGCACAGGATCTGAGGTGTTCTGCATACTGTGTGTGTGGTTGTGCTAATTGTGTGTAGTGTTTTGAAATTCCGAGCCCTGTTTTCAAAATCGTGCTTAAGCAATCGTAAAAAACTGTAACAGCTCTTATAATATTGTAATGAGACTATGTTTGGGGTCACTTTCTCATTGTGTTCACTTGAGGGAGATAGAGGCCCTGTATTCGTCTTGAACTGAAGAACTTATGAGCTGATGACACTCACCTGTGGGAGTAGGTGGGGGACACTGCTTGCCTCGTGTGCGCAACTATGGCCCGGGTGTCACAGCGCGCCACATTGGACACAGCTCTCACCTCCTGTGCAATGGCCTTTAACGCATCTGTTACATTTTTTGTTTACAGCCATTCTGCCTTACCAAACTCTTCATGGTGACAGCCGTAGCACGCAAAATCCTCATTTAAGAGGGCGGTCTGCGCTGCTTTTGCACCCGTATAGTGTATGCAATAATAGTAGATCACCCACATCACGCCTGCTAATAGAAAGTGAAATCTTTTAGTCTGCACATGCAACTAAACACTCCTTATTTGGGATCTTAGTAGATCGGACTCTATGATTATGCTGTATTATTCTGCTTGATTTAAACGTATTGCAGATAATGTGTGCAATAGAAATAGAAGCTCTGTCCATGTGATTGTTATTCATGCGTAACTGCGCATCCATGTCAAAGAGCAGGGCCTCGCATTTCAAATTGGCACAGGGCCTAGCACCACCCCTGCGACGGCCCTGTATAAAACTGTGATGTTTTGCACAAATTTAGTAGTACTATGCAAATAAATTAAAACAGACAACGTTTTTGAGTTTTGTAAAAGAAACATATGAATTGGTCCAAATTTTTCAGTATTACTTCAATATATTAATAAAATAAATAAATGAAATTATTTCATGGAACTAGTTAAAAGACATTTTTATGGAATTAAGACAAAACAAATTTGACCCAACTATCAATATAGACAGTGATAGTATATAATATAAGAAAAAAAGACCAACAGAGGAAGAAACTGCTCGGCTGAGTTGGTGTGTCCAAAATAAACAGCTCTATATACACAGGCTCTTTTACAGTAATACAGCAGAGCGGAGCTACGTGATGACGTAGACAGAACGTTCAGATTGATTGACAGGTGTCGGCTGCTATAACAACATTAAATCACTTGAACAATAACAGACCCCAAATCTGCACAAACGAAGCCCAAAGTGTTGGACATTTTCAAAGTTGTTCTTCTGGATTTCTCTGAAAAAGTTTGAGACAGCGAGGATTCTTCGACCCGCCATCAGACAGAAAATGGAGAAACTCGACCTTTGCTCGAGAAATGTAAGATATTTGATTTTATTAAACACCGAGTGTTTCCAGAGGAGTCAGGAGCACTCGACTGCAGAACCACAAATGAGCCGACACAATAAACTGTATTAAAATGACACTTTTATGGTTAATTCACCACATCTGACCAGATTTTGAGGGAATATTTGAAGTTAATTGTAGTCACGAAAAGTCGGAATGACCTTCATGTTTGTGACCACAAAACAAACATGAGCTGAACAGTTTTAAGATAGGCCATACAGGGATGTTTCTAGACTTTCGTCTTCATATTTTTTTTTTAAATATTTTCCATCGTCAAACTTTTCTAAAAGAAGTCTTGAAGTGAGACACTTTTATCTGAGGCCTCAGGTTGTCTCAGTCTGCCTGCACCATGGGCTAACATTCAGACAGGCTTATATGTTTAATGTGATGTTACTCAGGTTCCACTTCTATCTAAGGGAACAACTCGGATATTTGCGCTTTTTTAATCAACTATTTATTACATTTTAAACATTCAACCTTTTACAAAACGTCGCCAAATTAGAAAACACAATGTGAAGTCTCATTTTATCTCTCGTTTGGTCACCCTTGGTCTTAAATTAAAATGAGATATTTGGTGTTATTTACGGTCACTTCAGGTCTAAATTCATTAAAGATAACAATGGGGTTGGATGCATTAAAACATTAAAATGTGGTCAGAAAAGATGAATACAAAAATGTGAACTGAGCTACAATTTTAACTCATCTCATTTTATCTCACGTTTTGAAAAAAATCAATACATAATAAAAGTGAACTTACATTAAAATGATGGAGGAGATATCATGACATGTAACAGGTGTAGAGAATAATCCATGTATGATAAGACAATAATGAGTTTTTAATTACACTCTTTTACGGACAGAAATATCATTTTGATTGTGCAAAAACTAAATGAATTTTGATCAATGGACTGTGTAGTCTTTATGGACTAAAACTAGAAACTAGACATTAAAACAGTTTTTGATTTTTAGATGATGGATGTGAAGTTCATCTTCAAATAGTCTGACTTACATTAATGTGATATTGATAAGATATACTGAAGAGAAAAAGGTGTTTGCTGCAAATGAACATAAACAGATAATACTGGAGTCAGATCAAGTTTTTATCAAGTCAAGAAAAGGTTGGTTTTGACTAAATAAATGTGATTTATAACAATTGACAGATTTCCAGGGCTGAAGACACATTGCTTTACAATAACTCAGTAAGCTATTTAACACCTGAATATGTTCAGCCACTATAGTTACAAATGGAAAATCATGTCACTCTTTATTTAGATCAGTTTAATTAATTATTTTCCATAAAAGAGAACATTAACATGTCTAAAACATCAGTTTTTATTCATTCATGCAGGAATATACTAAATAATTTTCTGCTGACGATGAAAAGTGTTGTTATGACATTTTACCATATGGTGTGGTTTACATGTATTTATCTTTAATTTTAGAGGCCATTAATGATTTGAAACATAAAGTTTAAAGTGAATAAATCTGTCTCACATCGTCTGCTATATAACTATAGTATAATATATAGAAATATGAGGAAGCCCATAACCTTTATACAATCAAATGCATTTTATTCCAAATACTGTATAAACTTAAAAACAGAGAAACTGAGTGGTTTGTTCATGATTTCCTCTTAATGTTTCTCTTTTGTTGTATAAAACTGTGATGTTTTGCACAAATTTAGTAGTACTATGCAAATAAATTAAAACAGACAACGTTTTTGAGTTTTGTAAAAGAAACATATGAATTGGTCCAAATTTTTCAGTATTACTTCAATATATTAATAAAATAAATAAATGAAATTATTTCATGGAACTAGTTAAAAGACATTTTTATGGAATTAAGACAAAACAAATTTGACCCAACTATCAATATAGACAGTGATAGTATATAATATATTGATATTTCAAAGAAAAAGACCAACAGAGGAAGAAACTGCTCGGCTGAGTTGGTGTGTCCAAAATAAACAGCTCTATATACACAGGCTCTTTTACAGTAATACAGCAGAGCGGAGCTACGTGATGACGTAGACAGAACGTTCAGATTGATTGACAGGTGTCGGCTGCTATAACAACATTAAATCACTTGAACAATAACAGACCCCAAATCTGCACAAACGAAGCCCAAAGTGTTGGACATTTTCAAAGTTGTTCTTCTGGATTTCTCTGAAAAAGTTTGAGACAGCGAGGATTCTTCGACCCGCCATCAGACAGAAAATGGAGAAACTCGACCTTTGCTCGAGAAATGTAAGATATTTGATTTTATTAAACACCGAGTGTTTCCAGAGGAGTCAGGAGCACTCGACTGCAAAACCACAAATGAGCCGACACAATAAACTGTATTAAAATGACACTTTTATGGTTAATTCACCACATCTGGCCAGATTTTGAGGGAATATTTGAAGTTAATTGTAGTCACGAAAAGTCGGAATGACCTTCATGTTTGTGACCACAAAACAAACATGAGCTGAACAGTTTTAAGATAGGCCATACAGGGATGTTTCTAGACTTTCGTCTTCATATTTTTTTTTAATTATTTCCATCGTCAAACTTTTTAAAAGAAGTCTTGAAGTGAGACATTTTCATCTGAGGCCTCAGGTTGTCTCAGTCTGCCTGCACCATGGGCTAACATTCAGACAGGCTTATATGTTTAATATGATGTTACTCAGGTTCCACTTCTATCTAAGAGAACAACTCGGATATATGCGCTGTAAAATCCTGAAACAGATTAAAAAATCCTGTCGACTGCAAAGAAATTCTGAATTCAGAGTTGAGCATTGTCTCCTCTGTCTCAGTCCTCTTAAAGGTTCAGATGTTGGCAAAGCTACAGCCCTGGCGTTTCCTTATCTTCTCCTCTTTTTAGGTTCACTATTGTCATAGAAATATCATTTTAGATGATGATGTGCAGTAGAGAGTTATCTTCTGTGTGATGAGTTTTTTGACTTCTTGTAGATTAATTGTAAACCACCTTAGGGCAGACAATATCTGCAGACTTCAATGAAATTCAGAAACGAGCTGCTTTCACTTCAGGATTGGCCTTCATTAGTGCTGGGTCATAAAATTGTGTGATGAATAAAAGAATGTAAATAATGGCAGATTTGCAGAAGGGTATAATTCAGTGCATGAATCCTCTAAACTTGAATTTTTCCACCAACATAATTTCATTGGAGGTTTCCTCTGTGGCTCTTACATGTGCTGTGTCCTCTCTCTGGATTTCTGTTTAACCCTTTGTTGCCTGAGCCTGTTTTTTTAGGTTTCTGTCTGGAAATTGCATACCCATAATAAAAAGGGTATGGCTCTGCACCACAAGGTCTATTGGAATACTTTTGGTGTCCCAGTAAAGGGGACACTTGTGAGATTTGTTGAGATGTGTTAATATGAGTATATGTGATATGGGTGAAGGGTAAATGAAGATGGCCGACAGCAAAAATGTAAAATAATCCAGCTAAGAAAAAGCATTTTCATAATGAATATGAGTAAGAAAATGGCATGATATGGCAAGTGGGTCGACACAGTGGAGCTGTACGGAGTTTGATATGTTGTTATTTATTTGGTTCTTATTCGAGTTGTGTTTTGGATGTCTAAAACAGGTTTGTATCGTCTTGTTGCCCAGGTTCTGCTGTTTAATTTGATGTATAGCATCCCTATTTTGGGAAGTGATTAGCACGTTATCTTTCGCTGTGTTTGCGACTGCCTCTCAAAGTCCCCCAAATGGGGAACCCTTGTTTTCCAAGGGTTAATAGGAGGAGTGGGTATGGACAGGGGATTGTTTATCAAAGTTATTTCTTCAAAAGCTTTTGCCTTTTCCTGACGTACTATTTTCTTGCCATAACTCTAGAGGTTTACTGTGTATTTGTATATGTCTCAAGGAGGCTCTGATGGCAACACAAATGGATGAACTGAAGTTGGTGTCAGAGATCAAATGTATAAATTAGAAGTACACGCTGAGCTGAATTTATATGACCTTTAATGACTGGAATACCTGACTTTAATTGTCTGTAAAAGTCTTCTGTATGTCCTGATCTAAAAATGACTCAAGCATAACTCACTTATTGGTACATGCTCTGATTAGTACATCTAAAAAACAAAGCAATGATTGGTCTTGATTGTTTTTATAATTGTTCAGCCATCTTTAATTTTCTGTATTTGGGTTTTGCCATATAGATTTGCTCCTCTAAAGTTTTAAAAGCTGGATCTTTTATGTTTACTTAGAAGTTATGACATGATGTCTCCTTTAATGAGGTGCAGCTAGAGTCAAAATGATGAGTCCCTGTTGGTGCCAAAGTTTCTTATCTCCACTGTAAATAATGACAGATCAGTGAAACTGTGCAGCAGAGCTGTGATGACCTACAGAAAGTCTCTGATGAATTTGCTGGTGTCCAGTTGAACTTCAGATCCTTACACCTTTGTTTCTGTCTTTAGATCCATGACCACGCTCGATGGGGTATCATCGAGGATGGGAACCAGAGGATGAGACGCAGGATCCCTCATCCAGGTCGGTGGCATGTTCTGCCGATGGACACCCAGAGGCCCACGGTGGTAAGGATGAGACGCATGATCCCTCATCCCGGTCGGTGGCATGTTCTGCCGATGGACACCCAGAGGCCCACGGTGGTAAGGCTCAGGCGTGCCCCGGCCCGAATCCAGCAGCCCACAGACCAGGTTAGTCCTGATGGAGCCCTTGGAGCCCGGCTTTGCAGTGTGCAAGAGGAGGTACAGCGAAGTCCAGGCCTCCTCAAGAAGCTGCTCCACAGGACTATCAGGTAAGACTGACTGTTCTTCCTCCTCCTCCAACTCCTCCTTCTCATCTGACACCTCCTCTGACTCTTACTCCTCTTCCACCCCTAACTCTTCTCCTCCTGAGCCTTTTTTCCCCACTGATCTCTCCTTCTCAGACTCTGACTCTGACTCTTCTCCCCCTGCTGTGACTCCTTCTCTGCCTCCTCAGTCTTCCCCCCCTCGATCTGCTCCTCTTCCTCCCCAGACTTCACGCCTGACAGCTGGGTCTTTGTTTCCCACTTCCAGCTCCCTCTCCTCCTCCTCATCCAAGCCTGCATGGGCGATAAAGATGCAGGCTTGGATGAGGAGAATGAAAAAAATGCGTTCTGGGCCTCGTAAGAGACCCCTTGGAGAGCCTGAAGGGGCCCCTCCAAGGAAGCGCCCTGCAAAACTTTAACCACTGCAGGGCGTTTCAGTTCATTTTCTTGTTATGTGTTATATGTTTTGTTGTGTTGTGATGTGTCTTCATGTGGTGTTTGGCGTCTTTTATGTACAAAAAAACAAAAAAATACAAAAAAATATTTGTGATGTGTTTTGTGTTGTGATGTGTTGTGCTGTGTTTCATGTGGTGTTTAGCGTCTTTTATGTTTTGTTATGTTGTGTTGTGATGTGTTGTGCCTCATGTGTCTGTTTAGTGTCTTCAATGTGCAAAAAAAAACCCCAAAAAATTTACAAAAAAAAATGTCAAAATTGAATGTTGTGTAAATGTGCTGTGAATGCGGTCTGAATGTGCTGTGAATGTTTGTGTAAATGTTTGTGTGAATGTTTGTGTGAATGTGTGAGTGAATGGTTGTGTGAATGTTTGTGTGAATGTGTGAGTGAATGTTTGTGGGAAATGGGTGTGAATGTTTGTGTCAATTTGTCAGTCAATGTTTGTGTGAATGTTTGTGTGAATGTTTGTGTGAATGTGGTGTGAATGTGTTTTGAATGTTTGTGTGAATGTGTGAGTGAATGTTTGTGTGAATGTGTGAGTGAATGTTTCTGTGAATGTGTGAGTGAATGTGGTGTGAATGGGGTGTGAATGTGGTGTGAATGTTTGTGTGAATGTGTTGTGAATGTTTGTGTGAATGTGTGAGTGAATGTTTGTGTGAATGTTTATATGAATGTGGTGTGAATGTGGAGTGAATGTGTGAATGAATGTGTTGTGTATGTGGTGTGAATGTGTGAGTGAATGTTTGTGTGAATGTTTGTATGAATGTGGTGTGAATGTGTGAGTGAATGTTTGTGTGAATGTGGTGTGTATGTGGTGTGAATGTGTGAGTGAATGTGTGAGTGAATGTGGTGTGAATGTGGTGTGAATGGTGTGTGTGGGTGTGCATGCACACAGGGTGTGTGGAGAGTCTGGTGCAGTGGTCTGTAGTGTTCTGGTAGGCGGTGCAGCTGCGTCAGTGTTTGCACTTCCTGCTGGTCTCTCTGCTCTCTGCTGCAGCCCTGTCTTTTAACAGGAGTACTCAGGAGAAGATGGTTCAGATCTTCTTCAGCAGTTCACAGACTCTCCTCCACCAAGACCCCTGCAGTGCCTCCTCGTGGCCACACACGGTAACTGGGTCCCTCACAGTCCCAGGCTAAACTGCAGGGGATCTCGGAGCAGCAGTGGTCCCCAGAGATACAGTGTTCAGGACGTCCTACAGATGGACAGGCCCTGGCACCTATCAACCACTGCCCCATTGTAACGAGCTTTTTCCTCTGATTTAAGGTTAGGGATGTCCTGTGACACAGAGACACTGTGGATGCGCAAGAGAAGGTCACATATATACACACATATATATATACATATATATATGTGTGTGTGTATATATATAAAAATTCATATATATAGATAGATAGATAGATATATTTATATATATATATATATATATATATATATATATATATATATATATATATATATATATATATATATATATACACAAATATAACATATGTATATATATATATATATATATATATATATATAAAAATATATGTGTGTGTGTGTGTGTATCTATTAAATGAAGAGTATGGCTTCAGCCTGCTCTGTTGTAATTTGCCTTGAGATAACATGTTTTATGAACTGGCACTATACAAATAAAGATTGATTGATTGAGATGTTTTTGCTTTTTTTTAACTTATATTTATTTGATATTCATATATATATTTTGGTTTATATCTGTCTCTTTTATATAATTTTTAATCTTTTTTTCAACCTGCTACTGGAATTCTAATTTTCCTGAGGGAGTTTCCAAAAGGAATTAATGAAGTACTAGCTAAATCTAATCTAATCTAATCTAATCTAATCTAATCTAACCTAATCTAATCTAATCTAATCTAATTTAATCTATTGTGGGTTTTTTTTTATTATTTATTGTAAACTATTGTCATTACTTAGGACCCAGTCTAATTCAACACCAACATACTCAAACTCTCAAAGTCAGTTTTTGATGCAGGTATTTTCTGTCACTCTGATGAATGTCATTTGATGTATTTTTCAGTTTTCAGTTTGACTTATTTAACAAGTGACTTTCAGGACTTGCAGCGTCTCCTTATAGACTTGAGACTTGACTTGAACCTGCAGCAGTGGTTCGTGCTGTTTGTGCTGTTTCTTCCATGCAGTAGGTCATTTTATACTTTAAATCTCAATCATTTTGACCTTGTTTTTTGACACAAAAATGTCATTAATTTTATTGTTTCATTATTATAACCTTAAATTCTCCTTTTCCCCAGGAAATTAATGCACCTTTTTAAGAATGAGTTTATTTCAGAGGTCACAGTAAAAACAGTTCTCAGAAGAAAAACAGACTTCACTGAGCTGTTTGCCCTCCATCCTCTGGAAACAGCCTGATCAAATTATGGGCTCACCTACTTTTTACTTGGACTGACCTATAGGGGAACAGGAATGCAAAATGAATAAAACAATTAAAATCATGAGTGTTTAATGAGAGTAAAATAAATGCCTTCATGTTTGTTTTTGACCTTTATTCGACCTCCTTAATGAGCTTGTACAATTCCACCTTTACATATGAACATTTCTGCTCAATGAAGTGATACATTTTTGACTTTAGAAAGTACAAATATCCTTCAAAAATGATATCTCCTCTTGTTAATATCGTGTTTTTAACTATTACTTTTACAATGGCCCTGCTTTGCTGTCCTGCATTTCAGACATCAGGTTATGAGTTCATCACCTCCACAAGATGGCGGCAGCTGACAGCTGACAAACTTTTAGCTGTGCCAGGTTTGAGTGTTGCTGTTTCTGTTGACCTGTGCATTCATATTTTTGAGAACAACTTCAAAACATGTGTGTGCACTTTTATTTTGCTGGTCCTGTGCGGCTCTGTTTGGCTCGTCTTCTCTGCTCTTGTGCTGCAGGTGCATGTTTGTGGTCAGCGTGTCCGGTCCGTCTGGGTCCAGTTCTCCTCAGTCTGCTCATGGAGAATCTCTGCGGGGGCCTTGTTTGGTCTCTTCAGGTACTGTCATCATCAGTCATCATTCTGCAATTGGATTCAAGTTTCTTAAATAAGTTAGTTTACATTTGAGATACATTTGTTTAACTATGTTTATTGTTGTCAAGTCAGTTTATTTATATAGCATGTTTAAGAACAGCATTAGCTGACCAAAGTGCTTGACTCTCCCTCTAACTCCTGATCTGATTTAATTTGATTTATCAACTTGTATTACTATTACTTAAAGCATCAGTTTGTTCTCACCTTCAAAAATACATTTAGATGGTCCTTATACCATCAGTATTCTTTTGTTTTTATTTCTTATTTATTTGTTGTTAGTAACAAGCGTCTTGCATTGCTTTGTTTGCTTCCTTGTCTTGTTCTGATTGTTAGTTATACAAAAGGACTGGGGCCACTGGGGAAAAAAGTGACTGATTTTTTTAAAACTGTGAAAAAAGTCAGAATGATGACCCAAAATTCTGTTTACAATATGCTAATCAGACACAGAAGTATATCATGATGTCACATCCTTGCAATTCAAAAGCACTGATTGACAAATCAGCACACCCATGAGCCAGTTGATTAAACACACACATCAGGTGTGCAAACACATGATTGCTTGATTGTAGACACACCAATCAGGTTTGAGCACTTAAAAAATGCAGCAGGTGAGTTCACCTGCTTTCAACCAAAATGGAAGGAGTCAGAGGAAGAAGAGTGAGGATGAGAGGGGGAATCCGTGGAGGACGAGCAGGAGCTAGAGGTAGAGGTCGAGGAAGAGGAAGACCTGAAGCAGGAGGAGAACGTCCTCAAAGAAGAAGAGGGCCAAATTTGTCAAATGAAATTCATGCAACACTAGTTGATCATGTCATAAACCATGGATTGACGCTGAGGGAGGCTGGACTAAGAGTTCAGCCAAATCTTAGCAGATTTACAATGGCATCTGTCATAAGGACATTTCGACAAGAAAACAGGTAAAAATAAATCTGTCAACAGTAACACTAATCAGCTATTTTCTGTTTTGTATGCATCATACCAGCAGTTTTGATACCTCTTCCTGTGTCATTTTACAGTAGCTCACATGTGTTTTGTTTTTTTTTTAATATATATATATATATATATATATATATATATATATATATATATATATATATATATATATATATATATATATATATATATATATATATATATATATATATATAATATAGGATTGAGGGCTGACAACGACAAGGAGGAAGGGGACCCGTATTCACACCAGAACAAGAGAGAGAGATCATAAACATGGTTTTGGCCAATAATGCCATCAGGCTCAGAGAACTTCAAGCCAACATTATTGGTGACGATGCCATTTTCAGTAATGTCCATCAGGTCTCTCTGACAACACTCGCACGCATCCTGAAAAGACATCAAGTTCAAATGAAACAACTTTATCGAGTTCCTTTTGAGCGGAATTCAGAGAGGATCAAACAGCTGCGGCATGAGTATGTGGAGGTATGTATTGTTCACTTCAGCACTGTGATGTTACACACTGCACACGTAATCATTTTTACATGTAAATTTGCTGTATACTAGACCTATGCTGAACTACACAATCTTGTCTTTCACTGCATTTCAGAGAGTTTTACAGATGGATGCTGAAGAAATCCTGCATGAATTCATTTACATAGATGAGGCAGGGTTCAACCTCAGTAAAACAAGGAGGAGAGGCAGAAATATCATTGGCCATGTAACATGTAACACTGATTTTACAGTTTATTTGATCACCATAACTGTCATTGAGAGGTGAAATAGGACCTGGATGGTCAGGAACAGACAGAGGTCAGAGGTCATTGTGCTGGGCTCCCGACACCTTAGAGAAACCTTTTCTAATGACTTAACTGCCCTAGATGGCATTAGCCTGGCACCGAGCACCACTGTTAGACATCTTGGGGTTCTATTTGATCAGGATTTATCCTTTAACTCTCACATAAAACTAATTTTCAAGAACAGCCTTTTTCATCTTCATAACATCGCTAAAATCAGGCCTATTCTGTCTCAGAGCGATGCTGAAAAGCTAGTCCATGTTACAACAACATGTTACCTCTAGACTGGACTATTGTAATTCTCTTCTTTCAGGCTGTCCCAGTAAGTCGTTTAAGACGCTTCAGCTGGTCCAAAATGCTGCAGCACATGTACTGACTAGAACTAGAAGAGCCCACATTACTCCTGTATTAGCCTCTCTGCATTGGCTTCAATAAAATCTAGAACAGAGTTCAAGATTCTTCTTCTCACCTATAAAGCTCTCAGTGGACAGGCACCAGTTTATCTCAAAGAGCTTGCAGTACCGTACAACCCCTCTAGAACATTATGCTCCCAAAATGCTGGCCTGCTCGTGGTGCCATCAGTCTGTAGAAGTAGTCTGGGAGGTAGAGCCTTCAGTTATCAGGGCCCTCTTCTCTGGAACCATTTATCGACCACGGTTCAGGAGGCAGACACCCTGTCTACCTTTAAGGGTAGATTTTTAAGGCTCACAGCTCATGGTTCAGCTGAAATAGGCTTAGACTGTCGGGGGATTTGGCACACTGAGCTCCTCCCTCTCTCTCTGTCCTCTCTATATATGCTTTACCCCTTTCTGTTTGCTCCTGCACTCGTCTCTGGTTCTCATCTTGTAGACCATCTGGGATCTTTGGTGTAGACCGCCTGCTGTGGACCTACAAAGCTTCAGTAACTACAGTGATGAATATTTGGCTTTTCCTTTAGCCCCATTCCATTATCATTACAGTTCCTGATATTAACTTCAGAGAGATCAACTAAATTAAATCCATGGTAGTTCCTGCAGACAGCACACATATATTAGTTTGACCTTGACAAACAATCATGGATGACCTGCTGCTGTGGACCTGCTCCACTCCATGAGCTCTATCCTGCATCAACCATCAACAGAAATGACACCATTTAACATCAATTCATACTTTTAGACCAGTTAAACACATTTTAATGGCAGTTCAGCCAGATGCTGCTATATTAATGAACATCACTCCTCTCCAGATTATATTCATTGTAGATGTTAATGTTAATATTAGATTGATCTCTCTATCCATGGTTGTATTGACTATACCTCCATAGTTACTATCTTAACAACCACACAGACACGAGGACCCTCTTGAAATTGAGATGCCACATCTCAAGGGGCTAACCTTTAATGCCTTTATATTCAACAAAGACAAATATGGCGCTATACAAATAAAGATTGATTGATTGAATCAATATTCAGCAGAGACAAAGGTGATGAGGACAGATTTATGATCTGGGCGTTCATGGCTCTGGATGTATGTACATGTATATTACAAAGATATATATATATATATATATCTTTATATATCTTTATATATATATATATATATATATATATATATATATATATATATATATATATATATGTATATATATATATATATATATATATATATATATATATATATATATATCTTTATATATATATATATATATATATATATATATATATATATATATATATATATATATATATATATATCTTTATATATATATATATATATATATATATATATATATATATATATATATACATATATATATGTGTGTGTGTATATATATAAAAATTCATATATTTATATATATATATACAAATATAACATATATATATATATATATATATATATATATATATATAAATATATGTGTGTGTGTGTGTGTATCTATTAAATGTAGAGTATGGCTTCAGCCTGCTCTGTTGTAATTTGCCTTGAGATAACATGTTTTATGAACTGGCACTATACAAATAAAGATTGATTGATTGAGATGTTTTTGCTTTTTTTAACTTATATTTATTTGATATTCATATATATATTTTGGTTTATATCTGTCTCTTTTATATAATTTTTAATCTTTTTTTCAACCTGCTACTGGAATTCTAATTTTCCTGAGTGAGTTTCCAAAAGGAATTAATGAAGTACAAGCTAAATCTAATCTAATCTAATCTAATCTAATCTAATCTAATTTAATCTATTGTGTTTTTTTTTTATTATTTATTGTAAACTATTGTCATTACTTAGGACCCAGTCTAATTCAACACCAACATACTCAAACTCTCAAAGTCAGTTTTTGATGCAGGTATTTTCTGTCGCTCTGATGAATGTCATTTGATGTATTTTTCAGTTTTCAGTTTGACTTATTTAACAAGTGACTTTCAGGACTTGCAGCATCTCCTTATAGACTTGAGACTTGACTTGAACCTGCAGCAGTGGTTCGTGCTGTTTGTGCTGTTTCTTCCATGCAGTAGGTCATTTTATACTTTAAATCTCAATCATTTTGACCTTGTTTTTTGACACAAAAATGTCATTAATTTTATTGTCTCATTATTATAACCTTAAATTCTCCTTTTCCCCAGGAAATTAATGCACCTTTTTTAAGAATGAGTTTATTTCAGAGGTCACAGTAAAAACAGTTCTCAGAAGAAAAACAGACTTCACTGAGCTGTTTGCCCTCCATCCTCTGGAAACAGCCTGATCAAATTATGGGCTCACCTACTTTTTACTTGGACTGAGCTATAGGGGAACAGGAATGCAAAATGAATAAAACAATTAAAATCATGAGTGTTTAATGAGAGTAAAATAAATGCCTTCGTGTTTGTTTTTGACCTTTATTCGACCTCCTTAATGAGCTTGTACAATTCCACCTTTACATATGAACATTTCTGCTCAATGAAGTGATACATTTTTGACTTTAGAAAGTACAAATATCCTTCAAAAATGATATCTCCTCTTGTTAATATCGTGTTTTTAATTATTACTTTTACAATGGCCCTGCTTTGCTGTCCTGCATTTCAGACATCAGGTTATGAGTTCATCACCTCCACAAGATGGTGGCAGCTGACAGCTGTCAAGCTTTTAGCTGTGCCAGGTTTGAGTGTTGCTGTTTCTGTTGACCTGTGCATTCATAGTTTTGAGAACAACTTCAAAACATGTGTGTGCACTTTTATTTTGCTGGTCCTGTGCGGCTCTGTTTGGCTCGTCTTCTCTGCTCTTGTGCTGCAGGTGCATGTTTGTGGTCAGCGTGTCCGGTCAGTCTGGGTCCAGTTCTCCTCAGTCTGCTCATGGAGAATCTCTGCGGGGGCCTTGTTTGGTCTCTTCAGGTACTGTCATCATCAGTCATCATTCTGCAATTGGATTCAAGTTTCTTAAATAAGTTAGTTTACATTTGAGATACATTTGTTTAATTATGTTTATTGTTGTCAAGTCAGTTTATTTATATAGCATGTTTAAGAACAGCATTAGCTGACCAAAGTGCTTGACTCTCCCTCTAACTCCTGATCTGATTTAATTTTATTTATCAACTTGTATTACTATTACTTAAAGCATCAGTTTGTTCTCACCTTCAAAAATACATTTAGATGGTCCTTATACCATCAGTATTCTTTTTAGTTTTATTTCTTATTTATTTGTTGTTAGTAACAAGCGTCTTGCATTGCTTTGTTTGCTTCCTTGTCTTGTTCTGATTGTTAGTTATACAAAAGGACTGGGGCCACTGGGGAAAAAAGTGACTGATTTTTTTAAAACTGTGAAAAAAGTCAGAATGATGACCCAAAATTCTGTTTACAATATGCTGAGTGTGATTTTATTTTTGCAATTAATTTGATTTTACACCAGCTGCAGGATCTACTTACCTATAGTTATTATTCCAGATACAGTTCATAAGATATTTACCAAATAGTACCAAATAGTTTTGGTCAACAAAAGAACTGCCATTACCACACCACAGCAGCTCTGCAAAGTACAATGTATAAAAGACCAAACAATGAAAACTCATCAGATTTCTGCTCTGTAAACCAGTTTCATAAAACCAGGGTCACTTTTTTTTATAACTTCACATGTTTTAGGGTCAAAGACAAATAAGAGTTTGCATGATGAGCAATTCAAAAATGTTTTAATAAATTGTTTTAAAAGCTTGGATCACGTTTGCAAAAATGTATATTTTATATTTCTGTTGGTTTCATGTCATTTCAAATAGCTTTTGAACCATTTTTTTAACAAAAGAAAAGATGGATTTCCCCTGAAAATGTCAAGTGGTGTTACCACAACGAAAGGATAAATATTAAATATTTATTTCCACCTAGAGTGTATGCAAGTGTACCTGTAAAAACAGTGACCCAATTTTAATTTATCACTTGAAAATACATTTTTAAGGATTATTTTAAATTCAGTTATATACTTTTTTGCAATACAGAGCAGGACCAATACTGAAAATCACTTTGTGTTTTCTAATAACCTTTAACAAATTATGTATAAACTTTTAGAAAATGTTTTAGTACATTGCAAAAAAAAGGGTTACATCTTATTCCCCATGAATTGCCCTGTAAATGATCATATTTTTATGAAAAATACTGGTTACAACCAATGAAGCTTGGTGGATATTCAGTCAGGAAGACCTATATGTTCATTCAGTCTCCTCTTTCATTCCTCACTCTGCCTACCTGCACAGGTGATTCAGATCTTACCTGATGAGGGCCGTGCTCTCACTCAAGCACTGAGCCAACCAGATCCTGTCACCACCTGCCTGGACAGTCATCCTGGTGCAGCCTCATCTTAAATCATGTCTTTGCTCCTCCACAGTCAGAGCGGTGGTGTCGTGCTGGTGATCTCGGCAACCCTCCTCCACCCCAGGCACCTCCAGTCGTCTCATCAGTGTCCAGGTCCAGCTCCTCAGAATCCTGGCCCCTTCACCTCAGCAGCACCTGAGTCCAGAGCATCAGTGTCCCAGCAGCAGAAGTCTACCACTCATCCTTCCTGCATCCACCACCAGTGTCTAGACTCCAGGGGGGTATCCTATCTCTCATTCACCCTCAGTACCCCTGAAGTCCACCAAGACAGCACGATGGAGTCGAATGGCCAAAGAGATTCTAACCACAGAGACATTGGACATTTTCAGTCTTATCAACTTGTATAATAAATACTTGTTCATTCAGATTTGGTCTCTCCTGATTGAATTGACAAAAACAGTTAAACCACATGACCATGTTGCTTTTACAGAAGAAACTGGCACTAAAATTCAAGCATGACAGTCAGCAAGTTTAATTGAACTTGTGCTTTTTATTATTTTCAATGAAGAAAAAACAGCAACAGCAAGAACTGGGTGTTTTCTATTAATTAATTAATTTAAGAATCAATAAATGACCCTTGCTGCAGGATCTGCATGGACTCGTGCTCTGTGTCGAGCCACTTTTTCTTTGCTTGATAATGGCATCAATTGGGAGAAAGAGGCTCTATTACATTGCAATAAACATGAAACAATAGACAGTTAATAAATGTAATTTTACAGATCTAAATTTAAATCTTTGACAAACGTTTAACATGTTTTTGGAGTGTCATATCTTTTTAAAGCTGCTGTTCATTTTCAACATTGTCATTATTCATCCACAAAGAGCAAATCTCTTTTGGGCATACAAGCGCTGTTGTGGCTCTGCGGTGATCGTTGTAGCTGACGAGAACTCCCCGAGCTTTTATTTTGGTACTTCCTGTGACGGGAGTGAAATTTTGCATGTTAGCTAAATATTTAGTTGAACCTGACAGATTTAGGTTTAACATTTATATTTATATTTATATTTAACATTCATATTTATATTTAACATTTAGATTTATATTTAACATTTAGATTTATATTTAGCATTTATGTGTGACATTTAATATTTACATTTAGGCTAACTATTTTAGATATTTCTAAGGTGACAAATATTGCTGTAAATGTCGTTAAAGGTCACCAGAAGAAAATCACACCAGTTGTTTGTACATGGTTTGAAGCTAAATGTGACAAAATGTTATTTTTTTAAAGCATGAGCTACTTTACAAACGGCACCCCATATACAACAGAACCAAAGGAGACTGTCAGCCATGATGATCTCTGGAGGCTCTTGTATGACTTAAATGTGGTTACAAACTCTTAAAACAGAAACATCATTTAGTTTATTTATACAACTTAAATCCCAATTCTAATCGATTCAGAAAAACAGATCAGAAATTTGTTCTTTCACAAATCGTTGTCAAATTAGAAAACCTCGTCTTATTTTAGCTCTCGTTTGGTCACTATTGGTCTTAAATTCAAATAAGATATTTAGTGTCATTTAAAGTCACTTCAGGTCTAAATTCATTCAAGATAACAATGGGGTTGGATGCATTAAAAAATTAAAAAGTGGTCAGAAAAGATCAATACAAAAATGTGAACAAAAATAATTATCTCATCTTATTTTATCTCACGTTTGGTCAAAAATCAATACATAATTAAAGTGAACTTACATTAAAATGATAGTGTAACTGTCTTAGAGACAAGTTAATGCTATAAACGAGTTTATAAATGTATTGTTTTACAGAGTTGAGAGAAGAAGACATGCAGCTTCAAAATGTGCACATGGTTTGACAGGCGCACATGGTAGTTTGATTTATTTTACTATTGTATATCAGTTGTGTTATTCTGCATAAGAGAAGAGCATTTTGAGCTATTTTTGTATTCTGTGTTTGTAGTTTTCACGATGTCCGATGAAGAAGGAGAGATTAAAATGTCTTCTGAAGACGTCCATATGAAGCGTGGTCTTTTAAAAGCATCAAACCAGTGTGCTACAGATAGAGCAGATATTTTGACATTTAAAGGGGAAGAGAATATTACATGTACAATAATGACAGTAATAAGTTTATGGATTATGGTCTTTTACAGACAGAAATATATATATATGCATAGTCTTTACGGACAAAACTATACACAATAAATTATTTTATTTATTTTGAGATGATGGATTTTAAGTTCATCTTCTCTGACTTACATTAATGTGACATTGATAAGATATACTGAAGAGAAAAAGGTGCTTTGCTGCAAATGAACAAAAACAGATAATACTGGAGTCAGATCAAGTTTTTATCAAGTCAAGAAAAGGTTGGTTTTGACTAAATAAATGTGATTTAAAACAATTGACAGATTTCCAGGGCTGAAGACACATTGCTTTACAATAACTCAGTAAGCTATTTAACACCTGAATATGTTCAGCCACTATAGTTACAAATGAAAAGTCATGTCACTCTTTTTATTTAGATCAGCTTAATTAATTATTTCCCATGAAAGAGAATGAATAAATCAATGAATGAATCTGGCTCACATAGTCTGCTAATATTAGTATAAAATATAGAAACATGAGGAAGCCCATAACCTTTATACAATCAAATGCATTTTAGTCCAAATACTATATAAACTTAAAAACAGAGAAACTGAGTGATTTGTTCCTGATTTTCTTATAAAGTTTCTGTTTTGTTGGATAAAACCAGAGCCGTGGCATGGGCTGTGCGGACTGTGCACCCGCACGGGCCTCGTGCCACCAGAGGGCCTTTGGCACAGATGGCTGCGGTCATTGTGGAGAGAAGGAGGCTGATGACAACTGGCCACATGCGGGACAGATGAATACTGTGAGACTGAAGAACTGGACCAATCTATTTCAAAGCCATTTCTCATGAGCCATTTAAGGTATATATATATTTTAATGCAATTAAACCAAAACAAAAAACGCCATGAATTAACTTAAAGAGTGTAGCATGTTGTGGAAAAAAAAACTTTATTAGCCACCAGAGAACAGAAAACAATAGATAATAATATTCAAAAATAAACAGTATTATTGACTGTGTGTCTACTTTTTTCTTTTCCTCAAAACAAATTCTTCAATAGGGGTGTGGTGTTTTGCGCTGTGTCAGGTTGCGCTGGTGTCCACCCGTGCGTAACGAGGGTTCATCGCCTGTGCTCTTCCCTTCCTCTGAGAGCCAGCGGCTCAATTGAAGGACCACTGCCACCTCCCGACTGTCGCTAGGACATTGACGGCCATAGTCAGCCCAGTTGTAGCGCTGATCAGCTGCCTCGTGTGCGCAACTATGGCCCGGGTGTCACAGCGCGCCACATTGGACACAGCTCTCACCTCCTGTGCAATGGCCTTTAACGCATCTGTTACATTTTTCGTTTACAGCCATTCTGCCTTACCAAACTCTTCATGGTGACAGCCGTAGCACACGCAAAATCCTCATTTAAGAGGGCGGTCTGCGCTGCTTTTGCACCCGTATAGTGCATGCAATAATAGTAGATCACCCACATCACGCCTGCTAATAGAAAGTGAAATCTTTTAGTCTGCAGATGCAATTAAACACTCGTTATTTGGGATCTTAGTAGATCGGACTCTATGATTATGCTGTATTATTCTGCTTGATTTAAACGTATTTCAGATAATGTGTGCAATAGAAATAGAAGCTCTGTCCATGTGATTGTTATTCATGCGAAACTGCGCATCCATGTCAAAGAGCAGGGCCTCGCATTTCAAATTGGCACAGGGCCTAGCACCACCCCTGCGACGGCCCTGTATAAAACTGTGATGTTTTGCACAAATTTAGTAGTACTATGCAAATAAATTCAAACAGACAGTTTTTGAGTTTTGTAAAAGAAACATATGAATTGGTCCAAATGTTTCAGTATTACTTCAATATATTAATAAAATAAATAAATGAAATTATTTCATGTATCCAGTTAAAAGACATTTTTATGGAATTAAGGCAAAACAAATTTGACCCAACTATCAGTATAGACAGTGATAGTATATAATATAGATTTGCATACATACTTACATTGTGTAATGAATAAAAATGATGTTCCGCCATTGTAACAGAGCAGAAATATCAACATTTTGTCTCTTTAAAGGCTTTTTGAGGTGTTTGAATGAGTCTGAAAAATTAATCCAGGAATTTGACAAAATGTTTGTTGATATTTCAAAGAAAAAAGACCAACAAAGGAAGAAACTGCTCGGCTGAGTTGGTGTGTCCAAAATAAACAGCTCTATATACACAGGCTCTTTTACAGTAATACAGCAGAGCGGAGCTACGTGATGACGTAGACAGAACGTTCAGATTGATTGACAGGTGTCGGCTACTATAACAACATTAAATCACTTGAACAATAACAGACCCCAAATCTGCACAAACGAAGCCCAAAGTGTTGGACATTTTCAAAGTTGTTCTTCTGGATTTCTCTGAAAAAGTTTGAGACAGCGAGGATTCTTCGACCCGCCATCAGACAGAAAATGGAGAAACTCGACCTTTGCTCGAGAAATGTAAGATATTTGATTTTATTAAACACCGAGTGTTTCCAGAGGAGTCAGGAGCACTCGACTGCAGAACCACAAATGAGCCGACACAATAAACTGTATTAAAATGACACTTTTATGGTTAATTCACCACATCTGACCAGATTTTGAGGGAATATTTGAAGTTAATTGTAGTCACGAAAAGTCGGAATGACCTTCAAACATTTTTATCTGAGGCCTCAGGTTGTCTCAGTCTGCCTGCACTATGGGCTTACATTCAGACAGGCTTATATGTTTAATGTGATGTTACTCAGGTTCCACTTCTATCTAAGGGAACAACTCGGATATATGCGCTGTAAAATACCAAAACAGATAAAAAAATCCTGTCGACTGCAAAGAAATACTGAATTCAGATTTGAGCATTGTCTCCTCTGTCTCAGTCCTCTTAAAGATTCAGATGTTACACTCTTGTACCGCTTTCACACTAAAATCCGCGGGTCAAGGCTGTTTTTTTTAACGCTGGTTAACTCGCGAGTGACTCCTTTAACGCTGCCAGCAGACCGGGGTCTACTCAGCAGCAGACGAGCTGCGTGGCTGTTTTTTTTCCTCTGGCACATCAAGCTGATGTCATCACGTTGATGACATCATTGGCGCGACAAAACACGACCACGTAAACAATGGAAAAGAGCATGGACACCGTGGACACGGTTTTCTGTACTTTGTACTTCTGTCCCTCTCTAAAAATGTATAAACTCAGCGCTGATGATACAAAGGCGGATGGAATTTGTTGCTGAGATGGCAAAGAGTCACGTAAGTTACAGACAGAGGGGACGGGCGCGATGTTATGCCATGAGCACGAAACGCCGACGTCATCCGTAACTTAGCAGCTTGACTCGGGTGTGATGTTCATACTGAAGCTGGTCGGAGACGAGCCGATAAAAACCCATGTCGCTTGCAGGGTAAGTCGACCCAGGTCAAAATGCCGAGTAGACCCTTTCAAACTACGGACAGGAGCCGATTGTTGGAGGATTTACATGGGTTTTTTGGCCAGTCTGAAAGGGGTATTGGTTAAAAGGGCGGCGGGGTGAGAAAAAGGACGGGACTGCTGGCGCCTGTGGCCGTGGCTGGGGGACAGAGACACGAACCGAGCATGCTGTCCGTAACTTTTACTGTTACCGACAGTGAAGATAGTTAGTTAGGGGAGCAGTTCCTGTGTTAGGAGGGGAGGCTGGTTGTCTCCTTTAGGCAGAGAGCGGGGGGGTTAGTGAGCCCCTGGACTGGAGCCACGAGGCCGTCTGTACGCCTCGCTACCTGAGCGCTGCTCTCCACGCCGACGCGCTGTTCGCCGACTGGCTGTTCGCTGTGGGCCTCCCCGGCTGCTGTGATCCCTGGTGTCGCAGGTGTTATGCCAAAATCTGTGACCATTGGAATCTGTGACCGCAGGGGGCGATGATGGGCATTGTCTGCGTGTGCGTTATCGACAAAAGTGGAGAAGAAGAGTTACGTTAACAGCGTACGCAAAGATTAATTTGGGTAAACATTTTCAAAGTCTTTCGACATTGTCTGTAGTTTCTCCATGGCGATTGGTCGACGTTGCTTTGTCTGTGACCCACGAGTAACCGCCGTTTGTTATGGCTTCATACTAAAGAAGAAACCATCCCAGATAGAAATGTAACGCTATACAGGGAACTGGATAACCAAGATTATATCAAGAGATTTAGGGGGAAATAAATGCCATGATCCACTTTTGCTAAAAACTGCATTTTATGTGAGGGTCTATGAACTGTTTTAAACGTAATTTATTTATGTTATACTTCATAATCATCAGATAATGTAACCCCACTGTACAGCTTCAATAAATAAGTTTTAACGTGAGTGCTCCATCAATCATTTGGACAGATAAAGTCTCATTTTAAAACCCAATGTAAAGAGACAACAGTGTAGCCACAGGTTCTAATAGCAGCCATCAGAATAAACTGGAATAAACCAGTATGGATTTAGGGAAAACAGGACCACCACTCATGCAGTGATGCAAATGGTGGAGGAAATAGCAAATGCAAATGAAAATAATGAATATTCCATTGGTTTGTATATTGACCTGCAGAAAGCCTTTGATATGATAGACCACAGACAGCTGTTGAGAGAACTGGAGAAGTATGGGGTACGAAGTATCGCTTATTCTTGGGTGGAAAGTTACTTAGATAACAGACAGCAGTGTGTGCAGATTAATGATTCAGTATCAGAACTAAAGAGGGTCACCTGTGGAGTACCCCAAGGATCTGTGATTGGTCCAGTATTATTCATACTGTATATCAATGATATTTGCAGGGTCACTAATGTTTTCGAATACATTATGATGATACAAATTTCGTTTGTCTGGGTAAAAATTTGAAAGAACTGTTGACTGGCATTGAAAATGAGCTGGAAAGTCTCAAAACTTGGTTTGATGTTAATAAATTTGTCAAGGAATTCTCCTAGTATTAACTCTCATTGGACCCAAAAGCTGAAGACTGAAGCAGGAAGCAGTTTTAACAGTTTTTATTTTGCAGCAGCAACGAAAATCCAGGGAAAGGGGGTGAGTCCAGTGCACGGGATTATATACAGTGAGCAAGGTGATCATATACAAAAGGCTGGGTGGAAGCTCTGAGGAGACACTGCAAAAGAGAACAGAAAACGAAGGTAAGTTTCCAGCAGCGCAAAAATCATCAAGTCCAAAAATCACAATTGCTAGAAGATTAAGTCCTGATAGAAGGACAGGGGCTTAAGGCCAGACAAGAGGTGAGAGGTAATACGGCCAACAAACCACACTATGTGAGGAAATCCACCGGCGAGGAGAAGAATAATCCAGGAGCGTAAATACCAGCCTTGATGAGTTGAGTCTGATCAGGTGTGCAGTCTGTGAGGCAGGAGAGAGAGGTGACCACGCCACAGCTGGCAGGAGCAGGAAGGGAGGGGAGAGAGACTGAAGGCAGGAGTGAATCCTCACAAAATTATCTCTTAGTGTTAAAAAAACTAAATTCATGGTTTTTGGAAATCAAAATGAAATAAATGGGGAAATTACAATTAAAATCAGTAATGTTTGCTTAGGAAGAGTTTTCCAAACAACATTTCTTGGGGTTGTGATTGACAATAAGTTAACATGGAAACAGCATATTGATTATATAAAAGGTAAAATTTCAAAGTCAGTTGCAATTCTGTCAACATCTAGATATGTTTTAAATTATAAAGCATTAAAAACAGAGAAAAACTGTAATGTGAATGGTGATTGCTGTCCCTGGGCAGGTAAACAGTATAAAAAGTACATAGAAGGGGATACATGATTAAAAATTAACAGAGCATGTTAAAGGATTATTAATATGAAAAAAGAACTTCGTAAGACATTAAAATGAATCCACACACTACATAAAAACAGCATCATTATATAAAAAATCCCATTAGTATAAAAACTCTACTTATTGACCCTGAGCAGAGACAGAGAGAGAATAGAGAGTCCTCTATTCTCTCTCTGTCTGAGATACTCAGTGGGACCTCCTGTCCCTTTGTTGTCCCCTTCCCCATGTGGGCCCAGTCTGCTCTGATTGGTTTACAGGTTTACTCTGTGGTGAATGTTCAGTGTGACTTAATGCCATGTTGTCAACAACTCTGCAGTCATTAGACTGTCTATAATCTGCCATGTACGTTCTACTTTGAGCAAACAGGCTCAAATTGCCTGGGGAATTAGTCATTTTAGGCAGCTGCTGGTGCCACAAATAGGGAAGAGGGGGAAGTCCTGATGCTGCAGACTTCTTTCTTGTTTGTAGAAGTACCTCATCAGGCAGGAGCGACATGTTAAACACACTTAAGGACACAAAAAAACAATTAAAGTAAAGTAAGACATATGGATGAATGTCCAATGAGAGCCTCCACACACGTTTCCCATGTTTAGGTTCTGACTGTATATAAAAATGGACGGTGCATGCTGGTCTCCTTCCCCTTTACCACAGTGAGGCTGAAACACTCCTTCATGAAGCGGTGAAATACTGTCCTGATGGTGTAGTTTGGAGCCAGGACATGTGCAGACTGGAGTTTATCTTGGCTCAAATTCATGACTGAAAATAAATAATGTCTAACTGGAGACTGCTGTGTCCCCCTGTCTGTCCTCCTGTCTGTCCACCATGTAGTACTGGTGTCTCTGGATGTGCTCGTACAGTGTGTTGTACTTGGAGACCCTCCTCATCCTCGGCAGGATGAAGCTCTGGGTGAAGGTCTCTCTGGTCAGGGAGCTCCGCCCCTCTGCTGTCAGGACGCTGTTAACAAACTGGAGACAGAAGCTGAAGCAGTTATGGTCGTCCTCGTGGAACCTGACGGACAAGCAGACAGATGGATGGACAGGAGAGACAAGAGAGAGCAAAACAGATGGGCAGTTACGTAAGGTCATGTACCTTGACCTACACTCAATGGCCACTTTATTAGGTACAGTTTTCTGGTTATAAGCTGGACCTTTTTCCTTCAGAGCTCCTTAATTCTTTGTGGCATAAACTTGAGATCTTGGTCCACATCTCCATGAGAGCATCATACAATTCCTGCACATCCATGATGAGAATCTCCTGCTCCATCACATCCCAAAACTGCTCTTCTGCATTGAGATCTGGTGACTGTGGAGGCCACTGAGGTACAGTGAACTTATTGTCATGTTGAAGAAACCAAATTGAGATGATCTGAGCTTTGAGACATGGAGCTGCTGGAAGTCTCCATCAGAAGATGATCCACTGTGGTCATAAAGGGATGGACATGGTCTGCAACAATACTCAGGCAGACTGTGGGGTTTAAACCATGATCAGTTGGTACCAAGGGGCCCAAAGTGTGAAGAGGAAATGTCCCTCACACCCATTACACCAACAGCAGCAGCCTGAACCGCTGATTCGAGCCAGGATGGATCCATGCTCTCATGATGTTCACACCAAACTCTGAGCCTACATCTGAATGTGGAGAAGAAATCCAGACTCATCAGACCAGAAGACATCTTTACAATCTTCTATTGCCTAGTTTTGTTGAACCTGTGTTAAATGTAGCCTCTGTTTCCTGTTCTTAGCTGACAGGAGCTGCACCTGGTGTGATCCTCTGCTGCTGTAGCCCATCTGCGTCAAGACTGGAAATGTTGTGTATTCATATATGGTCTTCTTCATACTTTGGTTGTAAAGAGTGGTTATTTGAGTTCCTGTTGCCTTACTATCATCTCCAACCACTCTGACCATTCTCCGCTGACCTCTGACCTCTGACATCAACAAGGCTTTTTAGCCCAGAGAACATCTCAGTAAATCAGCACCCTTTGGAGACCCCTCTAGCACCAATAAAGTCTCTCAAATCACCTTTCTTCTCCATTCTGACTTCAGCAGGCTGTCCTCACCATGTCTGCATGCCTAAATACATTGAGTTGTCGCCATATGATTGTCCAATTTCACTTTTTGCGTCAATGGGCAGGTCACCTCTTAAGTGGCTGATAAGTGTATGTGAAATATAAGCCATGCTCTCTCTCTGTTGGTTTAAAGTGGTGTGACATGTACCTGTGCCAGGCAGGGTCCCACATGGGTCCATCAGAGAACCGATCGAGGTACTGGTCCCACTGAGCCAGCAGGTGGAACATGTCGGGTCGAACCAGAGGGACACTGACGCAGCGCTCCCACCCACTCTGATCTCTGCAAACTCCACTGCGAGTGTAGTTATACACAACACCTGAAACACACGTGCACACACTTAAGACCTACATCCAGGATGACAGACTTTGTCACAAGCTACAGCAAACAGTGACAATGCTAACGTGGTGCCTCTAAGACAGAGAGCGTCTTCAAAATATTTCCAATTCAGGTCATTATTGTACAAAACCCAAAACCAGTGAAGTTGACACGTTGTGTAAATCGTAAACAAAAACAGAATACAATGATTCGCAAATCCCTTTCAACCTATATTCAATTGAATACACAGCAAAGACAAGATACTTAACGTTCAAACTGGTAAACTGTGTTATTTTTTGCAAATATTAGCTCATTTTGAATTTGATGCCTGCGACATGTTTCAAAAAAGCTGGCACAAGTGGCAAAAAAGACTGAGAAAGTTGAGGAATGCTCATCAAACTCTTATTTGGAACATCCCACAGGTGAACAGGCTAATTGAGAACAGGTGGGTGCCATGATTGGGTATAAAAGCAGCTTCCCTGAAATGGTCAGTCATTCACAAACAAGGATGGGGCGAGGGTCACCACTTTGTGAACAAACGCGTGAGCAAATTGTCGAACAGTTTAAGAACAACATTTCTCAACGAGCTATTGCAAGGAATTTAGGGATTTCATCATCTACGGTCCGTAATATCATCAAAAGGTTCAGAGAATCTGGAGAAATTACTGCACGTAAGCGGCAAGGCCAAAAACCAACATTGAATGCCCGTGACCTTCGATCCCTCAGGTGGTACTGCATCAAAAACCGGCATCACTGTGTAAAGGATATCACCACATGGGCTCAGGAACACTTCAGAAAACCACTGTCAGTAACTACAGTTCGTCGCTACATCTGTAAGTGCAAGTTAAAACTCTACTATGCAAAGCGAAAGCCATTTATCAACAACACCCAGAAACGCCGCCGGCTTGGCTGGGCCGGAGCTCATCTAAGATGGACTGATGCAAAGTGGAAAAGTGTTCTGTGGTCTGACGAGTCCACATTTCAAATTGTTTTTGGAAAGTGTGGTCGTCGTGTCCTCCGGACCAAAGAGGAAAAGAACAAGCCGGACTGTTATAGGTGCAAAGTTCAAAAGCCAGCATCTGTGATGGTATGGGGGTGTATTAGTGCCCAAGGCATGGGTAACTTACACATCTGTGAAGGCACCATTAATGCTGAAAGGTACATACAGGTTTTGGAGCAACATATGTTGCCATCCAAGCAACGTCTTTTTCATGGACGCCCCTGCTTATTTCAGCAAGACAATGCCAAGCCACATTCTGCACGTGTTACAACAGCGTGGCTTCGTAGTAAAAGAGTGCGGGTACTAGACTGGCCTGCCTGTAGTCCAGACCTGTCCCCCATTGAAAATGTGTGGCGCATTATGAAGCGTAAAATACAACAACGGAGACCCCGGACTGTTGAACAACTTAAGCTGTACATCAAGCAAGAATGGGAAAGAATTCCAGCCGAAAAGCTTCAAAAATTGGTCTCCTCAGTTCCCAAACGTTTACTGAGTGTTGTTAAAAGGAAAGGCGATGTAACACAGTGGTAAAAATGCCCCTGTGCCAACTTTTTTGCAATGTGTTGCTGCATTAAATTCTAAGTTGATGATTATTTGCAAAAGAAAATAAAGTTTCTCAGTTCGAACATTAAATATCTTGTCTCTGCAGTGTATTCAATTGAATATAAGCTGAAAAGGATTTGCAAATCATTGTATTCTGTTTTTATTTACGATTTACACAACGTGCCAACTTCACTGGTTTTGGGTTTTGTATTATTTATCAACCTTTACATTAAAGATGAACATCAATATCTGCATAATTACCAATCTCATGTCTCACAAAAGCAAAAAAAAAACAAAACAAAAAACATATGAAACAGACATCAAGATATGGCAGCATAATTATTGAACTCTCATCCCCTCATGTTGGTCATTCATATTTGATTACATGTGACTACCAAACAACCAATTTTTAAAACATGTCAAAATGCCTTTATTCCAAGTTTTGTGTTTGTGTAGTTGGATTTTTGCACGATATTCGTTGATATTTGCCACAGTGTTGGCAATCAAGGAAAAAAAAACTCAAAACAAAACAGAAAAATATCCGACAAAAAACAACAACAAAACCCCAAATTGCCCGTTGCATTGTGATTGTGAATAAAGGAACCTCAAAGAAAAAGGTAATCACCTCAGACTGACCTCTTTCATCGGTCATGACCTTCATCACACCTCCCCTCTCTCTTAACACACAGCTCCGCTCGTCTCCTCATGTCACTGAATGTATTCTTTTAAGAATCTGTGCTTCAAAAATCACTAATAACTGATTTGTCAATGTGGAGCCACAAACACAAACTTTCAGAAAAAAAACATTGAACTTCATGGCTGAATCAAGAGCTCTGAGACCTGACACCCTCCATATATTAACACATGAGTGAGGTCAAAGGGTCATATTGCTCCAGAGATACTAGTTTACATAATCAGTGTCACTGCTTGAGGCGCCGGCAACCACATGGAATTAGGAGGGTTAAAGTAGAGGGGAGTTTGGAGGGTCATGCAGTGTTATGGAGTGGACAACAAGAGGTGTTTCGTCATGGAAAATCAAAACACACAGGTACAGCCAAGTCAAGTCGAGCTGATGATACCATGTGGAAAAGCCCCAGGAGTGTCAGGAGGACGGAGCTCCTGTGTCTGACCTGCAGAGTTTTTGCCTCACCTGTTGTGTTGGAGATGCCGGTGTGCAGATCTGAAGTCCCGTCAAAATCTCTGAGGAATAAATGGCAGAAAACACATTTGTTTGACAAGGATTATTATTAGTTTCAAATCATTTCAGACTGATAACTATACACCTGATGTGTATATAAACCTCTGGTAGTGTGAAGATGTTCCTGTTTGATTCAGACGGATATACACGTGTCCATATTAACCTGTGTGTTAAACTGTTGTGTCCTCTGAGGACATAAACAATAGTTACATTAATAAAAGTGCATCATTGTCACAAAGAATTCACCTGTTGGGTTTGCGTGTATAATTACTGTTTGGGTAGAATTTATAAACAACATATTATCCCAGACAAATTTAAGTCAAACTAATTGACTGCTTAAGTTCATCAGTCTCCATGTACTCCAGAACCCAAGATCTTCAGCCTCAAAGTACCAATGATCCTCAGCTGCCAAGAATCCCAGGTCATCAGCCTCTAAGTGCAAGAGAACCTCAACCCCCAAGTGTCAGAGATTCAAAGCTTCCTATTACCCTGGATTCACAGCTTCTAAACACCCCTGAATCTAAGCTTTAAAGAAGTCCAAACTGCTACCCTTCACGCACCGCACAACCCAGCCTCCAAGTGCTCAAGAGCCTTAGTCTCCAAGTATTCCAGATCTTCAGTCTGTTAGTTCCCCCTCTTCTTTATACCTCAGGGCCATCTGCCATGTGTCCCTGAGTGCGTCACCCTGATTTTAACAACTGGTTCATTGTCAGCTAGCCTGCCAACTCATGTTCCTCTTGGATCCCTATTGGTGGTCTGACCAACCCCTGGTTCCTCTGGTTCCTCCTCACCTGTGCATCAGACTCTATATTCCTGTTGGCAGACTGTTCAACCTTCAGCTCTCCTTTGTTGATATAGCTAACTTCTTGTTCCTCATTGGCTATCTGGCCAACATTAGGTTCTTCTGTTACTTCTTGTTTCACCTTGGTGTTCGACTCCTGGTTCCTCTTTCACTACTTTTTTCACCGTGGTGGCCAACTCGTGGTTTTCCTGGGTGTTCCTCAGTCAAACCTGCGACTGGTGCCTTGTACTCCCCCTCTTCAACCCTTAGGTTTCTAAGTCCTTGTTGACACCTGGCCCTTCATCTGCAGTCTGGCAGACTCTGGTCCCTGGTCCCCTAACTAAAGTCTGATGCCTTTGCCTTTTGCCTCATCTGAACTCTGGCTAATATCTCTCCCTGAGCCTCCTTAGCCACCAGTCCTGCTGGTATGATGGGCTTCCAAAGCTCTGACTGTGTGGTCAATCACCTCCTGAACTCTTGTCCCAGTTTGGTCATCCTCCTAGAGAAACAGAACTTTTCCCCCTGCCACATTATCATCTATCTGAGTGTTCTCATTGTGTGCTTACCTGTTGATGTTGTCGTGTGCAGGGGCGACCAGCAGGCAGCAGGATGTCTTGTGCCCGTTGGTGAAGGGTGAGGGGAGGCTGACCGGCGCCTCCTGCAGTCTGCTCCCCTTCAGCTCCTCCCCACAGCTCGGACACTCCTCTGGAACAGAGAAACAGAAGATCTCCTTCTGGCAGTGGCTCAGACGGATCATGCTGCGCTCCATCTCCAGAAGTTAACACCTTAATGTCTGTATTTACTCCTTCAGTCCTTCTTTTACTCCTCAGCTCCTTCTTTGAGGTTCATGTCTACCCATTTCATTTTGCAGTTTTCCTTTTGACTCTGTCCTTACTCCTCTCCTTCCATTGCACCTCCTCTTTAATCAGTTCCTGAGCCTGTCTTCAGTTGCTCTTTTGTGACTCCTTTTCTCCTTTGGTTCCTGTTTTATATCCTCTGTCGCTCCCTTGTCTCTTCAGCTTCCTCTGGTCTCACCACACTTCCTCATTCCCACAGTTGGACCTTTTTTATTCTGTTAACTCCTCAGGTCTGCCTCTCTTTCCCCTCCTTCTCCTCACTGACAGTTTTCTTCCTCTCTCCTCCTCTTTTTTACCCCGCTGTTGTGTTTTTTCTCTTCGCCCCTCCTCCTTCTTACACCTGGTTGCCGGGTAACAGCCTATACAATGACTTCACCTCCGGCCTCCGTCCTATCGTGTTGCAGGATCAGTCTGATCGACAGCAACGTGACCCCAGCTCACCTGCTCCTGATCCAGTCTCAGCAGGTGACCTTCGGACTGTGTTTCCAGCATCGTCATGGAGACAGACGTTGACCTGAGGGGCGGGGCTTGTGTGGCTTTCCAGGATAAATGACTGATTAGCAAACATGATGGAAAGAAAAGTGAAACATGTCAAATAAAGATGCAAAAACAGAAACATTTAACACACTTCAGCCTTTGGTATAAAAGACAGAATTACCATTTATATTTGTGCTGCATGCAGGACCAGGTTTTATACTTAAGAGGCCCCGACAAAGACCAAGAGACCCTTCTCCATTTAGATAAGAGCAATCAAAGAATGGGAGCAAAATGCTTAAATTATTCTTGAAAAAGTTTGAAGCAGAGAGACTTAACCCTCTATGGTCCCATGCCGCTCACAGGCAGCAAGTCCATTTTTGACTTGTCACATCTCCACAGTGCATCCCCGTGAATGATGAAATACTTTGAAAAGGAGGAATGACCATAGGAGATAATTTACAATCCTTCAATTTGTCACACAACTTTCAGGAAGCAATGTTGAAATCCTTTATGCATACTTTTAAAAGGACATAGATAGATAGATGGACAGACAAATAGATACAAAAATAGATAGATAGATAGATAGATAGATAGAAAAGATATCAAGCAATTCTTATTTATTTTTCATTTTTACCAAATAAATTTTACCAAATAAATAAATACATCGGTTGAACCATAATCATCTGTAAAAATTAAACTAAAAAGGGCGCCTGTAGCCATAGTGAAATATCATTCTGTTCTATCTGGTCTACCAAACGACATATGTATCAATACCATCTGATCAATGTGACTCACTAACACATCTTTGCCTACAAGCACAATCCTGTTCTTGTCTGCTAAATTTGAGTCACAGAAAGAGCTGCAATTTGCTTCATTTGAAAAGCCAGTACAGTATTTACACCGAGTTGTACTCCAGGAACAAGTACTAACAGTTAAAGGGGAAATATTATGCAAAAATCAATTTTTGAATCCTTTTGGACACATCTTGGGTATTTGGCCTTCCTCCCAGCCCACAACATGTGAAAGTAGACAACAAAACCTGTATTTAGCAGGCTGCATAAGTGTAATGGTATTCAGTGAACTGCTGAGTCTGTGGATATACAAGCATTGTATTTGCATAAGCCTACCTCGATCAATCAATCAGTCAATCAATCAATCTTTATTTGTATAGCGCCAATTCATAACAAGTGTTATCACAAGACGCTTTACAATAGAGCACAAAGCTCTTCATATTATGGATACACATATATGCATAGATACGTATTACATATATAAAATACACATATACATATATATACAAATATATACATCCAACACCCAACATGAATCCATATAGCCAATCATAAATCCCTCCATCATGGCGGCAAGAAAAAACCTTCTGTTAAGCAGCAGGAAATCTTGAATGTGGACCCCAGTCTCATGATGAACAGCAAATCCACACGATGCTGTGTTGGGTGTGTGGGCAAAGGGAGGGAGGTAAGTGGAGACAAGTGGACTAAAGTAAGAACTAAAGCTAGAGACAGATCAATGGACCAATCATAGACCTGTCGTCATCAAATTTGTTTCTGCTGGAAACAAATTTATTAGAGGTTAGCCTCTTGAGATGCTACAACTCGTTTTCAGGAGGGTCCTCATGTCTGTGTGGTTGTGGTGATAATTTTATAGAAGTATAATCAATGAAAGTCTTACTGAAAATAAGAATTTATGGTAGTGACGAACTCATGAGTGCCCAGACCACAAGTGCATCCCGCTAAGTATAAATGTATTAATGGTAGACCTCTTGAGATGTGACACCTCATTTTCAAGAGGGATCTCATGCCCATGTGGAGTTAGAGATAGTTACTATAGATGTATCAACCATGGATGGGATATCTCTCTATCTGAGTATCCCCACCCCCGGCTTGAGAATTTCTGTGTGAAGTGCTGCCGTTGTTGATTTCACTGTTAGTGAAAGATAGGTGTACACCGTGTCTAGACCCAAAACCTGTCACTGCTCAGTTGTTGGCTGTAAACAGTCACATATATCTTCACATATAAGCTACCAGCCTCAGAGGACCAAAGGGCCCAGTGGATTAATTTTATTTTTGAAGGGAATGAGCAGCTACAGTCGGCTAAAACCTGTATGTGTGTGTCAGTCACTTCACGGCCGACTGCTTCTTCAACTTCAGTCAGTTCAACACAGGACTGGGAACTAGACTTTTCCTTAATCCAGGCTCAGTACCAACACTCCGTCGCTAAACCTGATGATGGAAACGTGAGTATTTTAATGCTGTGTAGTATTTATTTTGCTCATTGCTATGAGATAATGCCAACAGCAAGGTGAAGTGAACCAGAGGTAACTGCACAACATGTTCGTCAATGTTCATGTTATTTGTTGAAAGTCTGAAGGATAAACTTCAGTGTATGAACATTCTTACGTTAGTCAAGAAGTTTAACAGTTGGCTGAATATAATCAGTCCTTTACCCACCACATTACCTCTCTGTTTCTGCTAACGTTAGCCCGGAAGGTAGGCTAAGTTGCAGTTTTGTGCCACTGTGGTGACTAGGCCAAGGTTAGCATCTTGTGCATTAGCCTGTGATATTTGGGCGAAAACGAGCTTCGCTGTTATTTGGTAACCGGCATGAATTTGCGGTTTGTGTGTCTTCAGGAGCGGCAGAGCGCTCTGCTTCTTTTGAGATACGCTGCAGGTCTATCATTAAGTCCCTGTATGTTACTGTGTTGGCCGCTGCTCTGCTAGCATACAAAGGTGACCGCCCTGAAAACCAGCCGTTCTGAACAGAGCGGTTATGTGAGTGTGGAAAGAATGCAGCTGTGCTTTATTCACAGGCTTTTTGGACCAAAGCATGTTACTAACGTTTTATTAAGACAGGACCCATCTTAAACTGCAGAAAAGGAGCAAAATATGAGACCTTTAAAACAGAGATATTGTTTATTTAATTTAATGTAACACAAATACTATTATCAAAGACATGCAAGATGAATTTACTTTCTGACAACGAAACTTGCCATTGGATGAAAACTATAAATAGGATGCCAGTGCACTCTCTATGCAACTATGGGTTAAGGCAATAGAATTAGATTCCTTTAAATATATGTTAAATATGTGTCATTGTTTTTGTGCTTTGTATTAAACCAACTTTGATGTAAAATAAAAGCTGTTCCTTCTTATATCTCAATGTATTCATTCTTAACCCCCATCCTGGCAAAAAATCATGAGTCCTGGAAGTTACACATTTCACATCCAAAAAATGAAGTACAAAAAATAAGAGAAAACAATTCATTAACATCAAAATGAACCCATTGCTCCCTTTTGCACAGTGCAATTACGAAACTGGAAAAAGCCCTTACAACCTGTACGTATGGCTTTTTCTAGCACTGGCAGAAAAAAATGGACTAAGAAATCATAGAGTGCAAGAAGGACAGACAGTTCTCTAGAAAATCAACACACATTTCAGTCAGATAAGAACAGACATTCAGTCTGATCAAAGGAGAATGACAAGAGTTATCAGTGCTACTGATTTATGGGATTATGGGATGCCGCCTGGTGGTTCAGTGGAGTTGCTGTGCTCTCTACCAAACTCTTCTCAGCAGCGTCCTAGAGCCAGGATCGCTCTTACTGTGGATCTAAAAAAAAAAAAAAAAAAAAAAAAGATCTGACCTTACCCTGATGAGCTTCTTTGTTTTCAGCTGTCCTCATGGTTTAACACATTTCCTTGATACACTGAGTCACAAAATTACACAAAATATCTGTACCCTTTAACAACAGTGTACCACACAGGTAGCCTTAGCTTGTTCTCCTTAAAGGGGCGGCGCTGCTGGGAACTCTTTCAGCCGCTTCACTGACTGCTGTCAAGAGCCTGAAACAACCCAACTTCAGAAATACTGAAATATTCCTTTAATCTACAGTTATGGCTCACCTTTTGCAGTGTTATGATCAGTTCATTCTCTAAATTATCAAACTGCCCCCACAATAACCAGAATGAGAAGCCTCAAGATTACTGTGTAAACTGCTGCATGAGCATTTTAGTAAAACATGTCTCTAAAGCCTGTATAAATAATTTTTTTCTGTTTTTTTCCCTCGGTATTTTAACAAATGTAGAAAGTCCTCATTCACTGTTCATATTCTAAACTAGAAAAGCACTCAGAGAGCACAGACCTCCGCCAAGCAGCTTCAGTCCACTTTGGCGAAAATGGTCCTATCTGGCATTGTGAAAGAATCCTAGAAAAAATTCCAGGATCCGGACGGTGATCCAGATCAATCCCAAAATCTGATCATTTTTTCCTTATTCCATTCCACACATTTCCTGAAAATTCCATCCAAATCCGTCCATAACTTTTCAAGTTATCTTGAACACAAACAAACAGACAAACAAACAAACTAACCAACACCGGCAAAAACATAACCTCCTTGGCAGAGGTAAAAATAAGTATGGCCTTTCATTTGCTTTATTATCAAGCACCACAAATATTAGTCCCACATTTATTTTATCTACATATTCAGATTCGTAGACCATAAAAACATACCATTAGCAGTTGGATTCATAATGATATCAGTAGTTAATAACGAAAATCGAATTTCCCGTAATGGTGGTTTTCTTCTGGATGTAGCTCCCTAGCTTTTAAAGATACAACAAATCCGTTGGCACACTTCTGATTCCACAGTGTCTTGGCCATATAATGGTGTTTGTTGTGTGATTATAGCTTCATTTGTTCTCTTCCTATGATGAAAATTCCAAAGGTCCCCTATTTTTTCATATTCTGGATCATAGTATCCGGAATTATTCCATTATCCGGATCAGTCTTTGATATACTGTAGAACCTGTTGGAAACTTGTCTTGTATTTTTTTTCCAAGTGCACTGACCATTATGTGTGAAGTTACATGGACAAATGATGAAAATGGTCCTATCTCGCAATGTTAAAGAATCCTTTAAAAAAAATCCTGGATCCAGACGGTGATCCGGATCACTCCCAAAATTTAATCAGCTTTTCCATATCCCATTTCCGACAATTCCTGAAAATTTCATCCAAATCCGTTCAGAACTTTTCAAGTTATGTTGAACACAAACAAACAAACAAACAAACAGACAGACAGACAGACAGATAAACACAAAAACATAACCTCCTTGGCAGAGGTAATTACTATACTATGCCTTTTAGTGCAGCTCAGCTTCCTTGAAATCTCTCCATAAGAGATACTAAAATGTACAGGTGGCTCCTGAGTGTGAAATCAAACCAGCTGAGTGGAGTTGAAGCATGTTGAGCTAATACACGTGAGCCAAACGGCCCGTAAGTCCATCCCCTCATATCAAGCTTGGATCAGCTTTTAAAGTTTGTTAGCTTCAGCAAAGGTCCAATGCCCTGACCAGCTCCCTCTTTTTCAGGGGACACAGAAGATTACTGTTCTCTGAAACCTCTGAGCTCTTCCTTCTCTATTCTGTTACATTTTCTTTTCTTGGTTTCTTTGTATAAAATTGTTGCACTTTCTATCTGATGTTTGATATTTATTTTTGGTGCTTCAGTTTTTACCTTCCGTTGTCTCTTGGGTGTGGTTTATATAAGCCAATAGCAGGCTTCAACCACTCCCACACACATGCTTTTTTAAACATGTTTTTATGTTCATTAAGTTTCTGTAACTGTGTAAAATAAATACATAAATAAGTAGGTAAATAAATAAATAAAAAACCTATAGCAGTCTTGATGGGTAGAACAAGTGAAGACTTCTCCTCACTCTTAAACTATTACACCCGATTTTGGAGTTGTTTCCCTCACTTATCAGCAGTTTCAGACAATCTAATATGACAAATCAATTATTATTGGATGTAAGGGCTTCTAATTTGATCTATTTTAATGAATAAATACTGTGACCCTTTACAGCTGGGGGCCCAGCCAAATACTCGACCTAAATGTAAAACAGCCTTGAGCTTGAAAAGCACAGATCCTTTTAAAATAAAATCTCAATGCAGCTTTAAAGGCCGTGCTGTCTGTTTGGCTCAGCTGAATTTAGGTCAACACTTTTTCCATCTCAGCTGTCAGCCTGTGTGTGTGTGTGTGGGGTGTGTGTGTGTGTGTGTGTGTGTGATCCGTCCGATCAGGTGTGCTGCAGACAGGTTGACAAAAGGCGTCACGTGTGAAACAAAACCCTTCATCGTGTTTCAGTCATGCATGTGAGCGTTGTTCTGTGAGACCTCACAACAGAGCTGTGTGCATCAAAGTTAGTCTTACATGACGTTAGTTTTCATTTGTACACTTTGTAACTTTATATTTTGTCTCATGAAGTTTACATTAAGAACTTTCAGACTTCAGACTTCTTACAGATGCATGAACACATGACACCAAGGCTGAAATCTTCCTCCAGAATGCTGTGATGGTGGTCTGAGTTTATTGTCATTGTCCTAAAGTGACACAGATTCAATAATTCAATAATAAAACCTCACAGATTCAACAAGGTGCTGGAAATATTCCTCAGAGATGTTGGTCCATATCTCCATGATAGCATCACACAGTTGGCTGAACATCCATAATGAGAGTCTCCTGCTCCACCATATCCCAAAGGTGCTCCGTTGGATTGAGATCTGGTGACTGTGGTGGCCACTGGAGTACAGTGAACTCATTGTCATGTTAAAGAAACCAGTCTGAGATGATCTGAGCTTTGAGACATGGAGCTGCTGAAGTCTCCATCAGAAGATGGTCCACTGTGGTCATAAAGGGATGGACATGGTCTGCAACAATACTCAGGTAGCTGTGGGGGTTAAACCACGATCAGTTGCTCTGTGACGCCATTTAACCACCAGCAGCAGACTGAACCACTGATCCAAGGCAGGATGGATCCATGCTTTCATGATGTTCACACCAAATTCTGACCCTACTATCTGAATATGGAACAGAACTCCAGACTCTTTAGGCCAGGAGACATTTTAACAATCTTCTATTGTCACATTTTGTTGAGCCCGTCTTAATTGCTGCCTCGGTCTCCTGTTCTTAGCTGACAGAAGTGGCACCCGGTGTGATCCTCTGATGCTGTGGCCCATCTGCTTCAAGACTGGATGAGGTCCTCTGCATACCTTGGTTATATGAAGCTGTTATTTGTCTTTCTATTATCTCCAGACACTCTGACCATTCTCCTCTGACCTTTGGCATCAACAAGGTACTTTGACCCAGAGAAATGTTACCAACTGGATATTTATTTTCTCTTTTTCTCAACCATTCTCCATAAACCCAGAGACGTTGCATATGAAAATCCCAGTAGATAAGCTCTGAACACAATTTCACATTCAAAGCCACTTAGATCACCTTTGTTTTCCTTTCTGAAGCTCTGAGCTTCAGCAGTTTGGTGAGCCTGGCCTCACTTTCCTATTTTAACATATTTCTTTGACCCACACAGAGGTCTTCTGATAAAAATGATTCAGTCCTCTAAGCATTATGATTATTACTTTAGTCTATTCACCCATTTTCTCCTTTTTGCTCGAGTTCTCTCCCCATAAGCAGGTAATTTGTATTTCTCCAGCTTAATTACTTACATTAAATTTATTTATTTTTGCCCACATCTTTCTCTAGTACATCTCCTGCTGCAGTTGACTAATGTCTGGTCCATTGTTAATCGATAATTCACAAAAATATTATGGCTCTGGTTCTGAAATTAATATTCAGCTATCAAATCAGCTGATCCATGTGTGGGTGAGGATTATTGTTAATGTATAAAAAACGCAGTGATCCAAAAATTTAAAATAGAGAGAGACAAATAACACCAACAACATCAGCTGCAAAAAGTTATAAACATGACATCTATAAAGGCTCATATTTAATAAAAGAGATAAATCCCTTCAAATAAATGAACAGGAGATCAGTGAACGCCTTCCTCTTTTATTTCTCTGCATACAGGTGATCAGATGAAACACTAAATTTAAGCTACTCCTCCTTCAAGGGGGGATCTGAAGTTGTGGTGGCTTGCTGGTTCAAACCCAATGTGAGTCAGTGCCTGTCTGTGTGGAGCTTGCCTGTTCTCCCTGTGCATGCATGGGTTCTTTCTAACCACTCCAGCTTCCTCCCACAGACCAAAAACATGCTCATTAGGTTTACTGGTGACTCTAAATTGCCCTGTGTGAATCATCTGTCTCTCTGTGTGGCCCTGCAACTGGCTGGTAGTTTGTCTAGGATGTACCCTACCCTGTATCCTCTCAAGGGATAAGCAGTATAGGTAGTGGATGGATGAATGTGAAATATGACAAAAACTGATTTTGTTTTGTTTGTGTCTCAGGCCGAGGAGATGTGAGAGCAGACCTGGGGGACTGAGGAGAGGGGGGCAGTCATGCACATGCACAACACAGCAGTTGGCCCTCGTGTGGGACCACCCTCAGAAAGGGTTTCAAAATGGTGACCTTCACTCTTTGTCTTAATGGGTGACAATGAATGAAAATCCTCAAGCTCACCCTCCCAGAACTACACACACCTCAATATAAAGAGATATAGCTTTATTTTAAACCTGAAACAGCACTGGACTAATTTATACAGTCGACAGCTGTTGAGATTTGGCTCTGATTTTTAAAAAGACTGAATATTTCATGATTATACTGTATAAGATAAGAAAAGATAAGATAGAACTTTATTTATCCCGTGGGAGAACTCCCTCAGGGAAGTTGAGATTCCGGCAGCAGTGTACAGTACACATGTATAAAAGAATATATATATATATATATATATATATATATATATATATATAAATATGTATATATGTATATATATATATATATATTAAGAAATCTGAATAATAACTATATAATTAAAAAAATAAAAATAAAAATATGTCTACCAACTGGCTACTATACTGCTCTGTCTTACTGTTACTCCTCCTCCCCCGAGGTGAGGAGTTTTTCATTTTAATTTGATGTTATGTAAATTTTAATTGTGTCTGAAAACGGTTTTCCTCTCCTGTATCTCCTGAGTGACTGAACGCTCAAAGCCCTGCTGTGCTCCTCAGTAGGAACCTTCCTCCTCTGACGTCAGTTCTCAGACGGACCTGGTTCACCGGAGCACCAACGTGTCAACTTGGACAGCCGTCATTTCTGAAGCTCCTCGTGAGGATGAGCACCAAACAGGTGACCTGCAGGTGAGACTTTGTCCTGTTTTGTCCCACCTGTGTGTCTGTCTCCTACCTGTCCGTCTCTTGGTCTCGCGCTCTGTCCTCTGGCTGAACCCGTTAGCCTCGTGCTAATGTTTTTAGCCGTTAGCTGCTAGCTGTTAGCTTGTGTCCCGCTGCCCTTTTAGTTTGGATGAAGTTAAATCTCAGTCACAGAAACTTAAATCTACGAGGCCTCAGTGTGAGCTTCGTCTGAATGATTCTGATGAGGAAACACCTGAGCCTCATGGAGTCAGAGATCAGACTCAGTCAGTCAGAAACACAAAGGCTAAAATAAAAGTCACACGGATATGAACTTGTGTTTATTTGTGTTTGTGTGTTTACCAGTAGATGTACTCAGCACTAAGAATAAAGCCACATGTTTATCTTTAAATATCCTAAAATAATCAACCACACATTGAAGACAGACATGTACAAACAGCAGCAGCAAATGACCCTTTAAATAATTCAGGTTATTTATGATTATGATCAGAGTTGTTCTGTTAACTCTACAATAAACATCCCTTTAGCTCTGATTTAGACAGATAACTAACCTGTGTGTTGTCAGCTCTCAGCCAATCACTAGGGATGGGAATCAGATAAAATAGCAAAAGGGTCAAAGAATCAATATCATTAGTTTTTTTGCTTCCCTCATTAATTCTTTCAACAAGGATCTGGTTGCCTTGCAAATCAGGATCAAAACCAGAAGTGGTATTTAATGCTGAGTACACTAACACATACAAGGAAAATGACTTGGTAAATTGGTGCAAAGATTATCAACATATAGTAAGAATAAGAAATGTTTGCAGAAGTAAAAGAAAGTCTAGAAATTGGCAGAAAATAGTGCAAATGGAATCAAGTATTGCTGTGGAAATACAGACTTGCAACCCTGTATTATTCCATTATTTAGTATTTTCAATAAAAGAAACTCCTAAAGCAGTATTTGGTTCAAGATCCTTCATTTTTCATTTCATTTTATTGCCATTATAGTAGATACAAGAAAATTAGAGCTGGACGACATGGCCTACAAATAAAATCCCATTTTTCCCCCCCACAACACTTGATTTACAATTTTAGGAGATTTTTAGTAGCAAACATACAAACAAACAAATGAAAAAAACTCCAAGTAACACTAAAATGACGTGAATCAAGTTTTGCCTTAATGTTATCAAAAGTGTGTTTCATAAAATGTTAATTACATAGTTCAAACGTAGGCTTGTTTGTCTCCATGAACACTGAAAGCTGAGATACTTTCACAGAATTTTAACATGAAAATCTCAGATCAGTATTTAATCTAATTTTAAAAAATATATATATATATATATATATATATATATATATACATACATATATATATATATATACAGGCCTAAACATGTGCTCTTGCAAAACCTGGCAGGGCCTATTATCATGAAACTTCACATTTTCAGGATTTTTATTTTCAGACATTGCAAAACTTACAACTGGATGAAGTCAAGAAAAAAAAATCTCAATTTTTAATTTTTAAATCTTTTGCAGAAAATAATTCACGTTAATTGATCATAGCTATATTGCCCAGCCTTCAAGAAAATTTTAATAAAAGGTTGAAAAACTAACAGTGAGAAGGTTTGGCTCAATATTTCTAAACATGATGCTTATTGGACAACATCCAGCTGATTTTAGGCAAACATGTAAACACTGACAACATGATGAAACATTTCTCTTTGCATTTCTTAGTTTTTTTGACCCAGAATACTCTAGATCTGGTATTTTATGCTGAAACTCCACAGAAATTGATAATGAATTGGAGCAATAAGCAGTATACCAATTCCCATCCCTACCAATCACACAGCAGTGTTTCTGTTACCACGGTAACAGGGGTGCAAATGTTGTGAACCCCTGTGTCCCTCTCAGTGCAGCAGGTGTAACAGGTGTGTTTTATTTTGACAGGTACTTCCTGCACGGTGTGTGCAGGGAGGGGAGTCGCTGCATGTTCTCTCACGACCCATCGAGCAGCAAACCGTCCACCATCTGCAAGTTCTACCAGAGAGGAGTGTGCGCCTACGGAGACCGCTGCAGGTAACACTCACCAGCTCGAATTACATAGATAATAATGAGCAACACTGGTGTGGTGTGAGGGTGTTTTCTTGTTACACTTTGGGCCCCTTATGGCCCTTTTCCACCAGCCCGCCTAAGCCCTACTCTACTCGGCTCTACCTGGTTTGCGTTGCGTTTCCACCGGCACAGTACCTCCTAAAACAAACCAGTTTTAGTACCTACTCTGCTCTGGTTCTAAGCGAGCTGAGTCGACACTAAAAGGTGACATCGACCGACTGCCAGCTACTGATTGGTCAGAGAATGTCGTCACCGATGAGTCATGAGCGCAATGCCCAAAACAGGACTGCAGTACATACACTTTGTTACCTTATGGCAATAACTTGCTGCCATCACAATGTTAAACACAGGACTTTATCATTACGAGCTAGCTAACAAGCTAGCGGTAGCTTCCATTAGCTTACCCTCATACGTCTTTTCTTTGCAGCCCGATTGCTCTCGATTGTCCTCGGCTTTAATCTGTTGTATAGCTTCCAAAACTCTCGTGTACTTCTCAAGGGTATTTCTTCTCGCCGCCTGCAGCCTTCTTCTGCTTTCCTCTTTGTAACAAAAAGCCACAGACCAAGCAGCAAGTATACTATTGCCTCCAAGTCCTCCATTGTTTTGGCTGTTGTGTCGCGCTCAAAATGACATGAACGCAGTGTCGCCCAGCTGTTTCACGGCGACCTCGCCCCCGCTGGGCAGGGGACCAGGCTGGTGGAAAAACAGCCCAAAGCAAGTAGAGTAGAGCCGGGTAGAGTCGGAGAAAGCCGAGCCGAGTAGAGTAGGGCTAATGGAAAAGGGCTATTAGTCTCACCTGAGCATGGTTTAACCCCACAGTCTACCTGAGTGTTGTTACTGACCATGCCCTTTGGTTTATGACCACAGTGGACCATCTTCTGATGGAGACTTCCAGAAGGATAGCTCTCCATCTCACAAAGCTCAGATCACGAAAAAAAATCCTTGGGATATGTGTTATAACGACTTTGAAGAACAAACTCTCGCCAAAACACGTCAGAAGTGTAGTGAAAATATCCTTTCACTGTTGTTTGTTCTCCTATAAATAAAGAGATCTGGCTAAGATGTGATAAAATTGCTATGAAGCTGTTAGCATCTATGCTAATCTCTGTATGAGCAGTCACCTCCTGCTGTCATCTTGCTTGTAGCTCCCACCTTTTCGTTGTGAAGGACTCTGATTGGGTTTCATGCACAGTTTTTGTTGGTTGTACCTTGGCAAGATGGATCTGTGAGATTACAGAGATTGAATCAGGAGGATCCAGCTGCACTGCAAGGTTACAAAGGTATTACTGATATACACCACTGGTCAAAAGTTTTAGAAAACCTTCCAGTCTTCAGTAGTCCAGTGGTGGTGTTTTGTAGCCCAGGCAAGCCTCTTTGTCTTATTCTGACGTCTTGCTGCAGCTCGTCCTGTTAAACCTGCAGCTCGAAGTCTTCTCTTCACAGCTGAAACTGAGACTTGTCTACTACGACCACTATTAAGCTGTGCTTGAAGCTGTTTTCCTGTGAGCTGCCTGTCACACAAACTGTTAACTCTTAGAAACTTGTCCTCTGGTTTAGTCGTGGCTTTGGGTCTGCCAGACCTCTTCCTGTCAGAGTTTCCCCAGTTTCTGAGTGCCATTTGATGATAGGAAAACTGTCCTCACTGACACCTGGACTTTCTTTGCAGCTTATCTGTAAGAAAGACCTACATTTTTAAGTGTTATGATGGCCTGTTCCTCTTCCATTGTTGTCTTTTTTTGCCATTTTTGTAGCAACACATGACTTTCTGCAGTACAATGCTGTTCAGCTGATGCTCACAAGGGTATGGTACCACAGGGTATGCTTTAATGCAGACAGAGGGGGCTGTGAGCATTAAAGACAAGTTGGAACACCTGTAGGAATTAGTAGAGCCAGCTTTCAAGGCTTAATCAACCTTCGTTGCTGCAGAACAGCTTTAAATTGATAACTCATTTCATGTTCCCTGAAAGAGGCCTTTTTGTTTAATTCTGAAATGTATATAATTTTTCAGTTTTGAGTAACCTGACCTTTTCTTTTAAGCTATGGCAGTACAGCACTTACCTTTGTGACACTTCAAGCTATTCATTGGACTTGCACAACTTGAGTTGCAATAAATAACTGGAAAAATTGGGGTGTTCTAAAACTTTTGACCAGTAGTAGTATAAAGTTAAAATATCAGCAGATACTTTTATATCTGTCAATACCAGGATTTGGCCTGCAAAGCAGTTATGTGCAGATACTGGTATCATACCAAAAATACTATGAAAAAAGTTGATATAAATGTAATTAAAGAGCACAGGCCTGCAGGCATCGTGTTTATCAGTGATGGAGTATTGTGCCTCCATTTTATGCTGCTGTCGGAGCACAGGTCGCTGATCAGATTATTTGTCTAGTCAGTCAGAATCATCTGTCACCTCTCCAGTGATGGTCTGCGGGTGGTGTTGTGTTTAATTATGTCTAATTGTTGCTTCACTTTCATTCAGCAGACTTGGTTGTGGCGCCACGTCTTCTTACCCAGGGCATTGTGGGTATTGTAGTCCGTAGTGGGCTTTACACTTGTCTTTAATGAAAAGAGGACAGGCTGAATGTCCCACAGCTCTATAGACAGTGAAGGCCTTTTGTTGTGTGTCAGACACTCAGCTAACTCTGACAGTGTTAGCAGCACAGTTAATATTTAGCAGTAAAGCTAGTTCACCTGGAGCAGCACAGCTCCTGCTGAGTGTGCTTCAAAGAGAGAAGAGGCCAGTGTTCATTTTGACAGCACTTTTTAGTTTTGTTTTATAGTCTTTTGCCTACAAGATCCTTTAGTTTTAATTAGTCTTCTGAATTGTTTAAATTTTAGTCTAGTTTTAGTTGATGAAATTTCACAACATTTTAGTCGATGAAATTTACTGTAAATTTAGTTGACTAAAATATGAAGTGTAAAGGGTAAGGCATTTTTTATGTCTCCTTGAATTTCTGAAGTCATGTTTCACACTTGGATAAGATCAAACATCTAATAATCCTTTACTGAATGCTAGTAAAGTCTGAATGTATAAATGAACAGAAACAAATTGAACTTTTGTGTGAAATGCAGTCACCTTTATTTAGGCTACCTGGCAGAGCATCTCAGTTACAATACCAGAACTGACAACAAACAGTGAACCTGCTCTACATGAATATATCAATTCATAAAGAGAGGAGCTCTGATTGGATCGCTCCACAACTTATCCCACCACCACCAAGCTAAGGCAGCTGTGTTTGGATATATTTCTAACTTGTCTCTACTTTCTACACGACCACATTAGGTCTGACTGGATTAAGTCTCTTCCAAACATTTTAGTCCAGTATTTATTTGTTGATGAAAAATGTCGGTTAATTTAGTTTGAGTTTTTGTCCATGTGCACTTGTTTTTATTAGTTACTGTCTAGTTTTGGTCAGGGGGAAAAGGTTGTTGATGAAACCTATGACGAAAATAATTAGTCAACAAAATGAACCGTGGAGGAGGGAGAGACTTCACAGAGGAAAAGGTTGGGAACCACAGTCCTACATGATGAACTGCAGAGATCCCTTTTCCTGCTCTTCTCTCTGAATTGTCCATTGGTGACACACAGATATCAGTGGCATTAAGACATACGGACATGATCGGTTAGGACGACCATACAGACACGAAGAGAAGTCAGAAGAAGTGTGTACACAGGCACAGACTGGAATAATGATCTGCTGACCCCACTCCTGCTGAATCAAAGTGTCTTCCAGTTGAGCTGTCTTATCAGAATCTTCCTTCTGTTGTGTTTTATGCTGTTTATGTGCAAACTGTCCCTTAGGGGTATCTCACAAATAAGCGGAGGCACCGAAGTTACCATGTAGATTTATTCTGTGCAGCTAGCCTGCTCCAGACCAGGGTAACAGGCAGGCTTAATTAATCCTGCTATTCAGTCAGCAGCTCATCTAAAAACAGCATGTTTCTTACAGTTATAGTAATGATAATGACTGTAAGAGGTATAGGAATCTAATTAATACAAATAGTTTTGTTTAGCTTTTTAATGACAAGGAGAAATAATCTGAGAGATTCTGAAGACTTTGAATGATACTGTTATTAGAGTGGGAATATTGGTAGGCTTCTGTCAGTAAGATGAATTGTATACTGTTGTAGCTGTGAGATGATTACATGCCAAACGAAGCTGAAAAGGTGTTTTCAGTCAATCAGTCATCAATATGATATACAAGATCCGTTTTCTCCCTCACAGTAACACACTCTTACCAAGATGACATACTTAACTTGTTGCCAATTTGTCAGAGAAAGCAATTAAATACAAAATGTCATGCCTTAAATGAAAAGGAGCAAAAAGAACAAAAATATGATCTGTCCTTGTTTTACACCAATTAACATAGTACAATTTAAAACACAAAACTTTAAATAAAGTAGCTACACGCTAAAGAAGCAAAAATAAAAAAAAAAGCATTCTTCTTTTTAATTGCAACAATCATTCATAAAATAACAATTATCTTTAAAAAAAGGTCCTTTTGAAGATTTATTCAAGGATATTAGTTCAATCTATATTTTTGTCTTGCCAAACAGCATATTAAAATATTCTGGAATTGAGAAAAAACAGGTTGTACAGTAAGACAAATGTATGATCTTCGAAGCTTTTAAATCTTTTAGACTGATTTTATGATACACAAATACATTTTAAGTTCTTAAAATGGTCCAAATGCCAGAAAGTTCTGTTTAGTATATAGTTTCATTCACCATTTATCCTATAATTTCATCTGAATAGTGTTTTCCCCGCTGGTTAGAACTTATTTGTGTCTTTCAACAAGATGAATGGATTGTAATAAATTTAAGTGGTGTAATTAAAAAATGAAGGGTCAGAAGGGTCAAGCTTGGCTTTAGTTGGTTATCCTGGAGATCTAAATTCCACTGTGGTGAAAAACTTCTCAAGAGTTTGACATTTCCTTGCCGTATATCTATGCCATATACTCAAGTGTTTTTTTTTTTTTCTTTTGGTCTGCAGGTATGACCACGTCAAACTATTTAAGGGCGGGGGCGGAGCTTCAGAGAACTATGCAGGTGCAGGTGCAGGTGCAGGTGCAGGTGGGCCTGGGGGCGGCGCTCCAGTCAGAGGCGGAGCCAAGAAGACAGTGGTCCTCAGAGACAGAGGTGATACACAGCTGAAGTCCTAAATAGACATTTTCTCAGAGTGTCCTAACATTTTCTCGGACTTGTCTCAATCTGTCTGTCTGTCCGTCTGCCTCTCAGTCTTGGGTGCAGACAGTGTGTTCAGGGGTCCGGCTGAGAGTTTAAGCTCAGGACTCGCAGCAGCAGCACCTCCTCAGTCGTACGTAGACGCCATCAGAACGGGTCTGGAGTCCTCGGCACAGGAACAAGGTCGGTCCTGTCAGATACCCTCGTCTGATTGGCTGCTTGTCGTCTGTCATCAACAGTGAATAATGTAGATCGCCAAAATAAGTGCAAGTAACATTCAGAGTGTTTCACTATTTAATTTTTGACTCTGCAGCCTCTCCGTCAGTGGGCGGAGCCTACCAGGACCTCCCCCCGCTGTGTCCCTATGCAGCAGCGGGACACTGTTTCTACGAGGAGAACTGCACGTATCTCCACGGTGAACGCTGCGATGTGTGCGGGCTGCAGGTGCTACATCCCCACGACACGGAGCAGAGGAGAGCGCACGAAAAGGTGTGAACGCCTCTTCACTTTAAATGATTTTGATCAGTCATGTTCGCTTTTTATTTTATATATTTTATTTTTTATTTTTATTTATTTTACATTTATATTTTTGTTTATATCTGTCTTTTTTATATGTATTTCTTTCTCCTTTTTGAAACTGCTATTTGAATCATAATTTCCCTGAGGGAGTTTCCCAAAAGCATTAATAATGTTCTATCTAATCTAATCTAATCTAATCTTTGCAATGTGATAACTCTCGAGTGTTGAAATGAAATCTGAATCCATAACGTTTCAAGTCTCCATGTCTCAGAATTATCCAGAAATGATTCCTTTCCCTTTTTAAATATTACGCCCTGTTAAAGGAGGTCATTTATCTGTTTTTCTGCTAAAATGTTGTTGAACATTATATGATTGGTTGGCTTTCTTTATAAGTTTCATGTGAAGAGTAGCCAGATCCCAACGATAGTCTGTTTGGTAATTTTATATTTTAGTGAGAAGTTAGTTTTGATGAAGTTGTATAAATACAAACAGAAATCAATGATTTACAAATAATTTTGAACTAGAACACTCCAAGACAAGATATTTAATATTCAGGCTTATAATTTGTATATATATATATATATTTTTTTGCAAATATTCACTCATTTTGAATTTGATGCCTACAATACGTTCCAAAAAAGCTGGGACAGGGGCATGTTTCCCACAGTCAGGGTTCCCAAGCGTCCTGGAAAACTTGGAAAATGAGAAAAAAGTAAAATGCCCTGGAAAAGTTTGAATTGTCCTGGAATATTATTTATCCTCCCCCTGCTTCTCTCTACCTTGTTCGTAAACACAAATGGGTTAAAAATGTGCGCATAGCCTATGTATGTATGTATGTATGTATGTAAAATACATAGAATATAAAAGATATGAAAAAGCTAAGGTATGAAGGTGGTTATGTGACACTGGAATCTGTGGGTGTGATTGTGCTATTCTATGATAAATTTGTCATAATTTCTAAAAATAGCAGAGATTATTTCATAGATCTGTTGCAGCCATAGACTTCACATCTTGTAAATCAGACCTCTGGGGCGGGAGAGGCATAAACAGAGCATCTGGGTAAATGTACAAAATATAACAAGCAGGGACGTCCATGAAAAAGATGGATGGCAGCATGTTGCTCAACCTGTATGTACCTTTCAGCATTAATGATGCCTTCACAGATGTGCAGGTTACCCATGCCATGGGCACTAACATCCCCCCATACCATCACAGATGCTGTCTTTTGACCTTTGCTCTGGTAACAGTCTGGATGGTCCTTTTCCTCTTTAGCCCAGAGGACACCACATCCATGATGTCCAAAAACAGTCTGAAATGTGGACTCAGACCACAGCAGACTTTTCCACTTTGCCTCAGTCCATCTCAGATGAGCTCGGTCCAGAGAAGCCGGCGGTGTTTCTGGGTGTTGTTGGTATTTGGCTTTGTCTTTGCATGGTAGAGTTTGACCTTGACCCTTGTAGATGTAGAGATGAACTGTGTTAACTGATGATGGTTTTCTGAAGTGTTTCTGAGCCCACGTGCTGATATCCTTTACAGGATGATGCTGCTTTATAAAGCAGTGCTGCCTGAAGGATCAGAGGTCACAGGCAGTCAGTCATGGTATTTAGCTGCTTATGTGCAGAGATTTCTCTGGATTCTCTGAATCTGTTGATGAAATTATTGACTGAAGCTGATCAAATCCCTAAATGCCTTCCAACTGTGCATTGATAACCATTGTTCTCAAACTCTTGGACTATTTGTTATCTCAGTTGTTCACAAAGTGGTGAGACTCGCCTCATCCTTACTTGCAAACGACTGAGCCTTTCAGGGATGCTCCTTTTTTACTTTTTACAGATAACCTGTCCACCTGTTGAACGTTCCAAACGGGTGTTTTCTGAGCATTTCTGAACTTGCCCAGTCTTTTGTTGCCCCTGCCTCAGCCTTCTTTGGAATATGTTGCAGGCAACAAAATTAAAGGCGAGAAAAACTGCAAACAAACAATAAAAAGTATCAGTTTAAACATTACATATCTGTCTTTATAGTGTGGTATTTAATTGAATATTGTTAAAAAAAGAACTAAATTTGCAAATCATTCTGTTTTCATTCATGTTTTACCCAATGTCCCAACTTCATTGAACCAGGGTTTGTATTATCAATTCCTCTTTTCTGTAAAAAAAAAAGCCTGTCCCAGCTGACATTGGGTATGAGAGGCGGGGTTCACCCGGAACTGGTCACCAGTCAATCACAGGACCACATAAAGAGACAGACAACCATTCACACACACACACATCTACTGGCAATGTAGTGTCACTGATTAACCTGACAACCATGTGTTTGCTTTGTGGGAGGATACTAGAGTATCTGTAAAAAACCCACACATGCACCAGGGGATCACACAAATCCCCCACAGAAGGGTCCTGACCTAATCAGGAAATCAAACCAGCAACCGTCTTGCTGTGAGGCAGGCGTACTAACCTGCTGGCCACCATGCTGCCCCACCAAGCGTAAATAATTTCTGTTATATTAGGCACATCTTAACAGCAGTTAGAGCACGTGCCTCACAGCAATAAGGTTGCTGGTTCGATCCTCTTTCTGTGTGAAGTTTACGTGTTCTCCCATGCATGCATGGGTTCTCTCAGGGCACTCCAGCTTCCTACCACAGACCAAAAACCTGCTCTTTAGTTTGATTGGTGACTCCAAATTGCCCTTAGGTATGAGTGTGAGCATCAATGGTTGTCAGTCTCTCTATGTTGCCCTGTGATTGGCTGGCGACCAGTTCAGTGCTGCAGGTGAAGAGGGTGGAGGTTAGCTTTATCGATACAAATCAAGAACATTTTCTTCTCTGGCTAATTCGATATCCATGAATAAGACCTGTGTGTGAAAATGTGCGTCTGAAGTCATGCAGCAGTAACGTCCGTCTGTCTGTCTGCAGATGTGTATGCTGGCCTTTGAAGCAGACATGGAGAAGGCGTTTGCAGCCCAGCTCAGCCAGGATAAGGTGGGTGAAGTCCGTCACTGAGTCTGTTAATGGTTCATGTAAGTCTCCAACCAGAGACCTGCATCAGGTGTTAATGATATCAATGATGGAGCAAACTTTTCAACTCCAGTGACAAAGATGCTGCTGAGTCATGAAAGGCAACAACACTGGGATTACTCAAACCCCCTGAACCCTGTTAACCTTGCACAACAGCTGGAACCTCCTGATTAAGCGTCTGTAATCAGGCAGATCCCTCTGTCAAGATCCTATCAATAGTGATTGTGCTCGGCCCAAAGCAGCACGGCCCAATCAGAGCCCTATAGAGCAGAAGAGGTGGAGCTACAGGTGAGACGACAGCAGGAAGTGGCTGCTCCCACAGACGTTAGCATCTGTGCTAACAGCTACATTAGCAGCTTTATCAGACCTGAACCACATTTCTTTATTACAGTTTTTTCCAATTGCTAAAACACAATTTTCTTGTCTGGTTTAGATTAGATTATATCAGACAGAACTTAATAAATCCCTTTGGGAAGCTCCCTCAGGGAAATTAGGATTCCAGTGCCAGTTTGAAAAGTAGATAAATAGATGTATAAAAAAGATTGATATAAATAAATATAGATTAAAACAAATATTAATAATAAAGATATGGCTAATATGGCCCAATGTTGGCTCTTGATTTAAAAAAAAAAAAAACACTTAATTGAATTAAAAATAAGTATAAAATCTTTTTCAGTTTAAATATACTTTTTATTCAGCTCTGTAATTATTTTGATAAACTATTTTATTTTCATTTTAGATTGGAGTTATTTAGATACGAGGGATTCAATAATTAAGATTCCAGTGGCATTGTATAGAACACAGGGTAAAAAAGGACACAGGATATCAAAAAGTGAAAAAAAATGGTGATATAAATAATAATAATCTAAAATATGGCTACAGGCTGGCTACTGCTCCTTCCCGTCCTCTGTCTTCCTGTTACTCCTCCTCTCTCTTTTTATCATAATACTTAACACAATTCACAAAACCACACACCCAAATTGCAAAATACCTCGTATATCCTGCCAAATGAAGCACTGCAGCCAAACGTGACTTTATGTGAGATTGTTGTGTCTTATGCAGAGAAACGTCTTCAGTTTTGAATTGCAAACTGTGTGTAAAGCAGAAAATGTGTTTAGAGCTTTGGAGACTTGAGAAGAGGTTCTACTCTTCGTGTCAGTTTAAATAATGGTACTGTGGCTGGTTTGATCAAAATACTTGATTAAACACAAAACCACACACCCAAACTGCAAAATGCCTCATATATATCCTGCCAAATGAAGCACTGCAGCCAAAACTGCCTATAGCATTATCAAAGTCAGACTTCAGCACCAGATGGCACACACTTCACTCATATGACCAGATTTTTGTCTAACCAAGCACACACTGTTGGGCAGAATGAAAAGCACTCTCATCTTCAGTGTGCTTTTCCATAATAATAAAAAAAGTTCAAATTGTAGAAAAGTCTTCAGATTGTTCACATGCACAGAAATATTTGCAGATACACACACGCTGTTGAAACATTTATTTTCTATTTTTCACCCAACAAGTCAGTGCATCATATGCACATCAGATATATTTACATTGGAGTGAACAAAATATGCTTGGAAAACAGTACACTGAAAAAGAAAATTGCAGAAAAAGTGTGCAGAAAAAATATATTGCAAAAAAAGAGGATAATAAAATAATTAGGCAGCAGTGTTTCGAAAAGGCAAACATGACTTTATGTCAGATCACTGTGTCTTATGCAGAGAACAGTGTTCAGTGCATTTACAGTAAAAAGTGCCGTTCTGAACTGCAAAATGTGTTTAAAGCAGAAAATGTCTTTACAGTCTTGAGACTTGAGAAAAGGTTCTGCTCTTCGTGTCAGTTTAAATAATGGTGCTATGCATGTCATTTTAGTGCGTTAGCAAGTGGAAAAAACTGTAGAGATGAAGAACAAAATGAACTAAAAGCCTTTCTCAATATTAACGATACTTTAACTCCACTTCTGACATGTTTTGGCGAGAGTATACAACGCAGCAGTAGCGTCCGCCTATTGTCTGACTGACCGAAGTGAATGTGATTGACAGCAGCTTATTTTGCAGGCAGTGATACCACTGTAGTCGAGCACCCTGGTGGAAAGATGCCCTCAGCACAGAGTTAATTTTGACAGCACTTTTTAATTTGGTTGTAGTATTTTGCCTAAAATATCTTTTAGTTTCAGTCATAATTTAGTCATCTAAACTGTTGTAATTTTAGTCTAGTTTTAGTTGATGAATTTCACAACATTTTAGTCGATGAAATCTACTGTAAATCTAGTCGACTAAAGTATGAAAAGTAAAGGGTAAGGCATTTTTTATGTTTCCTTGAATTTCTGAAGTCATGATTTACACTTGGATAAAATGAAACATCTAATAACCCTTTATTGAATGCTAGTAAAGTGAAATGAACAGAAACAAATTGAACTTTTGTGTGAAATGCAGTCACCTTTATTTAGGCTACCTGGCAGAGCATCTCAGTTACAATACCAGAACTGACAACAAACAGTGAACCTGCTCTACATGAATATATCAATTCATAAAGAGAGGAGCTCTGATTGGATCGCTCCACAACTTATCCCACCACCACCAAGCTAAGGCAGCTGTGGTTGGATGTCCCTCTTAACTCATCCAACCTTTCCACACAACCAAAGTAGCTGTGATTGGATATATTCCTAACTTGTCCTTACTTTCTACATGACGGCCACGCTCCAAGTGCTCACAGTTGAAAACAGTTCAGCTTCTGAGAGAGCGCCGTGGGGCGAGATATTCTGCTGTTCGCTTTGTAAAAAACAACGGCTGAGGTGAAAAAGAGCTGCTTCATGTTCTCATGGGAATTTTCCTCTGGGCTCCAGCTTCTATCAGTGGTAGGAAAAGATTTCTTGACTTTTTTTGGTGATATTTAGGTGAATTAAAGAAAATACAAAGCACATGGAGCAATTTTAAACAGCTTTACGGGTGTAACTGAGAGCAAAGACGTCAGACCTTGTTACCTGGCAGCATTAGTGCTTACAAGACACTCAGAGAAGAAGAGCGCTCGTAGTGGATGCAGGCCCAAAATACTGATCTATAGGCTCTTATGAGTCACAGCCTCAGATGTTTGGATTCTGATTGTGTTGTTTGTCGACAGTAACCTTGACTGTTGCTGCTTCGTTCAGGTGTGCTCCATCTGTATGGAGGTGGTGGTGCAGAAGGCAAACCCGTCAGATCGCAGGTTCGGCATCCTGTCCTCCTGCTGTCACACCTTCTGTCTGGCCTGCATCAGACAGTGGCGCTGCACCAGGAACTTCAGCAACAAGATCATCAAGTAAGAGTCTAAAAACACTAAACTGAATTAAAAATAAGCGAATGAGATTTTTTTTCAGTTTAAATATACCTTTGATTCAGCTCTGTAATTATTTTAATGAAATAAGTTGTTTTAATTTAATATTCGATTAGATTAGATTTAGATAGAACTTTATTAATCCCTTGGGAAGAGTCTTTAAGGGATATTAAGTTTCCAGTAGCATTGTATGGTACACAGGTATAAAAAGAACACCGGATTTCATAATGTAAAAACAATTAGCAAATATAAATAAAACAATATAAATAAATCTAAATAATAAATAAGTACATGAAATAACAAATATGGCTACAGGCTGTTTACTGCTCCCTCTCATCCTCTGTCTTCCTGTTAGTCCTCCTCCCAGTGAGGAGTTGTACAGTCTGATGGCCTGAGGGACAAAAGAGTTTCTCAGTCTGTTTGTCTTGCACTTTTTTACTCTTAAATATATTTATATATGATGTGTCATTTTTTTCAGTTGCAGAACTAATATTTTTAGATTCAAGTCTTATCATTTTGGTTTCAGGTTTCTTTTTTTTTTTTTTTCAATCTTTATTTTTAAATTACAGCACTTTAGCCTGGATTTAGCTCCACACATTCACACCCACATTCACTCACTGATGGTTGAAATTTTTAAATAATTTATCCATCAGTATTAGCCAACACATCCACGTCAGTGTCATTTACATGACACTGACGCAGCAGTGGGAGCAACCTTTAAGTGTTTCGCCCAAGGACACATGGACATGTGTCAGTCAGAGCTCTGTCTCCTTGTCTCTGCTCATCAGGGCGTGTCCAGAGTGTCGAGTGGCCTCTGAGTTTGTCATCCCCTCGATTTACTGGGTGGAAGACCAGGACGACAAGGACCACCTCATAGAGCTCTTCAAGTCTGGAGTCGGGTGAGTTTTGAGTCTGTGAGCGGCCATGTTTTTGTTATCAGCTGACTGTAAAACCTTAAATTCTTTCCCTCTGACAGTAGTTTACATGAATAGAGGTAAATGTTCAGGATTTGCTACAGCCCTCAGACTTGTGTGTTTATTGTTTCTAAATACTGCGAAGAAAAGGTTTTCGTGAGGAGCAGCAAATGTCGTGTCTAGAGGGGTCCAGGGAGAGAGTTAAGCCCTGTCCCCGTCCTACAGTCTTCCTAACGGAGCACTTAAGTGCATAATAAGCAGGGAGAGGTCCTGATATTACAGATATCTTGACATGTTCACAGAAGCTCTCTATCTTCACAAAAGGCTTCCTGTATGTTTAAGAACATATTTTAAGGTTCTTTTATTAGTTCTTAAATCTCTACATGGTCTTGCTCCTTCTTATTTGTCCAATTTTCTTTTACCCGATGAACCCAGGAGAGCAGTGTTAGTTTTGTCGACTAATTATTGTTGTCATAGTTTTTGTCAACAACTTTTTTTTCCCCTGACAAAACTAGACAGTAACTAATAAAAACAAGTGCATATGGACAAAAACTAAAACTAAATTAACTGACATCTTTATTAACAAATAAAAACCAGACTAAAGTGTTTGACAGAGACTTAATCCAATCAGACCTAATTTGGTCATGTAGAAAGTAGGGACAAGTTAGGAATATATCCAATCACAGCTACTTTGGTTGTGTGGAAAGGTTGGATGAGTTAAGAGGGACATCCAATCACAGCTGCCTTAGCTTGGTGGTGGTGGGATAAGTTGTGGAGCGATCCAATCAGAGCTCCTCTCTTTATGAATTGATATATTCATGTAGAGCAGGTTCACTGTTTGTTGTCAGTTCTGGTATTGTAACTGAGATGCTCTGCCAGGTAGCCTAAATAAAGGTGACTGCATTTCACACAAAAGTTCAATTTGTTTCTGTTCATTTATACATTCAGACTTTACTAGCATTCAATAAAGGGTTATTAGATGTTTCATTTTATCCAAATTCTTTTCATTATCCTACTTTCGCAGATTTTATTATACATTTGGTATTTGGCTATCTCATTTTCACATGTTATTAATTTTAATTTTATTTATTGATTTATTCCTCATTTCTTATTATGATATTTTTCCTTGTCATTTTAGTCTTAGCTCCCGTGTTTCCTCATTTTAACTCAAGATAATTTAATTTTTGTTTAAGTTATGTAATTTATTTTATTGTTTTTTTTATTTATTTAATTTTTATGCTCTTATCTATTGTAATGTACCTTATCTATTGTAATGTCTTTTGATAGTCCTACTCCTATACGTTGTATAAAAGCAGCTGAAGCAATTAAATTTCCCCTTGGGGATGAATAAAGTATTTCTGATTCTGGTTCTGGTTCTGGTTCTGATCGCATTTTCTCAGTCTTCTAATTCTGTTTCCTGTTAGAGTTTCCACTGAATGTCTTTGGGGGTGTGAATAAGTGAGTGTGTGTGCTGTATGTGGATTGCGAGGGTTGGTAGGGTTTTTTTTTATTTTCATTGTTTTCAATCTTCTACTTCTTATTTTTTTATTATTTTATTTTTTTAAGTGGAGCACTTTGTGCTACAAGATTGATTGATTGATCATGCAGAGGAAAAACACTCTAAAGGTCATTAAAAAACCTCAAAAATCAGAATACTGGCTCTTTAGAAAGCTGTTTGGCTTTGCTTTAGGATGAGAAATCTTGATAGAAGGATGTACTTGATTGTTTTCATTTGAGTCCTACAGGTGACCTTGGATTTTCTTCATTATCAGAAGGAAAAACTTGTCTTGTTTTTATTCTCCCTGCAGTAAAAAAGCCTGTAAATACTTCGATCAGGGTCGTGGCTCATGTCCGTTCGGAGGGAAGTGTTTGTATCTTCATGCGTTTCCAGACGGGACCCGAGCAGAGGCGGACCGACCACGCAAACAGCTGGGCTCTGAGGGGAACGTCCGGGTCAGGCATCACTCTAACTCAGTCTAAACTCACAGACCGTCTCGGTTTGTAGGTCAAAGATGTTTACTGTTCTTTGTTCTTTCAGTTCATGAACAACGTCCGTCTGTGGGACTTCATCGAGGAGCGCGAACAGCGGCCCGCCCAGCCCCTGCAGACCCTGGACGACGACATGACGGAGCTGCGGGAGCTGTTCATGCAGATGTCAGGACCCAGCCAGGACGGAGCAGAGACCGACGCCGACCAGTGAGGACCGCAGCAGACCGGGTCCATCTGTCTGCTGGGCTCAGGACGGCCATGTTTGTGGACACGTCATTGAAATATAACTCGTGCTTTCACTCTGCAGTCCTCCACTTTGTCCAGTCCATCATACCACACCGTTGGGTTCTCGTTATATTATAAATATTTAATTTATAGTGAAAATAAGTCAATGCAGAGTCAGCGTGAAGTCGCACCGTGGTGTTGTATTAGATTATTTTATTATATTTTAGTTTTATCCGACCACACCTGAAACCTGTGAGTGGAGCTCAACAGAGGAACTTTTGAACATGAGATAAGAGACGAAGAGTTGTTATATAAAGAGTCATACAAGGACATATGCAGCACTGAAGGTCATAGTATAGTTATTTTAATCCCTTATCAAGTCCTAACATTGTTTTATTGATCGACTTATTCATCACAACATCATGTATGAAATAAGAGAACACTGGGAAAGACCATCAGATTGGGCTTTCCCCAAATGGGTCCATCCTCACTCTCACCCACAAAGAGTGCCCCGTCTTAAGCCACGCCCACAGCTGAGCGAGGCTCCCTCCGTTAACCTTCAGAAACAGCAGCTTTGGGACAAACAGGAAACCCATAAGAATCAGCTATGGGCTGCATTAGCTGTTTGTGAGGTCAAATATATCCAACTGTGAAGAGTTTATGCTTTTCTAACGCTCGAGGTGCTCTGCCAGAGATAGTTTCAGTGTCTTAAAGGGATACGCCAACATTTTTTGTTTTCATGTCTTGCCTCACTCCTGAGTCCATGACAAGCAGATGGACACCATTCTTTTGACTGTGTGTGCAGTAACAAGGAAGAGGCGGACAGAGCTCGCCCACCAATAGTTAGCTTAGCTCAAACATTGTGAGTCAGTGGGAAGTGTTAGCCTGCCTCTGCTTACAGTCATTGTAGAAGCAGTTTTAACCCTTTTGTTAGTTTTCTCTCACTGGTGACTGAGTAAGATCAAAATCTTGACGCATGCAGACAATGATGAGGAGTCGAGGTTGATCCAGTCGGTCCCTTTGACCGCAGGTTGTGGTTTATAGAAAAAAAAGTGTTGAAAAATAAAATTAAAAATATGTAAATCAAATAGTCTTTATATGGCAAAGCACACGACTCACAGTACATGGTCAAAAAGCTGTATGCCTTCCTCAGCCATGCCCAGATGCTGTGGCTGCTTGTCCTGAAGGAAGGGCCCCCCCCCCCCCGGGCTCCTCCTTCAGCCTCTCAGGTCGCCCTCAGGTCACCAGCTCACCTCTCTCCCTCTCTCACACCCACGTACTGATCAGAAAAGAACGAATGTATTAAAATCAACACAAAGCTCACTTTGGCTCCTACAGTCAACAGGTAAACTTTTCAGCAACTGTAAACAGAGTTTAGAGAGAACAAGATTAGCACTTTAAGTAATTTTCAAAAGAAACGGCGCATTGGCAAACCACTGCAGACATGCTTTGTTCTGTTGACCTACTTACAAGCACGTCCGTGGTGGTTTGAGCTGCACCCTGCAGTTCAGTTTCATTGGTATGTCTTTTGAAAATTACATTAAGTGCTAATCTTAGTCTAAAATAGATAACGTAACATAGCATGGTAAAAAAAAAAATAGTCACAACAAGCACACAGGACTATTAGAGTTGCTTAAGAGTTTATCTGAAAACTGTAGGCAGAGGCTACCACTACCCATTGACTCATAGTGTTTGAGCTAAGCTTACTAGTGGTGGGCGAGCTCTGCCCGTCTCTTCCTTGTCACTGCAGCACAGTTATAAGAATGGAGTCTATCTGCTTGTCATGGACTCAGGAGTGAGGCAAGACACGAAAAAAAAAAAGGTGGCATATCCCTTTAAGTTACATCTTCACTTTTACACCCTCCTCCTAGTGGATGTTAAATAGTATCATAGAGCAGGAATAATTTGACGGATGAGGAGGAGCAGAGGGTGTGAGGAGCTGGTTGTTTTCATCAGTGTGTCTAATGGATGACGTATTATGACTTCCTTGCTCACACTCTTACGTCCATCAGCAGATATAAAGTGGCTTGATGAAGTCTTCTCAGCCCTTAAACATTTCTACATTTTTATTTCGGGGTGTCAGAGTGAAGGGGGCTGAATACTTTTACATGCCACACTTTTCAGCTTTTTATTTGTAAATATATTTGAAACCCAAGTTTCCTTTTCCTTTCACTTCATAAGGATGCGCCACTGTACCTACCCAGAACCTCACTGAGGTTAAGAATCTCATTGACAAGAGTGTCCTGGTCAAGACAGGCAACAGGAAATTAACCAAGTAGAGACATGAAACGGTGGCAACCACAGGACATCAGAAATAACTCATCAGAAACCATCAGTTAAAGCATCTACAGCCTGCTTCATCTCTAATCTGCTTTTATAAGATTTAAAGACTCCTCAAGACCCAGTGTTCCTGCAGCAGATCTTAATGTTTGTTTGCACAGAAAGCTTAAGTAAGTTTTGTGACTCAGTCCCCGAGTGAAGACTGAAGCTTTCAGAGTTTTTCACAAGAATAAAATGACTCGAGTATTAGGGAAGCAGATTAAGTCAAGCTTCATTATTCAGTCTGCGGAGGTCAAAGAGGGTCACTCAGCTCATTCACATGGAGCACAATCATGAGTTAGAGCCATAAGATCTGATATGAACCTTAAAGCTCCATAATAAACAGTATCCAATCATTTAAGGCATTGAGAAGATGCATGCAGACGTAATACATTACCATAATCATCAGAGGCATGGAAGTAGCAGCAATAGAAAAACAAACTGATTTCTGAAGTAAAGCTGCATCTTTAACTTCTTTACTAGTGCTCAGTATGAAGCAGAGATATATTTCTCTGTCTGGGAATTAAGGCGGTAAGCTTTAACTCCTTATCATGATTCTCTATATAATTTACACTTATTTTCATGCCTATATATATAAATTAACCGCAGTTACTGAGTGTTATTTCAAGCCATTAGCCTTTACTAAGAGACGGAGTGCTCCTTTTGCTGCTAGTTTCGGAGGCAGCTCTGTTAATCCAGTCTAACAATCCTAACATTTTATCTGTGATGAGTTTAAACTAAGCATTAATCCATTATCCGTACAGCTTATTCATTTGGGTTTCAGCGGGCTGGAGCCTGTCCCAGCTCATATTGGCAGGGTACATCCTGGACAGGCCACATATACTGTTTTCGCACTAATATTAGCGAGTAAACGAAGGTTTTTTAAACTGTCAGTCAGCAGGTGACTCCTTTCCCATTGCTAGCAGACTAGCTGCGTGGCTGTTTTTTTTTCCTCTGGTGCATCAAGCTGATGTCATCACGTTGATGACATCATCAGCGCGCCAAAACACAGCCATGTAAACAATGGAAAGGAGCATTTTAGCTATGTTGTTGTATAGAGTTTTGTCTCGCACAGACCCAGTGACCTGGCGTTGAATCTTCTCTTCTCCACGGATCAGCAGAAGCTCTCTGATCTCGATGTCTTGCCAGTGCTGTGCCATCTTGCAAATATAAATCTCACACGCTGAGTCCAAACAACAACAGTGGTCTCCTTAGCTGCTGGTGTCCTTTTGTTGCCCCAAGTTACAGGCGCGATATTATGACGCAGGCACATTGCTAACGTCATCCCGTAAATTAGCGCATTCACCTGGGACTGATCGGAGATGAGCTGATAAAAACCCGTGTCCCTTGCAGGGTCAGTCGACGCAGGTCTGAATGTCGATTAGAGCCTTTCCTACTGCTGACAGGAGCCAATAGTTAGCGTGTTTAAACGGGTTGTTGGGCTGGTGGGAAAGGGCTAACGGAGAGACAGGCAACCATTCACACTCACCCACACCAGAGGGTGATTTAGAGGATGTTAGATATTTTTGGTCCGTGGGAGGAAGCTGGAGAGAGAAACCACTAATGCACAGGGAGATCATGTGAACTCCACACAGAAAGGCCCTGACAGAGTTGGGGATCGAACCAGCAACCTCCTTACTGTGAGGCAGGTGCACTACCGGCCAGAGCATGTGAGCGGAGCGGAGCGTGAGCGAGCGGGGAGCGGAGCGGACGAATTTTGAAAGGAGCGCAGAGCGGGACTTTTATTTCTACAATGATTCGGGTGGAGCGGGGCGTTATCCCGCTCCAGTTACGCTCCGTTACCGCTCACATCACGGACCCGATGCATGCCCAAACATACCCCAGAATGCATCAGTGTTCACTTCAGTTATGCTACAGACAGCAAGATGGAGTTTGCAAAATATTTCAAAAAAGAGGCCGATAGGTCATACAGGTGCACTATTCCTGTCAAAATAACAGATGGTGATGATAACGAGGAGAAAGAAAGAGAATGTCACGAAATTGTGTCTGTGAGCAAAGATTCACTGTGGAATCTAAAAAGACACCTCTCCCGCAAACACGATGGTGTGCTACGTGAGCACTCGCGCAAGAAAGAAAAAGGTGAGCATTTTGAATTATGGTTAGGCTATTTTAAATTAAATTAAATTTTAAATGAATTAAATAGGGCTATTGGTTTTTATTAAAGCAGATTCGTATTGTCATTCAAATGAGAAATTCACTAAATCTAGGCCAACTCGGGCTGTCTGTAAATTTGAATTTGACAGAGAGAGACACACAGCAGCAGCAGCAAGAGAAAAGGAGCGCAGAGTTCAAAGGTTTCTTCACCGCGGGCAAAGTCCAAACCATATCCCGGGGTAGAAAAAGGGAACTGGATGAAGCCTTTTTTAAAATGATTTACATGGACTATGAACCTCTGAGTAAGGGAGAATGTGAAGGGATGCGACAGTTTGCCAGTGCGGCTCAACCCGGCTACACACCCCCCTGCTACAGTACCATGCGGGACACACTGATGCCACATGCCTTAGGAGACATGGAGACGAAGCTTGCCGACCTACTGCAAAAAGGCCAGGGGTTCGTTATCTCAAAGGACATTTGGACCAGTAGAAGAGGGCATAGCTTCCTTGGTATCGTGGCCAATTTCATTGATGAGATTTTCCAGGGACACACAGTTTTGTTGGGCTGTGAACACATTCAGGGACACCATACAGCAGATCGTATTTACCAAAAATATGAAAATGTGCTGAAACACTGGCAAGTGGAACAACGTGTCATCAGAGTAGTCACTGACAGTGCCAGCAATATGGTAAAGGCATTTAACCTTCTCCCTGCCACTGAGGAGGCCGAGGGTGTTGAGGTGACAGGTGCCACTGACGGCAGCAGCAGCGTTGAACGTGACGAAGAGGAGGATGAAGGCGCACCAGCACTCGCGCAGGTCCAAATGGAAGAAATAACAAAAAATGTGGAAACGATGATAAATCACTACTTCACCGTGCCAAAGCTACATCTGAGATGCCCCATTCACCTGCTTCAGCTGGCGATCAAAGATGCAGTTAACGAACATGACAGCATCAATAGGATCCTACTGAAAGCAGGAAACCTGGTGAAAAGTGTGCGCAAAAGCACCCTGAACACGGAGGAAACTGATCAGTTAGGTGTGCGCCCTACGGTTGCTTGTGCCACCCGATGGAGCAGCCAGCTGCGGATGATTGAGTCTGTTCTCCGTTTGTTTCAGAAAGACCCGCTGTGGCAAAGCAAATTGAAGACTAACGTTGCTCACCTAACATTAAATGAGGTGCGGCAGCTGACACACCTTGCCAGCGTGCTGGCACCGCTGGCAGACCTGACAGAAAAACTGCAGAAGGAACTGGGAAATCTCGGAATGATTCTCCCTGCTGTGACAGAAATCAAGTCCCTGCTCACCAGTGATGGTACACATCCGATGGGCATCACTGCTTTCACTGAAACATTGGCCAACAACCTGTCAACTCGCTACGGAGGATACTACACCGATAAACATTTAATTTTAGCATCAGTGTTAGATCCCCGTTTCAAGGCAGAATGGATCATCAGAGATGGGTCTGTGTGCAACAAACTCGGAGAAATCCGCCAGCTCCTCATTGAAGAAACTGTTGCAAAACAGGACACACCTGAGGCCGACACTCCATCTGCAGGCATCCTCCATCCTGAACCCGAAATGAAAAAGGCTCGACTGTTTGGATCATACTTCAGTGAGCAGCAGCGCATACCTGGAGATGCAAAAGCTGAAGCTGAAATGTACCTCTCATCCCCCAGGCAGAACCCGGACGCAGAAGTCATTCAGTTTTGGAAAGAAAACACCAAATCTTATCCCCGCCTGGCAAAAGTAGCACGCACCGTATTCAGCATCCCAAGTGGCTCTGCCAGTGTCGAGAGGGTGTTTTCTGCTGCTGGTCTCCTCTCAACAAACCACCGCATGAGTCTGAAGCCCCCGACTTTGGCCAAACTGGTATTTTTGAAAGTAAACTCAAAAGAACTGTAAGAAAAATGGCCCAATCCAGTTCAGTTCAGTTCGGTTAATGCAGGCTTAAATTTAAAATAATTTAAAAAAAGCATGGGATGTTTTGTTTGGTTTTTAGCCTTATTGTTAATTAAGCCTGCAAACAGAATATTCATTTATGCCATTTAATTTGAGTTTTTTGTGCCTTATCCTCTTTTATCAAAGTGTTGTTTAAAATAATATTTTATATTCTGAAAATATTGTTGTTTTTTTTAGTTCTTTTATACAGGTGCAAGTATAAAAGTAGGAGGAAAACGGTGAATGAAAAATAGTTTCAGAAAAGTTAAAAAGTGTATTTAGCCAGCTAAATCGTGGGTTTTTTTTTCCAATAAACATTATCTTAAACTTTATGATGTTCAGTCGCAGAGCTTTGTTAATAGGCTGTAAAAGTGCGAAACTGTCCGAAAAAATAAGATCCAGCCATAGTAGAACATATACTTTGTGTTTTCCCAGTCCGCCTCTGATTAGAGATAAGGCTTCAGCTAAACATGTAAATTTAATATGCAGGGAGCGGAGCGTGGAGCGAGTGTGGAGCGGAGCGGGATGCAGTCTTGCTAGAGCGCTGAGCGGTTATGGGTGGGGAGGCGTGTTGCGACTTTGAGCGAGGAGCGAGGGGGACAACAACCTATGTGAGCGAGGAGCGGGAATTCTCACCGCTCCACTCCGCTCACATGCTCTGCTACCGGCTTCCTCCCACAAAAACATGCTCATTATGTCAACTGGTGACTAGGATTTGTCCTTAATGTTAGCGTGAATGATTGTTCATCTCTTTATGTGGCCCTGTGATTGGCTGGGGACCAATTCAGGGTGTACCCTGCCTCTCACACTACGACAGCTGGGATAGGCTCCAGTCCCTGCGACCCTGAAAAGGAATAAGCAGTGTAGATAATGGATGAAGATCCATTAAAACCACTACACAGCATTAAAAGAGCACAATTTCCTATCATCTTATCATGTGACACCTTTTTCATGGTTGTGTTGATTCTTTGTGGGTGATGATGTGGACCTTTAGTCTGTGGACCATCTCCTCTGTGGATCAGTGAAAGTGTTCGGCCTGCTCAGTCCATCAGGGTCAGAGCAGACTCACCAATGGAGGGTCCTGTTAGAGCCTCCAAACAAGAGCGGTGGCAGTGTTGAGTAGTTTTGGTCCATTACAAGCAGGTCTAACCCGGCGTTTTCATGCATCCAGAGGTTAGACCCACAGTTCCTCCATCACTGAAAAACCTCAGACTGTAGGAGTCACTTCAGAGGAGTGAGACTTCTCTATGGTTCAGTGGTTTACAGTCGAGGAGAAAATGCACAGTAACAAACCAAACACTCCTGATCATGTCTCTCGCTGTTTTTATGACCTTTTTTTCCAAAATTTAAAGTGATACACCAACGCTTTTTCTTTGTTTTGCCTCTCTCCCGAATCCATGACAAGCAGATAGACACCGTTCTCTCGACTGTGCGTGCAGTAACAAGGAGAAGACGGGCGGGGCTCACCCACTGCTAATTAGCTTGGCTCAAACACTGGGAGTCAATGGGAAGTGTTAGCCTGTCTGCTGAAAGAAACTTCAGAATCACTATACAGTCCTGTGTGCTTGTTACTGCAGCACAGTCAAAGAATGGTGTCCATCTGCTTGTGGAGTGAGGCGAGACATGGAAAGAAAATGTTGGTGTATCCTTTAATAACAATCACATTTGCTGTAAGATAACGCGGTAAGAAGCTGCCAAGTGTCCCGTCTGAGTCGAAGGAGCTGTCAAATGTTTGATGGTATGCTTGAAGATGATGACGTGTGGTTCATTTGCTCAAACAGATCAGCTTCAGCGTGTTTACAGGCTCTGTATCCACTGTAAGTTATAACGGTATATAACGCTGTTTCTGTGAGGAAATAAATATATTTTCATCATCACGTGTTCTCTGGGACTGGTATGGATATTCATGTGTGTATGAAATGAGATGGCAGTTTGTCATGATCTTCAGGAGCTGTTGGTGTAGCTCCTATCATCATAAATCGGATCATTTTAAGGGATGAGAAAGAGCAGAGGGTCTGAGAAGCTGGTTGTGAATGGATGAATGCTTTATTTGGAACATGCAAAAACAAACACGGGTAGTCACCATAAACAAACACATGCATTGATCAAAAACAAAAGAAGACAATCAAGGTAAACCGCTGACAACATCCGGCATGTGCAGCAAGTCCACATGCTCGAAACAAAGTAGGAAGAAGTCTAAACTGGAGAAAATACCCTTTGTACTTGGTACAATACTTCCCTGTTTGCAGCTGGTTCTGTGTAACAGACTCTTACAGACTGTGGCTTACTGAGGGAGAGGAGAGAACTTTCTACTGCATCTAATGTACTAAGTGGCCATATGGAGCTCATACAACCCCACTTCAAAAAAACTGAACTGTCCCTTTAATGTACTTTGCCTTAGACTTTTCTTTATGCTTTTCAGTATAAGTCAAGTACACCTCACTATTCTTAAGTATATAAAATATAATACATAAAAAAGTAAACTTCAAGTATACTGCTTCAGTTTTAGTATAAAGTAAGTACACTCATAGTACACTTGAACAAACTTGTTGCTGTGAGGTATTAACTTGATCTTCATGTCCATTTACAGTCTGTCTGACCTCAGGAACAACACACCTGTACATTAGTTTAATCATTTATCCTGGAGATTTCAGGATGGACTCATTCAGATGTGTCTTCATTATTCTGACTGTGTTACATTTTACAGTGTGATTCAGCTTCTTCATCAGACCATAATGCACATGGAAGGAGGACTTTTGACATGGAGGACGAGAGCAGAACATGGACCAAGAAGATCTGAGCTCCAGAAACCTGAGATATGTGACCAAACTGGACCTGTTCTGAGAGGAAGCACTCAGACATGAAAACACACTCACAAAGATAATAAAATTTTCGTCTCAGTTTATCATATTTAATCCTAATATTGTAACAGTGATCAAAATTCAATCAAGCAGCAGTAAATGTGAAGAAAACTTTCATGTGTGACCACCACACAAAATGAACTGAGCTGTTTTAAGATAGGCTATAAATAAAACTGAATCCTGCTTGATTCAACAAATAAAAACTCTCCTTTTTTCTGAATTAAGGAGACCATTTCTTGGAATTATGACTTACCTGTAATGAATGAGGTTTTATATTTCTCCTGTTTTTGTACATTTGTGAGATAACTACATCCCAGAATGTGGAGCTACAGTTTAATGACAGATTACATCTCTGCTGTCATCTGGAGAAAACTCCGCAAAGTCCTGAAGATCACATCGAGTCAGTGTGTGAACAGCTTTGATTTATTTTAATTCACTCAGGAAGACAAAGTCAGAACAAAACCTTCTTTGTAATGTAACCCCCCTCAGGCACTCGGACTGAGGTTTAATGGGTGGATAAATTCATTAGATTATACTTAAGCCTCCCTTGAAAGAACTCACACCAACACTGATTTTGGCTGTTTTTGTCACTGTATTACATTTGATTCTTTCTTTTTTTTTAGTTTGTTTGTTTTGTTCAATTATCAAACACTCCTTGTACATTCATCACTGTTTACCCTTTGTTTAAACATAACAAAAATCTCAGCTCCTTTCAACAGGATAAACGAAAAAATACTTAACTCGACAAAATAAAATGCCTAACCGGTTGTTTATTGTCCTTTCTAAATAAAATCGTGATTTTAGCTCTTCGCGACTGGTTTTTGTTGAACATATTCAAGCTAAAATCAACTATGAAGCTAACACATTGTTAATGCTACCATGCAGGTTTGCTAGTTTAGCTCACTCGGGGAAAATCACGGGATAACCGCGACACTCAAACAAAGAACTCCTCCGTGAGCCGCAGATTTTCCCTCCTTCTAACGTCTTTCTCAATCTGCAGTTGGTCCTAAAGGTTCATTCTGACTGAAACAAACAGTTTATCACTTTTATAGTCTTAAAATCTTTTAAGAATGGTCTCTTTTCAGGCCCGTAGCCAGCCTTGTGGAGGGGGGTATCTTTTTTTTCTAAAAAGTGGTCTTTACCACCCGCCCCCCTAAATACACAAGCACATTTCATACGTTTTAATTTATACATTTTATTGATTACACCTTCACTCTGTTTTCCTCTATACGTCTGTGTTGCTCTCCTCTGCTGACATGAATGAATATGAATTAATTAAATTTAAGTGTACTACCAGCCAAACTTTCTTTTAACATTAATTAATTGATTGAATTAAATTTAGCTGTACTGTCTCTCTATCATTCAAATTTTCCCTCAAATGTTGTGATTTGACCATTTTTGGCCACTATAGGCATACTTTCTCTTCTAATGTGGCAGTGGATGAGCTGGTACTCATCACATTGGTACAGGTGATTATTTTTAGATTAATGTTCAAATTCCAAACACAGCCTATTACAGCAATTTTCACCATGTAATAAAAAAATTCTGATCATGGCCACTTTTCAAATGTATAATTTCCCATTTCCAACCCTCTCAGTGCCAGTGTTTCTGTGGCTTTCTCCTTGTCTGTCTCTCTGTTGCTCACCTCTGCTGTCTGTTGTCTGTCTCTGCTTCTCTCTTCTGCTGCATGTCTCTGTCAACATGCATTAATTCATGAATGAATAAACATGAATGAGTTTAATGGAGATGCACCATCTCTATTATCATCCAAACATTTCTTTTACTGTGAATCAATGAATTGAATTAAATTTAGGTGACCTATTTCTCTATCGGACAGTTATCTTTCTCTTAGTTGTAGCTCTTCCTTGTGTCTCTGTTGCTCTCTTTTGTTGTCTGTCCATCTCTGTTGCTCTCCTTTGATCATTTCAAAATTAATTTGAAATTAAATTAAATTAATTTTAATTTCAAAATTAAAATGAATTTCACACACATACATATGGTAAACACAGAGAATTATAATGAAGTTGTTTTAAAATGTTATATCTTAATGTGTGTGTGTATATATAATAGTCATCTTCAGCTATTACATAACATCTATCCTACTGATGTATACATATCCAGATTTTCTGATATCCATGACAGCTGTACCTTCTGTAAAAAAGATCAAGAAAGCATCATCCATTTTTTTTTTATAAATGTCCATTTTGCATCACCTTTTGGAAGATTTGGGACATTTTCTTTTCGTTAAAACTACAGTCAAGTATCACTTTTTTGAGAAAAAAATCATTTTTGGCTCCTTCTCTCAAAGTAATAAATTTAACATAACTAATCTCTTCATATTTCTTGATAAATTACATATACATAAAGTCAGAATATCCAAGGCAACCCCCTCGTTCCCATTATTTTTAATTGAATTAAAAATCTAATCTGAGTGTGTCACATATCAAATCCAACAAAAAATAATCAGCTATTCAATTTTATTCCAATTACATTAAGTGAAGTTGACTGTCATGTTAATTTGCCCGTGTTTAATTTCCATTTCTTTCTCTAAATTTATTTACATTTACTTTTTTATGTACAAATATATATTTTACCATTTCTATATTATCTATATTAGTTATCAATAATTGTACATTATTAATTTATTCATCTGCCCCCTGGTTGTGCGTGCGTCTTAGTGATGATGTTGGACAGAAACCCATCTACTTATAATAAAGTTTAAAAAAAAATGATGCTAACAGAGCTAACGGAGCTAATGACCGCTAATCGATACACGTCAGTCGGTGCCTGGACTTAGCACCTTACCCATTTTTGCCCTTTTTCGGAAATTCTCGCCGATATTTTGGGACATAATAGCCGCAGTTTTCTTTGGTTTTCTTTCTTTATCTTCCTTTTTAACCATTTTCTCGGTTCCTCTTCTTCTTCTTCTTCGTCTTCTGCGGGTATAGGGGCATTACCGCCACCCACTGGACTGGAGTGTGAACAGGAGCACAGGAGAAATGGACGTTTGTTTTTGCAACGTTACAGTTGTCTGTCAACTCATGCCCCAAGGTCCCTAGAATCGGTGCTAGGGCTTCGATCTGCTTAATTACCTTTCCTTTTTTGATCAGGTTAGAATGATTTGGAGTCGTTATTTAAAAGGTGACAGCCATTTATATTTATTTATATGACATGACAGAAAACCTTCACCGAGGCGTGACGTACATATATATTTATATATATAAAAGCATAAATTTTGATATAAATCAGTCTTGTCTGATTTTTATTCATTGTTAACAGTATTGTATGTGCTAATATACTTGCATCTTGCTGAGTATAACTAGCCGACCATGGGCGGGGAAAACGAGTGTGGTTTGTATTGGGTTATTAGGTTCTCAATAACAACTACGATGAGCTTTATGCACTGTCAGTTCACTGTGACAATATTTCAGGAACATACACAACTGCATACATTGACTTATGCTAGCGATAACAGTAACTGCATGCCTTCTCAGTGTAACCGGCACTACTTTCCCTCCACCTGCGTAGTGATACATAAGGTAGGATAAACATAACACCACAGTTTGGGAGACAACAGAAGATCCATCAGTCATCAGGTTTCAATTATTCAAAACATAAATAATAAGAAAGAATCAAATGAATCAGATCGCGTTAATCATTGCTGTCGGGATCCTATACATCGCCACTGAAGAGGAGGCTGCACGGTTGAGGAGGCAGAGCCGTCAGAGGAGGGCCAGGATGCAACGGCGGAGGACGGAGAGGAGATGCGCCCTGCTGGCCAGTTTCACTGCCTTTGTGCCTTCATTTCATCTCATTCAGATTTGGTTCCGATCATTATTTGTACTTTTACGTTACTTTACTAAGCTCTATTCTAGTGATAGGCAGACTGACATCTTCAATGGAAACTAATTTCAAGGCCCGATAAAGTGTAGAAACATTACACTAGTCAGTATGACAGTGATGGCCACCCACTATTTTATCAGACGAAAAACGGCCATGAAACATTTCATTCCTAAACCTGTTGCAGTAAACATACAAGATTGTTACTTTTTATGCTCAGGACAAAAACAAACAGGACCACCCATTTACTTTCCAGGAAGAAATTAAATACACAGTAAGAAGTGTTTGGCTTAAACCTGACAGATGTTGGAGGAAAGTTATAACAAACATACATATAACAATAAAATACACAAAACAATCATTAAGTAGTACATTTTAGTAAGAATAATTTTGCTTAAATAAATAAACACATACATACATACATACATACATAAACTTTAGGGGAAATACTGAATAAGTTAGATAAGTTAATATAAGAATAAGTTAATGTAAATAATAAATAAATAAGTTAATAATTAAGAATAATAAGTAAAAATTAATGAACATCAATCTAGATAAAAGGACAGTACTTGATGTGCTTTTTTTTTCTCCCTCCAGTATAACCAGGACCAAGAGCCCTCCAGAGGGTACGCTCAACCCAACCAGAGCGTACCCATCCTGTCTTTGTTTTTTTCTGGGGCAGACACCACACCAGCCTTCAGGCTCTCCAGGGACAGCATTAACATGCTTCTCCGGATGCTGCTGCCCACAGAGCAGACCCATGGATGGGGGGCTGTGATGGAGGAGCTGGTGACTGTGCACTGGCTGGCTTGTGGGGCTTCTTATAGGGTGGCAGGGGACGTCTTCAGCATCCCACTGGCCACAGTCTGCAGGATGGTCCACCGCACCATTGACAAAATGATGGACATCCTGCACAAAGTGGTGCATTTCCCCAAAGAGGAGGAAATGGAGGAGGTGGGTGCCAGCTTTGCCCATCTTGCTGGCCACAAGGCATTTCGCTGGGCTGCTGGTGCCATTGACGGGTGCCACATCAGGATCCGGCCACCCGGAGAGCCACAGAAGCAGAGCTGCATTAACAGGAAGCTTTTCCCCTTGTAGAAAAGGCCCCACAGTCATTGTTATTATGTTAATGTGTGACGTTCTTGTATAGTGTTCTTGTGTTGTTGTCCTGCTCATGTGGGAGCGTGTCCCCCTGCTGGGCAGAAAGCGTAACTGACAGTGTAGAGAGAAAGGGGGTGTGTGCTCCGGTGAGTCGGCAGAGTGAGAGCAAGTTTACAGTCGAACAGCTGACTAACATCACGGCATGTGGTCTGTGCGTGGATGAAACCTGAGTATCTGTGTGTATATGGATGTTTATATTGCGGGAGCCACAGACTGTTTGTGTTGTAACTGAAACAGTAGTTTAGCACTCGCCACATGTGTTCGCCTGTTTAAGCTAGTTGTAGCAGTTAGCTCACCTCCCTCCGGTCGAGTCTATGTCACTACACATGTCATGTTATTGTTATCGGTCCTGATCGTTAGTGATGGTTATAGTAAGTGTTATGTAAATACTACCCTGTGATGTTGTTTATAGGTGGGTTAATGTGTTTTATTCAGGTGAAGTGTGTTTTTAATGCATATGGAAATTAGCAACAAATGGAGGCATTTATTTCAGTATTTCTTTATTTGTTTATTACATATTAATAGCTTAATGTCTTTATTCTTTCTGTATTATTTCTTGTTGTTTATAGAAAAACCACATGACCTCATTGCCTGCAAGTCTGGAGAATAAATTCACCAGAACCGAATCTCCTGCCTCTTTATTGCCTACTCTGAAGTCAGTGGCCGCAAGTAGTGATCTGGCCGTCACACACGATGTGGACACAGTGATAGCTAACAGAACTAGCCCTACATCAAGAGATCTCCACTACACCCCTCCATCATTCTGCAGGGCATTTGTGACTCCAGAGGTGTTTTCCTGGATGTGTTTCTTGGCAACACAGGATCTGTTCATGATGCCCTGGTCTTGAGAAGATCCCCCATGTACCAGCAGGCCCTCTATTCACCAGCTGGGTATTTTCTGTTGGCCGACGGAGGATACCCACGCCTGCAGTATCCTGTGGCCATTGTCGCTCCATATCGGCAGCCAGTTGAAAGTAAGGACATGTTTTTGCTTACAAATAAATGAAGCACACATGAAAACTGTTACGATGATGAATCTAAATACACATATCGCTATGAATATTGATTACCAGGTCAGATTGAAGCTCGGTTCAACAGGTTCCACACACGAGCCAGGAACATCATCGAGCAGAGCTTTGGCTTGCTGAAGACCCGCTAGCGAGCAATTTTCCTCAGAGCCCAGATCCAGCCCCAGTTTGCCCCGAAAGTGGTTGGGGCCTGCTGCGTGCTGCACAACATCTGCATGGCAGCAGGGGACATCCTGGAGGAGGAGCAGCTGGAGGAAGACGGCCCAGACCAGGAGGACATTGAGTGCCCCGAGCCCATCGGACGGCACCTTTCTGGGAACGCCCTACGCGGGAGGCTTGCTGCCCACACATCTGCTCCAGACTTTTTACCTCCATGTCTGGAGCAGCATGATTACCTGTAGATGGGAGTCAAGGCTACAGAGTGGAAATAATTTTTTAATGGTTCATGTTCAGGCTACAGAGTGTAAATAGTTTTTTTAATAGTTTTAATTAATCACTTTTACTCAGTTTCTTGAGAGTTAAATGTTTATTATAGTTACATTTTATTGCAGAATTATATTTGTTTAATTACATACTTTAATCAGTTCTTATTAAAAGCATAAACAGTAATTTGATATAATTGTCAATTTGAAATGTGTTTTTTCTAATCAGTAATGTATATATTTTTGCACAATATTTTCACTACACTAAACTATTTTACAATGACAATGAATGTCTTGTATTTCTTCCTCCGACTCTGACCCTCTCAGTTTATAGATAGACAAAAAAGACACATCAGTATAAGCCCAAATGATAATGGAAATTTCGTATATCAACTATGTTTATGTATTTTTCTAACAAAGTCTGACACAGTTAAAAATGACATAAATGTCTGAATTATTAGAAAATATAAATAATTTTTTTCAATGAATCAATGCTCGAGTTCAAACAAAAACATTTATTTACAATTTATTTACAAGATTTTCAAACAACCTTAAATATTTCTCTGCTCTCTCTGCTGCTGCTCTCTCTCTCTCCTCTTCCCTCTCCTGTGCCCTCCTCTCTCTCTCCTCTTCCCTCTCCCGTGCCCTCCTCTCTCTCTCCTCTTCCCTCTCCCGTGCCCTCCTCTCTCTCTCCTCTTCTCTCTCCTGTGCCCTCCTCTCCCTCTCCTCTTCTCTCTCCTGTGCCCTCCTCTCTCTCTCCTCTTCTCTCTCTGCCTGCTCCCTCAGAAACCCAAGCAGACTGTCCTCCCTGGCCCTTTTTCTTCCTGGCTGCCTGGTGCTGTCTTCCTCTTGGGTGGAGGTAGAGGCTGGTGTGCTGACTGAGCCACCTGTAGTGGCTGTCAGACATGGACGAGGCACTCCAGGAGCGGACTGATGGAGTGCTGCCCCTGGAGTGCCTCATCCACGTCTGAATACCACTGGCAGGTGGCAGCAGTCACACTTCCAGCCTCTACCCCCTTGCCTGTGGGTGGGTCCCTGAGCTCCTGAGACAAAAGACACACTTTCTAGCTGATACAGTATTTATATTCACAGACCTGCTATGCATTATATACTATACATTTATTCTTGTTCTGTTTGTTTTTTTAAAAATACAGCTATTGCAAACTGCACATCTTTGACAGGACAGTTTGAGGATACATTTTGGTAACCATTACAAACAGAAGCAGGACATTACCTTAAACTTATCTTTAAGGTTGCACCACTTCTTCTTGGCCTGCCTAGCTGGCCAAGAAGAAGTGCCTTCATAATGCCCCTAAACATACAATAAGCAACAGTACACAAATCAATACTCACTGCCAACCAGTCTGGGCTGACCCACGCCTGCCTGTAAACAGGCGTTCATTGGCCGCCCGCCAGCAGCTCAGGGCCCGGGTCTCCTCAGTTGTTCCTGCATAGAAAGAAGTTCATACCCTCATTGTAAAAAAACAAGCAAAAGCAATTACAGGGTTCATGTAACACTGCAGTAGTTAGCCTAGTCATACAACTTTTAGCTGTATTAGCTGTACTGAAAAGAGCATAAGTACTAAGTATTAATACTAGTATTAACAGAGACCGCTGGGTCGGTGCTACAGAAGCTAACTTAATGTACCGCTTTCATCGTTTAAAAATCACCCACTTTGTCCATTCAGAATATATCAAGGATGGCTTTTATTCAACGTTCAGGCTTGAAACACAACTCTATCGAAAATAATTATCTTATTCAAAATTTTACGTGGCAACAAGGGTTACTTACAATTGTGTGCCTTTTCCTCTGCCATTTCTTCTTCTTTTTCTTTGCAGCTGACGTAGTTTCCTGCTGAACGGTGCGAATTGCATTGTGAAATTGGAGCTATGAAAAGTCCGCTCAAGTTACGAGCGGAGCGGGTACATGGACCGAACTTGTGTGGATGCGGACTTAGTATTGGAACAAGACTTCAGCTGTGGCTGATGACGTATCATGAGTGCGCAAGTCCGGAAGTCCGCTGAAGTACACATATTGAGAAACACCCCTTGATGTGTCGTCACAATTATCTACTTGATTTTTTTCTCGCTGCTCAGAACCTAAACCGTCTAACAGAAGCCTTTATGAGATTAAACAAGTATTGACAGTCTTTGCATCCAAATGTCTTCATCTACATGTGCTTCATAAAGCATCGTTTCTGAGATTATTTTCAACATCCCTATTTGGTTGGTCTCTGAGGTGGAGTCTCTGGCAGAGAGCAACACACCCCTGACTCGTGGTTGGCCTTGCTTGGTATTATCAGTGTTACAGACTTTGCGTCATATTGTGAATTTAGAGAAGATACACTGATCTGTTATATTGAAGTGAACCAACATGAAAATGTCTCCAGCGTTCCTCTGCACAGACAGAGGAGTTGTGCAACGGCCTGAGCAATGTGTTGACAAAGCCTGGAAGACTGACAGTCCCAAAGAAGGTGAAACCACGAGTCAAAGTGGATTGCTGTCTGCCAGAGACTCCACCTGATATTTCTCTCTGTGATCGGAGCGGGCAGAGGGCCGAGCTGGTCCCCGTCCCGGGTGCTCATGCCAGCCCTCGCCTTTTCCTTTCATTTCCTAAACACATTTTGGATGATTTCCTGACTTAGGGTGCTGATTTCTTGTCCAAATCTTGTCAATCGTGACCAAGCCACATCCCCAACAGTATAAAAGTCCGCCCTCAGGTCTACACTTCCTCATTCCTCCTCATTCCACAATCATTTAATCACAGGGCCAACTGTCTACCACAATGTCATCGCACCTTTCTGTACTCTACTCAGGTATATCCAATCAAATCCTATCACTCCGCGTCATATCGTATCCTTACTCATCATATCACGTCATACTGATACTGAATCATATCGTTCTTATAAAATATTGATATTGAGGTGCGAACGAACCCTTCGATCCCCCTTGCCTACGGGCCAGCTTTTGTCGGAGACTCCAGCACATGCTCTCTCATCAAGCTCCTCAGGAAAAGTGAAACCAAAGAGATGCGCACTCATCCTCTTTACGAAGTTACGCCAGAAGGGGGCGCTGTGCTCATGACACAAACAGAGTATTCATTCTAAAAACGGTCTTGTTTAACTTTAGCTCCTTTTAAAACTGTTTTTATCTTGAAGAAATATATAAACCATGTCTTTTAACTTCTTTTAAAACTCTGTTAACTGTTTTTTTCTTGTCATCTCTTAATTAATTTTAAGACTTTTTAATGCTTTTTATCTGTATTATTCAAAGAAAATATATTTTGATAGATGTTTAAGATCTGCCCGGAACACATGGGCTACCATAACATGAGCAAAAGTTTATCTCCCGGTGTGTGAGCCCCAAACATCAATAAAACAGGAGACTGTCAGCCATGATGCTCTCTGGAGGCTCTTGATTGACTTAAAAGTGGTTACAAACTCTTAAAACAGAAGCATCATTTAGTTTATTTATACAACTTATATCCCAATTCTCATCGATTCAGAAAAACAGATCAGAAATGTGTAATTTCACAAGTCATTGTCAAATTAGAAAGCATCGTCTTATTTTATCTATCGTTTGGTCTCTCTTGGTCTTAAATTAAAATAAGATATTTGGTGTCATTTAAAGTCACTTCAGGTCTAAATTCATTAAAGGTAACACTGGGGTTGTATTCATTAAAAAAAATGGCCAGAAAATATGAAAACAAAAATGTTAACTGAGATTAAAAAAAAAAAAAAATCTTATTTTGTCTCACGTTTGGTCAAAAATCAATACATTATTAAAGTGAACTTACATTAAAATGATAGAGCAGATACTACGACATTTAAAGGTGATGAGAATATTCCAGGTGCAAAATGACAACAATAAGTTTATGGATTATAGTCTTTTACAGGCAGAAATATAATTTCTATTGCACAAAGAATCTTTGTGGCCTAAAACTATACAAAATAAATTATTTGATTATTAGATGATGGATGTGAAGTTCATCTTCAAATAGTCTGACTTACATTAATGTGATATTGATAAGATATACTGAAGAGAAAAAGGTGCTTTGCTGCAAATGGACATAAACAGATAATACTGGAGTCAGATCAAGTTTTTATCAAGTCAAGAAAAGGTTGGTTTTGACTTTTTATCTGTTATTTATAACAATTGACAGATTTCCAGGGCTGAAGACAAATTGCTTTACAATAACTCAGTAAGCTATTTAACACCTGAATATGTTCAGCCACTATAGTTACAAATGAAAAATCATGTCACTCTTTATTTAGATCACTTTAATGAATTATCTCCCATGAAAGAGAACATCAACAGGCATAAAACATCAGTGTTTATCAATTCATGCATGAATATTCTAAATAATTGTCTGCTGACGATGTAAAGTGTTTTTGTGACATTTTACCATATGGTGTGGTTTACATGTATTTATCTTTAATTTTAGAGGCCATTGATGATTTGAAACATAAAGCTTAAAATGAATGAATCTGGCTCACATCGTCTGCTATATAACTATAGTATAATATATAGAAATATGAGGAAGTCCATAACCTTTATACAATCAAATGCATTTTATTCCAAATACTGTATAAACTTAAAAACAGAGAAACTGAGTGGTTTGTTCATGATTTTCTCTTAATGTTTCTCTTTTGTTGTATAAAACTGTGATGTTTTGCACAAATTTAGTAGTACTATGCAAATAAATTAAAACAGACAACGTTTTTGAGTTTTGTAAAAGAAACATATGAATTGGTCCAAATGTTTCCATATTATTCAATATATTAATAAAATAAATAAATGAAATTATTTCATGTATCCAGTTAAAAGACATTTTTATGGAATTAAGGCAAAACAAATTTGACCCAACCATCAATATAGACAGTGATAGTATATAATATAGATTTGCATACATATTTACATTGTGTAATGAATAAAAATGATGTTCCGCCATTGTAATAGAGCAGAATTAATAATATTTTGTCTCTTTAAAGGCTTTTTGAGGTGTTTGAATGAGTCTGAAAAATTAATCCAGGAATTTGACAAAATGTTTGTTGATATTTCAAAGAAAAAAGACCAACAGAGGAAGAAACTGCTCGGCTGAGTTGGTGTGTCCAAAATAAACAGCTCTATATACACAGGCTCTTTTACAGTAATACAGCAGAGCGGAGCTACGTGATGACGTAGACAGAACGTTCAGATTGATTGACAGGTGTCGGCTGCTATAACAACATTAAATCACTTGAACAATAACAGACCCCAAATCTGCACAAACGAAGCCCAAAGTGTTGGACATTTTCAAAGTTGTTCTTCTGGATTTCTCTGAAAAAGTTTGAGACAGCGAGGATTCTTCGACCCGCCATCAGACAGAAAATGGAGAAACTCGACCTTTGCTCGAGAAATGTAAGATATTTGATTTTATTAAACACCGAGTGTTTCCAGAGGAGTCAGGAGCACTCGACTGCAAAACCACAAATGAGCCGACACAATAAACTGTATTAAAATGACACTTTTATGGTTAATTCACCACATCTGACCAGATTTTGAGGGAATATTTGAAGTTAATTGTAGTCACGAAAAGTCGGAATGACCTTCATGTTTGTGACCACAAAACAAACATGAGCTGAACAGTTTTAAGATAGGCCATACAGGGATGTTTCTAGACTTTCGTCTTCATATTTTTTTTTTAATTATTTCCATCGTCAAACTTTTTAAAAGAAGTCTTGAAGTGAGACATTTTTATCTGAGGCCTCAGGTTGTCTCAGTCTGCCTGCACCATGGGCTAACATTCAGACAGGCTTATATGTTTAATGTGATGTTACTCAGGTTCCACTTTCATCTAAGGGAACAACTTGGATATTTGCGCTGTTTAAATCATCAATTTATCACATTTCAAACCTAACAATGGTGTTGGATGCATTAAAAACATTAAAATGTGGTCAGAAAAGATGAATACAAAAATGTGAACTGAGCTACAATTTTAACTCATCTCATTTTATCTCACGTTTTGAAAAAAATCAATACATAATAAAAGTGAATTTACATTAAAATGATGGAGGAGATATCATGACATGTAACAGGTGTAAAGAATAATCCATGTATGATAAGACAATAATGAGTTTTTAATTACACTCTTTTACGGACAGAAATATCATTTTGATTGTGCAAAAACTAAATGAATTTTGATCAATGGACTGTGTAGTCTTTATGGACTAAAACTAGAAACTAGACATTAAAACAGTTTTTGATTTTTTGATGATGGATGTGAAGTTCATCTTCAAATAGTCTGACTTACATTAATGTGATATTGATAAGATATCCTGAAGAGAAAAAGGTGTTTGCTGCAAATGAACATAAACAGATAATACTTGAGTCAGATCAAGTTTTTATCAAGTCAAGAAAAGGTTGGTTTTGACTAAATAAATGTGATTTATAACAATTGACAGATTTCCAGGGCTGAAGACACATTGCTTTACAATAACTCAGTAAGCTATATAACACCTGAATATGTTCAGCCACTATAGTTACAAATGAAAAATCATGTCACTCTTTATTTAGATCACTTTAATGAATTATCTCCCATGAAAGAGAACATTAACATGTCTAAAACATCAGTTTTTATTCATTCATGCAGGAATATACTAAATAATTCTCTGCTGACGATGAAAAGTGTTGTTATGACATTTTACCATATGGTGTGGTTTACATGTATTTATCTTTAATTTTAGAGGCCATTAATGATTTGAAACATAAAGCTTAAAATGAATAAATCTGTCTCACATCGTCTGCTATATAACTATAGTATAATATATAGAACTATGAGGAAGCCCATAACCTTTATACAATCAAATGCATTTTATTCCAAATACTGTATAAACTTAAAAACAGAGAAACTGAGTGGTTTGTTCATGATTTCCTCTTAATGTTTCTGTTTTGTTGTATAAAACTGTGATGTTTTGCACAAATTTAGTAGTACTATGCAAATAAATTAAAACAGACAACGTTTTTGAGTTTTGTAAAAGAAACATATGAATTGGTCCAAATTTTTCAGTATTACTTCAATATATTAATAAAATAAATAAATGAAATTATTTCATGGAACTAGTTAAAAGACATTTTTATGGAATTAAGGCAAAACGAATTTGACCCAACCATCAATATAGACAGTGATAGTATATAATATAGATTTGCATACATATTTACATTGTGTAATGAATAAAAATGATGTTCCGCCATTGTAATAGAGCAGAATGAATAACATCTTGTCTCTTTAAAGGCTTTTTTAGGTGTTTGAATGAGTCTGAAAAATTAATCCAGGAATTTGACAAAATGTTTGTTGATATTTCAAAGAAAAAAGACCAACAGAGGAAGAAACTGCTCGGCTGAGTTGGTGTGTCCAAAATAAACAGCTCTATATACACAGGCTCTTTTACAGTAATACAGCAGAGCGGAGCTACGTGATGACGTAGACAGAACGTTCAGATTGATTGACAGGTGTCGGCTGCTATAACAACATTAAATCACTTGAACAATAACAGACCCCAAATCTGCACAAACGAAGCCCAAAGTGTTGGACATTTTCAAAGTTGTTCTTCTGGATTTCTCTGAAAAAGTTTGAGACAGCGAGGATTCTTCGACCCGCCATCAGACAGAAAATGGAGAAACTCGACCTTTGCTCGAGAAATGTAAGATATTTGATTTTATTAAACACCGAGTGTTTCCAGAGGAGTCAGGAGCACTCGACTGCAAAACCACAAGTGACCCGACACAATAAACTGTATTAAAATGACACTTTTATGGTTAATTCACCACATCTGACCAGATTTTGAGGGAATATTTGAAGTTAATTGTAGTCACGAAAAGTCGGAATGACCTTCATGTTTGTGACCACAAAACAAACATGAGCTGAACAGTTTTAAGATAGGCCATACAGGGATGTTTTTAGACTTTCGTCTTCATATTTTTTTTTTTAATTATTTCCATCGTCAAACTTTTTAAAAGAAGTCTTGAAGTGAGACATTTTCATCTGAGGCCTCAGGTTGTCTCAGTCTGCCTGCACCATGGGCTAACATTCAGACAGGCTTATATGTTTAATGTGATGTTACTCAGGTTCCACTTTCATCTAAGGGAACAACTTGGATATTTGCGCTGTTTAAATCATCAATTTATCACATTTCAAACCTAACAATGGTGTTGGATGCATTAAAAACATTAAAATGTGGTCAGAAAAGATGAATACAAAAATGTGTACTGAGCTGAAATTTTATCTCACTTTTGGTATAAAATTCATACGTAATAAGAGTGAACTTACATTAAAATGATCGAGCAGATATTATGACAAGTAAAAGGTGTAGAGAACAATCCATGTACAATAAGACAATAATGAGTTTATTGATTATACTCTTTCACAGACAGAAATATCATTTTGATTGTGCAATAAATAAGTGAATATTTATCAGTGGACTACATAGTCTTTTTGGCCTAAAATTAGAAACTAGACATTAAAACAGTTTTTGATTTATTGATGATGGATGTAAAGTTGATCTTCAAATAGTCTGACTTACATTAATGTGATATTGATAAGATATACTGAAGAGAAAAAGGTGCTTTGCTGCAAATGGACATAAACAGATAATACTGGAGTCAGATCAAGCTTTTATCAAGTCAAGAAAAGGTTGGTTTTGACTTTTTATCTGTTATTTATAACAATTGACAGATTTCCAGGGCTGAAGACAAATTGCTTTACAATAACTCAGTAAGCTATTTAACACCTGAATATGTTCAGCCACTATAGTTACAAATGAAAAATCATGTCACTCTTTATTTAGATCAGTTTAATTAATTATCTCCCATGAAAGAGAACATCAACAGGTCTAAAACGTCAGTGTTTATCAATTCATGCATGAATATTCTAAATAATTGTCTGCTGACGATGAAAAGTGTTGTTATGACATTTTACCATATGGTGTGGTTTACATGTATTTATCTTTAATTTTAGAGGCCATTGATGATTTGAAACATAAAGCTTAAAATGAATGAATCTGGCTCACATCGTCTGCTATATAACTATAGTATAATATATAGAAATATGAGGAAGTCCATAACCTTTATACAATCAAATGCATTTTATTCCAAATACTGTATAAACTTAAAAACAGAGAAACTGAGTGGTTTGTTCATGATTTTCTCTTAATGTTTCTCTTTTGTTGTATAAAACTGTGATGTTTTGCACAAATTTAGTAGTACTATGCAAATAAATTAAAACAGACAACGTTTTTGAGTTTTGTAAAAGAAACATATGAATTGGTCCAAATGTTTCCATATTATTCAATATATTAATAAAATAAATAAATGAAATTATTTCATGTATCCAGTTAAAAGACATTTTTATGGAATTAAGGCAAAACAAATTTGACCCAACCATCAATATAGACAGTGATAGTGTATAATATAGATTTGCATACATATTTACATTGTGTAATGAATAAAAATGATGTTCCGCCATTGTAATAGAGCAGAATGAATAACATCTTGTCTCTTTAAAGGCTTTTTTAGGTGTTTGAATGAGTCTGAAAAATTAATCCAGGAATTTGACAAAATGTTTGTTGATATTTCAAAGAAAAAAGACCAACAGAGGAAGAAACTGCTCGGCTGAGTTGGTGTGTCCAAAATAAACAGCTCTATATACACAGGCTCTTTTACAGTAATACAGCAGAGCGGAGCTACGTGATGACGTAGACAGAACGTTCAGATTGATTGACAGGTGTCGGCTGCTATAACAACATTAAATCACTTGAACAATAACAGACCCCAAATCTGCACAAACGAAGCCCAAAGTGTTGGACATTTTCAAAGTTGTTCTTCTGGATTTCTCTGAAAAAGTTTGAGACAGCGAGGATTCTTCGACCCGCCATCAGACAGAAAATGGAGAAACTCGACCTTTGCTCGAGAAATGTAAGATATTTGATTTTATTAAACACCGAGTGTTTCCAGAGGAGTCAGGAGCACTCGACTGCAAAACCACAAATGAGCCGACACAATAAACTGTATTAAAATGACACTTTTATGGTTAATTCACCACATCTGACCAGATTTTGAGGGAATATTTGAAGTTAATTGTAGTCACGAAAAGTCGGAATGACCTTCATGTTTGTGACCACAAAACAAACATGAGCTGAACAGTTTTAAGATAGGCCATACAGGGATGTTTCTAGACTTTCGTCTTCATGTTTGTTTTTAATTATTTCCATCGTCAAACTTTTTAAAAGAAGTCTTGAAGTGAGACATTTTTATCTGAGGCCTCAGGTTGTCTCAGTCTGCCTGCACCATGGGCTAACATTCAGACAGGCTTATATGTTTAATGTGATGTTACTCAGGTTCCACTTTCATCTAAGGGAACAACTCGGATATTTGCGCTTTTTTAATCAACTATTTATTACATTTTAAACATTCAACCTTTTACAAAACGTCGTCAAATTAGAAAACACAATGTGAAGTCTCATTTTATCTCTCGTTTGGTCACTCTTGGTCTTAAATTAAAATGAGATATTTGGTGTTATTTACGGACATTTTTATCTGAGGCCTCAGGTTGTCTCAGTCTGCCTGCACCATGGGCTAACATTCAGACAGGCTTATATGTTTAATATGATGTTACTCAGGTTCCACTTCTATCTAAGAGAACAACTCGGATATATGCGCTGTAAAATCCTGAAACAGATTAAGAAATCTTGTCGACTGCAAAGAAATTCTGAATTCATAGTTGAGCATTGTCTCCTCTGTCTCAGTCCTCTTAAAGGTTCAGATGTTGGCAAAGCTACAGCCCTGGCGTTTCCTTATCTTCTCCTCTTTTTAGGTTCATTATTGTCATAGAAATATCATTTTAGATGATGATGTGCAGTAGAGAGTTATCTTCTGTGTGATGAGTTTTTTGACTTCTTGTACATTAATTGTAAACCACCTTAGGGCAGACAATATCTGCAGACTTCAATGAAATTCAGAAACGAGCTGCTTTCACTTCAGTATTGGCCTTCATTAGTGCTGGGTCATAAAATTGTGTGATGAATAAAAGAATGTAAATAATGGCAGATTTGCAGAAGGGTATAATTCAGTGCATGAATCCTCTAAAACTGAATTTTTCCACCAACATAATTTCATTGGAGGTTTCCTCTTTGGCTCTTACATGTGCTGTGTCCTCTCTCTGGATTTCTGTTTAACCCTTTGTTGCCTGAGCCTGTTTTTTTAGGTTTCTGCCTGGAAATTGCATACCCATAATAAAATGGGTATGGCTCTGCACCACAAGGTCTATTGGAATACTTTTGGTGTCCCAGTAAAGGGGACACTTGTGAGATTTGTTGAGATGTGTTAATATGAGTATATGTGATATGGGTGAAGGGTAAATGAAGATGGCCGACAGCAAAAATGTAAAATAATCCAGCTAAGAAAAAGCATTTTCATAATGAATATGAATAAGAAAATGGCATAATATGGCAAGTGGGTCGACACAGTGGAGCTGTACGGAGTTTGATATGTTTTTATTCATTTGGTTCTTATTCGAGTTGTGTTTTGGATGTCTAAAACAGGTTTATATCGTCTTGTTGCCCAGGTTCTGCTGTTTAATTTGATGTATAGCATCCCTATTTTGGGTCGTGATTAGCACGTTATCTTTCGCTGTGTTTGCGACTGCCTCTCAAAGTCCCCCAAATGGGGAACCCTTGTTTTCCAAGGGTTAATAGGAGGAGTGGGTATGGACAGGGGATTGTTTATCAAAGTTATTTCTTCAAAAGCTTTTGCCTTTTCCTGACGTACTATTTTCTTGCCATAACTCTTGAGGTTTACTGTGTATTTGTATATGTCTCAATGAGGCTCTGATGGCAACACAAATAGATGAACTGAAGTTGGTGTCAGAGATCAAATATATAAATTAGAAATACACGCTGAGCTGAATTTATATGACCTTAAATGACTGGAATACCTGACTTTAATTGTCTGTAAAAGTCTTCTATATGTCCTGATCTAAAAATGACTCAAGCATAACTCACTTATTGGTACATGCTCTGATTAGTACATCTAAAAAACAAAGCAATGATTGGTCTTGATTGTTTTTATAATTGTTCAGCCATCTTTAATTTTCTGCATTTGGGTTTTGCCATATAGATTTGCTCCTCTAAAGTTTTAAAAGCTGGATCTTTTATGTTTACTTAGAAGTAATGACATGATGTCTCCTTTAATGAGGTGCAGCTAGAGTCAAAATGATGAGTCCCTGTTGGTGCCAAAGTTTCTTATCTCCACTGTAAATAATGACAGATCAGTGAAACTGTGCAGCAGAGCTGTGATGACCTACAGAAAGTCTCTGATGAATTTGCTGGTGTCCAGTTGAACTTCAGATCCTTACACCTTTGTTTCTGTCTTTAGATCCATGATCACGCTCGATGGCGCATCATCGAGGATGGGAACCAGAGGATGAGACGCAGGATCCCTCATCCAGGTCGGTGGCATGTTCTGCCGATGGACACCCAGAGGCCCACGGTGGTAAGGATGAGACGCAGGATCCCTCATCCAGGTCGGTGGCATGTTCTGCCGATGGACACCCAGAGGCCCACGGTGGTAAGGCTCAGGCGTGCCCCGGCCCAATCCAGCAGCCCACAGACCAGGTTAGTCCTGATGGAGCCCTTGGAGCCCGGCTTTGCAGTGTGCAAGAGGAGGTACAGCGAAGTCCAGGCCTCCTCAAGAAGCTGCTCCACAGGACTATCAGGTAGGACTGACTGTTCTTCCTCCTCCTCCAACTCCTCCTTCTCATCTGACACCTCCTCTGACTCTTACTCCTCTTCCACCCCTAACTCTTCTCCTCCTGAGCCTTTTTTCCCCACTGATCTCTCCTTCTCAGACTCTGACTCTGACTCTTCTCCCCCTGCTGTGACTCCTTCTCTGCCTCCTCAGTCTTCCCACCCTCGATCTGCTCCTCTTCCTCCCCAGACTTCACGCCTGACAGCTGGGTCTTTGTTTCCCACTTCCAGCTCCCTCTCCTCCTCCTCATCCAAGCCTGCATGGGCGATAAAGATGCAGGCTTGGATGAGGAGAATGAAAAAAATGCGTTCTGGGCCTCGAAAGAGACCCCTTGGAGAGCCTGAAGGGGCCCCTCCAAGGAAGCGCCCTGCAAAACTTTAACCACTGCAGGGCGCTTCAGATCATTTTCTTGTTATGTGTTATATGTTTTGTTGTGTTGTGTTGTGTTGTGTCTTCATGTGGTGTTTGGCGTCTTTTATGTACAAAAAAACAAAAAAACTACAAAAAAATAGATGTTCTATGTTTTGTTGTGATGTGTTGTGTCTTCATGTGGTGTTTGGCGTCTTTTATGTACAAAAAAACAAAAAAAAACAAAAAAATATTTGTGATGTGTTTTGTGTTGTGATGTGTTGTGCTGTGTTTCATGTGGTGTTTAGCGTCTTTTATGTTTTGTTATGTTGTGTTGTGATGTGTTGTGTCTTCATGTGTCTGTTTAGTGTCTTCAATGTGCAAGAAAACCCCAAAAAATTTACAAAAAAATGTCAAAATTGAATGTTTTGTGATTGTGGTGTGAATGTTGTGTAAATGTGCTGTGAATGCGGTCTGAATGTGCTGTGAATGTGTGAGTGAATGTTTGTGTTAATGTTTGTGTGAATGTGTGAGTGAATGTTTGTGTAAATGTTTGTGTGAATGTGGTGTGAATGTGTGAGTGAATGTTTGTGTGAATGTCTGTGGGAATGTGCTGTGAATGCGGTCTGAATGTGCTGTGAATGTGTGAGTGAATGTTTGTGTTAATGTTTGTGTGCTGTGAATGTGTGAGTGAATGTTTGTGTAAATGTTTGTGTGAATGTGGTGTGAATGTGTGAGTGAATCATTGTCTAAATGTTTGTGTGAATGTTTGTGTGAATGAATGTAGTGTGAATGGGGTGTGAATGTGTGAGTGAATGTATGTGTGAATGTTTGTTTGAATGTGTGAGTGAATGTTTGTGTGAATGTGTGAGTGAATTTTTGTGTGAATGTGGTGTGAATGTGTCAGTGAATGTTTGTGTGAAATGGGTGGGAATGTTTGGGTGAATGTTTGGGTGAATGTGTCAGTGAATGTTTGTGTGAATGTTTGTGTGAATGTGTGAGTGAATGTGGTGGGAATGTTTGTGTGAATGGGGTGTGAATGTGTGAGGGAATGTGGTGTGAATGTTTGTGTGAATGTGGTGTGAATGTTTGTGTGAATGTGTTGTGAATGTTTGTGTGAATGTGTGAGTGAATGTTTATGTGAATCTTTGTGTGAATGTGTGAGTGAATGTGGTGTGAATGTTTGTGTGAATGTGGTGTGAATGTTTGTGTGAAAGTTTGTGGGAATGTTGTGTGAATGTTTGTGTGAATGTGGTGTGAATGGTGTGTGTGGGTGTGTTGTGTATGTGGTGTGGATGTGGTGTGAATGTGTGAGTTAATGTGTTGTGTATGTGGTGTGAATGTGTGAGTGAATGTTTGTATGAATGTGGTGTGAATGTGGAGTGAATGTGTGAGTGAATGTGTTGTTTATGTGGTGTGAATGTGTGAGTGAATGTTTGTGTGAATGTTGTGTGAATGTGGTGTGAATGTGTGAGTGAATGTTTGTGTGAATGTGGTGTGTATGTGGTGTGAATGTGTGAGTGAATGTTTGTATGAATGTGTTGTGTATGTGGTGTGAATGTGTGAGTGAATGTTTGTGTGAATGTGGTGTGTATGTGGTGTGAATGTGTGAGTGAATGTGTGAGTGAATGTGGTGTGAATGTGGTGTGAATGTGGTGTGAATGTGTGAGTGAATGTGTGAGTGAATGTGTGAGTGAATGTTTGTATGAATGTTTGTATGAATGTTTGTGTGAATGGTGTGTGTGGGTGTGCATGCACACAGGGTGTGTGGAGAGTCTGGTGCAGTGGTCTGTAGTGTTCTGGTAGGCGGTGCAGCTGCGTCAGTGTTTGCACTTCCTGCTGGTCTCTCTGCTCTCTGCTGCAGCCCTGTCTTTTAACAGGAGTACTCAGGAGAAGATGGTTCAGATCTTCTTCAGCAGTTCACAGACTCTCCTCCACCAAGACCCCTGCAGTGCCTCCTCGTGGCCACACACGGTAACTGGGTCCCTCACAGTCCCAGGCTAAACTGCAGGGGATCTCGGAGCAGCAGTGGTCCCCAGAGATACAGTGTTCAGGGCGTCCTACAGATGGACAGGCCCTGGCACCTATCAACCACTGCCCCATTGTAACGAGCTTTTTCCTCTGATTTAAGGTTAGGGATGTCCTGTGACACAGAGACACTGTGGATGCACAAAAGAAGGTCACAGGAGCTACTGCTCCCAATCACCCCAAAATGTTAAATGCAGACAGGATTGGACAGAGAAATACATCCTACCTGATCATATCTAAATCATGAAAATAATCTAAAGGCACGTTCAGGAGACAGGTTTGTCACTGACCATGTAACACTGATTTTACAGTTTATTTGATCACCATAACTCTCATTGAGAGGTGAAATAGGACCTGGATGGCCAGGAACAGACAGAGGTCAGAGGTCATTGTGCTGGGCTCCCGACACCTTAGAGAAACCTTTTCTAATGACTTAACTGCCCTAGATGGCATTAGCCTGGCACCGAGCACCACTGTTAGACATCTTGGGGTTCTATTTGATCAGGATTTATCCTTTAACTCTCACATAAAACTAATTTTCAAGAACAGCCTTTTTCATCTTCATAACATCGCTAAAATCAGGCCTATTCTGCCTCAGAGCGATGCTGAAAAGCTAGTCCATGTTACAACAACATGTTACCTCTAGACTGGACTATTGTAATTCTCTTCTTTCAGGCTGTCCCAGTAAGTCGCTTAAGACGCTTCAGCTGGTCCAAAATGCTGCAGCACGTGTACTGACTAGAACTAGAAGAGCCCACATTACTCCTGTATTAGCTTCTCTGCATTGGCTTCAATAAAATCTAGATTAGAGTTAAGGATTCTTCTTCTCACCTATAAAGCTCTCAGTGGACAGGCACCAGTTTATCTCAAAGAGCTTGCAGTGCCGTACAACCCCTCTAGAACATTACGCTCCCAAAATGCTGGCCTGCTCGTGGTGCCATCAGTCTGTAGAAGTAGTCTGGGAGGTAGAGCCTTCAGTTATCAGGCTCCTCTTCTCTGGAACCATTTACCGACCACGGTTCAGGAGGCAGACACCCTCTCTACCTTTAAGGGTAGATTTTTAAGGCTCACAGCTCATAGTTCAGCTGAAATAGGCTTAGACTGTCGGGGGATTTGGCAAACTGAGCTCCTCCCTCTCTCTCTGTCCTCTCTATATATGCTTTACCCCTTTCTGTTTGCTCCTGTACTCGTCTCTGGTTCTCATCTTGTAGACCATCTGGGATCTTTGGTGTAGACTGCCTGCTGCAGACCTACAAAGCTTCAATAACTACAGTGACGAATATTTGACTTTTCCTTTAGCCCCATTCCATTATCATTACAGTTCCTGATATTAACTTCAGAGAGATCAACTAAATTAAATCCATGGTAGTTCCTGCAGACAGCACACATATATTAGTTTGACCTTGACAAACAATCATGGATGACCTGCTGCTGTGGACCTGCTCCATTCCATGAGCTCTATCCTGCATCAACCATCAACAGAAATGACACCACTTAACATCAATTCATACTTTTAGACCAGTTAAACACATTTAAAGGCAGTTCAGCTAGATGCTGCTATATTAATCAACATCACTCCTCTCCAGATTATATTCATTGTAGATGTTAATGTTAATATTAGATTGATCTCTCTATCCATGGTTGTATTGACTATACCTCCATAGTTACTATCTTAACAACCACACAGACACGAGGACCCTCTTGAAATTGAGATGCCACATCTCAAGGGGCTAACCTTTAATACCTTTATATTCAACAAAGACAAATATGGCGCTATACAAATAAAGATTGATTGATTGAGATGTTTTTGCTTTTTTAACTTATATTTATTTGATATTTATATATATTATGGTTTATATCTGTCTTTTTTTTATATATCTTTTGATCTATTTTTCAACCTGCTACTGGAATTCTAATTTTCCTGAGTGAGTTTCCAAAAGGAATTAATGAAGTACAAGCTAATCTAATCTAATCTAATCTAATCTAATCCAATCTAATCTAATCTAATCTAATTTAATCTATTGTGTTTTTTTTTTATTATTTATTGTAAACTATTGTCATTACTTAGGACCCAGTCTAATTCAACACCAACATACTCAAACTCTCAAAGTCAGTTTTTGATGCAGGTATTTTCTGTCACTCTGATGAATGTCATTTGATGTATTTTTCAGTTTGACTTATTTAACAAGTGACTTTCAGGACTTGCAGCGTCTCCTTATAGACTTGAGACTTGACTTGAACCTGCAGCAGTGGTTCGTGCTGTTTGTGCTGTTTCTTCCATGCAGTAGGTCATTTTATACTTTAAATCTCAATCATTTTGACCTTGTTTTTTGACACAACAATGTCATTAATTTTATTGTCTCATTATTATAACCTTAAATTCTCCTTTTCCCCAGGAAATTAATGCACCTTTTTAAAAATGAGTTTATTTCAGAGGTCACAGTAAAAACAGTTCTCAGAAGAAAAACAGACTTCACTGAGCTGTTTGCCCTCCATCCTCTGGAAACAGCCTGATCAAATTATGGGCTCACCTACTTTTTACTTGGACTGAGCTATAGGGGAACAGGAATGCAAAATGAATAAAACAATTAAAATCATGAGTGTTTAATGAGAGTAAAATAAATGCCTTCGTGTTTGTTTTTGACCTTTATTCGACCTCCTTAATGAGCTTGTACAATTCCACCTTTACATATGAACATTTCTGCTCAATGAAGTGATACATTTTTGACTTTAGAAAGTACAAATATCCTTCAAAAATGATATCTCCTCTTGTTAATATCATGTTTTTAACTATTACTTTTACAATGGCCCTGCTTTGCTGTCCTGCATTTCAGACATCAGGTTATGAGTTCATCACCTCCACAAGATGGCGGCAGCTGACAGCTGTCAAACTTTTAGCTGTGCCAGGTTTGAGTGTTGCTGTTTCTGTTGACCTGTGCATTCATATTTTTGAGAACAACTTCAAAACATGTGTGTGCACTTTTATTTTGCTGGTCCTGTGCGGCTCTGTTTGGCTCGTCTTCTCTGCTCTTGTGCTGCAGGTGCATGTTTGTGGTCAGCGTGTCCGGTCCGTCTGGTTCCAGTTCTCCTCAGTCTGCTCATGGAGAATCTCTGCGGGGGCCTTGTTTGGTCTCTTCAGGTACTGTCATCATCAGTCATCATTCTGCAATTGGATTCAAGTTTCTTAAATAAGTTAGTTTACATTTGAGATACATTTGTTTAACTATGTTTATTGTTGTCAAGTCAGTTTATTTATATAGCATGTTTAAGAACAGCATTAGCTGACCAAAGTGCTTGACTCTCCCTCTAACTCCTGATCTGATTTAATTTTATTTATCAACTTGTATTACTATTACTTAAAGCATCAGTTTGTTCTCACCTTCAAAAATACATTTAGATGGTCCTTATACCATCAGTATTCTTTTTAGTTTTATTTCTTATTTATTTGTTGTTAGTAACAAGCGTCTTGCATTGCTTTGTTTGCTTCCTTGTCTTGTTCTGATTGTTAGTTATACAAAAGGACTGGGGCCACTGGGGAAAAAAGTGACTGATTTTTTTAAAACTGTGAAAAAAGTCAGAATGATGACCCAAAATTCTGTTTACAATATGCTGAGTGTGATTTTATTTTTGCAATTAATTTGATTTTACACCAGCTGCAGGATCTACTTACCTATAGTTATTATTCCAGATACAGTTTGTAAGATATTTACCAAATAGTACCAAATAGTTTTGGTCAACAAAAGAACTGCCATTAAACTATATATATATATATATACATATATATATATATATATATATATATATATATATATATATATATATATATATATATATATATATATATATATATATATATATACACATACATACATATTTATATATATACATACATACATACATATTTATATATATATATGTGTGTGTATATATATATATATATATATATATATATATATATATATATATATGTATATATACATATATATATATATATATATATATATATATATATATATATATATATATATATATATATTTACAATTTCTTTTACAATATATATTTACAGGATTGGATTGTATTACTCATAATTACTTGCATTTTTGTAAGTTTGCTTCAAGTTTATTTCTTTATTCAGAAAACATTTTTATTTTTATCTTTTGCTCAGCCACGCAGCAGCCATGCTTTCTTTCATCCTTTGGGTTTGTTTGTTTTTTGTTTGTTTGTTTGTTTTGGTCTCAGTTTAGTTTAGTCATGATTTATTTAGATTTGTTTGTTATTGGCCAAAAGGCACCACACCAGCTCTGCAAAGTACAATGTATAAAAGACCAAACAATGAAAACCTAACTCATCAGATTTCTGCTTTGTAAACCAGTTTCATAAAACCAGGGTCACTTTTTTTATAACTTCAAATGTTTTAGGGTCAAAGACAAATAAGAGTTTGCATGATGAGCAATTCAAAGATGTTTTAATAAATTGTTTTAAAAGCTTGGATCACGTTTGCAAAAATGTATATTTTATATTTCTGTTGGTTTCATGTCATTTCAAATATCTTTTGAACCATTTTTTTTAACAAAAGAAAAGATGGATTTCCCCTGAAGATGTCAAGTGGTGTTACCACAACGAAAGGATAAATATTAAATATTTATTTCCACCTAGAGTGTATGCAAGTGTACCTGTAAAAACAGTGACCCAATTTTAATTTATCACTTGAAAATACATTTTTAAGGATTATTTTAAATTCAGTTATATACTTTTTTGCAATATAGAGCAGGACCAATACTGAAAATCACTTTGTGTTTTCTAAATCACCTTTGACAAATTATGTATAAACTTTTAAAAAATGTTTTAGTACATTGCAAAAAAAAGGGTTACATCTTATTCCCCATGAATTGCCCTGTAAATGATCATATTTTTATGAAAAATACTGGTTACAACCAATGAAGCTTGGTGGATATTCAGTCAGGAAGACCTATATGTTCATTCAGTCTCCTCTTTCATTCCTCACTCTGCCTACCTGCACAGGTGATTCAGATCTTACCTGATGAGGGCCGTGCTCTCACTCAAGCACTGAGCCAACCAGATCCTGTCACCACCTGCCTGGACAGTCATCCTGGTGCAGCCTCATCTTAAATCATGTCTTTGCTCCTCCACAGTCAGAGCGGTGGTGTCGTGCTGGTGATCTCGGCAACCCTCCTCCACCCCAGGCACCTCCAGTCGTCTCATCAGTGTCCAGGTCCAGCTCCTCAGAATCCTGGCCCCTTCACCTCAGCAGCACCTGAGTCCAGAGCATCAGTGTCCCAGCAGCAGAAGTCCACCACTCATCCTTCCTGCATTCCTCACCACCACCAGTGTCTAGACTCCAGGGGGGTATCCTATCTCTCATTCACCCTCAGTACCCCTGAAGTCCACCAAGACAGCACGATGGAGTCGAATGGCCAAAGAGATTCTAACCACAGAGACATTGGACATTTTCAGTCTTATCAACTTGTATAATAAATACTTGTTCATTCAGATTTGGTCTCTCCTGATTGAATTGACAAAAACAGTTAAACCACATGACCATGTTGCTTTTACAGAAGAAACTGGCACTAAAATTCAAGCATGACAGTCAGCAAGTTTAATTGAACTTGTGCTTTTTATTATTTTCAATGAAGAAAAAACAGCAACAGCAAGAACTGGGTGTTTTCTATTAATTAATTAATTTAAGAATCAATAAATGACCCTTGCTGCAGGATCTGCATGGACTCGTGCTCTGTGTCGAGCCACTTTTTCTTTGCTTGATAATGGCATCAATTGGGTAAAAGGAGGCTCTATTATATTGCAATAAACATGAAACAATAGACAGTTAATAAATGTAATTTTACAGATCTAAATTTAAATCTTTGACAGATGTTTAACATGTTTTTGGAGTGTCATATCTTTTTAAAGCTGTTCATTTTCAACATTGTCATTATTCATCCACTGCTGCTACATTTATGACATTAATTATATTGTAGCTTAAAACTGAAAGTGAATGGAATACAAATATGTGTTGATTTTATATTTAATATGAATTGAAGCAAACATAATAAAGCCATGCAGAATGATGATGTTACACTAACCTTCCAGAGATAATGAAGTAGTGGATAAATCACCACTTTTTCTAAGAAATGTAACACTTAACACTTAAAAATAGTTCCACATAGTAACTTAGTTCGCATTACATCTTTAATTGGCATCAAAAACTTATGTTATTTGCCAACATCAAATGGTGTAACTGATTACACCATTTGGTATTTCAATTAAAATTAAAATTTACAGACATTATGATGGACAGTAAGCATGTGGCCTTGATATGAAGATTTCAGACTCATTTTTTAAATTAACACTTACTTTTACAGTTACTTTGAATTATTAATGGTTTTCTAAGGTCATACCATTTGAGATGTAACCCCGAGCACACCTGACCATACCCTAAAAAGGTCAAATTATCAAGATTTCAAAGAGAGCTAACCTTGGCATGCAGCACTTAGGTTAATCAGGGGTCCTTCTTTGTGAAATCATTTCCTGCCACTTGATCTTCTCACAAAAATGAACAAAATGGCTCCTTAAATGTTGGTTACACTGCACTGACAATTTATATAGTCCACAAATTCCCCAGATTTGCCACAATATTCAGAACAATAGTGTTCTATTGATTTTATTCATTGTTAAACAAGAAAACCATAAGACTATGCCAATGTAGTTGATAATGTGTTTTATAGAGAATTTCACATTTTTTAAACAAGTCAAAGAATTTGTTTTTTTGGTTACACCACTCAGACATTTTTGCCATTATGCCCTGAAAAGTCTCTCAAAATTGATCAAATACATAAATTTTAGACTAGGTCTTCAAAGAAGAGAATGTATTCGAGTAATTTGTGAATTTATTTTCAAATTTTAATCTTTTTAAATTTAACTAAACCATGGGAACACAAAAACTTGTGTCATGTCATTGACCTTTAAAACAGGAGTCGCTGTGGCTCTAAAATCATCTGAAATAAGGGATAAGTAATCATGAACTCAGATTGTTATGGAAATTACAGTGGCCTGAATGTCACCCTAATAGCGACATCACACTCAATTGATGGATAAAATGATAAAAGAAAAAATGGATGGATTGATTGATGGCTGATTGACGGCTGGTTGAAAGAAAATGGTTGAATGTGTTGAAGTTCAACGGTCGACATTTCCGCCCGGACCCATTTCTTGGTTGCACCGCAGCGTCCGACAGCGAAAACAACCCCCCGGCAGAGAAACGTCTGAATGAATGAACAGTTGATACTGGGACAGGACATCTGAGGGGGTCTCAGGGGTCTTCAGTAAGAACCAGGTGAGCTGAAGACTAGCCTCATCTCTCCAGACAGCCTCACGGTCCAGGTAGGACCAGGTAGGACCAGGTCCCGCAGCATGCAGGCAGAGTTCAGGGCTCCGAAGAGGAGGGTCCGGGTCTACGAGGAGTATGAAGCCCCTCTGCCGGTGAACCTGAGCCCGGGGGAGAGGAGCCACTTCAGGGCGGACATCATAAACCAGCATGTGCTGGTCTGTGATCCAGAGGACATCCAGAGGATACACAACCAGGTACTTATCTAGACCAACCCAGAGCATTTTATTTAATACACTATTTATTTATGTATGCATTTATTTATTTATTTATTATTTTTTTACTACTTGCTCACTTGGCACAGAGACAGTGTTATTTGTTCCTATTTGTCCTTTAAAAGGAAAAAGTGGTTAGATGTTTGCTGTTTTTGATGTCGTCTTTTTGCCCCTTGTTCTCTTCCCTAATAAAAGGTTAATTAAAAATATATAAATAAATAAATCATAAGTATCGTGCAGTTTGCAATGTGGGTAACTGTGTGGATAACATTAATGTGGCCCTCTGGCTGGCTGAAGTTGGCTTTTCCTGATTTAAATCACGAGTTTTGTTCACACAGCGTTAAAATCAATGCTTACTTAAATCATTTAATATCAGACCAGTCCACATGATATTAAACATGGATTCTGAGCTATTTTTCCCTGTGTTTGGTCTGTCAGGCTAAATAGTTTTTGTTTTGTCTCAGGGTTATTTTGGTAAAGGTATCCTGTCCAGAGCCAGACCGGACCACAGCATCTCAGACCAGTGGGAGCGTAAGTTTACTTTCTCAAACTTCTCTCTTTACACCATCACTGCAGCACAGAGTCAAGCCTGAAACTGTGTTAACCTTTAACCTCCAGTGATGTGAAGAGTTTAAATCAGCAGCAAACTTCAGGACAATAGATTTATTGCTCCATCAGATTTATCGTCACTCAGTTATTAAGTTTTACACATAGATAGTGCAGAGCAGACTGATTAAAGTGCCCTCACAACAGTGGAATTTTTAACCAAAATAATGAGTTTCATCTTATTTTATTTTTTCAGTTTCATGTAGACATAAGATACACGACACATTCTCCTGTCTTTCCTGTGTTATGCAAAATACCCTGAATCTTTCCCTTTCTCATGACCGGCTCTTGATTCTGAAGGCAAGGATTTGATTCAGGTTTGATGTTGGAGTCAAACTGATTGAGGATTCTTAAGCTGGAGATAAACTTGCTGTTAACTACGCGGGCGCTCATACATTCTTCTGACAATTTAACTCATCAGTGAAATATAAGGTTGACTGGAAACAGGGTTGAGAAAAAGAAAGACTTTACTTAGCAGGATCAGTCGTGTACTGGACAGACTAGAATCACATCTCAACAATTGTCCACTCACAGTATGTTGCAAACATTCTGGGGCGAAACTCACAATGCATCTTGGGTGATGCAGTTACATGAGTGATCTCGTGAGCTCACTGCTAACAGTTGCAGTATCAGGACACTGATTATGTATCATTAACGAGTAATTATTCACATTCCAGTGGATTTATGCAAATAACTTCTTTTAGACTTAACTCAAATATGAAATCAGAAAATAATGAACTTCAAGTCCTTTTAAAGTTTCCAACTGCAAACTTACACATGATGGCCGCCACGTGTAGTTCTGTTTTCATGCAAATGAACTTTAACATACTCTGTTATTTTGTATCATGAATCTCCTGCTGTGTACTGTGTAAAGTGTTCACTTGCCCAGGGACTATAGATTCAATGTAGTCAGCTCTGGTATAATTTTATTTTACCTTTATGAGTAAACAGGGACATTTTTGTCCTTTTAGGTAACTTTATGATCAATTTCTGGCCATAATTTTGGCTGTGTTACTCCATATGGAAGGGTTTTTGTAGGAAGGTTTTTTTTCATGAAAAATCTTAAAATTCAAATTTCAGTTTTTTTCATAGGTTTACAATACTCTGGGGAGTACCTCTTAGAGGTAATTAGAGGACAAAAATGTTCCGAAAACTGCTATAAAAACGTAGCAGATTCATATTTTTTCTTCTTTTTTGCTCAAATCATTCAATCAATTTCAGTCCTCATCAAAAATACCATGTTATGTTTTTATAGCAGTGTTTGGAAGAGGACATTTTTGTCCTCTAATTACCTCAAAAGGTCGTAAATGAAAATGACTCACAAGGGGTAAAAATGCAGCTTAGGAGAACGACTTAATAAGGAAATTGTTAAGCAAAATCAATACTGATAACGACTCTTTAAGTTGTTATTGATTCTCAACTGAAATTGGTTTCTGATTCCTACCCCTAATCAGTAGTTTATACAGTATATGAGGAAATATATAAATACACATATAATATACAAAGTCACCAATTGACATGCTCACTATTTGAGCCAATACACCAAACTCATTAAAGGCCCAACTAGGGACGAGCATGGAAATTAGCTCAGGCTGTAAATGCTGTATTGTGTGGCAACATTCTCTAGCTTCATACTGACCCTGTAAAAATAAACATTAAATAAATAAATAAATACATTTTCAGAAATGCTCCAGACTTCTTAAAGAGAGTTTATCTGTCACCAGCTAGATTCACAGTCGTGTTTGTGTCTGTGCAGTCTTAACAACACATCATTCAGATGTTGATGATTGTGGTTTTGATTTATTAAATTGTCTTTTAAACTTTTTGTCATCGTTGTTCCTGCTGGTGTGTTGAAGCTGTACCGTCCTCTCTGCCTATCCTGATGGTCATGTGTAGGCTGGGGTTCATGTCTGTGTCATGGTAATTCTTAACCAACATGCAGATTCGCTGTGGGGGATCTTTGGCAGCCATCAATCAATCAAACTTTATTTAAAGTGCTTTATAAACAGACAGATATGCTAAAAGAAGATAACAGGAAGTATGACCCAAACCCACTCTGCCCCACCCCCTAAACCACCCACCCTGCAGTCCATGCACAGTATTGTCAAAATGCATCATAAATAAAGACTTTAGTAGAACAGCACACACTGAGGAAACGCCATCTTAAAGGTTTAAAATGAGTTAACACTGGAGGTTCGATTTAAGTGTAAAATTAAAAATATCATATATCAATATATCAAATATCAAATATAGAATCATAAATAAATTAACATGACAGGGTTTCTGTGAGGCATTAAAAAGCATTAATAGTCATTAAATTGATTTTGCAAAAATTAAGGCCTTAAATGGCCTTAAAAATCATTACATTTAATTTTCAGTGGCAGTAAAATACTTTTTGTAGTTTTTAAGAAAAAAGTTTAATAATATGTGATAATTATAATATAATAATGAATAATTATAAACTGAAATTCGCCAGATATGTTCATCCACATAAACATGAGGTAATATAATTTCTCTCTCAGCTCCATAGGTTCTGATCTGTTTAAGATGAGATATTTGTGGGGACAGTTTTCATATTGAAAATAATCTTTTTGAGTTCATGGTCATGACTTTAAAAATGTAACAGTGCAGCATTAAAATGGAGTTAAAAAGCATTAAAACTGACTGGCTAACTTCTGCAGAAACCCTGAATGAGGCAGAAAATGAATAATAAAAGAATGCTGTAATGAGAATAAAAACACTAAAATGAAACGGCGATATGTTCAAACAGGGGAATAAAACACTTCAGAAGAACTTTGGGATAAGCGGTAAAACCAGAGGATAAACTACTAAAAGATAATTCTGAAATGCAAACAGAATAAGATAAATCCTTAATTACTAAACAAATTGAGATGAGTACTTTAAATTGAGGTTAAAAGCCAGATTAAAGAGGTAGGTCTTGAGATTGCTTTTAAAAACAATGACATTATGTGCATGCGTTGGTGCAGTTAACAGCAGGTATAATTCTGCCCAAGAGCAGCACCACGGGAATCAAACCCCTCCTGTTATCGTCTTTGCACCACTGAACCATCCCCCAAACTCTCCTGTACCTCTCAGTTGTGTTTGTCTCTGCTTATCTCCGTCTCTGGGACAAAACTCGTCTCCTTACTGTGACAAAAAGCCTCAGACCAAATATGGAAACACCCCTTATGACATCATCATCCGGCTGGTCCAATCATAGCTGTTCTCTGCAGTCACCTGGTCTCTGTTTGCTCCACAGAACATGATGGAGTGATGCTCCCCGTCATCTCCCAGGCCAGGTCAGTGACATCACTTCCTGTCTGTTATAGGATGACAACAGGCTCCTCCTCCCTCTATCCATCTGTGACTCTCCTTCTCCTGCAGGTACGATGAGCTCCACAGGTGGGCGGGAGCCACTCTCTGTGCCCGAGGATTTGATGAAGAAGCTGTCAATCAAATCCTGCTCAAACTCTCTCAGCCGGTCGAGATGGAGGCTGTGAGGGGGGAGGTCAGGCGGAGGGGTGAGGACAAGAAAGGGGAGGAGCCAGACACAGTGGGAGGAGTCAGTCCCAGGGCAGAGGAGGAGCCTGAAAGCAAGAGAAGCTGCAGGTAGAGCCAGGTGTTCTCTTTACTGGCGTCAGACTCTACCGAAAGTCTGTTAATCATGTTTTAGGGCTGAGGCTGGAGGCTCAGTGTTTGGGTTTGTCTGTCAGTCCATCCATCTGTCTGGATGCGTCCATATGTCCCACCTTCACTACTTAATCAATCACAACGGGGGTCAGTGTTGTCCCCCAGGGGTCAGTGTTGGGCCCCAAGCTATTCATTCGTTACATAAATGACTTGTGTAAAGTATCAGTGCTATTAAAAATGGTTCTGTTGCTGATGACACCAATGTTGTTTGTTCCAGTAGTGATCTTTCAGTCTTAATTCAGGAGATCAATACTGAGTTGAACAAAATGAAGCTATGGTTTGATAAAAGTAAATTATCTCTCACCCTGGGAAAGACAAAATTAAGGTTCTTTGGGAACTGTCGAAGAAATACACAAATGCAAATTAAGCTGGATGGGGTGGACATTGAAAAGGTCAATGAAATCAAATTCCTAGGGGTGACAATAGATGATCAAATCAGCTGAAAGTCACATATTAAACATGTTCAAACCAAAGCTTCAAAAAGCATAGCAATACTAAACAGAGCAAAGCAGGTTCCGGATCACAAATCACTCCACTTTCTCTACTGTTCAATATTTCTTCCATATCTCAGTTATTGAGCAGAAGTCTGGGCCAATAACTACACCACAACTTTACATCCACTATTCATTCTGCAAAAGAAAGGACTACAGATCATTCACAGGGTGGGATCACACAAACCCTTTATTCATGATCAAAGTTATTAAAATTTAAAGACCTTGTGGAATTTCAGACAGTTCAAATCCTGTATAAAGTGAAAAACAAACTACTACCTCTAAATATCCATAAATTATTCACAGAAAGGGAAGGGGCGCACAATTTAAGGGGTAAATCTAAATTTAAAGTCACAATGATGTGTACAAAAAGGAAAAGTTTTGTATTTCTGTCTGTGGTGTGAAACTGTGGAGCAGTCTGAATGTGGAGCTGAAGGAATGTCCAAACATCCATCAGTTCAAAAAAAGGTACAAAGAACTTATTTTTACAAGATACAGGGAGGAATAAGGTGTGGCTTTCACCAGGTGTTCAGTATTTATTTGTTTTATGATTTATTTTTTTGTCTATATGATTTTTTGTTAGTTGTATGTACGTGTGTATGTATGTATGTACAGTGCTGTGAAAAAGTATTTGCCCCCTTCCTGATTTCTTCTCTTTTTGCATATTTGTCACACTTAAATGTTTCAGATCATCACACAAGTTTTAACATTAGACAAAGATAACCTGAGTAAATACAAAATGCAGTTTTTAAATGACGATTTTATTTATTAAGGGAAAAAAGCTCTCCAAACCTACATGACCCTGTGTGAAAAAGTAATTGCCCCCTGAACCTAATAACTGGTTGTGCCAACCTTGGCAGCAATAACTGCAATCAAGCGTTTGTGATAACTGGTGATGAGTCTTTCACATCGCTGTGGAGGGATTTTGGCCCACTCTTCTGCGCAGAATTGTTTTAACTCAGCCACATTGGAGGGTTTTCAGGCATGAACTGCCCATTTAAGGTCACACCACAGCATCTCAGTTGGATTTAAGTCTGGACTTTGACTCGGCCACTCCAAAACCTTAATTTTATTTTTTAAGCCATTCAGAGGTGGACTTGCTAGTGTGTTTCAGGTCGTTGTCCTGTTGCATAACCCAAGTGAGCTTGAGCTTGAGGTCACAAACTGATGGCCGAACGTTCTCCTTCAGGATTTTCTGGTAGACAGCAGAATTCATGGTTTCATCAATCACAGCAAGTCGTCCAGGTCCTGAAGCAGCAAAGCAGCCCCAGACCATCACACTACCACCACCATGTCTGACTGTTGCTATGATGTTCTTTTTATCAAATGCTGTGTTGTTTTTACTCCAGATGTAACGGGACGCACACCTTCAAAAAAGTTCAACTTTTGTCTCGTCAGTTCACAGAATATTTTTCCAAAAGTCTTGGGGATCATCAAGATGTTTTTTGGCAAATGTGAGACGAGCCTTTGTATTCTTTTTGGTCAGTAGTGGTTTTGGCCTTGGAGCTCTCCCATGATGCCATTTTTGCTCAGTCTCTTTCTTATTGTTGAGTCATGAACTCTGACCTTAACTGAGGCAGGTGAGGCCCGCAGTTCTTTAGATGTTGTTCTGGTTCTTTTTGACCTCCTGGATGAGTCGTCGTTGTGCTCTTGGTGTAATTTTGGTAGGCCGTCCACTCCTGGGAAGGTTCACCACTGTTCCCAGTTTTCTCCATTTGTGGATAATGGCTCTGACCGTGGTTCACTGGAGTCCTAAAGCCTTAGAAATGGCTTTGTAATAGACTGATAGATTTCAATCACTTTGTTTCTCATTTGTTGTTGAATTTCTTTGGATCGTGGTATGATATGTTTCTTTTGGAGATCTTGCAGCCTACTTCACTGTCAGACTGGTTCTGTTTAAGTGATTTCTTAATTCAACAGGTCTGCAGTAATCAGGTCTGAGTGTGGTCAGTGAAATTGAACTCAGCTTTCAAAAAAATGTGGTTAATCACAGTTAACTCATGATTTAACAAGGGGGGGCAGTTTCTTTTCACATAGGGTCATGTAGGTTTGGAGAGCCTTTTTCCCTTAATGAATAAAATCATCATTTAAAAACTGCATTTTTTATTTACTCAGGTTATCTTTGTCTGATATTGAAATTTGTGTGATGATCTGAAACATTTAAGTGTGACAAATATGCAAAAGGAGAAGAAATCAGGAAGGGGGCAAATACTTTTTCACAGAACTGTATATGTGTATGTATGTGTGTATGTATATGTATGTATATATATATAATTTATTTATTTATGTCTTGCATGTTCGAAATAAACTACTACTACTACTACATGATATTGATTCTGCTGTAAATGGTTAGAAACAGAACAGAACATACCAAAAAACAAAGAGATTTAGTTTTTCCAAATACATATTTATATTTATTTGGCTTCATAATTTCTCTGTACAAACTTTCAGGATAAACAGTTTAAACTGATTATTTGTCTTCTTGTGTGACTCTTTCACATTTACAGTCTGATCACTGCCTCCCTGTTTAGCCATGAATTATATTGTTTTATTTCAGGATGGAGCCAACACAGCCCAGCCCAGACCCTGACCCAGATCCTGACCCTGGCCCCTGTTCTGACTCTGGTTCAGATCCTGATTCTTTGGTTCCGGGCCCGGGGTTTGTCCTTGTGGTCTTGGAAAGTGAGGTGAGTCATCAGGTACCTGGCATCTTTCTTTGGTTTGTGTGCACATTTTAAGGCATCTGGTGCGAGTGAGTGCAAATCAAATCGCCACCTCTTCACTGCAAACTTCATACTTACTCTAAGCCACTTTGGTAGGTGTGGGAGGGCTTTATTCATCCAAAACAATAATAAAACCTGTCCAAAAACTTTACTACTGGGTGATGTTCCCATTTATTAAAAGTAATTGATAGAAAATAAATGTACTGTTATTAAAGACAGAAGATTGAAGATGACTGGCTCATGTTACGGTGTCTCTGAGTCCACCCCCCCATCATATGGGGTGCCTCAGGGCTCAGTTCTCCCTTTATCCACTGCCCCTGTGGTAGGTCAGTAAAATTTTTAATATATCACATTATCTCTAAAAAAACAATCGTTCCCACCACCTATGACACCAAAATCCTACTTCCCCTTAACCCTCCAAACACCTGACTACATACCCTCACTAATAACCAGAGATGGCAAAAGTCCCCAGATTCCTTATTTGAGTAGAAGTAAATTACCTGTGTAAAAAAACCACTTGAGTAAAGTAAAAAGCACTGATCCAAATAGCTACTCAAGTAAAAGTAAAAAGTACAGGCTCTGAAATGTAAGCAAAAGTACTTGTAAAAGTAAAAAGTACTTCCTTACTTGCCATCTCTGCTAATAACCTTGGAACACTTTTCCAAGTAGGCGTTACTTACTCAGGGGGTTGTCTTCAGAAATTAACAGCAAACATAAAACTGGTAAATTCTCACAATCAAAATTTAATGCAGGAAAACGGACAAAATCAGAGCTGTTTTAAAGTTTCAAATCTCTCTACCTTTTTGTTTCCTGCTTCCCGGTGGTGCAGATTTCTGACAAAAGTATGAGTTTAAATCAAACCTTAGTAGTTTATAAATTAACTTAAAGTCTTTATCTACCTGAATCTATTTGATTTGTTCAGTTCTGTTCCCCCTAAATAGTCTTTTTAAGTGTTTAGTCCCCAGAAACTCTGTTGACATTTCCTCCCTCTTTTTGCTCAAGAAAAAAAAAACACATAGTCCAGCTCAAAAAGGGAAAACACGGCAAAAATTAAAGTGATCGATGGTACAAAGAACTTGTACACCAGAAAGTTCAAAAAGAGTGGATCTCACTGCAATCCTGGAGGACAGAATCCTTTGTTTCTCAGTCAAGACTTGGGCCAGCCGGGAGGTTAATTCTTCACACGTCCAGTCTGTTCATTACATACTTCACTGTTTTTTACTTTCCTTTTAAACAAAAGAATATTGCAGACCATGGACCACCTCAGTTTGTAAGTTCAGAAACTTGTTTATGGCACAAAAAATATTTTAACCCACATCCCTGCTTATTTGATATGACAGGGAATATTAATGAACTACGAAGACAAGAAAACTTTTCCCTGAGTTTTCAACATGTTATTTTATGCACCGTCTTTACTTGTGTATTTCTTTATTATTATTATCATTTTTCGCTTCTTTTAAATTAATTAGTTTGGTGACAATGTCACAACCCTCGTCACCCACTATTCCCACCAAGTGTTTAATGAACCCCAGCTAAAACAAACATTTGGCTCCTTCAACCTCCGTGACCTGAAAGTATGACAAACTGCCAAAGTTTCTCTCCCCTCTGTGGCATCAAAAAGGATTTTTAGCCATCAGTCTTGTCAGCATGGATACTAGAAATGACCTTTTTTTAACTTTGCCAAAAGGATTGTTTGTCTGCAATCATCTGGTGATACAGGGTTGATGAAATGGTGGCTGACGGGGCAGATGTGGAGAATTTGTACTCTAACTTTATAGAAACATGCTGAGAAGCGTACTGTATCAACAGCATGGATTAAAGAGTCAGAGGAGCACTGAAGTGTGCAGGAGTGAGTGTGAAGCAGCAGCACTATGAGCATGACGACTACACCAGAGGAAGAAAGCTGCAGTGTTTCAGCTCCGTGTCCAACAGCAGCAAGAGACCTGATGGGGATCGTTTAAGAGCAGATGATCGACAGAACTCTGATGTTCAGTGGAAACACTTAAAGGTCTGGAGTTTGTGTTACTCTCCTTGGAATCAAACAAACTTCTCCCACAACAGTGGTTTGTTTTTATCTGTCCTGTCAAGTCTCCCTTTTCCGGTTTTAGGTTTTCTTGCAAGTGTGAATGCTTGTCCTTCCCAGTGAAATCATAAAAAGCAATGCACAGGATATTTTATTTTAAAGTCAATAAAAAGTCCAGGTTTTGGCTTCAGTTAACTCCTGATTTTAGGACAAAGTGTCTGCCGTCAGTAAAGCAGCTAAAACAGCTCTTTTCTCCGACATGCTGTCACACTGAGAGGGCTCGCACTCTTTAACTCTGAGCTCAGTGTGTCTCAGGAAGAGGATCTCATCTCAGGTTAAAACAAACTCAGTACTTCACACACAGCGGCTTAAAAACATATTTCTCTGACCGTGGTTCACTGGAGTAGCATGTTAAGTTGTGATGGGTGATAATAAAATGACAAACACATAGTTCATCTGTGTTTTAAGGTCCACACAATATTCAAACAATAATAAGTGTATGCTTGTCTGCAGGAGGGTGAAGGGGTCAAAGGGGTCAAAGAGGTCCGAAGGTCTCCGCTGTCTCTCACTGAGTACCTGCAGCTCAGTCTGGAGGAGGTAATACACCAACACACACCTCTGTTCATTTTATGAGTGTCTGAATAATCAGCATGAAGTCCAGCGTTTCATTTACTCTGGATCTTGGATGTCTGAGATGGAAATGACTTGATTATGGTTCAGGTACAAGCTGTTTAACTTGGCATTAGAGACCCTCAGACTTTGTTGCTTTGTGACAGAGGATGGTGTTCACAGTCGGTTATATGTGTGGCCTTTTAACAGCTGACTGTCTGACCCTGTGTCTGTGTTCTCAGGCCTTCTTCCTGGTCTACAGCCTGGGCTGCCTGTCTGTCTACCTGCACAAGGTAACTGTCTGTATGAATGTTCATCCAAAGGGAGCTTATTGGGACCATACTTTACTTAATGCTGTTAAAGAAAGACTTGAAAACTCATCAGAATGTTTACCAGGGGAATAAATACTCTGACAAGAGAGAACATTTTACTGGAGACATCTTTACCAATTGGGCCTGAATCACTAACATTTGGTTGCAGCTTATAGAAAAGGTCAAAGCTTTGGAAGATGGATCTACTAGATGGCCGACGTGGATTCAGCAGATCCAGATGTTTTGTGAAATTAGACCGCAGCAGCTAATATCTCCAAAAACTTCACGGTGTCCCTCCATCTGCTCTCTTTGGTCGGTCTAATCCAAGACTCATACATCAGACCTGTAGTCAGACTGTAACAGGTCCGAAAAGTTTCTGTGTGCAGTTTAATCTTGTTTTGTGTCTGAATTTGGAGTGAAGCTATCTGATTGAAGTTAATTCAGATTTTATACCACTGCACAATGTGAATAGTGACATTATACATTAATATGACACTATAACATCAATCAATGCACACCTGTACTGCTCCTTTACTGCATCTTCTGTCTTATGTATTTTATTCCTCTAGACACATTTATGATTATTCTTACCATATGTTGATCTTCTTTTGCTCCAGTTAACCAACTCAAAGTCCTTGTACGAGCCAGACGACAGCAGGAAGTGACTGCTCAGACAGACATTAGCATGGATGCTAACAGCTTTAGTTAGCAAAGACAGCATTTATCAATGAAAATGACATTTCTGCACCACTACCAGCATGTTTTTTTCTACTAAGGGTTCATGTTGTGTACACGCTAGCAGTAGCACCCACCTACTACTTTAACTTATTGGCCTGTAATGAATTTGATTGTCAGAAGAATTGTTTAATAACCTGCCAGATATGCTTCTAGAAGGTTCAGCCCATTGCCAAACACTTTCTATGAGCTTTAGCCCATAAAAAGTGCTCAGAAATGGCCTGGTGAAAGTTACTGAACGGTCCATCTGCTGTGTCAGGTTAGCTTTCCTCCTCAGTCCTGGACTTTCTTTGTCTTCTTGAAAACAGTCATTAATTCAACAATTGAATAATGCTTCAAATTCAGAAATCAACTCATTTTAAAATCCTGACTCTCCCACTGCAAGTGTTTATGACCTCTTCCATGTCCTCTCCTCTGATTGGTCAGGAGCCCCTGTCAGTCCTGCAGCTCTGGAGAAAGTTCCGGTCCCTGCGGCCTGACTTCGTCAGCTCCTTTGCAGCCTATCAGCACTTTCGAAGCAGGGGGTGGGTCCCTAAATTAGGGGGCGGAGCCAAGTATGGAGTTGACCTCAGTAAGACACACAAACCCACGAATCTTATTATCACGTATTTAAAATAATTCTCAATTGACTAAGATGATGGAGTGCAAGTCGTGTTAGTGATTAATAACATTTCAAACAATTTTAGTCAATACATTTGTTTAGAGAATGTAATCACTGTGCCGTATTTTTGCATAGTCAGTCCATCTAAGTGACAGGGTGTGCCTCTTGTTAGAAATGTTGGTACAAACTTTGTTTTTATTATATCAGTGCTGATCAAAGTGCCAACTGCTCAGTTCAGATTCTTCAGGACGTTTCTCCTCTTCTCCTAAAGGCTTCTTTCACTCTAAGTCTACAAGGAGACAAATTCAGGTGTATCCTCTAAAGCTTTTAATGGTCTTAGCATTCTATCCACATGGATACGGCATTTTGGGTGCCTGAAATGGACGTGAATAAATGTGAAAATGCCGGCCTTGCATTTCCTTGTGGACAAGGAATGCAGATGGCTTCAGAAACAATGATGTCTTGCCCCACTTCTCCCTTAAAGCACATGCTCACACCCTGACAACAACAGAAACATTGTCAGAATACAGTGTCGTGGTCGTGCTGCAGAAGCTCCTGAGCTTGTTTTGGCTTTAACATTAAAATCTTCTTCTCCTCTATGACCACTGAGAGCAACAAGAGGACAGGGAGGACAGCGGACACCAGTGTTTGTCGACATTTCTCATGATGTATGTGCACTTACAGGCCTGGCATATGTGCTGCAGTGTTTACATGTGGACGGACACATTTCTTGGAAAGATACCGTCTTCACAGAGAAGGTTTAAACATTCCTCAAACCATCGACCTTCTCTGGAGAAGATTCAGACACTGTTGTCATCAGAAGAATGTCCAGTGTCTTTAAGATGTTGATGAATAGCCAAGTCCTGTCCAGAGAAGGGCCGGCTGTTTGGTTTTAGATTGTTGCATTCAAAGGCATAGACCACGTTTCCCTGCTTGTGTCTGGGTATTCTGTCCTTGGAACAGAAGCACTTCGGAGAAGAAGAGAAACATCTGCAGGAATCTGATCCAGTCCAGCTGCCACTTGGATCAGCACTGGATAATCATGACCTGGATGACTGAGAACCTACACAGATATCATTTTTTATAACTACTGCAGACCTGTGAGCCTTGGTGATGTGGTCATTTTGTTGTCTTTTTACTGTATGTGCTCTATTTTTATTTCTTTCACCAAGGAGGGAATGTTTTTACTGATGTTTGTTTGTTTGTTTCTCTTACCCCCCATCTGTAAGCATTACTTAAGAAGTTCTCCATGGATTCTGATGAAATGTTCAGTGAATGTTGAATGGCATACAGGAGAAGTGATTTGATTTTGGAAATCCAGACATTATTTAAATGATTTGTTAACATTGAGAGAGGGGCGGTTTTCCACATTTTCACTGATAACAAGGAAATGGCATTGATAAAGTTTTAGTGATTTCACTGCTATAATCAAATCTCCTCATTGATCTGATTCTTTAATGATTCCCTTATTGATTCCTGTGGCTTCGAGTGGGCAGAAGTTTGTCTTCATAGCTTTTTAGTGGCAACAATGTCAAACACATCACTACTGATAATCAGCCTTGTTCTGCAGAGATGAATGCCTCTGGTGCAGCAAGCATCCTTGATTTACGAGGCATGATGAACAAAGTGGAAGAAACTTATAAGGGAACTGACAAGCTAAAAGACTCATGATATTGAGTCCTTTTGTTATCAATTCTTAACTGGAATTGTTTTTTTAATAGGAATGCATGATGTTGAATTTTTGACAATATTTCTGAAGTCACCAACGCCAAAACCGTCTTTTTTTTTTGTCAAGAGCAGAAAGTCTTTAATAATTGAATTGTTGCTTTGAATGGGATAGTCTCGTACTGTAAGGACCAGATGTAAAACAAGAAAAACAACATTTCACTCTCTAATAAATGATACTGTTGATTCTTAAATGTACCCATGCAGTGACGATACGGTGAAGCATTATGGGTCATTTATTTATTTTGCTGGTATTACAGCTGATGGGATACATATGGTCGATATATCAGCAGTAAATATCGTCAAAAATTTCTATATCTTCCAATATTGATATTCAACTTTTTAGGCAAGTATCTGCTGTTAACGGTATACCAAGTTTTCAATTCCCATTCCTACTAATAACTCAAAAGTTCCTCCATGGATTATGATATAATTGTCAGAGAATGTTGGTCATGGCACAAGGAAGAAGTGGTTTGATTTTGGTGGTGATCCAAGGTGGGATGCAGATCCAGGAGTTTTAAAATGATTTGTTAACAACGAAACAGGGCAGTTTTCCTCATTTTTATCATGACATGGCTAAGAATGTCAGAAATGCCTCAGTTGAGGATTGTGCTCTTGAGGCACTTCCAGTTTGTAATTTTTTGTTTCCTAATATGAAAACATAGGCTTGTCATTAGGTAAAGGATAAATTATACAGTAAGGTTATAGTATAGTAAGACTAAAAAAAAAAAGAAATTGTACCAGACTGAGAGAAGTTCCTCAGGTTTTGATATGTGTTTTTTTACAGTGTTGTACAGAAAGGGACCACCTTTCTACCACGCGAGGTATCGTACAAACACAAAACACACACACACACACCCAGATTACTCTTACGTATCATTGCTGTCAGGCCAAAACCGTCCCTCCATTTTTCCATTATTTCAACTTTTTTCATAAAACAGAGCTGCTGGCCACCTTACATGCTACATGTGAGTAGGTTTTATACATTTAAACCATTTACAAGTAAAAATAACTGTTTCTTTATAGGACAATGTAATTGATATTTTCTCAGTCGTGCAGCCTTTTTCTCATTTCCTGTAAAGCAGCAATATTGGAGATAAGAGGTTTTGGCCCAACAGCAGTGATATACACAAATATATCCTCACTCGCACATCGATAACATCCTAAATAAACTTTCTCATTGTTCTTGTGTGCATTTCTCTATATTTAAGAATCTGCCTGTCATGATCAAAAGCTGTCCCCCTCTCTGGTTACCCTTTTCTCCTCCTGTAGTTACTCTGTGGTGATCGAGCGGGTCGACGATGAGTTCAGGGGCTCAGGGCTGCGTACGTTTTCTTGGCGCTCTTTGGCTGCTCTCAGCAGAATCACTGCCAACGTCTCCAAGGTAACACAGCATCAGACTCCATCAGGACAGGTTTCATGGCCCATCATTTACTCTGACTTACTTTTTATTATTATTTATTCTACAGGAGCTGATGTTCTGTTACATCATCTATCCAGCCGACCAATCAGAAGTCGAGCTGGATTCACCTGTGTGTCTGAGCAGACTAAAGGTTCAGGTGAGAAGCAGGAAAGCAGCTGAGACACACCTGTTAGGCTAGTTCAGGTGTACCGTGGGATTTTCAGTCAGTACCATACATTAGGGATGGGTAACTGTAGTCACTAAGGGGGCCACGCTAATTTAATCTGCATGGCCAGGAGGCGATGTTTAAAATATTATCATGCAGGAGATAATAATTTAAGAAAGAAAAGATCAAGTCAAGTATTTAAACTGTATCAGGAAAAAATGAAGACAGAATTTATCCCGTGTGATATGAGATATAAAGTTTAATACAGCACATTAAGGTCTAATGTTTTAGAGCAGGACAACAGCTAAAGGGAAGTTACAGTTAAAGGTCAGTGAAGCTCACGTGTTCATCATAGACTGAAGCCCCTGCTGATGTGGTACAGTCTGATGGAGGTGGGCAATTAAAGATAGATAGATAGATAGATAGATAGATAGATAGATAGATACTTTGTCTGTCCCAGAATCGGTTACAGAAATCCATCTTTGACCACAGCTAGAACAGTAAATCCTACACACTCAGCACTCTCAAGACACACTCAAACTCAGGGTCACACCTGATTAAGATCATGGTTAAAAGAAAAGCAGCAGATAAACTCAAGAGCAGTGTGGGGGCTTTTTGTTTTTGTTCAGGGGGTCATTGCAGGGGGGATAAAGGATTTTTGTTCATGTTTTTTGTCATGGGACTGGAAGGAGTGATGGAGGGGGTGGATTTCCTGACCACAGAGCAGTGATACAGATCAGAGAGTGGAGTTTGTGGTGAACCTGGCCTGATGAACTGTACGGGAGAGTTTTGTGTTTTATGGAGAGGAAGCTGTACCAGGATGGATTCAATCAGTGAAGTGTAACCCAGAGCTAAAATGTATTTACTGACCTAAAAGTTCATCAGTGTCCTCAGCAGGTGGAGGCGCTGTTGTGCTTTTGCAGGTTTTAAAAGTTTAACCAATGTTTGGATCGTATTTTTAATCCAATAATGATCACATTAGAGAAAGAGATGTACTAAGATGGAAGCTGTAGTTTGGCTGTTTAAGAAGAATAATCATGTGAGTGTGTTATTTTAACAGGAAGTGATCGTGAGCCGGTGGGTTTCTTCCAGAGAGCGAGCGGAGCAGGACGACATCTGAACACATTTCATGGACAAATCAGAAATAAGAGGACCAAATGAGGTTTCTGTAAAAAGACTGAAGAAAAGACTGTGTGAAAGCTCCAGTGACTGTATGTCTTTAAACCCAGGAGCTGGCTGGTTTCAGTTTCTCTGTAAGTTCAAAGGTCAAAACAGTCACTGAACTCCAAAGTTTTTCACCTCATTAATTTGTCAAATGAGCTGCTGCGTGATGTGAACTTTTTTAATTTAATAAACAAAAGATTCTCCAAATACTACACCATTTATTTTCACAGTTTTCAGAACATTTGTCAAACATGTAAAATGACTTTCTGTTTTTTTAACCTCATTCACACATGCAGAAAAACCCAGAGTTTTCTGAGATTGAGCTGCATGTTTGACCTGAATGCAGACAGTAGAGTTTTTCCCCTGAACTTTACCCTAAAATGACGTCGTTAGCCCTCCTGCTACCCTGATATAATCAGGATAATGTCCACTTCCATTCCTGGAAATGGTTGTTCACACTTGTTCCTCTCAGCAGGGTGTTTGCCGAAGCTGGAGGGGGAGACGTGGTTGAGGGGGCAGGGTAGTGTTCATAACACAGAGGATGAAGCAGCAGAGATTTATGCTATGATTGCACTTTCTATCCTTAATTTGGTGTTACTTGTTAGAAAGTGTATCAGCAGCATTGGTTAAAGAGTTTAGAGGAGCACTGAAGTGTATTTGCAGCAGCTTGCATGATGATTGCACCAGAGAAAGAAAGCTGCAGTGTTTTAGCTCTGTATCCAACTGCAGTGGGATGATTCAGTGTCCTTTATAAAGTTACACAGATGATCATATTTATCAATGCGGGACATGCCTTAAAATATGAGTGTAAACATATTCAGTGCACAAAGACAAGGGGATTTCAATGCTCCAGTGGTCTACAGCAGACCATACAGGACACCAGATAGCATGGTAACTTGTTACAGCATAACACCTGTAGCAGTGTCCTCAGAGAAACTGTCAGTGAAAAGTAGAGAGACCCTGTGGTTATCGTTTTAGAGCAGATGATCTACAAAACTTTGATGATGTTCAGTAGAAACAACACTTTCAAATCTCCACACACATCTAAGTTTGTGTTTCTCTCCTTACAATCAAATAAACTTCTCCGGCAACAGCAGTTGTTTTTATCCATCCTGTCAAGTCTCCCTTTTCTGGTTTGGTGACAGTCACGCAGGATGGTGAGCCAGCCAGTAGCCATATTTTTATTTTTTATTTGTTTATATTTTTGTTTATATCTGTCTTTTCTATATATCTTTTTATCTATTTTTTAAACTGCTACTGGAATCCTAATTTCCCTGATGGAGTTTCCCAAAGGGATTAATAAAGTTCTATCTCATCTAATCGCCCCTCCCCTCTCACCCTCAGTGAATTTTGCTGATTATTTGCTGCTCTCACACTTCAGCTCATCCAGACCTTACACTGAAAGTGGGGGGATTACCCAGGTATTGTCTTGGTGAAAAAGGTTGCTGTTTGCGTATCTACATACGGTATTGTGCAGATAATTTCAGGGTTATTTGCAGGTGTGAATGGGGTTGCTGATTTTTAAACAGTGGTAAAAAAAAATCCTGCTGTGAGAGACAGGTGTGAACAAGCATGTCAGGAAACTTTTGGTGAGATACCCTCACTTGACTGGAAATTTCAGGGTTGCATTTGTGACATTGGCATTATTTTTTGCTCTGATATTTTCTTGCTCACAATGATTTAATTTATTGCCTGTCTTTATTATAATGTTTGGTATGACATTTGGTAAAAAAGCACCACAGAGAGATGAAGGTATGTAACTCAGTTTGTGATATCTCAGGGTTCTGAGGAAAAATGTCAAAATTTTGTGTTTAATTTAGGAATTTAGATTTTTTTTTTCCCCTGAGAAAAAAGGGAGTTCAGTGTATGTAGATCCTTGTCTGTTTGGTCAAATCTAATTTAACTGGTTGAGAATCACAGTTTGGAATGGACCAGGTCAGGTGAGCCTCAGTCAAGTACTTTGTGGATTTTTTTAGTAGATTTTTTAAATTCATCTTCTACTTTATAAACAAGGTCTAAACAAAACAGTGGACATATGAACAAACAATTGTATGCAATCATTTGAAAAAAAAAACCCAAAACACATGGTTACAGAGCTTCAGTGTTTTCATGATCTGCAACGTGAGGGCCACTGATCTGCAGTCGTTGATATCGACCAGGCACCCGACCTTAGGGACCAGAACCAAACATGGAGGTTTCCACAGAACCAGGACCCTGCCTGTTTGTAGACTGGCGTACTCTTAAACTGTGGTATTGTTTTTTGATGGGAGTTCTTGTAGGCAGAGAAAATACCCTTTGTATTTTGTACAATACTTCCCTGTTTGCAGCTGGTTCTGCGTAACAGACTCTTACAGACTGTGGCTTACTGAGGGAGAGGAGAGAACTTTCTACTGCATCTAATGTACTTAGTGAACATATGGAGCTCATACAACCCCGCTTCAAAAAAAACTGAACTATTCCTTTAATGTTTACACACACACACACACACATATATATATATATATATATATATATATAGATAGATATTTTTTATTTTTGTATATAAATATGTATGTTTGTACACGTATTCATAAAATTACACAGAAAAACAGATTCAGTAAACTTACGCATAGTATAACTGTTCTAAACTACATTTTTATGGTACTAAATTTAAATGATCTGTAACTAATAATGATGACCAGTGTTATATTACTAAATTTGCATGACTTATTACCTAAAATATGATTATGTATAAAATATATTTCACTGTATTGTATGGATTTATTAAAACTTGTCTATGGTTTAATGATAATGTTTTTATGTCATGACACATTTCTAAACTGACATCCAGGCTGCTCCAGAGTCTGACTCCACACACTGAAGAGTGTATTTGAGTTTCAGATGAGATGTGCTGACATGTTAAAGATAATCACGCTGAAATAAAGAACTATGACAGGAGGTACAATGATTCAGGTTCGTCCTCCGGATCAGCAGAGGGCGGTGTTTCACTGAGTGAACTACAGCTCACACTTCCGGGAGACCGGGTGAACGTGTTTACATACATGTCTGTGAAAGAAAGTCCCTAAAAGACCAGAGAGACTTCAGCGTCCACCCTGACCAGGACAGGGACCCTCCACCAAACCTCTGAATGTAGAGCTCAGCTCGGATCTGTCTGAGGTGAGTTCAACACAGCAGCCAAAGAGAAAGTAACTTTACTGAGTAATGGAGGAGCGCAGGAGCTCCACCTGAGAGAGACGAACCGAGGAGGACGCACTTTACTGAGCTCCTCCGAAGCTCAGGAGTTAACGTCGAGGAAACAGCGGGAGAAAAGGCCGTTTACTGACCGAGAGTACCGGGGTGAAGGTGGTTTTCAGTCGGATATTCAACAGACACTCTCTCCAGGGGAAACTCCGGGCAAGCCGATCCGACATTTCGAGTGCACCCGTACTGCAGACTTTACGGTAAACTCATGGGATCCTAGTCCTCCTCTGGCTGCACAAAACACGCCTCTTGTTTTTACATTTTCTAATCTCTAATAGTTTTTATCTGAAAACATTAGCATTTAAGCTGAATATATATTGGGTCGTGTGATATAATAATCATAACCACTGTTAGATCATATGGATACGTCTCTTTTAATTGCGTTTAAACACAGTATCTCTGCTTTAATTATCCTATATTTTTATTTAGAACACAGGAAGTCGGTACACGCTGTAGCCAGAGCCGTGGAAATAGAGAGTTACGTCATTTTCGTAGACGCCAATAGGCCAATTATACCACTTTCACACTAAAATTAGCGGGTCAACGCGGGTTTGCAACGTGGGTTAACCCGCTCACAATCGGCAAGTGACTCCTTTCCCACTGCCAGCAGACCCGGGCAATTGTATCCGGCTGCAGGCCGCAAGACAAAGGCGTGTCGCAGAGTAAAGTAGGCGTGTCACAGAGTGACGTCACTCTGCCACACACCTACTGCCCTACTCAGCAACACACACCTGTCTTGCGGCCTGCAGTCGGACCCCTCTCCACCCGGGTCTAATCGGCAGCAGACGAGCTGTGTGGCTGTATTTTGTTTTCCTCTGGTGCATGAAGCTGATGTCGTCACGTTGATGACATCATCAACGCGACGAAACACCACCATGTAAACAACAGGTTTTTTGGCCAGTCTGAAAGGAGTATTATTTGACAGCAATGGCGGATCGTGGGAGCCCTCAATAGTTCCAAACAATGTGACAGAGGCAATAAGATTCCTAAAGGGAGTGTATGTTCCTCGCCATGATTACATCTTGACTTCCTTGTTGTTGTCTCTCCTGAATGCTGCTGATTAAGGCTAGACATCCTGGATTTCCAAAGCAATCAGAATAAAGTGTGATGAACTGATAAGGGAATCGCTAAGCCAAAATACTAATGATATCGATTCCTTCAGAAGTTATTGATTCTCAACTGGGATTGTTAATGATTCCCATCCCGTATGAGTATGGCTAATATTAGAACAGGTCGTAAGGGTTAAGCACACTGTGTTGGACCAGTTTATAAAATGCCAAATATCAATACGGATTAACGAACCCTGATGTAGGACTGGGCAATGTATCAAGTTTTTGAAAAATATGGATATTTTAAACAAGATGTAAGTATATAAATTATGTATATTCAATTGATACAGTTGCTGTTGTGCTAAAATTGGGCTGGATGGCATTGTAAGAAATAGCTCTTTGTACTCAAGATCACAGGCAGCAGGGGGATATTTTGCTGAGAATTTCAGGGGCTGTTGGGTCTTTACCATGACATGGTATCTGCTGACTAGCCTCTACTTTACTCAGTTGTTTTGTTTTTCCATCAGGGATCATACAAAGTACGATCATACTATTTATTGTTCCCTTCACATGAGAATAAAGACTTGGTGTATTGCTACCTTTCCAGTCTTTTTTTGACTTTCTATAGGCAGATCAAGAAATTTCCACAACAGTAACAAAAGAAAGTCAATTGTGGTTTTAGCCCCGTTTGTATCTGTCTGTAAGGAATGGAGCCATAACTGACTGTATCTTCTGTCTCTTATGTTTTCAGCTCCACTCTTGGACTAAATGGCTTTCATATCGGGACAAGATCTTTGCTGTGCCGTCTGCCATGACATCTATAAAGATCCGGTCATCCTGTCCTGCTGCCACAGCTTCTGTAAAGACTGTCTGCAGAGCTGGTGGAGGGACAAGGAGGACAAGCTGTGTCCAGTTTGTAAGAGGAGACACTCAAAGGGTTTGAATCCAAACTTTGCCTTAAAGAGTCTGTGTGAGACCTTGTTACAGGAGAGAGATCAGAGATCTTCAGAGGCTCTCTGCAGTCTGCACTCTGAGAAACTCAAACTCTTCTGTCTGGACCATCAGCAGCCAGTGTGTCTCGTCTGCAGAGATTCAAAGAAACACACCAACCACAGATTCAGACCTGTGGATGAAGCTGCTCCTGAACTCAAGCAGAAACTTGTGGAAACTCTGGAGCCCTTAAAGAAGAAGTTAAAGGTGTTTGAAGAAGTGAAAGTGAAGTTTGATCAAACAGCAAAACACATTCAGGTCCAGGCCCGACACACAGAGAGGCAGATTAAGGAGCAGTTTAAGAAGCTTCACCAGTTCCTAGAAGAGGAAGAGGAGGCCAGGCTGTCTGCACTGAGGGAGGAAGAGGAGCAGAAGAGTCGGAGGATGAAGGAGGAGATGGAGGCTCTGAGCAGAGAGATAGCAGCTCTTTCACACACAGTCAGAGCCACAGAGGACGAGCTGAGAGCTGAAGACGTCTCATTCCTGAAAAACTACAAGGCTGCAGTAGAAAGAGTCCAGCAGCCCCCCCTTCAGGAGGATCCACTGCCCTCAGGAGCTCTGATAGACCAGGCCAAACACCTGGGCAACCTTGGCTTCAACATCTGGAACAAGATGAAGGACAAGGTCTCCTACACTCCGATCATCCTCGACCCAAACACAGCTGGCACCAAACTCGGCATGTCTGGAGACCTGACGACTGTGAGGCGAATGGAGATCCAGTGTCTTCCTGATAACTCCGAGAGGTTCGACTTCTTCAGCTGCTCCGTCCTGGGCTCTGAGGGTTTTAACTCTGGGACTCACAGCTGGGAAGTGGAGGTTGGAGAGAGTAGATACTGGTGCCTGGGTGTTTTAGCTGAGTCTGTCCAGAGAAAGGGAGGCATACCTTTTGGATTTTGGAGAATCGAGTGTCTTGGAAGCGTGTACTCAGCCCGCTCACCGTCAGCTCCACCCACTCATCCGGTCATCCAGCAGCAGCTCCAGAGGGTCCGAGTTACTCTGGACTGGGACAGAGGACAGCTGTTGTTCTCTGATCTTGATACCAACATGCACATTCACACCTTCACACACACTTTTACTGACAAGATGTTTCCATACGTCAGTGTTCTAGATCAACTTCCCCTGAAAATACTGCCTACAAAGTAGAGCTGGACGATACTGAGAAATATTTACATTGCAGCATTTTTGCATCCTGGGATGTGTATTGCATTTTTAAAGGAAATATCCTTAAAAAATGTTGTGTCTTTCTATACGCAGTTAGTGTAACTGGATCTTTAATTTGTTTTCCCACAAACCCACTTGTTTTTCCATCACACACAGTGACTGCAGTAGGTGTGTAGAGGAAGGGGAGTCAGTCTTGAAACTGTAGCTCAATTCAAACTGCCATTTCAAGGTGTATATTCACCCCTCTGATGTTTCGCCTCCACTGTGAACGTCCTGGAGGCAGAATGGGGGGAAAGAGTTGACCCCCTCTTTGTACCAATATTAACTGAGGAGTGATACTGGAGAGAAGGAGGCACAAGGACTCAGCGGGAGACGGAGCGCTGCGAGTGAGCATCTCTGCCCTTGTGTGTATGTGGGGCACGCATTGCAGCATAAATTGGCACCCATATTGCACCCTTGCAGAATTCATGTGAATCTCTCGAGGTGTAAATGTAGCAGAGCCTTGCTGTGATGCTTTCGGGTGAAGGTACTGTGAATTTGGCTTCCGTTACTTCTAGCCTTTATTATTGATCATCTCTGATAACATTTACAGGAGTAGCCTTATCCCTTAAACTTGTAATAATTACCATGTTGCACTGCTGAGCACTTGAGGTTGCCGCAGTTGAGAACATTTTTGAAGACAAAAAGTGTCCTGACAAAAGACCATTTGGTTGGATGTTTACAAAAGACGTAACCTGGTACACCAGACGGACCATTCAATATATTTCACTAGTCCATCTGAGAAAGAGCCCATAGAAAGGCATCTGGAATTGGTTTAACCTTTCAAAGCATATCTGGCAGGTGATTGGATGATTGTTCTGTCAACACATTCATTGTGGGCCAATCAGATAATGTAGTTGGCGGGCCCTACTGCCAGGGTCTAAAGGTCAGAACGTGAGCCGCTTCATAAAACAAACTCTGCAAAACATGTCAAGCAAAAATATCCTTACTATTGCGAAGTTTGCAGTGTTATTTTTTATTTAACACAGAAATGTGGTCCAGATCTGATAAAACTACTACTGAAGCTGTTAGCATCTATGCTAACCACCACTGTACCAGTAATCTGACTCCTAACTTCCACCTCTTCCTGCTCTAAAGGACTCTGATTGGGTCGTCCTGCTTTGGGCCGCTCACAGTTGTTGTAGATTGGAGCTTGGTAAAATGGATCCACCTGGCTGCAGATGTTGAATCAGGCAGGTCCACCTGCTCTCAAAGATTAAAGAAGACATGCGTAATGAGTGTTTGGGGTGGTTTTCACACCTACAGCTCGGTTGCTATAGTCTGACTCAGTTGAAAAACAAGCTAACATTATGTCTTTTTTTCATCATCAAGTTATAGTTTCTAGAACATTATTTCATAGTTACATTTGCAGACAGTCTCTCCTTCTCCCTCTGTAGCATTGTGAAAAGCATTTTGCCAAAGCAAAGACAAAAACAAGGCTGTAGATTAAATCAGCCTAAAGTATTTATTATTTTTCCAACTTTTTCATAAAAATCGTGATATATTTTGGCTTTGATAATCATGAGATAAAATCTGATATTGTACCAGCCCTCATTAAGAAGACAGTGTCTTAACAGTAGCTGTGGTGCACAAGGTTCTTCTAAAATAACCCAAAATGGTGCCACATACATTCTGGGCAGGTAATTGATAGTTCGGTTTTTATCATGACACACAAACAATCTCACATGTTCTTCCTGCTGCAGAATGATGACGTGTAAATGTAAAAATGTGCCACGAAGAGGTTTGTGCGGATGGAAAGTGCAGAGTGGTATAATGAATCCTCATTTTGTTTTGGCAGCTGGCCCTTGTAGAAAGCCCTGCCTCAGTGATTGACATTGTCGAAAACATTTTCCACCTAACAAGTGATAAAACCACAACATATTCACCATGAGTTTAAGGTCTCTCAAAAGGTCACATGCGAGTTCAATCATCACTGAAACAAAATATAAATGAATACGGTATGATTAAGTCAAATGAATAGCACGGAGTAAACAAAACAAAACAAATTCAGCATTTGCACACATTTTCAATTCTTTCAACAACCTCGTTAAAGAGAATGCTCTGTTATTTACTTCCTGGGGTTATGATGTCATAGCTATACAGCCTCCACCTACATGTGTGTTTTCTGATTGTCACAGGCAGACGCCATGACTGTTTTGAAAGTCTGCTCTGCAGCCTCTTCTTCCACCTCCCACCAGACATCATTCAGGCTGCCCATTAGCAAAGAGCTCATTATCACAGCCTCCCGTAGATTCCTCACCCCCTCAGAGCTAAGGGGAGAGAAAAAGTGCTGCATCTGATCCTCCACAGAAAAGACATTTTTCATTTTTAATTCAACATCAATCAAATCCTTGCTTTATATACGCTCAAGACATGATGTAAATGGTCAAACACTGTAAGACATGAGACCTTTAAATGATCCAGTTTACAGAGGCCTAAAACACTATTGACATGTAAACAAGCCAGAAAACCTGAATCTGTGGATTTGAGTTTCACTATTTTGCTTGTACGATGTTTCTTTTGAAATCGCCTTTTTTCTTGGTACGACTGTTTCACAATAAAAGTGTTCAAACATAGCCATGAGTGGGTACTTGTGTAAGATTTGACAGAAATGACATGTTGTGCAAACTAAGAGGCTTTCTCATATTAACTGCTACTTTGAGCACCAAAGAGCCACAACCAGCATTTACTTACAATTAAACTGCTAATGTGTGGTCAGAGGATGTTAGTCATTCCCTGCAGGGACTAAACTAGTGAGAGTTTAGTCTCTCAGGACTCACTCTGGAGCACAGTGGGCATATTAAGAACACTTTTACTTTGTGTAGCTACATATAAATCTGTGAAAAGTCCTGTATTTACACTCAATGAGTTAAAGCCTACCCAAATAGTAAGCCATGGCTAAACAAGTCTTTAAGAGAAATTATAATGAAGAAAATCAGGTTCTTCAAATAATAGAATTCAAGCTAACAGAGAGGAAACAAGGCAGCGATTAAAAAACCAAAACTTGATTATGAAAAGAAAATTGAACACGTTTCCTGGTTTGGTAGCCTTTTTTAGCAGATAAGAGGCTTGAACACACTGTGAAGGTTGACTTGAAACAGTCTGGTATGGCCTATTACTACTGTAAAAAGCTATCATGGAAATATGGACCAATCTTCTTACAGAAAGTCCCAGCACCTTGCTGAATGTGTACCATAGTGAAACAAGATAGTAGTGAAGGCAACAGGGGGTCCAGAACAGGAGTAACAGATCAAATCACTCAAATACTTTCAGACTTGGCTTCAAAATGAATTCCAACAATGAAACACATTATCAGTGTGCCAAATGACATTTTCTGACTCTATGTATAAATGAGTGTCTTATGTTTTATTCTGCTTTTACTGTAAGATCCATATCATGTTTCCAGTGAGCTCAGGTTCAGCCCATGCGTGTCTGTTCTGTTTTGATCTCGCGGAAGTTCTCTCTCGCGAGATTTCACAGAGTACCCAGGGTACGCCATTTAAAGCACTTCGTCCCACTGTACGAGGGCAACGACCTAAAGGCGACCGTTACCGGCCAGAGCGAAGCTTCGCTGACTGTTTCTCCCTGAGCGCTGTGAATAAAGGTAAAGAAATTACTTTGCTCCCGAAAAACACCCTCTGACTCGTTATACAGCCGCTCAAGTGGCGGGAGTTACCGGGGTAACGCCGCGCGAGGCCTGCTCGGCTCGGGGTCGCCTCTGTGCCCAGTGACCAAAGCTAGCTGTTAGCTGTTGACCGTTAACCGTTAACCGTTACCCTGGCCGACTGTAAATAGAAATTATAGCACCGTGCTGTAAGTCACACCGGGCACTTAATAAAAGTTAAATAATGGTAGTGTCATGAGCAGGATATAGACTGGCTAGCGTACCCTCTGAACTAAACTTCAGTGCATGAGAAGTCACAGCTGTTAGCATTCACCTGTTACGGAGGTATTACTGGAATAAGAATGATGTTAGGAGTACTTGTTGACAGAGTAACTGACTTTAGGACAGAGATATAGAGTCCAGCATTGTTGTATTCATGTATATTTGTGCCACCAGTTCTCCACTGAGCCAAACAAGACGCTATAAATAAACAGCTACATTACCTCCGTCTGTTAGGGATGGGAATCAAAAATAAATTCCAGCTTAGGATCGATAACAACTCCCTCAAAGAATCAATATCACAAAGCTTTTTGCTTATCAAGTCCTTTCCATTTGTTCTGCACTTTGCAAACGAATGACGCCACACTCATCAGAGGCAGTCAGCAGAAATGACAACAAAGAAGTCAAAAGCCATCTATGAATCTTTATTTGCATAGCTCCAGTTCATAACAAGTGTTATCGCAAGACACTTTACCATAGAGCAGAGTGAAGCCATACTTTTCATTTTATTGATACACATATAGGCATACATGTAAACATATACATAATCTAAACCTAACTTGAAGCCACATAAGTGCAGCACTGAGCCAACCTACAGTGCATCTAAAGGAGTCTCACAGTCTAAGGTGGTGTTCACAAGGCTCCGTTTTCAGCCCAAAACAGAGTTTTCCTCCGTTTACACGAGAACAGTGCCCGGAGTGCCTGAATCTGCAAACTTTTGAAACCAGAGTCCAGAGTGGAGAGTTTTGAAAACATATCACGGCCCTGCTTCATGTAGACGGGATTCAGCGTTTCAGGGTGAAAGGCTGACGTCACCACACACGCAGTACTCTTTCACATGAAGGCTGCGCGCACATACCAGGAACAACAACAGCTACGGCCGTCTACCGAGTAACATGTGTGCTGCTTACGGTGCTTGGTTTGTTATCCAGACAAAACTATCCCGACAGATTTGTTGTCCAGACAAGAAACTCCTGCGTCTCCGTGCGTCCACTCGCCAGTGTTGTTTGTGAAAAGTTTTTCTTCTTCATATGTGTGTTGTAACAGTGCTGTGTCTCTGCAAATCTAAATAACCATCTACTGGACTGACATGCACACTACAGTGTTTTCAGTTGTTCTGGCGTCTCTATGTGAATGCGGATTGCTTTTGAAAACGCAAAGAAAACACCTTTGCGTTCCTGGTGAAAACGTCTCTGTGTAAACAGGGCCTAACAGTGGCAATAAAAAACAGTTTAGCAGAGATATTGAGAGGGGTCTGGCTGCAGACCTCGCCTCTCAAGCCCCTTGGAGATATTGAGTGGAGCCAGTCTCATGTTGAACAGCCATCCACTGAAGCTGTGTTGGGGGTCTGAGCAAAGGAAGGGAGGTGGGAACTAAGGGACTAAGTAAGAATATTTACATCTTATTTGTCTCTGCTAAATATAGATTTGGTATAATCAATTACAACCACGGGAAGAGTGATTATCTAACAATAAAATCTATAATGATTATAGGTTAGAGACGACTTATGTTGAACAATACAGCTCATAGCTATACTGCAGTTATATTTGGATACATTTACAACAAAGAATTCAGAAATCATGTCAGACATGAAGCAGTAGTTGTCAAAATTGTGACTTAATTTTTCACAAAAAGATGCTTACCAAAAAAGTGTCACATGTCTGACTTTCCTGCCCCTGAATAGCTATGTAGGCCAACTCTTTTACACGCTAAAACCCAGCAGGGATTGATAAAAGAATAGTTAAATAATCAGATCGATAACCAGAACCAGAATCATTAATGGTGTGGCTGTCAATAAAATCCTATCAACTTCCATCCCTACTGTCTGTAGCCTGCCATCTGTTCCTGCACAATGGTTAAAAGGACACTGTTTTAGTATTTGTACTTGTTGCCCAAGTTGTTAATGTAGACTTATAGCAGATACAAAATGCTTATGTCGGTAATCTTTGTATAGACCTTCCATCCAGCCATTATGCACACTGCTTATCCCATTTGGGGTCGCGGGGGGCTGCAGCCTATCCCAGCTGACACTAGGCGAAAGGCAAGGTCCACTCTGGACTGGTTCCCAGACAATCACAGGGCCACATACAGACCATTTACACATTCAAGGGCAATTAAAAGCACCAATTAATCTAACAAGTATGTTTTTTGGTCTGTGGGAGGAAGCAGGAATACCCGGGGAGAACTCGCACATGCTCTTAGAGAACTTGCAAACTCCACACAGAGGCCCTGACCAACACTTGGTTTGTATCAGCAACCTTTTTGAGGGCTGAAGATTGAATTGAACTGAATTTTAGCCCTCAGGTCAGTTCAATTCAAATGAGCTTTATTGGCCTGACCTTTGTGACAAACATGTTTACAAAGCAAATTCACAACACATAAATTTGGTAATAATAAATCAGCAAATTGATAGATAAGTAAATCAGTCTATACATGATTAAAAATACAAATTCATGAATATATCAATTAATCAATAGATAGATAACTGGATAGCTGGATGACTCAAACTATTTACTAAACCTAGCACAGGACATGCTTTTATTTTCACAGCCGTGAGTGCTTACAGAAATACATTGTGTTCATTCTACTGTGTTATATTTATTCAGAAAACAGTTTTTACTTTTTTCCAAACTCACGTATTTCCTGATCAGCAACACAAAAATAATCAGGGTAATAATAGCTACAACAAAAAATAGAAGACGAGCAAGGTAAATGTCACACAGTGTGAAAGTACTAATACTGTCAAACGGCCATTTCAGAGGGAGAATGACTTCTCCATCTTTGCAGTAATTTTATTACCTGTTGCTTCTTAAACTTTATAAACTTATAAACTTTAGAGAGTTTGCAGGAGTTCATCATTTCTGGTTGTTGAATATAGGAATTTCCCCACTCTAATCAAATGATTTTTTTGTGTGTGCAGACCAGCAGCAGAATGGCCGATGACCTGGACATCGAGGCGATGCTGGAGGCTCCTTACAGGAAGGTGAGCGTTACTTTGTCCTCTGTGTCTCTGAAACTGTCAGCCTGACTCCGCTGCTTCAGATCCTCACATGAGAGTGCGGCTTCTAAAATAATTAAAAGTAAAACAATTTTGTAATATAAAATGCTTGGAAGAAGTTTATTTGCATCAAAAATTGTGAATATGTTTTAAAAATGTCCTGGATTTCTCCAGTCAGTTCAGCTGTTATTTGTTTAAGGCAAATCCTTTGAAAAGTTGTTTTTTGCAACACTGACACACAGGACACACTTGTTATTTGCTTTGCTTATAAATCCATCTTAGTACACTTCTGCATGCTAGAGCCTCAAACCCAGTCTTATAACCACTGGTTTTTGTGCATTTCTACCTTTTTGGCGATATACTAGTATGCTGAAGATGGTCACCTAACTTTTCCTGCATTTGTACATTTCACTTGTTTTACCATTTTGACATTAGGTCACAGTCTTTTTTTTGTTTGTTTGTTTTTTGGGGTCAATATCAGACTAAAATCTCAGGGCACTCTATATCCATATCTAGGGCTGGCCAATATTACCTAATCTCACTGTCACAATTAATTGAAGCTCTTACCTAAATTCTGATTAATGAACAATTATTAATGCTATGCTGGAACAAATTGGTGACGTTACTGACGGTTATTCAAACGGTCTTCCTGCAGTATTTACACTTAACTTATTTCTGCTCGATGTCCTCTGCACAGAATATAAAATGTGTCCAAACAGCGGAGACAGCATTTTTTTTGGCTACAAGGTCCTCTAATAGATTGGTGCTTGTCTCCTCCATTTTGGCAGCACGAAAGTGAATGCAGACTGTATGAAGGGGACGTGACTTACACAGGGAAAATAATCAAAATAATCGATATGAGTAAAATTACTTCGATTAGAGGGTCTTAATGTCGGTTTCGATTAATTGCCCAGCCCTATCCATATCCATGAAATATAGCCTCCTAACTCCTGTTGCGTTAGCTTAGTAGTCAGCACATGTCTGTGTCTACCTGCTGATTCCTCAGAACATTTGGCCAACAACTGTATAACACTTGGAATATTTTGAATAAATAGTACACTAAAAACTTTACCACATTTGATAAATCATGCAACGTATATTTAAGCCTAACAAGCTGAAAATGTGAAATTTAGTGAATGAAAAATGACAGTTGCTCAAAAATGATAACACCCTTCACCACAGTGCTCCTTGATCCAGTGTGCTTGTTAATGCACAAAGCAACAGTGCTGAAGTATTGGTGCTTTCTAAAGGCAATAGTTGCACTGGCTCAACACCACTCTGTTTTGGTTGTAGGTGCTTCATTTTTCACTACAGCACAAACAACGATAGTAACACCCTCACAAACATGCTCAGTGAAAGTGACAATAGAAGGAAGTCACATATAAAACAAGTTCTTTATCCTCATGTTCTTCCTCTTATCCATGTTTGGGTTAGAGGGGCAGCAGCCAAAGCAGAGAAGTCCAGACTTCCCTCTCCCCAGCCACTTCGTCGAGTTCTTCCCGGGGATCCTGAGGCGTTCCCAGTAGGGGTGTAAATCCCCAGTTTCATGACGATACGATACGATATTGGTTCTTTGGACAACGATACGATATTTACCGATATCACAAAGTCTGCCACGATTCGATTTTGATTCGATGCAATTCAGGGGCCTTCAATCGATTTAAGATGATATTATGTACACATTGAGCACAGTCAGCTACATTTCTCCTAAAGCAAGAAAGAAATACAAAGCAAAACTGATGTTTTGATATTACTGAAATGTGAAACAATGTGCTGACCTTTGGGTATGATAGTTTATAGAGGATTATATGAACTAATCGTGTCTTAAAATTAAAATTTGGTTAAATAGTAGTCAGGTGCTTTTTTGCCTCCACTATGACCTAATGGGTGTTATTGATACTTTGTGATGTACATTATATCAAGTAATGATGCAAACTAATAATACAAATTATTGTATTATTTTATTTTTATTATTATTGACCTCCAACATTTGACCATGCTCTTTCGAACTAAAAATGTGCAATTTTGATTTTAATTAAATCGAAATATTTCTCATGTTCTAAGTAGAACTGTTAACTTAACTAACTCAACACTGATGATTTTGTTTTACTATGATGCCTGGTTAACCACAGTTTGTATGTCAATGTAATTAGACTTTGCTTCACTGTTTAATGGTAGGTGTGGAGGAAGAGTAAGAACAAGCTCTCGCTCTTCACCTTTTGTACAGTTAGTACTTTTATTAATCCATGCGCTACAAAATTCAATGATGAGGTAACTTACTGTACTCCTGTGATAAGGCTCTCCCGTCGTGTGCGTGCAGTATGCATCCTCTGCGGTCAGATCAACCATATCTTACACGGATACAGCAGTGCTATTTACTGATTGGCTGATATGTCAAGCTCCCGTTTAGCTTTGTGATGCTCGGAGCATCTTGCTACACATTCCAAAGTGCATATAGCGGTGTTATTCGGTGGGCGCTACATAATAAATTTTAATGCGTGAGAAATACCAGGTGTGGCGCATGAGAGAGCAAAAAGGTTCAAATGCGTGTGTCACACGCTGAAGACACTGAGACTTGAGAGCACTGGAAACTTCTGAACTAGGCGCAATTGGGCGGAAACTGTGAAACGGATTTCAAAATAAAGGCATATCTGAAGGATAGCAATGTTGATCGATTTTTTTGAGTTTCCATCGATTTGATTGGATCATTGATATCGTTGATCGAGAGACGTAGTCATAGACGTAATCCCTCCAGCGAGTCCTGGGTCTTCCCCAAGGTCTCCTACCAGTAGGACGTGTCCTGAACATCTCACCAGGGAGGCGTCCAGGAAGCACCCTGATGTTTGAGCCGCCTCATCTGGCTCCTCTCAGTGTGGAGGAGCAGCAGCTCTACTCCAAGCCCCTCCTGGATGACCAAGCTTCTCATCCTGTCTCTAAGGAAGAGCCCGGACACCCTGTGGAGGAAACTTATTTCCACCGCTTGTACTGCAATCTTGTTCTATCGGTCACTACCCAGAGCTCAAAGTCATACAGCAGTCCTGAGTGACAGACTTTTTCTTTCATTTCAATGTTTATTTCATTTATCAATAAAATAAAGCACTTCCATACAAACAAGCAAAAGCAAAAATAATAAATGAAAAGGAGCAGAAAGAAGAATAATCTTAAAGGATCTCCCCCTTTTTTACAAGACACAAATTAACAATATATGTAATAAAATGCAGAAAGATGCCAACTCCTAGTGAGGATTCTCTGTAACCAGTTAGTGGACAGCAGTGTCCAGCAGATATTTGACTATCAGCTCAACTAGCTTGGAGCCTCACCAGAGGGGATATAAAACTATAGCCTCAGGTCTCGTTTCTGATGGAAAATAGAGACAGTCGAGAAGAGTCTAAGGTGAGCACAGCCGATACCACCCAGTCTGAAGGGGCTTGAGCTTAAACATGAGACATCACAGCTGTATCAGTGAATTAATGCAAAGGATGCATCAGCAGACGTCTCTCTTTCTCATCCCAGTTTTTGTCAAGGAATCCTTACATTGCCACGTAAAGTTAAGTCATACCTAAAGCTACTGCATCCACCTGAACACAACAGAGTATTGTCTACTGTTGATTTTTTTAAAGCAACACCTTATTGAATTGTATTCACTCATTTACTTCTTCCATGAATTACAGAATGAGGTACTAGTTCGAAAAACAGACATTTACCTGATAAACCTTTTCAGGAAGTTCACCACAGTATGGATGATACAGTAATGCTGGAATTCACTGAAGTGAGGCTTTACTGCTCTCATAGCTTTTATATTTACAGAATCAGATTGCAGTCCTCGTGAACTTGAGGGTGTTTTCTGTCTGTGAGCGGTAGAGTCAGGCTGACAGTAATGATGATGATGATGTGATGATGATGATGATGATGATGATGATCATGGCGTTCCTTTATAGACTGTCATGAATAAATGCCCATCTATCTCTCTTTGTAGACTTGCCTAACGATTTCTCACCTCTACTCCCCTGAATGCCAGTGTGATCTGTCACAGACATGAAGGTAGTAAAATGCCCCCATCATGCATTGCTGTTCTGTGGTCCCCATGGTAACATGACTGTGGTTCCCTTAGTAAATTTGTCACCTGGTTTTGGCCTAACCTCCCCACACCTAATGAAGCAGCTGAGGATTCTTGGAGATGCAGTGCAAGAAGGGGGTGAGACAGGAGGAAAGAGAGGCAGCTTTTAAATCACAGGAGGATCATGGGAAGGCAACACCGCACTGCATGGCTGCTGGCGTCAGGATTAGCCATTAAGGGTTAGCCATTAGTTTAGCATAAGGACCAGTAGTGTTGCTCTAATGAAGCAAAAAGATGATCACAGAGAGCTGAAGAGGAACAAAGCCCTTACTCATTCAGAAACAGGATTCAGCAGAGGTCTGGTCAGGGTCAGGGTGAGGTCGGAGGTTGTCAACATGTTAAATACTTTCACATTTTTGATGCCAGAGGTACTGTTGAGCAGTTTGTTTTTTTTAATCCACTGATAGGGTCAGAAGGGGCTAACTCTTTAAAAACTACATCTTTTCCATAAGACAGGCACCTCAGAGAGTGAATAATATTAGGGAGGCACGATGTTGGATGTTTGCTGATATCCGATATGCCGATAGCTTTTAATTCATTATCACCGATACTGATATTTCAGATTAAGAGCACAAGCTCTGTACTTCACAAAAATGGACTTGTTTGTTTCAGTGTTACAGTATATTTTTGTGAGGAACAGATGTGAAGCAAGAAACACGACATTTAACTCTTGCAAAAAAGAAACCCTTGATTTTTTAAATGCACCCGTGCAGCGATGAGAAGGTGCATCAATATTGTACATCTGTGTAATTTGCCAATATTCCAGCTGATATATGGCTGATATGTGTGGCTGATATATCGGCTGTAAATATCTGCAAAAATTTCGATATCGGTCCATACTGATACTTAACTTTTTAGGCTGATATCGGCCAATACCGATATCAAACCGATAATATTGTGCATCCCTAAATAATATATATCAGAAATTACAAGCACACTCTTGCACACTCTCTTAATATTAGTGCAATTCAAACAGCATTTTGGAGTTTATATGTAATTTTTTAATGATAGAAAAATGTAGTCCAAGGACTGGGAATATATAGCTTAATTTTTTGATGTCCTGGTATCAAAAGAGATATGATTGTCATTAGAGATGCACGTTTTATCGGACCGATATTGGCACATATAAGCATTTTTGCAGACATTTACAACCAATATTTTGGCCATAAAAGTTGACCATAAATATCCCATATATTGGCTGTAATATTGGCAAAATGCACAATGTACCATGATGGTTTAGCTGATCATCACAGAATGTTCACTTTTCCAAATCAGCAGTATCATTGATTAAAGATTTTTTTTCTTGCTTTATGTATGTTTCTAACTAGGCCTGTGCTCAAAATAACGATACAGCAAAATATTGTCACATGCTCTTTGGGGATATGTGTATCGATACGGATTCTACAGAATCAATACGGCCTTAATGTTTTGACAGTTGTTGTCAGTACACTTTGGGTAATGTTAACAATGGCACAGTTCAAAGTAGAAGACAAGCTATGTGATGAAGCACATGATCCAGATTTGAACTTAGTTCTACCATCTTTGAGGACCTGAATTTAAGTTTCTTAAGTTGTAGAATCATTTAAAACTCTTCCTTTTTGTTTTTCCTCTTGTAATAAAAAACAACACTTGTCAGGAATTCTGTTAAAAGCGCGGTCAATGTCCACAATTTACATGTGTCAGGATAAATATCATATTGTGGTCTCAATGTCAGGATATGTATTGTATAGTGAGGTTGCTGGAAATACCCAGCCCTATTTCTAACACAAACAGACCGTCACCATGAAGGGAACAGGTTGTTTTAGTTATGCAGAGGCTCTATGCCGGGGTACCCAACAAGGTGCCCGTGAGGACCTGGTAGCCCACAGGGAGCCAATGAGGTGCCTTCAGGGACTTTTAAAAAATAGCACAAGTTACCATCACAGAACTTCAAATAATTAGACATTTTCTACATGTCAGTTGTATTTTTTGCTAATAAATCACATTTAATAATGACAAAAATAACAGACCTTGACCTGCATGGAGTCAAAGTTTACATTGATGCTGACCTAGAAAAATAAATAATTGAAAATGCATGTAAGTTTAATGCTCTCATTTAATGTAATAATTTCTCTGTAGTAAAATTTTTGTCAGGAATAATTAAACGTAAACAAAGTAAGCAAACAGTGTCCTATGTAGCCTTACAAATGCATAATATTTATTATTTTTTGTTAAATTATAGCATTTTTTGTTACTTAAGAACATTAAATCAAGCAAGTAGCCCTCCATGATTCTCCTCATTTTTAGGAAAAAGGTTGGTGACCCCTGCTTTATGCTCCTAGCACACAGTATCAATATCGGTATTGGCAATAATGAGTTTAGAAATGTCTGCATATCAGATATCCATGCAAGGTTTTTGTGAAGTTTATGAAGAAACGTGTAGTTATACTCTCCTTGTCATCATTAGAGAGCTGCAGTTTGCTGTGGAGGAACAAGTGGGTGTATAAAATAAAGAAAGCTGAAGATTCATGGGAAAATGTTGCACAGAAAAAGACAACTGTCAGGAAAGGTTGCCAAAACATAGCAATATGCACCAATTAGGCATAACATTATGACCACCAGAGTATCTATTAGAACAACATTAACGTCTTCAGCAGTTTGAGAAACCACATGGGTCTGCTTCCATTCCCCGCGTGCATCAATGAGCCTTGGCCACAGGTTCACCTCCTTGGACCACTCTAGACAGATGCTGACTACTGCAGAACAGAAACACGCCACAAGAGCCGCAGTTTTGTAGATGCTCTGATCCAGTCGTCAAGCCATCACTCTTTGGCCCTAGTCACACTCCCTCAAATCCTCAAGGTTGACCATTTGTCCTGCTTCTAACATAAAAATTAATGACAAAATGTTCATTTGCTGCCTAATATATCCCACCCACTAACAAGTGCCATGATGAAGATAATTAACTTAACCTGTCAGTGGTCATCTTGTCATGCTTGATCGGTGTATATCGCAGGAAGAAAAAATATTGAAATATCATTTTTTTCAGCCCTAGTGGGGATTCTGCATACACGAGATCTCACAGAAACCACAATGTGACCGTGGATGAAAAACAAATATGGAGGAAAATCAACTTTGTTCTGGCATGAGCTCTGTTTTGTGAAAAAAACTTGAAAAAGAAGTATGCGAAAAGTCTGGCATGTCACGCGATTATTATATTTGAGCTGTTCGAAGCGTAAATATCAGACATGTTCAATATTTATGACTAGATCATGGAGGCCCCAACTGAGGAGAAGTAAAATCATATTGACACCGCACATTCAAGAATAATATTGATGAATAATCAGTTAAAACAAGCCTCCCAAACCTTTTTCAGGCCTAAATACTAACTAACTCTAGTTTGTATCCAACTGTAGAGAGAGGCTGAAAGTGAGGGTGAGTTTGAAGTCAAGTCAGCTTTTAGCAAGCGTGACCCTGAGCAGGCAGGCGAGGGAGCTTTGATTTAGAGGGGGTGTCCTTGGTTTTGGTTTTGGGCTGAGTTAAGTGACTTGAGACTCCTGTCTGCTTCAGGGCCCTCAGAGGAGTCCCAGCACCCAAAACCAGCACAGCATCCACCCGGCTGAAGACGAGCTGGACTGTGGAGTGTCTGGTCCACCTGCTCCATCTGCACTGACACTCCTACAAACAGAGCCCGGACTGCAGCCTGAGACTGACTGACTGCCCCAGACTGACCCCGACCCCCCACAGAACAATGTGTATAAATGTGACTCATTAAATTGTGTTTATATTCTCTTTTACTCCCCTTCCTCCTCTCCCCTGCCCCCCTCCCTGACACCTGAATGTTGCATCTGCCTCCTCATGCTGTTCTCTGTCGACCTTAGGAGGACAACAAGAGCCAGAGTCCCAATGGACAGGAGGACCGCAGCAAAAGGTAACAAGTCCCTCTACCTGTCTGCCTCTGTCTAACTTCTGTTGACCAGCGGTATGTGCCACACGTTAAATATGTTTTTAAAAGTGATATCAGTTAAGGCCCATGTTAAAAAACATACAGCAATTATTGACACTCAAAATGTGTTTCCCTCTCATCTAAAATTCAATTTGATTAAGGATGCACCATATTGAATTTTTGCCGATACCGATATTTCTTTTTCTCAGAGCACAAGGTCTGTACTGTTAGAAGGCAAGCTATGCTCAAAATCTAATGGAACAGGAAGGACAAAGACAAGTTAGATAAAGTTGAACAAGACCACAGATCCGTCCATTTAATGAATAAATCAGATCACAAATAAAGTTACTTCGCTGAGGTTTCTCTCTGCCCTCCATCTAACTTTGGAAGAGTAGCTTCAGAAAGAGCCCCGAATTACAGGTGCAGCGTTCCTTTATGGATCCTGGGCGGAGACATCACGTTATACAATAATTAATACCTCAAGCTAGTCTTCTGATCCTTGACCTCGCCGAGTTCTGACTCCCCAGTGACAGCATACTCATATCAGCAGTTAACATTAAAGGCAGACATTCAGTTCAGATCGAACCGACCTTGAGCAAAACCAGCAGGTAGCAAAACACATCTCTAAATATGGGCATGTGCTATTCTATCATTTGGAATGTAAGCTTGTTTTAATGAACCAGAGCATGTGTGTGTGTCTCACCATGGCCCATTCTGACTCCTCAAAACTACTGATAACACACACACACAAAACCCTGCCTTCATGAAGAAGTATTAGCAGATGTATTAACCATTAGCTTTTGAACTATTTACAGTACTTTACAAAAATGGACTGGTTTCTCTCAGTGTTACAGTATATTTTTGGGAGGAACAGATGTGAAACGAGAAAAACATCATTTAATTCTTGCAAAAACGAAGCCCTTGATTTTAAATTCTAAATTTGATCATCTCTTGGAGACAAAAAAAACAAATAAAAAATACTTTATAATATAAATATGTTGAATTATAATTAGGGATGATCAGTGTTGTTAATATGATATTTGCACTGGCAGATAATTGCTTCAAAAGCTAACTATCAGCAGATATGAACATTTCTGCAGATATTTTAGCCTTGTATAATTACGTCAAGATTGTGGATGATTTCTTTGCATATTGATCTTAAATTGAGAGTATAAGCTCCCAAACTAAGCTGTTAGCAGGTAAGTAATCAGTGTTTTAACTTTTAAAAGGGCAAAATGAAGCTTGATCTTACTGTTCCTGTGAAAAATACATCTTATATTTGACATTGCTATAATCTAAAATAGACTACTTTCAGTCATTTGTATATATCAGTATCAGCCAAAATACGTTTTGAAATATCGGATACTGGCAAAAATCCAATATTATGCATCCCTAATGATAATGAAATAATGAACCCTTTGGTGTGGTGTTTACAGGTCAATACAATTATTACAGTATGTTTTATTTTTAGCAGAAGCAGCTGTCATTGTTGGCCTTTTCTCTATTTGCTCTGCTAAGTTTGAGCTCATGAGTCAGAGTGTGGGGGTGAGTGAACTCCTGCCATGAGTAGAAGTGCGCCAAGTAAGACCAAGTAACCAGACTACTCCGCTGGGAGGGGAGGCAGCAATATGCACCCACACTTGTCACATGAGGGGCCCCTCCTCCTTTGAAATTGTGATCGAGCAGGGGGAAAAAGAGTTTAGCATTTGCCAAACCTAAAATCAGTGATGTTTGAGCTTATCTGTACGGTTATAGAGCCTTGCTGACCCTGTTACATTAAATCATGTTTTCAGCCAGTGATGCACAAACATTCATCAAGTTTTGCAGGGGGACCATAAACTCCAAGCACATCTGTACGGAACATTTAACCTCTTCAGCCCCATAGGACCCAATTTTGGGTCTGCTGGGGCTCAGGAGAAAAGCTCCTCCACACGACATCACAAGCAGTGAACTGTGCCTGCAAGACTATAGTCATGTCTGCTTTTATTTGACAAATACATACATTTTTGACTTAATAAATATGCACTGTTTTTCAAAATCCTTGCCTGACCATATTTTTATCAAACCTCTTTAATTTTTCTCTGCATCACTTTATAACAATAATCCTTTGCAGAGACGATGTTAACATATTTTATTATTCATTTTTAGAGTTTCACAGCCACTCCAGCATCATTTCTAAGAGAGATATTCACAATAAAAATAAAAATGTTTCTGTTTTAGGCAAGGATAATATTTTCAAATTATTCTGACTTCTGTCTTCATTTACTCTGTCCCAGTAACACTTATACTGATAATTACACACATCTGGACAAATCTCTCAAGTGGTACTTCTATTATGACACCAAAAATATTCAAATAGACCTTGTGGTTGCAGAGATACACTCTTTTCTTTATGGGTATGGGTTTCGAGCAGGAGGCTTAAAAAAGGGGCTCGGGCTGAACAGGTTAATGGAGCAGAACATGTACCTTCTCTGGTAACTCCACAACAGACTCTTACCATATTGACTTCTACAGCAAGAAAAATTATCCTCACCTGCTCAAAACAGTCTTTAGAAGCTCACCCAGACACCAAGACTCTGTCAAATTCCAGTTTGTTCATAATTTAATTAGTTTTTAAGTCCTTGTAGGATGATGTCAGAAAACACAGTAAATGATCCTTGATGGGCCTTAAGCTTGCAAGTTCCTCTACTGGCACTCATGTTAACCTCCGCCAAGGAGGTTATGTTTTTGCCAGCATATGTTTGTTTGTCTGTATGTTTGTTTATTTGTTTGTTAGCAAGATTACACAAAAACTACTGGGCAGATTTTGTTGAAATTTTCGGGAGATGTTGGTAATAGGCCAACTTAGAAATGATTAGATTTTGGTGGTGATACGTATATTTGGATCCAAAAAATTCCCAAAATTTCAAAAAATCCCATTAGTTAACATTGAGCGGAATTTTTAAAAAATAATATCTCTGCCATTTTTTTAATGGGTTCACTTCCAATTTTACAGGATAATACGGGGTCTATGTCTCTATCATCAAGGTTAATTTCATCTGGATCTGATCCAGATCGACATTGAATAATTCATATAAAATCAAAGTAGAGTGATGTTCCCAAAACTTGTTGTGTTCATACAGGATAACAACCTCCACATCTGTGCTGAGTTTGGCCCAGATCCTGGCACTGTTCTGGATCTGGTGATCTAGTGCTTTTCTAGTTATTGGTGCCATGGGCCTCCAGCAACCCCACTTCAAAAAACCCGAACTAACCCTTTAACAAGCAAATGGTGAAGGTTATATTAGGATGCATTTAAATCCAGCTCAGAAAAATGACAGGCAGAGGATAAAGTAAAATGTCATCCCGATGTGTTTAAATGTGATATTGAGAGAAGAAAATTACGTTTTTGTTTGCTTCTCCAGTGTTATAAAATAGATATGTAGATCTGTGTCTGTTTTTTATATATCATAAATTACATCAAGGATGTTTATAGAGATGTCTTTTTTGCTTAAAATAAAATCAAGAAATTAATAATTAAATAAATTAGCTTTTTCTCCCCATTAACTCTTGCTGTCGGCAAATATTGACCCCTGCGCCAAATCTTTTCCTCCAGTATTAATTTCTAGCCCTCTCTATGATCTGGAAAATGCCTTTTATACATGTTCTATTGTTGTTCTTAATGAACAGAACTTTGACAGTCAGTAACAGATGAACATAAACGCCTCAGGAGCAGCATCAGCTGACTTTATTTCTGCAGATTAAGGATGATCTTTTTAAGTTAAAAGTCCAATTATCTGATTAACCGAAGTGCTTCTGTGGTGAGAGAGTTTTAATGCAGACGTGATGAGGGGCAACAAACATGAAGAAACCAAAAAAGTGCTGGTCACTGCTGGAGAAGTTTGTTCTCATAACACAGAGCCTGATGCTGCAGCAGCTCACCCTGAGTGAGCTCTTATTACAGTGATTATGGTTTATTTTATTTCTTATGAACCTAAAGGCAGCCACTCTTTCCTGATGAGAGATCACTGCAGAAGAGAGATAAAATATGGAGTGAGCCATAGAGCAAAACAGGAGAAAAAAAGAGACAAAATCTTTGTTTAATCATCTGTTCGGATGTTTCTGAGTTTATCTGAGAGCAGATTAGACAGGAGCAGACTGTTCATTGATTGACGCTGTCTTGTAGAAACATATGGTGATGATGTTGATCAGTGGATCATCAGTGATCTGTTACTTATAAAAGTTAAGTAACACGTCTGTATGAACCTTCACTGTGAATGTTTGTTTTTATGAAGAGCTGTTAAAAGTCACTACAGCATGAATTTTCCTCAATATTCCAATAAATTAATAAAAACATAGACTTTCCTCATCCTGAAAACTGTTATTTCGGTTGAACTGTTATTAAAACTCTTTATCACAGGAAAACAAGGGTAGCATTTTTAATAATCATCTCTATATATTGATTCTGATTCTGATTGACTCTGATTATGTTCTGGCCTGACCAAAAGAGACATAGAAAAATTTGGCCCAAGACCAAACTTAATTGCTGACCTCTGACCTAGAGGGAGAGCCAATCATCTTATGTAGATCAACATTTTAACTGCAGTGACAACTGAGGAAGAAAAGCCAATGAGTGGTCCTTTTCAACCCTGATATTAAAGAGAAACTGTCAGGTCAACAGGAGCTGTGCACTAACAGGTGTAGTTGTTGGCTTGTGGGAAACAGTAGTCAGCAGAGAGTCTCACCAGACACACACATATGTTAATGCCGACTTTATGTAACACACTATTCACACAGACAAACTGAAATATTTTGTGTTTGCAAACCCAGCGCTGTAACAGGTAAACGGACTTTATCTTATATTTAATTTCTAGTCTTTCAGTCTACTCTAAGTGCTTTTATACTGCAGGTCGCATTTACACCCGTTCACTCACAGATGATTCAAGTTTTTATGTAAGTTGTTCATTAACATTTGATAACACATCCTTGCCCTTTCACAACCAGTTAGTAAATAAGTGCTAAAAGGTTAAAAAGTGCCTCTTTGCCAGGGCTGATTAAGGTCTGAAACGATGGTGAGGTGCAATTTCTCTCTTTGTTTTTTTATTGTTATTTTGGTAACTTTGGCTGTAGTTATCTCAGAGTTTGGAGAATAATAGAGTGAAAATTTAGGCGACAATAGTTGGTGGAAATTCATTTTTTCTGGATTATATGCCTCTGAAAATGATGTCTGCATTGGCCATCATTTTCAGAGGCATAGAATGCGGTCACGTGAGAGGGGGTCTGAGGCCGGCCTCTTTACTTGGTTTCTGACAGGAAGAAGCGCAGCCGTAGCCGCAGTCGCAGCCGTGACAGGAGACGCAGCAAAAGCCGGGACAGGAAGAGGAGCCGCAGCCGGGAGCGCAAACGAAGCCGCAGCAGAGACAAACGAAGAAGCCGTAGCAGAGAGAGACGCGGCAGCAGGGAGAGGAGTGGGCGCTACAGAGACCACCACAAACAGTGAGTCAGTCGATAGCTGATCAAACACGTATCACTGTGTTTTATAACCTTTAGCTGCTGTAGCCATCATACACAGACTTTAAGATTTAAAGTTATCAGCTGAGTTAAACACAAAACTAAAATGTGCTTCACAAATGAAAGTCTTTTCTGTGTTGGTAAGGCTTTAAACTGTACTTGTGAAAATATTAGAGGAAGTATTTTATGTTGACCAAAGCAAACGCGTGACTTTACTGATGTCAGAATGAGAGCTCAGCACCTACGTTTTCCCCCAAGAGCAAGTCCCGTCATGTCTGCCAGCCCCACGTGCAGAGTAAGGATGTACAAGGTTAAATAATTAGCAGGTCCAGATATACAAGCCTGTTCACGTTTTTAAATATCATTTTTTTAAATTAATACAGTCCCAAAAGTCTGGTAAAATGCTGTGCTTAAACTGTAATGCAACCATCCCCCTCTAATAAACATTGCAGCTTGATTTCATTGCTGCTGCACCGCAGATTAAATAAACAAAAAGCATCAAAGAGCGTTCTGGAACATACAAATAGCATCAATATTATCTCTTTGAAACAGCAAGGTTTAGCGGTATGTTGGTCGAAAATGGAAAACAGGTTGTATCTGGACTGTGTCAAGTTATATTTACATCTGACCACTTGATTGAAACTGAGAGTAACCACACTGAGCTCAGAAGTACGAATGTTAAACTGAAAGAAGGCCAGTGGTGCCGGCACTGACTAAAGTATGATGCTTCCCATTTGATCTTGGAGGTCAGACTGTCCAGGCTGCAAATTAGATACATCACTTGGAAAAGCCCTTTAGGCCGGGATTTCTGCTTTGAAGGTCAGACAGTCTTATAATATAATGTAAATCCCAGTTCTAGGCTCTGAGCTTGCATGATCAACACTAAACTAACTCATTACTTCACTATCACTGTGATTAACAGAGAATACTGACTGGGCCTGCTGCTTCTTTCTGCATGCATGCATCAGTTCTGGCCTTTATGAGCTGTCTTACTCGCTTAAATAAAGGTGTAAAAAGCCCCAAAATGCACATGTTGATAAGAATGTAACCTGCTAAAAGTGCATTTTATATCCAAAAGACTTCTCAGTTCAAGGAAAGTAAGCAGCAGGCTGAGCAGTTTGTCTTTTGTTAAAATAAATTTGTGCAGTGGGATCACTATGTGAAGTTGTTTCAGAGTTATAATAGGAAAAAGTTAACTTAAACTCATAAATCCAGGGGACTGTCTGGTAATGACGTGAGCGAGAAAAATCAGACTTAATTGACGCACCCTGAGGCTTAGTCTGGACCTGAAGGGAGGGGATGTTCCAGGTCTGACAAAGCCTTAGGCTGCAGTCTGTCAGGCTAGTCTCTGGCTCAGGTCGAGAATCTTCCCTGTTGTAGAAACATAATAAATTCATCCAGAAACCAGATAAACAGAGGTTTTAGGTACCATCATGGTAAATTATAGATTAAAAAAAACCTGACTGTTGTCTAATTAAAGGCCTACTTCTGTCTTACTCCCTAAATTTTAAAGCTCCAGACTGTTAACTGTCTGTTGATCGTGTTTTCAGCCGTCGGCGATCAAGGAGTAAGAGCCCCCCCAAGAAGGAGAGAAGTCCAATTAGGTGAGTTTGTTGATAAATCATGAAGTGCATCAGCAGGTCACGCTGATACTCAAAACTCACTGCTGGGTTTGTGTTTGTGTGCAGACTGCCGATTGACAATCTGACACCAGAGGAGCGTGATGCTCGGACAGTGTTCTGCATGCAGCTGGCAGCCAGGATACGACCTCGAGACCTGGAGGACTTCTTCTCTGCTGTGGGGAAGGTACACTGACTTTACACACAAAACTGTCAGACATCCCCAAATTCTTTTGTACTGGCTTTATTTTTGCAAACATTTGTTGAAATTTCCCCCCAGCTTCATCCAGAACTCTTTTCTGTTGCACTTTGGTAAAATTTCCACAAGAAAATGGTCTCGCAGATCCTTAGAAAGTCTCAAGATATTATATTTTTACCAGTAAGTTGTCTTAATTTTAAAACAACACTTTGACTGTTGCCCTTTAGAAAACTGTCTTGGTCTGTTGTACAGAGAGCTTCTGGAATCTCTGACAGAACTGTGGCAGTAATGTGAATCTCATTCAGTAAGCAGTGTAAAAAAATTGTATCATTTGCTCATGCATGCTCTCTGAAGTCTGCATCACTTTCACTCTCTTTTAGGAGCGATGCAACTGAAATCTTACTGCTCAATCAGTATTTATCACCCTGTTGTGTCATGTTTTTGTAAAGTAAAAATCTCTCTTTGACAAATCAACATTTTAGAACATAATAGAACAGAAAGTTCAGTGTGCCACCAAGGGCTGCAGCTTACTCATTGGACCATTTATCTTTGAATTAGACACACACAAACACACACACACTTGTCCTTGGCCTACTGCACAGATCACTAATCTCTTGTGTATTCTGCTTGAGTTTTAGCCAATATTTTAGACTTAAAACAGGGATAATTTCAAGATTTTTAACGTCTGCAACCGTCTCCCTAAAGTTTTAATCCCGTCCTGGACAAAAAAAATACAATTTCAGTTCTGTTGGTGTTTCTTCTATTAAAGATTTATTTTTAGCTCTCAGCTGTCTCATCTCTGCTACGGACAAACGTCTGGTGATCCACCCATAATTTGGTTATCATCATAGATACACCGCTCCTATCTCATTAAAGATAAAAGTCAAGATTTATGTTGCCCTAAAAATAAAAAACGTGAGCTGACCTACTGCTGTTTAACACTCCACTCACAGTCTGTGAGTGACTTAAGCAGCTCTGTACAACGCAGGTGATATAATAATTGCATACCACAATAAACTGATAACCAGATTACTTTACAACACTTTAAGTGTTGATAATAATAGATTTTAATAATCATTGTTGCAAGTCTAATACCTCCCTTGTGCTGATTGCTGTTTGCTCTGGTAGCTTCTATGAGAAATCAGGTCATAAAAAGATTTGATAGAGGTGTGCATTTTATTTTTATAAGTGTGAAGGAACCGTGCAGGAAGTCAGGGCAAGGGGATGTGTGAGCCTATCAGGAAACAGTTAAGTTTGGTCTTTTTTTTGTTGTCTTGAATGATTTAAATTACACGCAGGACTGATTTAAAGGCAAAAATAGTGATCATGGCATTGGACTTGTTCCTCTAAGAGTGTGAGAGTGAATGGTTGACTGTCTCTCTAGATGGCCTTGTGATTGGCTGGCAGCCACTTCAAGGTGTACCCTGCCTCTCACCCAATGTCAGCCGGGATAGGCTCCAGCCCCTCGTGACCCCCAAATCGATGAAGATGACAGATGATTTTGGACTTGCCCTTGAAGGCACCACATCAGAACACTGTGATGGTTTCTGTTGTAACAGTCGCTGTACGCTCTCTTCACAGGTTCGAGATGTGAGGATGATCTCTGACAGGAACTCCCGCAGGTCAAAGGGCATCGCCTACATAGAGTTTGTGGAGGCCAGCTCAGTTCCTCTGGCCATCGGGCTGACAGGACAAAGGCTGCTGGGAGTTCCCATCATTGTGCAGGCCTCGCAGGTATCCACACACACAAACACACAAACGGATTCAGTGATTAGATTAATCAGATCAAATAGATCCCCTCAAACTCGTTTAAATAATCAGTCGTAATGTGTTTGTTTGTGCAGGCAGAGAAGAACAGAGCAGCTGCTGCCGCCAACAACCTGCAGAAAGGATCAGCAGGACCAATGAGGCTCTACGTGGGCTCGCTGCACTTCAACATCACCGAGGAGATGCTGCGAGGAATCTTTGAGCCGTTTGGACGGGTCAGTCACACACAGCTACACAAGCAGACCTCTGCACGCACTGACAACACTCAAACCAAGAAAGTTAATATGAAGCAGGGAGGTTTGTGCTTTAGTAGGGCTGGGCGATATGGCCTGAAAATTAAATCTCTGATTTTTGACAATTTAAATACTTTTTTCTCTCAAAGATAAAACATCCTAGTGACAAATAAACTGCATTCAACAAGTTTTTCTCCAATGTTATGAAAATATATTCCAGAAATAAACTGAATGCCCCTCTCATACTTAAGTGCAGGCTGTAATTTTGTCATCAAATGTTAATTTTGTAGTTTGGATGTTGGCAGGCTTGCCTTCATAAACAGTGAAAGCTGCACTATTTTCACAGAATAAAACTAAAATAAACAAAAACAAGCCTAACAATGTGCTTTTGCAAAACCTGACAGGACCTACCATCATTAAACAGTGTACTTTTCAACATTTATATTTTCAAACAGTGCCACAACTGATATATATATTTATATTTATATATATATATAGACATATACATATATACATGTGTGTGGTGTGTGTGTATATATATGTATATATAGATAGATAGATAGATGGATAGATAGATAGATAGATAGATAGATAGAGATATAGATATATATTGCCCAGCCCTATGGTTTAGTGAACTCAAGGATTAAATGCTGTTTCCCTCTTTAGTCAAAGCGTGAATTGATTGTCACTAAAGCTAATCTCACGTTGTTAAAGCCCGCAGTCTGAATTCAGCATCTGCCAACATGTAAGCCTCTGGTCCATCAACATTTTTTTAATATCTTGTGCTAAAAATCAATTTTAGGAGAAGGTCCAGGCCAAAACAGGAGTGTTTTTTGCCTTCATTTTGTATTCTTTCTTGACGATCTTGATTTTCAAAGCATGTCACAACCCTGTAAATGAAGTAATTCATTGCTTTGGTGATATTATTATAACCTGGTGCAACTTAACTACAACTTCATACTATAAAACAGTGTTGTACCTTCTGCCCGTTTAATGACCTTTGTTTACATCCAGTGTAGAGGGTTAATAAGGCCCACAGTGGCCACTGGTGATGGATGCCGTTCTTACAGTCCCTGTTGAGCTGTGATTGCTGTATCAGTGATGTTAAGAAAAAAACAAAATGGTCAACCAGAATTATAATCTGGCACCAACTACTGAGTTAATTGAATAAAATCGTTGAGCCTGTTAATGCCACCAATCCCTAATGTAAAGCAGTTTGAGTTTCCCTTGTCCTCCTGCCTGAGTATCTGTTTAATATCATATTGGCCTCCCATCACTGTATATTAAAAATGTACCCCAACAGGCATGACAGTCTGATGTTGTGTTTGTTCTTCCAGATTGAAAACATCCAGCTGATGATGGACACTGAGACCGGCCGCTCAAAAGGCTACGGCTTCATCACAGTGAGTTCTTGATTGTCATGTCTGACATTTTTGTTTCCCTTTTCTACATTTCATCATACACGATACTGCCAAAGTACTCCCTCGTCTGCCTTCACACACATAAGAACTTCAGTGACCTCTCATTCTTAATCCAGAGGGTTTAATATGATGTTGGCTCTGTGCAGCTATAACAGCTTCAGCTCTCCTGGGAAGGCTTTCCTCAAGGTTTAGGAGTGTTTATGGGAATTTTTGTCCATTCTTCCAGAAGAGCATATGTGAGGTCACACACTGATGTTGGACAAGCAAGGCCTGGCTCACAGTCTCTGCTCTAATTCATCCCAGAGGTAATCTATCAGGTTGAGGTCAGGACTCTATGCAGGCCAGTCAAGTTCTTCCACACCAAACTCCCTCATCCAGGTCTTTATGGACCTCCTTTGTGCACTGGTGTGCAGTCATGTTGAAACAGGAAGGGGCCGTCCCTAAACTGTTATCACAAAGTTGGAGCATGAAATTGTCCAAAAAGTCTTGGTGTGCTGAAGCATTAAGAGCTGCACTGTTCTTGAGCTAATCTGAAGGCCACATGAAGTTTGGAGGTCTGTAGCTGTTGACCTATGACCCTCAGCATCAGCTGACCCAGCTCTGTGATCTTACGTGACCCACCGCTTTGTGGCTGAGTTGCTGTCGTTCCTAATCACTTCTACTTTGTTATAACACAGTTGACTGTGGAATATTTAGTAGTGAGGAAATTTCAGGACTGGACTTGTTGCTCAGGAGGCCTCCTATCACGGTACCACGCTGGAGTTCACTGAGCTCCTGAGAGCGACCCATTCCTTACTAATGTTTTTAGAAGCAGTCTGCATGCTGAGGTGATGATTTTATACACCTGTGGCCATGGAGGTGACTGGAACACCGGAATTCAATGATCTGGATGGATGAGTTTATACTTTTGGCAATATCATATATGTTTGGATTAGTTTGCTTTTACCTCTCATTATCACTGTCAATACTGCTTTTAAAATCATGATATTTGTGTTTTACCATGCTTACTTGGGGGATTGTTATGCTTATGTTTTATTTTTAAGGATCAGTTTCTTAGCATTTTCATAATCTTTATCGGGGTTGACGGTGGCTTACTATGCTCTACCATCGATAGGAAGGTCGAGAGTTTGAGCCCAGTTCAGGCTGTCAAATGACGTTGTGTCCTTTGGCAAAACACTTAAACAGTGAGTTGTTTTCTTTTAAGTGGGTGTGCTTGACGTACATGGCCCTAGTAAATATGATTACCAATAAAGGAACTTCAGAACTTTGTCCCTGAGGGGAGATATCTGGGGGCCGATACGAGTGGATACACAGCAGTAACTATTTTTGAGTTAAATGCTGTTTTTCTTGTTTTACATCTGTTCCTCGCAAAAATATACTGTAACACTGAAGAAACAAGTCTATTTTTGTTAAGTACAGAGCTTGCGTGCATCTCCCTCACTGGTCTACCTGACTGTCTGCATCAGTTTTCAGACGCAGAGTGTGCCAAGAAAGCTCTGGAGCAGCTGAACGGCTTCGAGCTGGCTGGTCGACCGATGAAGGTGGGTCATGTGACAGAGCGGACCGACGCCTCCTCTGCTTCCTCTTTCCTTGACAACGATGAACTCGAACGCACCGGCATTGACCTCGGAACCACCGGACGGCTGCAGCTGATGGCACGACTCGCAGAAGGTGAGGCAGACAGTGGGCATCTCAGGCTTTTTAATATACTGTGATAAAGAATATGAAGTATATTTTTTAGATATGACATATATTCTATCATATATTTCCCTGTTAAATAACCCTCCTCTGTACTTGGAGCCCCAGCCCTCCTCGCTCACTGTGTGTGTGTGTGTTACAGGCACAGGTCTGCAGATCCCCCCTGCTGCTCAGCAGGCTCTGCAGATGAGTGGAGCCATCGCTATCGGAGCCATGGCAGCTGTTTCAGGTACACACACACACAGTGTTAATTTTGTTGACTAATTATTTTCATCATAGTTTTTGTCAACAGCCTTTTTTCCCCTGAAAACTAGACAGTAACTAATAAAAACAAGTGCACATGGACACAAACTAAAACTAAATTAACTGACATTTTCATCAACAAATAAAAACTAGTCTAAAATGTTTGACAGAGACTTAATCCAATCAGACCTAATCTGGTCATGTAGAAAGTAGGGACAAGTTAGGAATATATCCAATCACAGCTGCTTTGGTTGTGTGGAAAGGTTGGATGAGTTAAGAGGGACATCCAATCACAGCTGCCTTAGCTTGGTGGTGGTGGGATAAGTTGTGGAGCGATCCAATCAGAGCTCCTCTCTTTATGAATTGATATATTCATGTAGAGCAGGTTCACTGTTTGTTGTCAGTTCTGGTATTGTAACTGAGATGCTCTGCTAGGTAGCCTAAATAAAGGTGACTGCATTTCACACAAAAGTTCAATTTGTTTCTGTTCATTTATACATTCAGACTTTACTAGCATTCAATAAAGGGTTATTAGATGTTTGATTTTATCCAAGTGTAAAACATGATTTCAGAAATTCAAGGAGCCATAAAAATGCCTTACCCTTTACACTTCATATTTTAGTCGACTAAATTTACAGTAGATTTCATCGACTAAAATATTGTGAAATTTCATCAACTAAAACTAGATTAAAATTAAAACAATTTAGATGACTGAATTATGACTGAAACTAAAAGATATTTTAGGCAAAAGACTAAAACTAAATTAAAAAGTGCTGTCAAAATTACCACTGACACACACACTAGAGGCTGGTGACGTGCAGGTCAATCATTTACCAAAGTCAGGTGTTTTTGTGCAGTGTTGGTTCCTCATTATAATGGGTTCATGTCAGATCATTAAATGAAAGTCTTGGGTGTAATGACTCCTCTAAAATATTTTAAAATCAAGTAATATTTTAATTATAACAATATTTGTCAGAGCATTCATTTATTGGTTAGTTTGAAATGACTTTACATATGTTGGAGTTGATTTTTTTTTAATTTAACTGTCACAGGGGCAAAAAGGATCATTTGGTATCTTTTTTAATGAAGTCATTAGATTCTCGTTTTAATCACACTGATGTGTTGTTTTGTTTTTCAGCTGCCATGAATCCAGCTCTCAACATGAACATGAACTCTCCCGCTCTCAACCTTCCCTCTCAGCCGCTCGCCACACACTGCTTCCAGCTGTCCAACATGTTCAACCCCAACAGGTACAGACACACCTGAACACACCTCATGTCCTCTCACTGACTGAGTGCACACACCCCTCCTCTGGTCTTTTTTTATTTCAGCCTCAGTTTGGTTAGAATTTGAGGGGAAATGTCAAAACTCCAGCTCTCACAGTTAAGGGTGCACTCACATCAGTCACACAGAAGTCCAGATGAGAGTGCTCTGTGTCAGCGCCTCAGCCTGGTAGTTTGCTCTAGCATCAATCAGTTGAGGGTTTATAAGAATCAACTTAATTTGTAAAGCTTAGTTATAATCACAGGTGTAAAGCTACTGTAAGTTATTTAATTTAGATTGGATATATATGTGTAGCAGCAAAATGAGTATGAAGCCCTGAAACCACCTTAAATAGCAGAAAAGAGATCACCACAGTGAACTCCTCTGTAGGTATGAATTCTTATTTAAGGATGAGAAATCCCTCAACACAACTTTCCCATCCCTAACAAAAATCCCCAACACAAATTTTGCAGGTTTGGCCCCTGAAATCCTGTTTCCCCCCTCAGAAAAAAACAAAAGCAAAAATGATGTCCTCCAAATAATTCGGTTCCCAGGTCAATGTCTCAGTTCCCTTTAAAGGAGAGGGTAAAAATCCAAGAGAGTGGTCTCACTCCGAACATAAAGGCCAAAAATAGTCAATCAAAACTCAAAAATGAGAAGAAGGCAATGCACTGCAAAGAAACAGAAATACAGATATTCCGAATGGGGAGGGCTCATCGATCCAGGAAAACTTCTTTGAGTCCAAACCTTTCAGCTCCAATACTCACAGGTGTCCGTTCCCTCAGCATCCATGCTCCCGCATGGAGGAGGTTTTTCAGGCCTAGAGGAATATGTGGACTCCTCACTTCTACTCACAGCTTAACAGACTTCACCTCACAAGAAGATCAGTAGTGTCAAGACAGGGCAAGCAAGGGGATAAAACCGTGCAAGGATTTTATTAAATATATAAATCCCCAGATCAAAATAATTTGCCCCCCCAATCACACACTTTGTGGCTGTGTCACAGGTTCAAGCCCTGCTCTGGCTGTCACATGTCGATGTGTCCTCGGGCATGACACTTAATCCTGTTGTATTTTCTTCATATATATTTTATTTTCACTTTTAATGTAACAACAAGTAGCAAACAAAACAAATTACAACACAAAACAGAAGGATAAGGCTGTGAGATGATTGTAATATAAATAGCCTCACATGGAAAGTGCCACAATATTAATAACTCAAGACTAAGATAAAAAAAGAAAAGGAACTATGCTGTTCAAATGTCCAAGAACGTCAGGGTCCCTATGGATGAGGAGTTGTGTTACACTGAGACAGAAAAGGTCGCCAAATTCTCAAAAATAGTCTGTTTCTGTTTGGTTTATCCAGACGTAGTCTTTCCTTCTGAATCACAGACATCTCTCTGAGCCAGTGTGTCAAAACTTCTGACTCCTGAAGGAAACTGGATTTTTTTAGAAGGAGTGATTTCATGGAAAACTCCATCGACACCAAGGATGAAGAAAGCAGGGCAAAGCAAGTCCAAACTCAAGGCCATGTCGGTGTTTTCTTTGAAATTAAGGGGTCATTTTGGAGGAGTGGGCTCCAGAAGGGTCAAAGGTGAATCAAAACTATTACAAACAGGTTCTACAAAAACTGAGAGAAAAAGTCTGAAGACAGAGACCACAGCTGTGGAGAAATGTTTTCATTCTTCATCAAGGCATCACTGCAGCTCACACTGCGCTCTCGGTAAAGCAGCTTCTGCCCCAAAAACAAATCACATTTTTCATAAGATCAAATCTGTGCTCCGGCCTAGAGCAATGACCTTCTTTTTTTGTTTTCATTGAATATTAAAGAATCTCAAGGTCATCCAGGATTTAATGTCCTCATTATGATCCATTAGAGTATTTTATATTTGTTAATATTTGTTAATAGGCAATATTGGGGTGCTGGTTTGGCGGACCGGTAAACAACCAGGCATGACTCATATCCATGCTCCTGCAGGCCCGGGTTCAAATCCAGCCCGTGCAGAGTGTCCTCCAATTCTCTCTAGCCCCCCTTTACAAGCCTATCTACTGTCTCTCTCCTCGCTACACAGGCACAAAATGCCCCAAAAAATATTCTTAAAAAATAATAATGATGGTGACATAATATCCAGTGCAATACACAGTCAAATGTGTTCCACTGTCACACAGTGCTGCAGTGTTTATATTCATATTGTAAATATTGTTAATATTAATAGTGTAAATTCCTTGGTCTTGTTTATAGTCTCACTTTTACTTATTTTATTTATTTTTTCCCTTCATAAGGACGTTGATACAGCTTAAAGATTCTGCATGTTGCAACCTGCTTTCTAAAATTTTTACTTATTTTTTATGCTCTTACCTATTTTAATGACTTTATTTGATATTCCTGCTGCTATACTATGTATAAGAGCCACTGAAACAACAGAATTTCCCCTTGGGGATTAATGAAGTATTTCTGATTCTGATTCTGACTCTAATGGAGCTGCCATCATTCTTCTTCAGAGGCAGGTAGAATAACCGTCATAACATGAATATTTAGCAAATAAAAACAGACCATACTAAACTTAAACCTAGACTTAACTGAACAGTCAAAGTCTCCACGGGAGACTCACAGAAACAGATGGTGGCTGTTTTTAAGGTCTATTATGATTATTAGGAGTTTTTGAGGCGTCACAGTGGTGCAACTCCATGTGTCGGGCAGGGTCCTTCTGTGGGGGGCTTGCATGTTCTCCATGAGCATGTGTGGGCTTCCTCTGGGCGTTCCAGTTTCCTCCAACAAAACAAAAACATGCGCGTTTGGTTAACTAGTGACTCTAAATTGCTCTTATAGATGTGAGTGTGTGGATGGTTGACTGTCTCTCTATGTGGCCCTGTGATTGGCTGGCAACCAGTTCAGGGTGTACCACGCCTCTCGCCCGGTATCAGTTGGGGTAGGCTCCAGCCCCCCCCCCCGGGACCCCGAAAAGGATAAGCCTTAAATGCATGATGGACGATGATTAGATAATAATGAGAAGTTTGTGAAGCTTTGATGGGTTAAAGGAGACTGAACTGTTTGAGCTGACACCAGATGCATGCTGGGTAATGTGTGCATGTGTGTGTTGATGGGCAGCTGTGTGTGTGTTTCAGCGAGGAGGTTCCAGGTTGGGATACGGACATCCAGCACGACGTCATTGAGGAGTGTAACAAACACGGAGGAGTCGTTCACATCTACGTCGACAGGAACTCCACAGAGGTACCAGCCTGTGTGTGTGTGTGTTTATGTGTGTGGGGGGATGTGTGTGCATGTGTGTGTGTTTTAATTTGAGTCTGACCCGCTCTCATTTTCAGGGCAATGTTTACGTCAAGTGTCCGTCTATCCCCGCCGCCATGGCTGCAGTCAACTCTCTACATGGAAGATATTTTGGCGGTAAGACTTCCTGTCACATGACACCTGCTCTCCCTCCTCTGAACCAATCAGAGAGCAGTTCTTTATGTCTCATCTGTTGTTTCAGGTAAGATGATCACTGCCGCGTACGTCCCTCTGCCCACCTACCACAACCTGTTCCCAGATGCTGCCACCGCCACCCAGCTCCTGATCCCACCCCCGAGACGATGACTCGGCAACAATACTGCCATCTGATTGGACACTGAATTTCCTTTTTTAAATCCTCGCCTCCTGTTGGTCGACAGAAAAGTCAGAGTTTGTTTCACTGAGTCTCAGACCGTCAATCCTTTCGTTTTCCTTCCTGTTGTTAATTCTCATTAGCATTTCTGGGTGTGGCCTGTGTTTTTGTATCGTCCAATGATTGAGCTCCGTGAGCTGTGTCGAAGCTTGCAGATGATGAAGGTGCTTCCAGCTGATTGGTTGGTATTAAAATGTTTTTTAATCAAGAGTTTGATTTTGTAAAGTCCTTGATTAAATTTTATTTTGAAGTCACAGAGCGACTGTTTCTTCTTTGGTCTAATATATGATTGGTCCCTAAGACTGAAATAGGGATGGGAATCGAATGCTAATTCCAGCTGAAAATCAAGAGCAACTCCCTCAAGGAATCAATATCATTGGTCTTTTTGCTCATCAATTCCCTGAACAATTCCTTCACCTTGTTCTGCATGCATTGTAAATCAAGGACATGGTGCTCTCATCAGAGGCAGTCAGCAGAAATGACAAAAAAGAAGTAATGTATACATAGCCAGGGTTGCAACGTGGTGGAAAATTTCTGTAAACTTTCCAAAAACCTTCCATGGGAATTTAAGGTGGGGAATTTTGGAAATTTTCCAAACTGAAATCTTTACATGGGAATTGTGGGAATTATGGGAATTCGCTAGAAATTTAGGGCAATTAAAAAAAAACTTTCATACCCAAATATAATTTTCATCGGTAGACATGAAGAAAAATACAATAAAACATTTCAACAGATGTATTTGTAAGTAGAACTTAATCAAGTTTTAATTAGTTTATTGATCTTAAGCTCTGGGTTATAAATGTCTTGAATAGTCCAGGGTTCCAGAAATCATCTGTGCAAGTGATTTAGGAGCACCATGCATGTAGGGGGTAGGGCTGGGCGATATGGCCTAAAAATAAAATCCCCAATGTTTTTCCACAAAAATTGGTTTACGTTTTTTTCAGTTTTGTCCCTTGAAAAAAAAAAAACAACTCCAAGTGACACAAAAATTACATAAATCAAGTCTTGCTTTTATGATATAAAAATATATTAAAAAACTAAACAGAATTTCCCTCTTAAAGTGTGTGTGATAAAATGTTGATTGTGTAGTATGAACGTCAGCAGGCTTGTCTACATAAACACTGAAGAATGAGTTATTTTCACAGAATGTTAACATGGAGCTCTGTTTATTTTTATTTTAAATGGGGTTAAATTCTCAAATTAAAGCCTCCACGTGCTTGTGCAAAACCTTTGCAACACTGCAACAACTCACAATTGGAGTAAGTTAGAAAATAGATTCCAATTAATTGATTTAATTGATTGATTGACCAGCCCTAGTAGGGCACGTGGACTTAATATCTCTGCAGTAATCAGTGTGCAGTGTGCATGTGACTGAGGACTAGCAGAAATATTCTCAAGTATATCTCATGAAATCTGCTTTTTTCAGTCAAGATTATGCTAGTATGCAAGTTTGTGGTCAGAACACTCTAGAATATTTATTCTAAGTACACTTTGACTGGGGTGACTTCAAGCTTTTTACATTTCTTAAGGTGCCTCAACAGAAAAAGGTTGACAAACTTTGGTCTTGAGCACCTAAAAAACCACTTACTAGGAATGTACGATATTGGTATGCCGATATTTTTTAATTCATTATTGCCGATACCGATATTTCTGGTCAAGAGCACAAGCTCTGTACTCAACAAAAATGAACTTGTTTCTTTCAGTATTACAGTTAATTCTTTGCAAGGAACAGATGTAAAACAAGCAAAACAGCATTTCACACTTGCAAAAATGAAACCTATGATTTATAAATGTACCCATGCAGTGATGAGAGGGTGCATCATATTGTACATCTATTGTAATTTGCCGATATGTGCCTATTTATCGGCTGTAGAAATCTGCAAAAATTTCAATATTGGCCAGTAAAGATATCGCACCAATATTATTCGTGCATCCCTACCACTTATGTCCAGAAAAACTTCTTTTTACTTACAAAGTACTCCAATCCTGTTGTGCTCTGTTGGAGCTCCTGTCACTTTAAGGCTCCCTCTCCAGGTCCACTCTGATTGGTTTACAGGTCTGCCCTGTGCTCAGCGATGCTCTGGGCCATGTTTTCAACAACTCTGAAATCATTTTTACATCTCTGCTCTGCACTGGTCCTGCCTCCACGAGCCAGTTGGTTTAATCTGCTGATAAAACTCTGGTATGATGTCACACCGGTAGGTCTGTATAGGGTAATGAGGGACCAGCAGTTTTAGGCAGCGGCACAAAGAGAAAGAGGTCCTGATGCCGAAGACTTTGTCGTGTTCACAGAAGTCCTTTATCATGTTATACACATTATGGGTCTTTAAAACTACAAAAAGCAAAATGTGGGCTCAATCAGTCATTATACAGAAACAGAATATGTAGTCATTTATCTAAAAAAAATGATATTTTAAATCAGAATTAGAGATAAAACTTGTAATTCTTGTTTTAAAAGTCAAAAATGTGCCGTTTTTTCAGGGTTTTTAAAAGCTTTTATAAACACCATCACAGGAGTAAAATAAAAAGTCTGAGTGAGAAACAGCAGAGGGTTTCAGTAAGAAGGAGAAGCTGTCAGAACAACAGTTTATTTATCTTCAGAGGAGAAACAGCAGCAGGAGAAAATGTAACACAGTTTGGAGCAGAAATGTCACCCAGCAGGTCAACAACACTCTGCTCCTGCAGGGGATGTCTAAAGGTCATTAAAGGTCGAGTTCGTTCAGCTGGATGACGGTGATGGTGATGTCGTCGCGGTATCTTCTGGCCAGATCCGTCGGCAGACTCAGCATCTTGGCCAGGCGGTTTGGAGCCACCGACCCGTACCCATCATCCCCCAGGGCGTGGCGGAGCAGGTGGGTGGCGGCGTTCTGATCTTCGATCACTGAGAGAACCTGACCTTTCCTCTCCAGCAGGAGGCGCTGCAGGTTGCCCAGGGTCATGCCTGCACTAGGGATTATGGGTCCTTGCTGCTGAAGGCCTGTGGAGAAAACAAGTTTATTTATGGTGAATGTTTAAAGAAAAGATTTTAGATTGTATGGTGTGTTGAAATAAAGTTAGGTGTTGTGATTTACATCAGGAATGAACTCAAATAGACCCAGCGTATCATATATTCAGATTTTTGTATTCGATTTAATTTTAATTGTATGTTTTGTCAGCATTTTTTCAGGTTGTTGATTCTCATTAAATCAGAGTAAAATCCTCTTTTTTGTTCACTGGCCTTTGTGTAATGGGTTCATGGTTGTTCGTTGGGTACAGTAGTTGTCTCACAAACTTTAAAAAGACTTCAGAAAAAATCTGACCTCGTGGTACATTTCAAACTTAAAGGTCTTGTGGCTTTAGCTCCAGCAGAAAGTTAGTTTTTCTAATGTGTCGTCTTTCCACCTGTGAGCAAGAAAACTCAAAAAGTTCTCAACACACTTTAATAAAATGTCAGGTAAATGTTGGTCATGGCACAAAAAAAGATTTTGACCGTGATCTGAAGTCGAATTGGGTTCCAGGATTATTTTAAGGGATTTGTTAAAATAGTGTTATGGGGCAGTTTTCACATTTTCGGTATTCATTTAGTCAGAGCTGGCTGGCTGATTAGACAATATAGGCAAATGCTAAGTGTGCCACGAAATCAGGATAAAAATCCCCTTCAATATAATTATATTAAAACTGGTTATTACTATAAACTCTTGTGGAAAACCTCACATTGATTCAAAGTAAAACAATGCCCAACTAATAGTACTAAAAATGATAATACAAGGGCTGATTGATAAGTTGTGAGCCTTGTATTGAAGAAGATAAGCAGGGATGTCCTTTTCCAGCTCTGCTATTCCCTGACTATTTAAGGCTGTGTACCTGAAGACTGGTGTCATTTGGTCAGTTTATGTTGAAGAGGTAGCACTCTAAAGTAAACAAGGCAAGTGACTTTAGCAAAATGGACAAAATGCCCCAGTTCACAAGTCTGTCATTGCCATGGCTGCCATTAAAGATTGTGGCTTTGAATTGATTGAGTATCCGCCTTATTCGCCTGATCTCGCTCCATCAGACTTTCATCTATTTCCAAAATTGAAAAAGGCCATTTCAGGTACCCACTTTGGGTCAGATAGTGACGTCATACATGCAGTGGAGGACTTTCTGAAAGGTCAAGAGAAGGACTTCTTTAAAAGTGGCACTGAGGCCTTTAAACATCACTGACAAAGAGTGTAGATACTGAAGGGGATTATGTTGAAAAATAATGCAATATGTCTGCCAAAAGTCAAACCCTTAAATATGACAACTTATCAATCAGCCCTCGTACCAAATACTTCTATGTAGTTATTTTATTTGTTTTTTTTAATATAGTTATTGCATAGTGTAAATGTAGCTTATGTATGGAGTTATTGTGTGAAAACTGTGTAGTTATTTAGATTGTTTGATGTTGATTTTTATATTGATAATTAATTGCTATTATTATTATTTATTCACTTACATACAGGGTTTTTATTTTGTAATACGGGTATTTATATTGTATTTCAGATTTTTTGTATTTACTTGTAATTAACCCGAACCCTAGCATTTGGTAACATGTAATCTTATAAATATAAGACAATGATGAAAAGAATGCTATTTGATTTATTTTGTAAGTGTATGTAAATCGCCAATGGAGGGGCCACATATAATCTCACCTAGGGCGCCACATTGGGTGGAGCCGGCTTTGCATTTAGCGGACAATCCCTTGGTGGAGGTTGGTGCACTCAGAGCATTTCTACTTCTTACATCCATTCATGTTTCTCTCATTCATCTCTCTTTACTTTCCTGACTCTACTCTGGTGACCAGCTGATAAGAGGTGATCACTGACTGAAACTCGGAACCAGTTCACATCTTTTCAATTGATTTTTTTGACTGATTTTAGATTGTTTTAATAATCATATTGGATTTTATGGTTTTAGTTTCATCTTGCCTGCCCTCAGCTGTCGTGCTTTCTTGACACATTTCAGCCATTTTCTCTCCTTATGCTTCCCCTTGGTGATGGCAGGAGAAAACACTGTGTTAATTTTCATTTTTACACTGATGATCTTTAGAAAATCACATAAAAGAAAACAAGTCACAACAAGCACACAGGACTGTTTAGAGTTCCTGAAGATTCTACACACTGCACCTTTGAGTCTACTAGCAGTACTAGTCACACTTTTTGCTTCACTAGTAAAGTCGACTCGCGTACTAGTTGACCAAAATTGAAAACATGTACTCCAAATCGGAGTACTAATGGAGCAGAACTACGGTTGATATCACTGATATCAAGTTTATGCCCAAACAGGTTTCCATAGAGGGAACCAGCACAATGCTAAGCTCTGGGATGGCCTACAAAAACTGGTCACCTGCCCCCTCTGCAGTTCATGTAAACATAACCCTCTTGTGGTCAAACTCAGTGAAACCTTCATCATCGATCTAACACTTTCTTTTGACCTCTGACCTGTCAGCTGTTCTCCCACCAGCTGCACCACACTCTGTCGGTGCATCAGCTCCCACAGTCCGTCTGTCGCCAACACCAGAAACTTATCTGACGATCTGATCCGATGTCTGGTGACCTCTGGTTGGGCGCTGAGGTAGGGAGGGGTCAGGTAGTGAAGGGGCGGAGTCCTGAAGGCCTCACTGACTACAGACATCACGTCCGGTCTGGTCTCGTAGACTCGATTCAACATCTCTGCACTCCATTTGAAGCGGACGTCGCCGAACGCCCTGAAAGGCAGCAGCAGACCCAGGAGGCGGTCATGGCGGACCACTGTCCTCCACTCAGACGGTGGGTGCTCTCCCAGAATCCTTTGCAGCTCATCAGGGTTTTGTGCATTGTGGTCATTGGTGAGGCTGACAGCGGACCAGCTTCTGTCGGACTCCTGGACACCGAGGACCGCGCGGCTGTCACCGAGGTTAGCCACATGCAGGATGCTGTTAGAGACGTGGGCGACGCAGGCCGTGCAGCCAGACAGCGCCACCCGCAAGGGGGAGGACAGAGACAGACCCTCCCCAGGAGGAGACAACCGCCTGTGGACAAAGACAGAAGACTCAGGGTCTGGATGTTTAAAAGTCTCAGCCTCACAAAAATCATCTTGATTTGGACAGTGATGTTTTTATGCCCCGTGCCAGAGACCAGGACCAGGACCAAGGGTGTCATGTTTTAAACTTTTACCTACATACAGGTCAGGGCCTTGAGAAAATGATGTCTTAGAGAGTCTTCAAGAGATTTAGGGTGAATCCCAATTGTGCCTCTTAGCCCTCCCCCCCTTTGTCTACCCCATCCACTTAGCCCTCTGTTTTGAGGGCTAAGGGGAGGGGGTGTAAACATACCGCTAAGAAACGAGACCCCACTCGATTTCCGCTTACATCACCCATATCTACTTGCTGGCTGTGTCATAGGCAGATGCGACAATAGCTGTAGCTACAGCTGTGAAAGCTAGCTCGTTACAACAAGCAATTTTAAAATATGACCACCAAATCAAAACATGATTTAATATTTACTTGATGATTTAATAATTTCTTATACTTCTGTCTTCCTTTGGTCTCTGCTCTGCCATCTTGTCAGCAGGCGCAGTGTATTATGGGAAATTTTTCATACTGTATAGCCCTTCGTCTTAGCCCTACGGAGAACAAGGATACCCAACTAGACATGAACGCGCAAAGGCTAAGAGGTAAGACAAGGGCTAAGGGGTAAGGCAAGGACAAAGGGGTATAATTGGGATTGACCCTTAATTTATGCTTTAAACTCATGACCCCCTAAATTCAAGGACTGACCAAGGTCAAAGGTCAAATTCTTGTAGTCCTGTTGTCACCCTTTGCTTTTGAACCTTATATCTCAGGAGAGCTTGAAGGGGTCCCCATCAAAAACATTTTTTGACTCAAGAATGGCCTGACTTTCAGGATTATGTCAAGGTCAAGGTCATGGACTTTCTTGATCATCTGTCCTTCCATCCATTATCTATCCACTGATCCCTTTCAGGGTTGCTGGGGAGCCTATCCTAGCATTGCTTTTGGGGATAGATTTAAAAAACGTAATAATAACAAAAACAATTATCATATGAATATTTTGGCGTGATTAAAAAATGTATACTTTAAAATGAGAATTTTTTAACCTTTTAAAGTGAGTTCAACCCCTTTCACCGATCCTGCAGCCACCCATATGGAGCAGTTTAGTAGATTTCTTGGCTACTTCTTTATGGGCTTGTCACATTCCCCATCGCTGGGTTTGACTCAACTATGCTTGTTCTCATGGTTGATTGTTATTAATAAATATAACTAATAATAAAAATAAATTAACAAATTATAGCAAAGTGGAAGGGATTGGGAATGACAGCAGCCCAGCCATAAAGTATTAGGCCACCTAAAAACACAGAGCGGGGTCAGCTGATGCTGAGGGTCGTAGGTCACAGAGGTCGCCAACGTTCTGCAGAGTCAACAGCTACAGACCTCCAAACTTCATGCGGCCTTCAGATTAGCTCAAGAACAGTGTGTAGAGAGCTTCATGAATGGGTTTCCATGGCCATGCAGCTGCATCCAAGCCTCACACAATCGAGGGCAATGCAAAGATCGTTGATAGTCGATGTGGTGGAGTAAAGCACGCGGCTGGACTCTAGAGCGGAGAATACGTGTTCTCTAGAGTGACCAATCACACCTCTCTGTCTGGCAGTGAATGAGTTTGGGTTTGGCGGTTGCCAGGAGAACGGTACTTGTCTGACTGCATTGTGCCAAGTATAAAGTTCAGTGGTGGGGGGATTATGGTGTGGGGGTGTTTTTCAGGAGCTGGGCTTGGCCCCTCAGCTCCAGGTAAAGGAACTCTGAATGCTTCAGCACACCAAGACATTTTGGACAATTTCATGCTCCCAACTTTGTGGAAACAGTTTGGGGATGGCTCTTCCTGTTCAAACATGACTGAGCACCAGTGCACAAAGCAGGTCCATAGAGACATGGATGAGGGAGTTTAGTGTGGAAGAACTTGACTGGCCTGCACAGAGTCCTGACCTCAACCCCATAGATCACCTTTGGGATGGATTAGAGTGGGGACTGTGAGCCAGGCCAGGTGAACTCCCCCCCCCCCAGATTCCCAGGGGCGAGCTATTGGGTGATTCTGTTGGAGTGGAGCTCCAAGGAAATCTCCTAACGGGCAGGGAGGCCAGAAACCATTGGGTGGAGGGGAGAAAGAAAGTCCAACATCAGTGTCTGACCTCACCAATGCTCTTCTGGGAGAATGGTTAGAAATTCCCATAAACAGAAGAGATGAAGCTGTTAGAGCTGCACAGGGCCAACAACATGTTAAACCCTCTGGATTAAGAATGGATGTCACTCAAGTTCATATGTGTGTGAAGGCAGACGAGTGAATACTTTCGGCAATGTAGTATCAATCTTAAAAAAGCAGAATATGGGTTTTAAACTCCTTTTTGTCACAGTGTAAAAATAAGAATGAGGACCTGGGTGAGGACATCGACAGGTGGACTTGGGCCTCCACAGAGATATCATAGTCAAGGCGACGGAAAGCGTTGATCAGCGCTGAGGTCACCCTCCCGCCATCCTGCAGCCAATCAGAAAGAAGGAGACAAAATTTGAACATTTATCCCAGGGTCAAGTGTCCAGGCTTCTGTTGGCTGATGCCTTGGTATTTTAACTGGTATCAATATTATTTGAGTTTTACTTGTTCTGTGCTGAATCTTGATAACAACAGTTGTTGTTTCATGGACTCAGATTTATTGACTACCTCGCCCAACTTGTCCAAACACCTGCTTACCTCATCATCCTCATAATCCTCATCGTCTTCATCTTCCAGTCTCTCCTGCCAGTAGTTTCGGAGGCTGTGGAAGGAGCTGACGCCTCCATCAGGGTGGTCTTGGGGGTATTTGTGCCACTCCAGCAGCGGGGGTACAGCCCGTTCTTCTTCTACCGCCCTTTCGAGCTCTGCCAGCACCCTCAGCGGTAGCATTGCCACAGCAATGTAGTAGAAGAGCCTGTGACTGACGGCATGAGCGCACGCTGGCCCCGCGTGACCATCGAACACGCCAAACAGCACACCGCCTCGGCCCGGCAGGCAGGTGGCGCTGCTCCGACGGTCTTCACCAGGGTGGTTAGATAGCAGCATGTTACTGTGGAAGCCGAGGACTCCATGGGAGGCAGGCCCTCTGGGGAGGGTGTGGCTGTTTTCATTGGCCTAGAGACAGACGGAGTAGGCCGGTTACACAGGAGATGGATCTGAAATCTTAACTGTTTTTAAATACGTGGGAGACCGCAGACCTACAGGCAGCTTCAGATGATTTTCAACATTATGATCCATCAAACACACAGATCAGACCAGACCTGGTTTCCATCTGACGTCAACCCAGGATCCACCATCACCACTGTCTTTCATTAACTTCCTGACCCAACATTTATGAACATTTTTAACCAATCAAATTGATTTAAAGAGCTCATATTTTTCCCTTAATCAGGTCCATGTATTTATTTTTGATGACTGCTACAGTTCATTAACCCACACCAGATGGATTGTTCAAAATATTTCACTAGTCCATCTGGGAAAGTGCCCATAGAAAGTGTTTGGAAATGGGCAGAACCTTTCAGAAGCAAATCCAGCAGGTGATTGGACAATCGTATTGTCACTTAACATTTATTACAGGCCAATCAGGTAATGTAGTAGGTGGGAGCTACTGCGCCTGAAGTGAACCACTTTGTAAAACAAACTCTGATCTGAAAATGTCAGAAGTTGAGTCAAAATATTCTTACTATGGAGAAGTTTGTAGTGTTGATGTTTGGTTTCATTTTATAAAGAAATGTGTTCAAGATCTGATAAACTGCTACTAAAGCTGTTAGCATTTATGCTAATGTCTGTATGAGAAGTTGCTTCCTGCTGTTGTCTCCCTCGTAGCTCCACCTCTTCCTGCTCTAAAAGGACTCTAATTGGCCAGTCCTGCTTTGGCCCAATCACAATCATTGTAGACTGGAGTTTGGCAAGATGGATCTGCCTGATTACAGACAATAAGACAGGCCAATCCAGCTGCACTGCAAGGTTAACAGTATGTTAGCTCAGTAGGAATTGGTCAGTTCAGCACTGCTCTGTGAACAATTCTGCTGTCATTCTAACGTCTATAGACTGCAAAGAGCTTGGTACCCCGAGCTAATGGTATTAAACCGATGAAATCACACTAGTATGATGTCACACTGGTAGATCTATTGGGGGGCAAGGGAAATGAGATGTTTTAAAAGCTGCTGGAGACATTTTAAACACACTTATGGGCATATAAAACTAAAAAAAAATGACCTCTTCAAGGAAATTTGGTGCAATTTGGACTGTCTCTAAATTTCACCATATGACATCATCATGTGACCACCCCTCTCAGTACATAACACCCATGTCTTTGTCCTTGATACATAAAAAAAAAGGTCTGTTCTGTTTTAGGCTGCTGCCCCTGTGACCCGACCCCGGATAAGGGGAAGAAGATGGTATGGTATGGTAATAAACATCACTTAGTGGTGGTAACCAGTTTTACTGTGTATTACCAGTTTTTTTCTCACGGCACACGTCTGGGACCCAATAAAATTCTTTCAAGACTGATTTTTGGGTCTAAACCCACCAGCTGAGACCCCAGGTGCAAGAACTCATTAAAAACTTGAATGATCAAGTCTTTTAAATAAAAACACATGGAGGCCGATGAACGCTTTCAGCCGACCGTCCTGGTGTGAGCTCTGTTTTGCATCCAAGAAAAATGAAAACAGACATCAGCATTTGTTACTGAATTCCAGAGACTGATCTCACCTTGAGGATGCGGCTGATTTCTGACAAACTCATTAGTCCAGCCTCCCGCCCAGTTCTGTACTTCCTGCTCCCATTGGCTGATGGGAAAGGTCGGGGTATCTCTGGGGGAGGCACTGAGGAGGAGATGGAGCAGAACTGCTGGAGCTCAAACCTGCAACGACCACAGAGGACACCTGTTCGACTCAACATGGCCGCTCACCTGGAGAGACAACAAAATACGATAGAGGAAAGTACAGAAAATAGAAAGTTGAATTAATTTATAGAGTGGTGCAGGGATGATTTATTTTTATAGGCCATCGCAGTTGTTTGCATCACGCTGGTTCCCTCAACTAAAAGCATATGGGATTTTTTCACTGTGTTTTTGGATCATTGCTGATAATAAGTTCTGTGGAGGACATGAAAATATGGAACTTAATCGTTTTGTTCATTATAATCATCATAAATGAGCCAACTTTTCACAATTTTATTTGAATTAAAAGTAATCACAGTGAATACTATTATTAAGCTCCTATGGAACTACAACATGGCGGTTTGATTTAGAAGCAGCTACAACATTCTCCGCGTGTAACGCCCTGTTTTTACCTCTTCTTTTAGAATCTCATCTTAACTGAAAGACCCGATTAAGTTGGTCCTCATGATTGTGTTTTGTAGAAAACAAATGTAGAAGACATTTGTCTTGTTTTTGATTTTGTTGCACCAAACAGCAAGCAAAAATATTTTGGTACTGAGAAAACAACAGGTTATAGAGCAAGACAACCTACAGTCTCTTTCACTTTAACTTCTGAACAACAGTCAAAATAAAAAGGTCGAAAGGCGAAGCGACACAACAAATGCTGAAGTAGGAAAGGCTCTAATCAGCATTTAGACCCGCGTCGACTGACCCTGCAAGCAATAAGGGTTTTCATCAGCTCGCCTCTGATCAGCTCCCAGTGGGAACTTCACACGTGGTAATTTATGGGATGACGTTGGCGTAATGTTCCTACAGCATAATATCGCACCTGTGTCCTCTGTCTGTAACTTCTGCGACTCTTTGCCGTCTCAGCAACAAATTTCATCCGACTTTGTATCATCAGCACTTGAATGTCGTTCAGTCTGCGCTGAGTTTGTACGTGTTTAAAGAGGGACAAAAGTATGGAGTACGGAAAACGTTTGACCACCGTGTCCATGGCTTCCATGCTCCTTTCCATTGTTTACCCAGCCGTATTTCATCACGCTGATGATGTCATCAACGTGATAACATCAGCATGACGCACCAGAGGTAAAAAAAACAGCCACGCAGCTCGTCTGCTGGCGAGTAGACCCGAGTCTGCTGGCAATGAGAAAGGAGTCACTTGCCAATTGTTAACCCGCCTTTAAAAAACATGGATTTACATAAACCAACAGAGTAAACCAATAAATGTAATAAAGCTATTTAATTTTGAACAAGACTGTGAATGATGCTGCACCTGTACTTACAGACTGGGATCCAAAGGGGACAGACTCACCTCTTTTATCCTGCCTCTAGGGGATAATCAGGGCACTGCAGTTGTTCATGTTAGATTCATTTATTACAACCAGAGGCTGCTGCCTGTTCTACATCCTGCTTCTGATCCCTTTACCTCCAGGTCTAACAGCTGCTCTTCCAAACTCACCTGAAGGCTGACTCACCTGAACTGGTCTCTCTGTCCTCACATGGAGAAGTTTTTGTCCTGGATCAGAGATCAGCTGACTCATCTGCTCCTCAGAGGCTCGACTAAAATCAGAGCTCGTCAGAGTCGTCAAACACTCACCGTGTGTTTTTCCAGGTGATTATGTCCCCGTTTGGTCTTTGTTAAAATCCTCGGATGGGTAAACAGAGTCTGATCTTCTTGTTGTTGCCAGGGCCGTCTTGGTTGTATTAGAGGTCATGACCTTTTAGAGTCATTTGTGCCGATGAAGGTTGTGTGTACGTTCTCTCCGTCTGTGGCCTTTGACACCATCATAACTCAGTCAGTAATCAGTAATCCATAAACCTGGAGCCGCTCACCATGAAGCCCCTCCCCTCTGCCTGTGTGCTCAGTGTTTGAGGAAAAAACTCAGTTTCAATATTTTAAGTCAACAGACTGAGGAGGAGGATTCACGTGAGCTGTGAGGAGAGCTCAGAGACTCAGGGCTGTGAGACACTCTGAGGGGGACAGGTGATGGGTGATGAGGAGGGAGAGGCTGGAGCAGTGGTGACAGTTATAATATTAGCACTGATGTGGAATAAAGTTTCAGAGATAGTTGTAGATGTTGTCTTCTGGGACATGTCCTCACATTTAGGCTGCAGAGGACTAAAGTTTGTGAGCTCACATACAACAGTTAATGTTTCTGCATCCATCAAACTTCATTTATGAAGAACTTTTTGGACAAATCTGATGCAGTTTCAAGTGCCTTACAAGAAGTCAGAAACGATGGTGGACCAAAGAATAAAAAGGTGATGAGGGTTTAGAGCAGTGGTCTCCAACCTGCAGGTCTCTGAGACATTTCTGTAGATCTTTGAAGACGGATGTGTATATGGTCTTAATCCACTTTATGGAGAGGTCCACATGTCCAAAGCATGTAGGGATAAGGTGATGTCAGAGTCAACTAGAAAGCACTCAGAGAACACAAACCTCCACCAAAGAAGCTCACATATTGCTATTACATCTCTAAGCAATAGTTCTATGATAAAGTTAACTTCATAATATGATTCATGACCCTGAAAACCCACCCTGAGCACTCAGAATCATGTTGATATCATTATTAGTTAGACAGTTATTGAGCAAAAATGGTCGTTCACTATTGGCGGTTATCTGATTATCCCACCAAAATCTAATCATTCTTAAGTTGGGCCATTACCAACATCTCCGGAAAATTAAAAAATATCCATCCTGTAGTTTTCTTGTAATCTTGCTAACAAACAAACAAAAGCAGGCGAAATCATAACCTCCTTGGCAGAGGTAATAAGCTTTCAGAAAGGGTGGCACGGTGGTGCAGCAGGTAGTGCACATGCGTCACAGCAAGAAGGTCACTGGTGCGATCCCTGGGTCTGTGTGGGGTTCGAATCTCCTTCCCGTGCATGTGTGGGTTCTCTCCGAGCACTCCAGCTTCCACCACAGACCAAAAACATGCTCATTAGGTTGACTGGTGACTCTAAATTGCCCTTAGGTATGTGTGTGAGCATGAATGGTTGTAGTCTCTCTTTGTGGTCCTGTGATTGGCTAGTGACCTCGGAGTGAACTCCGCCTCTAGCCAAATGTCAGTTGGGTTAGGCTTCAGCCCCACAATATATGAAAAAAAACAGTCAATAACACTCTGTATGTGCCACTGCCAAAAAGCCTTTATGAAAGTAACAAAATAGGGATTAATAATAAAATTAACGAGAAGCAAGAATCTAATCTGACTTCAGGGACAAATTTGACTTCACGTGATTATGAAAACAAGATCATCAGAATTAAACAGCTACTGTTATGGTGCTCATCCTCCCCTCATTTACAGAACAGAATGTGCTCTGCCTCTCCAGCCAGTTCAGCTCTCTCTCTTATTTAAGGGGGGAGCAGAGGAGCCACCAAACAAAAAGAAGGTAAAATAAAAAAAACAAAAACAAAAGTAAAGCCACGTAATTAATCCCCAGACAAGATGCAGGTGAGACGGATACACATGTGAGACAGTCAGGGTGACGAGGGCAAAACAAGAAACAGGGAACAAAATGAAACAGGAGGAACATAAAAATAAAACTAGAGGTTAACTAAACAAACAAAACCATTACATTTATGACACGAACCAGAATGACGATCATAAAGAAGTCTGAATTATGTAGGAAAGAAAATCAGAATTCTGAGAAACAAATCAGAATTCTGATATTTAATTTAGAATTATAGGATTTAAGTCAGAATACTGAGTTATGTATTAGAATCCAGACTAATTTTACAACCTTGACTTAAACCTGGGAATTCTGACTTTAATCTCAGAATCCTGATTTAAATTTCCCAATCTGGACATTCATCTCAAAGTTCTTACTTTAATCTGAGTTCTTCACTAAACCTATGAATTCTGATGTAAATCTCTGAATGACTTTAATTTCACCATCTCAATCTCAGAATTCTGCATTTGATCACAGAATCCTGAATTTAAACTCTGACTTCAATCTCAGTATCCAGAGTTTTATCTCTGAATACTAATTTTAAATTCAGATTTCTACCATTTTTTAGAATCTTGAATTAAATCCCAAAATACCTAAATTTTTACAATCCTGACGTTGATTTTGATTTAAATCTCTGAATAATTTCCCAATCCAGACTTTAATCTCAAATCATGTCTTGAATCTCAGAACCCTGATTCAGTCCTGACTTTAATCTCTGAATCCCGGTTTAAATCTTTGATTCCTGACTTTAATCTTAGGATTCTGATTTTGATTGCGGAATCCAGAATTTACGCTCAGACTTGAATCTCAGAATCTAGACTTTTATCTCAGGATTCTGATATTGAATTCAGAATGCTATGATTAGTCAGAATTCTGACTTTTATTGCAGAATCCTGACTTTGATTTAAAATTCCTGACTTTAATCTCAAAATCATGACTTATCTCGGGATCCAGACTTCAGTCCAGGCTTTAATCTCAGAATCCTAATTTTTTATCTCAGAACTATGACTTTAATCTCAGAACCCTGAGCAGTGTTTCAAAATCCAGACTTCAATCCTGACTTTATTTTCAGTTTTCTAATTTAAATCTCTGTCTTGATATTTTTTTCACAGACATAAAAACATTTTTCCCCAGTGGTCCTGATGCTCCCCTGAGGTTACCTGACTGTGTTAATCTTAGTTTTTTTGTTAAGGATCAGTGACTCAGTCTTTGTTAATTAGAAGTTAGTTACTCGTCTGTTATCAGTAATGGTGTTATAACATGAGTTCTTCTCTTCAGACTTTACAGCAATGAAGGCTGTTTTTAGCACTTGTTGATAAACTCGGACCCCTGACCCTGTTGCTTCTGTCTTCAGTTATAGTGATGAGCTGATTTAATAACTGAGGTGGTCTCTGAAGGAGCCACTGATTTTATTTTGCTTTATTTCGGGTTTATAAATTATTCCTCTGCAGGGACAGCAGCAACATCACATATTCCTCTCTGTCGCTGTAATTGTTGATGCTATTGTCACACCAAAGTTCTGTTGCTGTGACTCTTGTTATGGTCTATGGTATTTCCCACGGTACGTGAACGCAGCAGAAGTTGCGTGTTCGAGTGTGTGTGTGTTTGTGTGTGTGTGTTTGTGTGTATATGTGGGTCCGTGTGCAGACCGCGTGTGGCGCAGAGGAGGACTGAAAACAAACACAGTTTCGGGTCTGAGGTGAGTTTGGCTCTGGCCGATCCTTCTGCTCTCTCTCCCCGCTGCAGGCTCTCCTCCCCCGGGCTGCCGCGTCGCTCCGCCCCGGGGTGATTCACGGAGGAGGCGCGGCGGAGCGGCCGAGCTCCCGCTGCTAGATCCGCTCTGAACATATGCTAACCCGCTAGCACACTAGCTGACAGTATGACCGCGATGGGCCTCCTCACAGGCCGGCCCTCGGAGCTCAGACTGCGGGGGAAAACCCTCAGAGTCGTGCCGGTGGAGGAGCAGCTCTCCGGGCGGTGGAGGGGAGGGTGGCCCCGGGAGCAGCGCCGGGCTGCGGCCGGGAGCAGCGGAGGGGGCGGTGCTGCTGCTGGAGCTCCATAACAAACCTCACGTTAGCCTCACTCTGCGGGGGACTGTGGGGGAAAGGTGGGACTTTACCTGGGCCTCGTGCTCTCGGAGGCCTCCCTGTGCTTTCACTCTGAGGGTGAAATATGAGTCTTTAGTGTAAAAATCCCGTGAGTGAGTGAAAAGGCTGTTTCAGTGAGCCCTGGGGTGTTTAGTCTCTCAGGTCAGGGTCTGGGGAGGGGGCGGACCCGCCGAGGACCGAGGGCCTGATTACCCTCCTCTACAAGCATGCATTATCTGTGGAAGGCATTCAGACTGTGTGCACTTTTTAATCACTGTTTTATTTTACTTGTTCAAAGATAACCATGTTTTGACCAGTGTCACCTACTTGTGTTTGCACCCTGGTAAAAAAAAATAAAATAAAAGAACAAGAAGTACATTTGCTGTTAGTCAACTAAAGCAAGTAGGGGCGTGTGAACTAATGATACACCCATAAATTAAAACATTTGAAATACTGTATTGATATTTTTGGAGCAATACCATCATATTTTAAGGTTCACTAAATCATAGAAATGTGGGACATGCATATTCTACTGTGAGTGGTGCAGCAGGTAGTGCACGTGCCTCACAGCATGAAGGTTGCAGGTTCGATCCCCATGTCGGTCAGGGCCTTTTTGTGTTCTCATCGTGCATGCATGGGTTCTCTCTGGGGCACTCCAGCTTCCTCCCACATACCAGAAACATGCTCATTAGGTTAATCTGTGACTCTAAGGTGGTGTTTATACAGCCCCTCGGTCTGAAACAGAGATTTTTCATTGCGTTTTCACCTCCCGTTTACACCAGACCGATGCCCGGAGCGCCTGAATCTGCAAACTATAAACCAGAGTCCAGAGCGGAGAGTTTTGGGAACGTATCGCGGCCCGGCTTCATGTAGACGGGATTCAGAATTTTTAGGGTGAAACGCTGACGTCACCACACGCGCAGTACTCTTTTACATGAAGGCTGCGTGCACATACCAGAATCAACAACAACTTTGGCCGTCTACCGAGTAACATGTTTGCTGCTTACGGTGCTCGGTTTGTTATCCAGACAAAACTATGCAGACAGATTTGTTGTCCAGACAAGAAACTCCTGCGTCTTCGTGTCCACTCGCCATTGTTGTTTGTGAAAAGTTTTTCTTCTTCGTACATGTGTTGTAACACCGCTGTTTCTCTGCAAACCTACATTGCCATCTACTGGACTGGCATGCACGCTACAGCGTTTCAAATCCTTCTTCCGTCTCCATGTGAACGCAGAGCGCTTTTGAAAACGCGAAGGACAAAATTTTCCATTTCTGGTGAAAACGGCCTTGTGTAAATGGGGCCTAAACTGCCCGTAGTTATGAGTGTGAGCATAAATGTTGTCTGTCTCTTTATGTGGCCTTGTAATTGGCTGGTGGCTGGTTCAGGTTCTCGCCCAGTGACAGCTGGGATAGGCTCCAGTATGTATTGTATATGGCCATTTACTCTCAGTCCCTTTGTTACAGTAAGTATTATTTCTGTCTCTTGGATTGACAGTGAAGTTTGGACTGTGATTTATGTAAATAACATTGATTAGAAACTGGAATAGGAAGGGGAGATTAAAAGATTTTATTGATACCAGTGCCATTAACGATTCTGCTTATCGATCCGATTCTTTAACAATTCCTTCATCGATTCCTGCTGATTTTCTGCGTGGACAAAAGTTGTTGTTTCAGTGGCAACAATGTCAAACACATGACACTAAATGCTTCTGCAAGTTGCTGAAGTTTCCACTTACCGGACGTTGTGCAGAAAGCATCTTTTTGTTGAACATAAAGCCACAATTGTGTCCACATCAGCCCCGTCTGCCTTGTTTTTGATTTATTTATTATTTTTTTCCACACACTGCCTCACATGAGAGGGTTATGTCTTTAATTTGCAGGGCATGCAGAACAAAGTGGAAGGAAGGATTAGTAGAAACACTAATGATATTGCTTCTTTGAGGGAGTTGTTTTAATCAGATTTTTACCAATATCCTATATAGGGATGGAAATCGAAGCCAATTCCACTTGAGAATCGTTAACAATTATCCCAAAGAGTCGTTATCATATTCCTTTTTGCTTATCTGTTCCTTCCACTTTGTCCTACAGTATTGGCAAATCAAGGAATTGTCACCCTCTTATCAGAGGCAGTCAGCAGAAACAACCAATCACAAAAAAGTCAAAAATCATTTCAGACAGATTGGCTGAAGTGGTCGAAATTTTGTCTTAATTTTTTGACAGAAAATTTGTTTCCTACAAGACTTTCACTGAGTGGAAAGAGCAGCAACTGTGCAGCATGTCCTTGAATATCAGGAGTGTGTATTTTTAAAGTTAAATGATTTTCACAAATCCTCATCTTTTATGAACAGAAGTAAAAAAATGTTGTCATCTAACTGGAGTTTTAAAGTTTGACATAAGTCCTTGAAAAATCAAACATTAATGAAACCTGTCTGATACCATGGGGATAAAACAGAAGTTTTATTTTCAGTTATGAAATATGACAAAAATGGATATTAGTTGAAGGAAAGCCCTTTTACGATGCCTCATCTTATTTTCATTTGGATTCCTGCAGACTGTCTTCATATGCTAAAGGAAGGTTTCATTTTCAAGCTGTACAAATTTTCCATACTCTGTGCTTCAAAATGATAAAATCTTTTTTATTTTAATGATCAGTGATTTTTAAAGGGCACAGACACTTGACAGAAAATGTTATTTAGTCAGCAAAAAACATTTTTAATTATTACTATTTTAATTTACTCATCTTTTTAAAGCAGTTGTAAAATCGTTGTGCAGTTTTCCAGACCCACAAGAAAATATGTAGAACTGTGATGTGTTCAGGGTCAGTGATGTGTTCAGGGTCATGTAATGCTCCCCTCTCTCTTTTTCTCTCTCTGTCTTTTTGTCCGCCTGTCTGTCTGTCTGTCTGTCTGTCTGTCTTTCCCCTGTGTCTGTCTGTCCAGCCGTGGTCGTGGTGATGAGCAGCAGTGAGTGTTTCGGTTGTGGCCGCAGTGGTCACTGGGTGAAGAACTGTCCGAGTGGAGGCCGAGGCAGAGGGAAAGGCCGCGGCAGAGGGAAAGGTGATGATATGTTAATGACAGTTAACCTTTATTTAGTTTAAAACACATCTAAAGCTTATGATTTTGATGATTGTAAACAAGGGGAATTGCAATAACCTGCTAATAATGTTTTTTTTTATTTTTGCTGTTGGATGTAGAGTAGGTAATAATTGAGTTAAATATGTGCTGTTAAGAACATGTAAAATATAGGGATGCACAATATTATTTGAACAATATCAGTATTGGCAGATTACTGCTTAAAAAGTTGATTTTGGATTTTGACAGATAGAAAAATTTGCTGGTATTTTGCCTCACGAACTGGCAGTATTTCTCTAATATTGTCAGAATGTTTATTTGTGCCATACTGTTTACCTCATCATTAATAAATGTCTTTAATTATAAATCAATAATATCAACAATTAAAGACTAAAATGTTGTTTTTCTAGCTTCACAAACAGACTGTCACCATGATGGAAACAGGACTGCTTTAGTAAAGAAGAGACTTTGTGCTCTTGACAAGAAATATTGGCAATGATGACTTTGGAAATTTGACATATTGGCAAAAACATCCAATGTAGTGCTTCCCTAGTGAGATAAAACTTCACTCTGCTCCCTTTAAACTGATGTTTTTATTTAATCAAAATTAAAAATTAATTGAATAACATTAGACAGTTATGTGATATAATAAATAATGTACAAGTTTGTTAAACAGGAAAAGTTTCATGTTCAGAGGCCACAGTGGCACAACTATGTTGTGATTGATGATTAAATCTGATGGATTCATATTACCGGATATAAAGTAATTCACAAACTCCAATTCCAAAGAAGTTGGGACACTGTGTAAAGTGTTAATAAAAACTAAATACAGTGATTTAAAATCCTATGTGACTTATATTCAACTGAATGAATCGATGCTCCTGTCTGTTTCAGATCTGTTTTGTTACCGCTGTGGGGAACTCGGACATGTCGCCAGAGACTGTGAGAGGACTGAGGACGGTGAGGACACATTAGGACACACGCACTGTAATGGTTCCTATACCTGCATCCACTAGGGGTGTCACAAGAGCTGGGCGATGAAATTTACATCAGTGACGATGGTGAGCTTTGGTGTATGTACTCGATAAAGCAGAAATCACGCTTGGAAGCGTCAGTCAGTGTGTTTTTCTAAAGAGGAAGTTACCCCACAGTCTTACTTGGGTAATGCAGCCTTAATGTTGATGACCACTGCAGTAGAATTATTCTCAAGCTTAAAGGAACTTTTTCTCCTCTAAACTTGCTCAAATTAATTTAGAGATGGTGTAAAGCCGGCTTCAGCCTCACCTGACTGGTTGAAAAGATGTGGAAGCTGGGCTGTTAAACAATGAGCTTCAGCTTGATCACTTAAAAAAGATAGTTTGTAATTTATTGGAATAAATTCAGACTGTTGCAGTAAGTTTAATACACCAAGTGATACACCAAGTTTTTTTCTTTTTGTGTCTTGTCTCACTCCCAAGTCCATGACAAGCAGATAGACACCATTGTTTTGACTGTGTGTGCAGTAACAAGAAGGAGACAGGCAGAGCTCGTCAGAGCAGAGCTAATTAGCCTAGCTCAAACACAGTCATCAGATAAACTCTTCAGCAATCTAAATGTTCCTGTGTGCTTGTTGTGACTCGTTTTTTTTTTTTTACCACGTTATGTTGGGTTATCTTCTACTGTCTTCTTCTATTATCTTCTTCTACTTGTAAACAGAGGCTTTGTTTTTTTGACCTACTTACAAGCACACAGGCGGTGGTTTGCACTTGGACTCTGTGGTTTGGGTTGGTATGTATCATTTTAGAATATTACATAAAGTGCTAATCTTAGTCTACAAATAGGTAACATATCATAACGCGATAAGAAAACAAGTCACAACAAGCACACAGGACCGTTTAGAGTTGCTGAAGAATTTGTCTGATGACTGTAGGCAGAGGCAGGCTAACACTACCCATTGACTTCCAGTGTTTGAGCTAAGCTAATTAGCAGTGAGCAAGCTCTACCCGTCTCTTCCTTGTTACTGCACACACAGTCAGAGAATGGTGTATATCTGCTTGTCATGGACTCCGGAGTGAGGCAAGACATGAAAAGAAAAAAAAATGTTGGCGTAGCCCTTTAACGTGAAGGCTTGTGTCACAATAACAACTAGAAGTGCTCCAAGAGCTCAACCACCCACCATTGTGTTCCTGACACTATTTGCCTGATCTGGCAATGTTAACAAATCCTTTAAGAAAAATTCCTGGATCCACATTCAGGTTCAGATAAACACCAGTCAGATCACTTCTTCTTCGTACCGTGACAAACATTCCCTGAAAATTCCATCAAAGTTTGTTTGTAACTTTTGGAGTTATTTTGCTAACAAACAGACAAACGTCAGCCAAACCATGACTGCTTAGCCACAATTTCTGGTAATTACTTACCAATGTTTTCTGTTTTTTGCATTCATATATTTATATAGATAAATTCAAGCATGACCCATATTCGATGTGCAAGTGTAGGACTGTAACATTACTAAACTTCCTTGATTATAACATCAGCGTTGGTGATTTGGAAAATTACTGACTTGTTTTGTTTAAACATTTCAGACAAAGAAAGAGGAAGCCTGTGTGATCCTCCTGAGTAGGAAAACATGTTCAGATGTTTGAAGGACAGTGTCTTACTAAGCTTTATTAATTTAACTTATATTCAGTGAAAAATTAAGCAATAAAACAATGACTTACACAATTTCTTAAAAACATTTTTCTCAATTCTGTTCTCTCCAGATTAACCAGACAGGTCTAATGCAAAAGAGTTTTCATCAAGGATGTGAGATATAACAAGAAGTAGATCAGTGACCACATTAAAATTAATATTTTGTTTAAAATTGATGAGCTTTCACGCTTTAAATGACATTGTCAGTTAGGTTCAAATGTGCTTGTAAAATGGTCATCATTAAAATATTAACTGTAGCTTCCCACACGTAGCTTGACCTTCAGTGAATGTGAGAAACAAACCATCCCCATAGGAGTCCCATTCCCTCGGTCACACTGTTTGGATCTATCGAGAGCTCCCATGATCGGACACTGCTGTCAAATAATCAGCCCATTGGCGTCTACGGAGTTGACGTAACTCTCTTTTTCCACGGCTCTGCTGTGTAGGTGTGAAGCTCCACATCTGTACATTCATGAACCCTGTTGTCCCCGCAGCGTGTTATAACTGTGGCAGAGGAGGTCACATCTCCAGAGACTGTAAGGAGCCGAAGAAGGAGCGAGAGCAGCTCTGCTATAACTGTGGGAAGGCTGGTCACATGGCCCGGGACTGTAACCACGCCCACGAGCAGAAGTGCTACTCCTGCGGCGGCTTCGGACACATCCAGAAGTGCTGCGAGAAGGTCAAATGTTACAGGTACGCAGAGATCGAAGGTAGAGCGATGTGATACTGTCTGCATGGACCGACAGGGACGATTGAGTAAGATGAGTTATTCAAAGAGCTCATACTTCACCTTAACTCGGGTTCATCTCTTCATTTTATGACTGCAACAGTCAACCCAGATTTTGACTAAATGTGACTCAAGTATCCAAAAAGGGAAAACGTAACCGTAGCCTAAAGTTAGTACACAATATTATCAGTTTTCAAACCAAATGATTTTATTTTTTAATCAACTTCAGTATTTTCCAAAAATGAAAAACAAAAAAATCTTTAACTTTAAACCCTTTCAGTACCACTCGGAACACATATCTGATTATTTTTACTTAAAAAACTGAAAAAATATATAATTTTCTAAATAGTTTGGATTTCATGGTCTCAGGCATTTTATTTATTAGCGATAATATTAATTTTTGGATATTTTTTTGTGCAGGATCAGATTTTGAAAATTGGCCTGATTATACTCTGTGTCCAACAAAGTGAACACATCAGAATAAAAAGGCAAATATTATGACACAACAGGAACAATTTACCTTAAAAATGACTTGAGTCCTGTTCATTTTACATTGTTTTAAAAGTTAATTATCACTCTTTTAACACTTATAGCTGCTACTGAATGTGATGATCCCGTTAACTGTACATGACATCACCCTGAGCAGCTGTAACATCCAGATCTGAAAAGAACAAACACACATGAGCTAAGCTTATTATTTTTTTAACAAAACAGGTCGTATTCATGTTTATTTATAGTTTTTATTCTGTATTATTTCAGTGGCACTCATTTATTGTTTTGAGCTCTAGTGGTCACTAGAAAAAAGTGCATGTGTTTGCTCATGTGGGCCACAGCGGGAAATTACAGAACTGTTATAAAAAATGTCATTAGTTACATTTATGTAAAGTCTGGTGTACTGACTGAAATATTAAAATTGTACATTTGATATTTTTATGGTGCAATGAGCCTGTGTTCAAAAGTCGTGGTTATCATGGGTTTGAGTGTGTCAAAAAGTGGACACAGAGTCACAAAAGGGGCTTTTCTGGTGTGCCAGATCATTATAGGCCTTAAGTAAGTGATTTTAATTACGGTGTAACCACCATATACTTTGGGTGGGACGTGTCCCCCCCCAGTATTGGACAAATACCAATCTGTGCCCCCCAATAATAGGCCTATTATATCTCAATACGTGACATATGATATGCCCTCCTTTTATGAACCCTGGCTGTAGTGGATCCGTCACTTGTTATTTCTGAATTGCTTTCAATTTAGGAAAAACAAGGTAAACAAAACTGTGTGACCACCCCCCTCCCAGTTGTACACTTGGTTGAGCCCGTAAACACCGGCTTGCAACTTCATTTGAAAAACCGCTCAGTCCGACTGTCACTGGTGGTCAGCGCCGCCCCTCCCTAAACGCAAAACACGCGCTGTGCGTAGGGCCCAACGATCCGTGGGGGCCCCATTTTTGCGCAAGAGGACGCATTCTCCGCTGTCGGATGCAGCCACGATCCGCTCTGTGGAGTACAGGCCTGATATTTTCCATTTAAAGTGTGGCTGTTACCGATATTGTCTGTCAGTTATGTCATTTTGCAGTGCAGCCGATGTACATGTCAACATTTGATCTAAATGCCTCCCGAATAGCTCGGCGTCTTTGGGTGCGCGCTCTTCTGTGTGCCGGTGAGCGTAAAGACGCAGACAGACGTGCATCACAGGGACAGTGAGGGATCATCAGTCACTCTGTGTGATTTTATAATCCAAACGATGTCTTGATAGCTCATGTGCACGGTTTAAGTAACACAAAGACTTAAAAAATGACGAGTCAGCCTTTTGATGAATCAATACTCAACATTCTTCATCAGTCCAGCTCTGAGCCGCTGTTTTCACTCACTCACTGTTTTCTAAATGATAAATTCATCCTGAGGTTTCCTGCATCACTTATTGTCCATGATATAAAAACAATCTTTGAAGGATCAAGCTTCAAATACAATCTACTAGTGCAGCGGTTCTCAACCTGTGGGTGGAGGCCCATAAGTGGGTCTCAGAGCTGTATTCAGTGGACGGTGTATAAATCAGTTAAAAATGTGGCAAACATGTCTTCAGTGTATGGAGGCCCTAAGAGGACAAACATCCATCAGAGTATGTCAGAGTATACCCACAAGAATAAAACAGACTACACAACTGGAAGGTGGGTCTGTATGTTGTTGAAATAGAAAAGAAAAACTTTGTGGCATAAACACCCCAGCTGCTTGCCTGCATCATGAGACAGAAGAGAGAATAATTCTGTACAGATGTGGACTGGAGATTAAATTTCCCTACGGCCCTGATTTTTTAACGTCTCGTTAACTGCATAAACATTCATCTCTGTTGAAGAAGGAGTGGTTGATAATCAACCAGTTGGTGATATATGTCAGAGAAATTAATGTGAACTCAAATGGTCAATGTATTCCTCAAAACTATGTTCTAGATGAGCAAATCAATATATGAAAATTGTGAATTGTGGGAAATGCACTTAAAAAGAAAATATCCAGGGAAGGGCTCACATTTGGACCCCCCAAATATCTATACCACTGTTACACCCTTGAATATTATTAAAATTCAAAGGAAGCACATCACGCTCATTAAATACCCTTATATAATATATATCACAGACGCTCTCCAAGACCAAACTCATAATTTTGAAGAAACCTGGACCCCCCTCCTCTCAGAGCCCAACATCGAATGTCTTTAAAACATTAGTGTTTTTGCTTTTATCGTTTTCTGCCTTGTATTTTCTTTTTTCCCCCCAATTGCTTATTAGTTTGTTTTTGTTGTTGTTTTTTTAATTTATTTTTTTCATATTTATTTATTTATCCTTATTTTATGTAAGGTTTTGCCCTTAAACCACGTGAATTTTATTCGCCCACACAGTCATGCAGCAGTATTCGTTGTCTTATGAACACTTGTGACTGATACCCCCTACTCCCATCTCACTTGTGTTTTATTACTTGTCCTTTTTGCTTTTTAGGGTCTGAGCCCCAAAGGCAAGGACCCTATTGTTCCTGTAGTTATTCTTTTTACTACCGCTGTCTTGTTTTTGTTTTTGGTTTGTTTATTTGTTCTGTTTTTGTCTCTTGTTATTGTCATATTATCTTCTTCTGTAATTAATATTTGAACTGTTTTTTCAGGCTGAGTTAGATTTAATGTATTAATCTAAAGTGGAAAAAAGATATTTATTATTTTTGCAGAATTTCTTGGAGGCTGCCGTTTTTTGTCATTTTGGACAAATGCGTTACCACATGGTTAAATCCTGAAGCAGCACACTCAGGCTCTGTACATTCAACCAGTGACTGAGGGTGCGTTTGATTTACCTCGAGCTTGGTTGACTCCGTGTCGTTCTTGCTCCCTGCAGGTGCGGAGAGATCGGCCATGTTGCGGTTCACTGCAGCAAGGCGTCGGAGTTGAACTGCTACAACTGCGGGAAGTCAGGTCACCTGGCCAAGGAGTGCACCATTGAGGCCACCGCCTAGCTGCCGCCCAAACCCCGACCCCTGACCCCGACATCACTCTCTTTTATCTCTTCTTTCTTTCTCTTCTTTCTTTTCCTCCGATCCTCCTCTCCTCATTGGTCCGCAGTGCTGTCCGTCAGACTCACAGCAGCCAATCAGAGCAGACGGAGGAAGTTAAAGGGGTGGACACTAAAAAACAAAACTTTCTTTTAAAGGAAAAGTCATCAGATTTGTGTTTTTAGTTCTGTAGCAGTGTCATTACGTACCAGCTTTGTTTAAGAATCATTTTTGCCAGGCCGATTGGCTGAGAGAGTAGAGCGTTAAAAAGCAGCTAAGCCCCTCCCCTCGCTGCTTTAAAGTGGGCGGGGCTTGAGCAGAGAGGGAAATATTTGACGGAAGTTTCTTTCTTCCAACGAAGCGATTAACTTTATTTTATTTTAACGGACAGAAACCAACCTTCTCAGAATGAAATGTGATTGGCTCCGACTTCAGCAAACAGCCAATCATGTTGCAGGTCAGACTACATCATCCCAACACTGACGAACGAGTGAACCAATCAGAGCACGTCACACAGACGATAAAGGAACATTAATTTAAGATATTTTAAGGTGCTTTCTGTTGCAGTTTGGACCTCGTAGAGCAACATAATGATGGAGAAAGACGACAACAACACTAAAACAGGTTTTAAAAAGGATTTTCAGTTCGTAGAGAGGAGAATGTTTTCACTAAAAGATCCAAATGTTATTTTTGTACAATATATCACTTAGAGCTACTATAAAAATGTCATTTGGTTGTACTGCAGCCTGTAAGTTTTATCTGACAATAAAAAATGAAGGCGGATGAAGAGACAAACACTGTCTGTTATTTACTTATTTCACAACAACACAGACACAATTAAAATGTTCATTAGGTACACCTTGCCAACTGAAGGCTGCCTAAACTCCTCATGGATTTTTGTTTAACAAGGTGCTGAAACATCCCTCGGAGATGATGCTCCAAATCCCCATGATAGCATCACACAGCTGAACATCCATGATGAGAATCTCCTGCTCCACCACATCCCAAAGCTGCTCTATTGGATTGAGATCTGGTGACTGTGGAGGCTACTGGAGTACAGTGAACTCATGGTCATGCTGAAGAAACCAGTCTGAGATGATCTGAGCTTTGAGACATGGAACTGCTGGAAGTCTCCATCAGAAGATGGTCCACTGTGGTCATAAAGGGATGGACATAGTCAGCAACAATCCTCAGGTAGACTGTGGGGTTTAAACCATGCTCAGGTGGGATTCAGGGGCCCAAAGTGTGCCAAGAAAATCTCCCCACACCATCACAGCAGCAGCAGCCTGAACCACTGATCCAAGGTTTTCATGACGTTCACACCAAACTCTGACCCTGTGGAGCAGAAATCCAGACTCATCAGACCAGGAGACACTTTCACAATCTTCTGTTATCCAACTTTGGTGAGCCTGTGTGAATTGTAGCCTCAGTCTCCTGTTCTTAGCTGACAGGAGTGTCCCCTGGTGTGGTCGTCTGCTGCTGTAGCCTATCTGCTTCAAGACTGGATGAGGTGTGTGTCCTGAAATGGTTTTCTGCAGACCTTACATGAGTTCCTGTTGTCTCTCTATCATCTCTGACCATTCTCTTCTGACCTCTGGCATCAACAAGACATTTTGCTGCTCACTGGATTTTTTCGTTATCTGTTAACCTTAGAGATGGTTGTGTGTGAAAATCCCAACAGGCCACCAGGCACCATCAACCATGTCACATTCAAAGTCCCCTAAATCACCTTTGCTCTCTGTTCTGATGCTCAGTTTGAGCTTCAGCAGGTGTCTTGACCATGTCTACATACCTGAGTGCATTGAGTTTCAGCCATGTGATTGACTGATAAGGTATTTAGGTGAAAAGCACTTGAACAAGTCTGTGGCCATGAGGTTCTATTCCATAAATAATGACAGAATTTACAAGTGCACCAACATTCTTCACTATATTTTATGTTTTATGTTTTAATAATTTTAACGAAGAGTTGAGTTTGTACCTGAAACAGTGACTGTCAGCCTCTCGTGTTTAAAAGAGCTACAGAACAGAACAGCTCATTAGATTTTATAGAAATTTAAATGAATATAGAAAATGAATGAATGAATGAAGTTATAATATATAGAGAATATATTTGATTTTTTTTTTTTCCTTTAAGTTAATATTTTGTGTTTACTTGGCAGCATTTCTTTTTTCATTTGTCATCCATCCACTGAGTGTTGAAATAATGTTGGATCATGTGTTTGTATGGACACAGAGCTGACCACAGCAGTGAAGAGCTGAAAAGTTTGACAACATAACATGAAGTTGCTTTAAAAGTGCTCGAGTACTTTAGTTACTTATTCTGGTCTTACCCCAAACTGAAAAAATCCTGGTTCAGTATTTTAAGTGCTTCTCTGAGGTATGTAACTGTGATATTGCTCCAGATCCTCTCACTGCCATCTTAGGTGGATCCAGACATAAGCCTAACTTGTCCCATTTGCAACAAAAGATAATGAAAAACATAAATAATGGTATGGTCGTTGCCAAAAGAGATATTTTAGCTCATTGGAAACAAGAGGAGATGCCCTTTTTTGGCTTTAAGAAATGACCAACTTGTTACACATTGAGAAAGTACAATATAATTTATCTCTGAATTCTGTAACCTTTGATTAAGTGTGGACCATTTCTGTCAAATCTATCAAAGATGACTTAAAACATCTACATGGTGTATAGTGTAATTGCCTGTACTGACAGTTAGCGCTGCTTTCAGTTATCCATTTATTATTGTCATTTTTATTTTCATAAAAAAAAGAAAGCACAGTGTCGGAGTGGACAACCTGTTGGAAGAGGTTACTCCTGCTCATACGATCAAATGACCTTGGTGAGGTCAACAAAGGTCAAGTCGAGAGGTTTCTGCTTCTCTCTGTGCTTCTCCTGCAACTGACTCAGAGTGAAGGTCATATCCAGAGAAGACCTCCCAGCTCGGTGTCCAGCCTGTGACCCCGGGGTAGAGCTTCTCTGTGAGGACCAGGAGTCTGTTTGGCACAACTCTGCAGTAGTTGTTAAAGGCGCTTCTGTCTCCCTTGGTTAGAACTTTGTTTATTTATGTATTTATTGACCTTTATTTATCCCAGAAAACCTCATTGAGATTAAAAATCTCTTTTTCAAGTGTGTGTGAGTGTCCTGGCCAAGACAGCAGCAGTTTTAGACAAACACACGCAGTCATAAAATAAAAATAAAACAACAAACACATAAAACAAGACTTCAATACATTAAGAAGAAAAGTCACAGTTTTAGACATACGATTTTGCTAAAATTGCCCAAAATTTACATTCAGAAGGCTGTTTGAAACAAATCACACAACCCATTGGGAACTAAAAAAACTAACTAATCTAGCTAAAAATGACATAAAACTCTAAATAAATGAAAAAAGACTATAAATATGGGGAACCCCAAATGTAAAATAAACCAAGTGCAACACAGTCTGTGGCACAGCTTTAAGATTAAAGTAAATTATCCTGTTGTCATGATTATGGGAACCTCAAAATATAATCAGAACTCGCATTATGTGAAGTATTAGCATGGAGATTTGAAATATAAGATAGACAATTTAATGCAAGTAAAATACAACACTTTAAAATACAACACAAAACATCATAGAATATAGTAAAAATAAATCACGTGTTATTTCTAGGCCTTTAAATATGATGTAATAAGAATTTTATTTTATTAATTTATTGTTGATTTAAATTTGTTTATTCAAAGAGTTTAATATTAACCTCACTTTTTACTGATCATGCAGGTGAGGCAGTAAAAACATTAATAACGTGAAGAAAGTATCCGTCAGAATTATTGATAAATACTATCCTGCTCATCACCATATGGCAAAATTCAAGAAAGACATAAATATGGACAGTTCTTTCTGTGAGGATCACCCAGAGATAGTATTACATCTATTTTGGCATTGTCCACATACCAAAAAGCTATGGAAGGACTTCAGTGAATGTACAATTGATAATGTTTTCAAAGACTTTGCTTTATGGTGGGAAAATGTTGTACTCTGCTTTTATAAAAGGTCAAAGAAACAGAAACAGTATTTTTTTATAAACTTGTCAAATATTTTGGCCAAGCTTTCCATCCACAAATGCAAATGTAGTAACAAAAAACCCAATTTTATCTTTTTTCTCAAAAACACTGAACAATACATACAGCTAATTGATAAATCTGACCCCCAAAAATCTATCAAACCCTTGAACATACGCTCTGCTCTAAATGTATTTGCATAGTGTGACAGACTTAACCCTTGGCTACACAGTTTCATGTGTCCTTCTCGTGATACTTTGTTCTTTTTCAATAAATAAATAAGATTTTGTGTAAAAGGGCAGTATAAACAGGTGCGCTACTGCAGCCACAGTCCAGTAGGAGACGCTGCTGAGACTTCGAGCTGATTCGAATTCGAATGATGAATTAAATGAGACGAAGAAGAATCACCGGAAACATTGAAGAAGTACTTCCTGTTCGTGTCGGCGTGTGTTGATCGTTGGTGAAAACTTCTCACCAGTTCATCGATTTCTCCATAAAAAGAATAAAAACCTTCGTCAGAGATGGTGAGCAGACCTTTCGCTTTAATACTGGCCATATTTATCACATAAAGAGAATATGTGCTGATTTTTATGATTAATTAACCCGTGTGCTGTAATGGCGCCTCCCAGTGCAGAATTATTATTTATTAAATGTTAAAATTCATTCAGAGTTTGAGCTCAAAATTAAAAACATGTTTCTGTTTTTTACAGGCGAGAAATGCGGAGAAGGCCATGTAAGTGCTCTTCAGTCTGTTTATTCATTTATGTCTGTGTTATCAGAGGTTTATCAGGATGTTTTGTGGTTAAACTGTGATCCTGATTTATTACAAATAATATCAATAAAAATAGAGAGAGGGCTGAAAAACAACGAGCCACAAGAGGCATTAACACCCGAGAAAATGAATAAATAATGGTGACTAATAGATCATTGTAATCCTCAAATATCTTTTATACTCATCTAAAAAGCTTTGTAACTCGAGTAGGTGTCATATTTAACAATATAGGGATGTACGATATTATCAGTGCGTCATTTTTATCCATGCCAATAAAGATAGAGAGAGGACTAAATAAACAAATGAGCCATAAACATAAACATGATCAATTCTGTTTGCAAAATAAGTGCATGTTCATTAATGAGAAGGATGATATTTACAGTTTTATCTCCCTGTTTTACATGCTGTAATTACACACAAAAGGCATTAACACCTGAGAAAATGAATCATTAAATTTAAAAGGTCATTTTAGTCCTTGATTGTCTTTATACCTATCAAAAATAAATGAAACTCAAGCAGATGTCAAATGAAACAATTTAGGGATGTACAGTATTATCAGGACATCTTTTTTATCCCCAGATAAAACTCAAAAATCAGTTGTAGGTATGGAAATATTCCTTGATATTTACATCCAGCACATCAGTCATATATATGAATATATATATATATTCACTAGTGACGTCTACTCACGCACTAGTTGACCAAAATTGAGTACCTGTACTCCAAATCTGAGTACTAATAGAGCTGAACTATGGTTGATATCACTGGGATGAATTTTATGCCCAAGCAGGGCTCCGTAGTATTCTAACAGACCTGAGAGCTGATGGATGTGGCAGGTTTTTTATTGTGAAGAGGAAGTGACCTGTTTGGAAAACTCTGGTCTGTTTTCATGATCCAACATGAAAAAAAGAGGAGAAAATATCTGCAGCGTAGGAGAATACAACCAAAAGAAGTGAGTTTTTAGCCACATCTGCAGTTGGTTGAATTGTTATCTTAAACATTTTTATTTTTAAAAAGTTCTAAGTGGAATTTGGGAAGTGATGAGATTTGGTGGTGATTTGAATACAGATACAAATCCAGAATTTTTCAATGGATTTCTTGACATTGCACAATTGTTTTTTTTTTTTTTTTTTACAGTTTCTGTAATAACTTGGCTAACGATGTCAGAAATGTCCTGGTGGGGGTTTTTGCTTCTAATTAAAAATGTAAAACAGGTGCTGATCTGACTTTTGAGGTGGACAGAACAATGGAGATTAATAACATTATCTTCAGGCCTCGCCACATTGGTGAATTTGGGACAGTTATTGATGGAGTTGTATAACAGTCCTCCAGAAAGAAATCAAAGTTAACGACGGATATTTTTTAGTTTGTTCAAACTGACATTAAAGTCAGTCGTCCTGTTTGGGGAATCTTCTTCCATCATGCTCTCCTGTGAGTCTAGGACCTGTATGCTATTGTGTGTATTAGGGATGCACGATATTGGATTTTTGCCGATATCAGAAATGTCGATATTTTTTAATTCATTATCACCGATGCTGATATTTCTGGTCAAGAGCTCAGGCTCTGTATTTAACAAAAATGGACTTGTTTCTTTCTGTGCTACAATCTATTTTTGCGAGGAACAGGTGTGAAATAAGAAAAACAGAGTTTAACTCTTGCAAAAATAAAACCATTGATTTTTAAATGTACCCATGCAGTGATTAACCTTGCAGAGCAGATGGGCCTGCCTGATTCATTGTCTGAAATCCTGCAGGTCTAGTGAAATATTTCTGTGGTGGATATTTGGAACTGTCCGTCTGGCGTGTCAGGTCATGCTGTGATGAGAAGGCGCATCAATATTGTGCATTTGTGTAATTTGCCGATACTCTAGACGATATGTGTGGCTGATATATTAGCCGATACAGATATCAAACTGATAATATGGTGCATCCCTAGTTTGTACCTCTACCCGGACTGCCACCAGCCCATCGTAGACGTTCGTCAGGATCTGCGGGGAAATGATTAATTTATTACTTGTCTTTGTTTATGTGAATTTACAGAATCATGGCTGTTCTATTGGGGTGTCGAATTTACACAGCAGGGGTGCTGGTGTGGTGGAGTGGTACATGTTTCTGCTGGATGTGTCTCTAAAATAATGAACAGGTCTCTTCCTAAAGAGTCCCTGAACGCAGCTCCTGGTCCAGAGTCTGTCTCCTGTCCCTGCTGTCCTCTGTCATGATGTTGTGTTGTTGTCTTTCTGCCTCTAACGTTTACCCTGTGTCTGTTTCAGGACGGCGCTGGCCCGATTCAGGCAGGCTCAGCTGGAGGAGGGCAAAGTCAAGGTGAGAGTGTGCTGAGTTTATGTCTGCTTCTGTTTTTATGTCTCTGTTTCTGACCCCATTAGGGGTCACCGACCTCGGCTGTACGAGGGCCGTTGTTATCTTGACCTGCTGTGAGGGCCATTTTTTAAATAAATTAAAATATTATTAATATTACCTCAGTCCAGTTAATAAATGACTAGCTGAGTTCTTTTTGTCTTAATAATTGTATCTGAGCCCTTAAAGTAAGATCAGCGCCTTTCTCCCATATCATGAGACATCTTTATACATCTCTACCTCATTCTGAGATGTTCATGTTTATATCACTCAGTTTGACTCTAAAATGTTTAAACAGCTGGATCTAAGTTGGCTGATATTGGCTGATGGTTAGAGTTTTATGAAATAGAGCAAACATGAAGTCCACCCTGAAAAAACATGTTTTCTGCATCATAGACAAACTTAAACTTAAACCACAACAAACTTTTGCCCCACACAACCTCAGAATCTGATGATACTCTGTGGTTCACGCTTTGTATTTTACATCCTGGCAGTTGTGCCTGCCTGCTACATTATCTGATCGACCCGTAATGAATTTGATTGACAGAATGATCATCCAATCAGTTGGCAGATATGCTTTTGAAAGGTTCTGCCCTCCCCAAACACTTTTTGTGGGCTCTTTCCCCCATGGACTGGTGAAACATATAAAATGGTCCATCTGGTGTGTCATTTTATATTTTCATTCTGGCAGCCCACAAAAACCCCGTGGGCCACAAATCTTTAGTATTTGATGGGAGATAAACTCCAGACTGGTCTTTTTCAGACATAGAAACAATAAAAAGTCTTTTTAGGCAATGAAAGCATTCACATAAAACAACAAAATCATGTTAAACTGGTGTTTTATTGCATGTTTATGTTGTTTCAAGTGATCAGAAGACAAAATAATTGACTAACAGTTTGTTTCACACCTGTCTGTCTTTCTTCCTTTTGTCCTTCCTTTCTTTCTTTCCTTTCCTCCTTCCCTCCTTCCTTTCTTCAGGAGAGGAGACCGTTTCTGGCCTCAGAGTGCAGTGAACTCCCCAAAGCAGAGAAATGGAGACGACAGGTACGAGCTCCAGAGCTCTGAGCCAGACATCAGCCTTCATCAGAAACATGAGACGATAACATTTGATCACCTTCAGCTGCAGGACTGAAGCTAACCTGTGTTTGTTTGTTTGTTTGTTTGTTTGTTTGTTTGTTTCAGATCATCAGTGAGATCTCAAAGAAAGTGGCTCAGATCCAGAACGGTGAGTGAGTAGAGCCTGACTGATGAGGAAGGCTGATTCAAACCACTCAGGGTCAGTCTGTCTGTCTCTGACATGTCTCTGTCTGTCTGTCTGTCTGTCTCTGACATGTCTCTGTCTGTCTGTCTGTCTCTGACATGTCTCTGTCTGTCTGTCTGTCTCTGACATGTCTCTGTCTGTCTGTCTGTCTCTGACATATCTCTGTCTGTCTGTCTCTGACATATCTCTGTCTGTCTGTCTGTCTGTCTGTCTGTCTGTCTCTGACATGTCTCTGTCTGTCTGTCTCTGACATGTCTCTGTCTGTCTGTCTCTGACATGTCTCTGTCTGTCTGTCTGTCTCTGACATGTCTCTGTCGGTCTGTCTGTCTCTGACATGTCTCTGTCTGTCTGTCTGTCTCTGACATGTCTCTGTCAGTCTGTCTGTCTCTGACATGTCTCTGTCTGTCTGTCTGTCTGTCTCTGACATGTCTCTGTCTGTCTGTCTGTCTCTGACATGTCTCTGTCTGTCTGTCTGTCTGTCTGTCTGTCTCTGACATGTCTCTGTCTGTCTGTCTGTCTGTCTCTGACATGTCTCTGTCCGTCTGTCTGTCTGTCTGTCTGTCTGTCTGTCTGTCTGTCTGTCTGTCTCTGACATGTCTCTGTCTGTCTGTCTGTCTCTGACATGTCTCTGTCTGTCTGTCTGTCTCTGACATGTCTCTGTCTGTCTGTCTGTCTGTCTCTGACATGTCTCTGTCTGTCTGTCTGTCTGTCTCTGACATGTCTCTGTCTGTCTGTCTGTCTGTCTCTGACATGTCTCTGTCTGTCTGTCTGTCTCTGACATGTCTCTGTCTGTCTGTCTGTCTGTCTGTCTGTCTGTCTGTCTCTGACATGTCTCTGTCTGTCTGTCTGTCTGACATGTCTCTGTCTGTCTGTCTCTGACATGTCTCTGTCTGTCTGTCTGTCTGTCTCTGACATGTCTCTGTCTGTCTGTCTGTCTCTGACATGTCTCTGTCTGTCTGTCTGTCTCTGACATGTCTCTGTCAGTCTGTCTGTCTCTGACATGTCTCTGTCTGTCTGTCTGTCTGTCTCTGACATGTCTCTGTCTGTCTGTCTGTCTCTGACATGTCTCTGTCTGTCTGTCTGTCTGTCTGTCTGTCTCTGACATGTCTCTGTCTGTCTGTCTGTCTCTGACATGTCTCTGTCTGTCTGTCTGTCTGTCTGTCTGTCTCTGACATGTCTCTGTCTGTCTGTCTGTCTGTCTGTCAGTCTGTCTGTCTCTGACATGTCTCTGTCTGTCTGTCTGTCTGTCTCTGACATGTCTCTGTCAGTCTGTCTGTCTCTGACATGTCTCTGTCTGTCTGTCTGTCTGTCTCTGACATGTCTCTGTCTGTCTGTCTCTGACATGTCTCTGTCTGTCTGTCTCTGACATGTCTCTGTCTGTCTGTCTGTCTGTCTGTCTCTGACATGTCTCTGTCTGTCTGTCTCTGACATGTCTCTGTCTGTCTGTCTGTCTGTCTCTGACATGTCTCTGTCTGTCTGTCTGTCTCTGACATGTCTCTGTCTGTCTGTCTGTCTCTGACATATCTCTGTCTGTCTGTCTGTCTGTCTCTGACATGTCTCTGTCTGTCTGTCTCTGACATGTCTCTGTCTGTCTGTCTCTGACATGTCTCTCTCTGTCTGTCTGTCTGTCTCTGACATGTCTCTGTCTGTCTGTCTGTCTCTGACATATCTCTGTCTGTCTGTCTGTCTCTGACATGTCTCTGTCTGTCTGTCTGTCTCTGACATGTCTCTGTCTGTCTGTCTCTGACATATCTCTGTCTGTCTGTCTGTCTGTCTCTGACATGTCTCTGTCTGTCTGTCTGTCTCTGACATGTCTCTGTCGGTCTGTCTGTCTCTGACATGTCTCTGTCTGTCTGTCTGTCTCTGACATGTCTCTGTCGGTCTGTCTGTCTCTGACATATCTCTGTCTGTCTGTCTGTCTCTGACATGTCTCTGTCTGTCTGTCTGTCTCTGACATGTCTCTGTCTGTCTGTCTCTGACATGTCTCTGTCTGTCTGTCTCTGACATGTCTCTGTCTGTCTGTCTCTGACATATCTCTGTCTGTCTGTCTCTGACATGTCTCTGTCTGTCTGTCTGTCTGTCTGTCTCTGACATATCTCTGTCTGTCTGTCTGTCTGTCTCTGACATGTCTCTGTCTGTCTGTCTGGTTGCAGCTGGTCTCGGGGAGTTCAGGATCCGGGACCTGAACGATGAGATCAACAAGCTGCTGAGAGAGAAAGGTCACTGGGAGGTCAGGATTAAAGAGCTCGGAGGACCGGACTACGCGGTAAATATTTGACGATGAGGAGCTTTTCTGTGAAACTGTGGACTTGATCCTTAAAGGGATAGTTCGGGTTTTTGAAATGGGGTTGCTATAGACCTATGGTACTACTAGGAACTTCAGGGCTTTGTCCTAGGGCTGGGTGATATATCAATTAAATCAGTTAATTTGAAGTATGATCTGCAGAAGATTTAAAAATAAAAAATCCAGATTATTTTTCTCAACCTACTCCAATCAGAAGTTGTTGCAATGTTTGAAAATATAAATACTGAAAATTTACAGTTTTTATGATAATAGGCCTTGTTAGCTTTTGCACAGCACTTTTTTGGCTTTTATTTGTTTCTTAATTAGATTAAAAATTGATCAGAGAGCTCCATGTTTATATGCTGTGAAAATAGCTCATCCTTCAGTGTTTATGTAGACAGGCCTCCCTATGTTTGAACTACATAATCAACATTTTATGGCAAAATTACAGCATGCATTTTAACCTTAAGAGGTAAGGTCTGGTTAGTTTTTGAACATATTTTGATAACATAAAGGCAAAACTTGATTCATGTAGTTACTGTCACTTAGAATTTTTTTTTTTTTTTTTTTGAGGGAAAAAGTTGATTAAAGTCGATTAAAAATCAGGGATTATATTTTTAGGTAATATTTCCCAGCCCTACTTTGTCCCTGGGGGAAGATATCTTGGGGCGGACAGTAGCTTGTGCTGCATGTTTTTCTGTCTCAATGTAAAGCACTTTGAACTGCAGTTGACTTTATCTAAAAAAAAAGGTTGATTGATTGATTGATGGATTAACGAAATACTGAGATGTGTTTTTATGTCCATGTCGCCCAGCCTGATGATAAGTGTTTGTGTTTTTTCAGAGAGTGGGTCCGAGGATGTTGGATCATGAAGGAAAGGAGGTTCCCGGTAATCGAGGTTATAAATATTTTGGAGCGGCTCGAGATCTTCCAGGAGTCAGAGAGCTGTTTGAGAAGGAGCGTACGTGAACTCCATCTTCACTTCCTGTTTATATAAAACCTTTATACCTGTACCATCCTCTGATTGGCCCTCTCTGATCATGTGACCCACAGCTGCCCCGGCGCAGAGGAAGACGAGGGCAGAGCTCATGAAGGACGTGGACGCCGAATATTATGGTTACAGAGACGAGGACGACGGAGTGCTGCTGCCTCTGGAGGCGCAGTACGAGAAACAAGGTGAGAGGATTTCGTAATCACTGAGATCAGTGAGCTTAATGAGGGCTGTGCTTGATTAGACAATAACCATTAAAGGTAGAGAACGTAGTTTGCACTCTGTGGCATCAGCTCTGCTTATTTTAAAGCTCCATCAGAGCTGATGTCTGTTACTTTTCAGTCTCCCCTCTGGTGAGGCTCCTAATGAGCCGAGCTGACACCAAAGAGTTCACACCAAGCACCCCGGTTCAGCTCGACTCAACAGTAAGAGATGTTTCCATGCATAGGAAAATGCACCCAAAAAACAGCCTGTCACCGTCCCATTTTATGGCACCCTTCTGTTGGAGTGAGCCGACCTCAGAGGGTGGAGCTAAAGCCGCTGCAGTCTGTTGATTGGTGGCACGAATCGTCACTTCCTGTGTGACTGCAGCTAAAACAAAAACAACATGCCCATTATGGTTTTTTTCCTCAAAATACCCTGCTGGATATGCTTCTAACTGTCTCTGCCCTCCACAAACACTTTCTAAGGGCTCTCTCCCTGATGGACTAGTGAAATATATTGAACAGTCCGTCTGGTTTTTCAGGTTAGCTTGAAAGTGCTATTTTTTTTACTGTGTTCTTTTGTGATAAAAGAGAGACTAAATACTTTGCACGGATAGAGAAGTAACATAAGTCACAGCCATGTTTGTGTAAAATATAATTTTAGGTATCAAGTTTGGGCAAATGAAGTTAGAAAAGATTTTTCCAGTCATTGTTCATCCTTTTATACTCTGTTACTACAAAAAAATATGTCAAACATAATGTCATCTGTGTATGATCAGGGAGAGTACTGTCATCCTGATTGTTCAGGGATTGGAATAAATTTGTATTTAACCAGAGCTGCAGGGTAGGTGCTTGAATTTGACCTTGAATTAGGTGTTAGACCTCAGGATGTTTGAAATTAATGGTATTGGTATTTGCTGATATTAGCCGAAAAAGTTGAATAGCCATATCAGCCAATATTGAATATTTTGCCAATATTTACAGCCAGTATATTGGCCACATTTATCCCATTTTTCAGCAAAATACACAAATTTTCTATATCGCTTCAGCTCATCATCACTGTACAAGTAAATTTAAAAAGTAAGATGTTCCTTTATTAAACGGTAAATGTTTTACTTCTTATTTTTCATCCTCTCCTTAGTGTGTATGCTTTTTATAATCTGAATGTTAACTGTATGTGCTGTAGTGTCTTGGATGATCTTTGTATGTAATTATTGTATATCTGTGTCTAACTGAAGCTGTGATGGAGGCCGTGCAGAAGTGGAGAGCAGAGAGAGAGTCTCGTCTGTCAGGACAACAACAGGAAGAGGAAGAAGAGGAGAGCATCTACACGGTCCACAACGACGAGGTAAAACTTCAGACATGAGTTTGTTCTCAGGGAGATTCAAGGGGTTATAAAGAGTTTAAAGACCAGTGAGGATTAGAAATGAAGGAAAACAGCAGGCAAGGCTCCAAAAATCTTTGTATGATTTTTTTTGTCTATCCAGAATGAGCAGCTCTAAGTTAAAGTTTCTTTTTATTTATTTATTTAAACAGTGATTTTACAAGTGAATAATTCATTATCACAAAATATTTATTTTTAACAGGCATTAACTGTTCTCTTATCTGGCAGTATGATCTCTCAAGTACATGTTTCTGTTAAAGGATCATAGTTTTATGTAAGTTTTTCAGGTATGCAGCAATACTTCAGTGACCACTCTCTTTTTTTAATTGTCTATTTCTGTCCTACTTTTAATTTTTATTGGGGCTGTTATAGTTTTATATAAGTAGTTTGGGTATGCAGCAATACTTCAGTGACCACTTTCTTTTTCTATTGTTTTCTTAAAAGAAAAAAATCTATTCTTAACTCTTTTTAAATGTTTTAATACAATTGTATACATCTGCAAAACCCAATAAAAAAGTTTGGAAAAAAAGGATCATAGCACACGTTTAGCAGTTGAAAAGTTTGTTTAAAATGTCAGTTAGGAGAAAAATAAAGGTGCTAGTGAATTAAAAATGGATTAATTTGAGTGTCTGCAAACTGTTTTGAAAGTCAAAGGAGCCAAACGTTGAACTTGTCCTTATGTTTTGTGTTTGTGCAGCCAGATGATGAGGAGGGGGGAGAAGAGCAGGAGGGAGAGGAGGGAGGAGTCACCTTCATCTCACATGTGCCTGTTCCCTCACAGAAAGAAGTAAGACACACTCACACGACACGGACTGGTCTTCAGTACATAAACCTGTAGGGTCCGCCATTGAGCAGCCTCGGCTTCCTGTTGGCAGGGGAGCTCAGTCCCTGAGGGCTTGGGCTGGGGGCCAGAGGGTGGCCGGTTCAAGTCCCGATCAGATCATGCTTAGAAATCAATGCTAGCTGGGAGGTGCAGGCTGACCTACTGGGTCGCTGCTGTTGGTAATGCTGCTGAAGAGGTTGGTGCCTCTCGCCTCTGGAGCCTGCTTAGCCTGCTGAAGCCTTTCTGAAGAGTTTATCTGATGACTGTTGGCAGAGGCAGGCTAACACTACCCATATACTCCCAGTGTTTGAGCTCAGCTAACTAGCAATGGGCGAGCTCTGCCTGTCTCTCCCTTGTTACTGCACGCACAGTCTTAAGAATGGAGTCCATCTGATTGTCATGGACTTAGGAGTGAGGCAAGACACGAAAACAACAAAAATGTTGGAGTGTTCCTTTAAACTCGATCACATGTCAACACCTTTGGATGAAGGAGGGGTAAAGTTGCCGTTGGTGCAGAAGAGTCGTCAAATGAAGAGTGGGTGGTGGTATGTGCTCCCAGACCTGCATTCTCGGTCTGTCTTTGGTTGTGCTGGTCTGTCGGAGCTCCAGGCAGAGATGTTTCTGTACCGTAAGCTGGGTATGAGCCTTTGTTAAATCTGGCTTTCTGCCTAAACCTGTGTGTTTATGTGAAATGAACCTTCAGATTCAGACAACTTGATTCATCCCAGACCCGGGGCAGTTCAGTTTACAGCTACCAAGTCTTACAGTCAACAATAAAAGAAGAAATGAAACAAACACAGTCGCTTTTTGTGGTCACATCTGCAGCAGATTCAGCAAACCAACTGGGTCACCCATGAACAGCAGCTTCACAGTCTATCAAGCAAAACAAGCACATACTAACACATGGATTGAGAATATCGATATGTTCTCCTTTTAATAGAGCCTTAGCACAAAATAACAAGCACCAGCGAGTCAAAGCTGCAGAATGTAGCTTATTTTTTGGGTCATTGGCTCCAAAAAACATAATCTGTCAGGATGGTGTCATTTGAGCCGTCTGGGACTTTTCTAGAGGAGAGTTTCTGCAGGAAGAGGCAAACTGAGCTTTAACTCAGAGACGGGAGAGTTACTGCACATTTTCTATCTTTTCTGTGACATATTCTACAGCTGTGGAGCTCGATGAAGGCAAACATGACTCTATATTTATCATTTTCTGTATGTTTTAGCAGAGAAACACGCGCAGCTGGTGGATGAAACAGGCTAGCCTCCTATTGTTGAGATTTACACCTGAAATGCTTCCAGTGTGAAACAGACCCAATAAGGTCTAAGTGTCTCACCTGAGGGCACGACAACATGCAGCCATCTGATGGACAAACCAACAGCTCATTAAACCACCTCAAACCCCTCTCTCTCTCTCTCTCTCTCTCTCTCTCTCTCAGGTGGAGGAGGCCCTCGTCAGGAGGAAGAAGATGGAGCTGTTGCAGCGTTACGCCAGCGAAACTCTTCAAGCTCAAAGTCAAACAGCCAAAACTTTACTGGGACTCTAACCCCTCTGTTTGTAACGTGTCTGTCTGTCCATGTAAATATCTGCTGTTTTTGTACTGAAACTGTTTCATATTAAATCTTTCTTCAGAACAGATCTCTGGTGTTTTCGTTGGTTCAGAGTTAAGCAGGGCTCTGCCGTGACCTCTAAAGGCTGTCACCTCCTGCTCTCAGACTCATTCAGAGGGTGCAGGAGATGTCCGGTGAAGATGTCAGGATCAATCAATGAACGATGTGCACCGATAAGGGTCAGGATCAGTGTTAATTTTGTTGACTAGTTATTTTGTCATAGTTTTCGTCAACAACCTTTTTTCCCCTGACGAAATCAAGACAGTAACTAATAAAAACAAGTGCACATGGACAAAAACTAAATTAACTGACATTTTCATCAACAAATAAAAACTAGACTAAAATGTTGGACAGAGACTTAATCCAATCAGACCTACTTGGGTCGTAGAAAGTAGAGACAAGTTAGGAATATATCCAATCACAGCTACTTTGGTTTTGTGGAAAGGTTGGATGAGTTAAGAGGGACATCCAATCACAGCTGCCTTAGCTTGGTGGTGGTGGGATAAGTTGTGGAGTGATCCAATCAGAGCTCCTCTCTTTATGAATTGATATATTCATGTAGAGCAGGTTCACTGTTTGTTGTCAGTTCTGGTATTGTAACTGAGATGCTCTGCCAGGTAGCCTAAATAAAGGTGACTGCATTTCACACAAAAGTTCAATTTGTTTCTATTCATTTATACATTCAGACTTTACTAGCATTCAGTAAAGGGTTATTAGATGTTTAATTTTATCCAAGAGTAAAACATGACTTTAGAAATTCAAGGAAACATAAAAAATGCCTTACCCTTTACACTTCATATTTTAGTCGACTAGATTTACAGTAGATTTTGTCGACTAAAATGTGAAATGTCATCAAGTAAAACTAGACAAATTAAAACAATTAAGATGACTAAATTATGACTAAAACTAAAAAATATTTTAAGCAGAATAAAACTAAATTAAACAGTGCTGTCAGAAGTTACACTGGTCAGGTTTCATATTTTCAGATGTGAAAATATCCACTTGAGTCGACTGACAATTGTTTAAACAGACAGTGACTTATGTGTGTGTTCACCTGTTGCCATGATTGTGTCCTTGGCTCACCTGCTTTAAGTCATTAATTTGTCCTGGTTAACCATTATTACAGAGGTCATATCCTGCTTCTTTTAGTTCTATCTGCCCTTTAGTGACTGTTTCATGTCTCCCACACCTGATAGAGCTCTGCTATGGACAAAAAAAAGTCTGCAGCATTAAGACCTCACCCTCTCCCCCTCTGATGACAGAAATGTTAATGTCTGTGTGGAGTTTACATGTCCTGCTTGTACACCTGTGGATTCAGGGCACTCCAGCTTCCTCTCACAGACCAAAATCATGCTCATGAGGTTGATTGGTGACTCTAAATTGCCCTTAGGTATGAGAGAGAGTGAATGTTCATCCGTCTCTCTACGTGGCCTTGTGATCAGCTGGTGAGTAGACCAGGGTGTACCCGCCTCTCACCCAGAGTCAGCTAGGATAAGCTGTATAGATAATGAATGGATGAATGAATCTTATCACCTTATTCCTTTTAAAGCACTTTACCTTCTTATTTAGTCACAGGTAGCTCCCCCCTTTATGTACCTTCTTGATCAGTGTTGCTCTGTTTGAGACACAAAATAACTGCATTTCATTTCTGCTTTGTTGATTAAGTATTGTATTTATTCTTAAACAAATGTTCAGTATTTAACAGCAGGATTTTTAATCATTCAAATCAAGCAGAAAACATGTTTGTGATCATAACTTCAAAGTGCCTGAAGACAGGCTGCAGTTTAACTTCATATCTTTAAAAGTTTGTTTAAGTAAAACATTTAAAACACATTTATGAGTGACAGGGACTGTAAATCAGGACAGTATGTCTCACATAAAGACTTATCGTCTTAAAATCTACACGTTATAATATAAATATGTAGAACATCCAGGAGCTGTCTGTATGTCCTCCTCTGTCTGTCTGCATCTCGTCATGTGGTTTAGATCTTGCAGCTGATTGGTTGATTGGTGGCAGCATTCTGCAGCATGTGATTGGCTGATTAATTGCTGAAGGCTGCATGTGATGTCATGTGAGGAGAAAACTAGTCAGCCACATTCAATCAGCCACTGTGTGTGTGTGTGCGTGTTATTGTGTGTGTGTGGGGGTGTGTGTGCGTGTGTATGTTTGTGTGTGTGTGTTCATGTGTATGTTTGTGTGTGCATGTTCATGTGTGTGTGTTCATAGTGACTGAGGGTCTCCCTTTAAACTGATTGTACAAGCCATGGTTATAAACCAGTTTTCCACTGCTTAAATACAAACATAGAGGTTTTTTTATTTAAGTTTGATTGTATTTATTGATGTGACTTAGGGACGTTTAGTTTACATTCGATATCTGCAGAACAGAAATGCTGCAGGTTTTATTTATTATTGTATAATCTTAATATTTCAGAATCCCTGTAAGATTTTCTCAAACATGTTGATCCAAACAGACAAACCTTTTCCAGCTCTCGTTCAATCATTTAAAAACAATTGTATCCTAATAGATCTACTGCTGTGACGTCCATCTGTTTCTCCAGGTGCTCTTGCCCACTGGATCAGGGTAGCAAGTCCAGTGAAGAGCATAAGAAGAAGCAAGAACACAGAGCAGCTGAAAACATGGCTCTGAACCAAGCTTTACTTACCAGTTACCACAAAGAAGACCCGGCCCATGTGGGGAAGGGGGCCATTGAGGGTGCTTTCACACCGAAATCATTTGGTCCAGAGTTTTGGACTTTTCAGCTTGATCCAGACCAAAATGGTGGGCTTGAACCCTCTGAACAGCCAAACTTTGGTCCCACATTAAGAGGTGGTCTTGGTCTGGGCCAAACTGTACCATGGTTTTGTTCCTGCCCAGTAAAGTATCTTGAAAGGTCCAGACCTTCATACTAATGACAGGAAGCTACCACATACTTGCACAGAAGAAGGACATTTTCTACATTTTTTACATTTTTCAAAATAAAATGAGAATGGGGAGAAAGAAGAGGAGACCAAATGTCTGATTGAAATTTGGCCTGACATCTTTATTAAAGGCCAACTCGAATAGACTTATAGGAATGTAGAGACCCTACAGTTGTTTTCAGAGAGGATGAAAGAGAAGGGACACGCTTAGTTTTTTTTCCCCTGAAGCAGCGTCACCATGGGTGCATGCAGCTTTCTCCTCCTTTTCTGTCGACAACAGTAAAGTTTTCTGATTTGAATCAGACCACTCTGCTGTGTCACTCCTGTAGTTTTTCCTGCTGGTAGTTCCACCAAAGCACCTGTGATAATATGGTGTCAACAGCATGAATCCCCTCATTCATCTTGTATGTAAACAGAGACAAGTCTACACTCTCATTAACAATGTGCTGACTTTAGACGTCCACCTACAAATGAACCAACCCATGAGAAGTATGGAAACACGCAACCTGTGAAGGTGATGATAATATGGCATAGGTCTGTCATGAGAAGTCTGTTAGTCCACTTGTAATATTAGAATGTCAAACTAAAACCAATTGGACTAAATGTATACAAAGCAACAAAAATGTGAACCATGTGATGCTGGTTTGGTGGAGTGGTAAGCAACCCAGCATAACCCATGCCTATGCTTCTGCCGACCTGGGTTCGAATCCAGCCTGTGGCCATTTTGCAGAGTTTCATCCCTACTCTCTCTTGCTCCCCTTTCACAAACCTATCCACTGTCTCCTCTTGGCCCAAGAGGAAGGGATGTAAACAGGCCCCAAAGACACGAGGCACCACTCGATTCCCTCTACGTCATCACCCAGAGCCGCTCACTGGCTGTGTCATAGGCAGATGCGACAACAGCTGTAGCTAAAGCTGCAAAAGCTAGCTTGTTATGACGAGCAATCTTAAAATGTGACCAACAGTTCAAAACATGATTAATATTTACTTAATATTTTAATAATTACTTCTAATTATGCACCTCCTTCGGCCTCCGCTCCGCCATCTTGTCAGCAAGCGTGGTGCATTATGGGAAATTTCTCATACCCCTTCCTTTCAAGTGAGGTCCTGGTCTGTCTTCATTTCAAGGGCTGTGCAGCCCTACGGAGAATTGGGACACCCCTTCACGAGAGGTGAACGCACAAAACCAAGGGCTAAGGGTTCAATTGGGATTGACCCTTAGAGTCAGAAGCTCTAACAGAGCATCTCAAATGGAGGGGAAATAAGAGGCGATTGATCAGAAATAAAGAAGGTTTTGGATCAAAAGTGATTGTTACCAAACTCCAGCAGTCATCAGAATGGAATTTATGAACCCATGTTAAAATACGACCTCTTTAGTCAAGGAGAGAAAATGGTTTGTTAAGAGGTGGTATATTCCATTTTCTCTCTTTGACCAACTTATCGAAGATCTCTTTTAGCTCGTCGCTGTCCCATCTTAATCATAAAAAATCTGGATGACCAACAATTAAAAATCAATTTAAGAAACATGTTCTTTAGGTTAACTGGTGACTCTAAATTGACTTAGATATGAGTATGTGCATGAATGGTTGTCGGTCTCTCTATGTGGCCCTGCAATTGGCTGGCGACTGGTTCAGGGTGCATCCTGCTTCTTGCCCAATATCAGCTGTGATAGGCTTGAGCCCCCTGTGACCCCCAAAAGGGATAAGTGCTAAAGATAATGGGTGACTCCAAGTCACCAGCCCGTCCTTTTCTCTTTCTCCCTGTTAACCCTGCAAACGTGACCAGCAAATTAGACTAATTAAATTTAAATGATAGAAAACTTGTTGAGACTGGATGGCAGCATCCCACAGAGTCATTCACAGAACAAGGAGAAGTTTAGGAGCGTACAGCTGAAATAAAAAAAGTCTCATTCATGATTCAGAGACCAGAAAAATTATGATGAAGTGTTCATGTGTCTTCACTCACCAAAACACTGCACCATGAGTATATGTGAGTGGCTCACAGGATCAGTCTGCATTCAGGACTCAGACATGGTATGTTGTATTGAAGCCCCGCCCCCTGATGACATCACAGCCCTGATGGTATAAATGAACAACACAACGTTCGTATTAGACAGACAGACAGACAGACATCATGTGGTGTCGAGGGTTCCTGCAGCAGAGCGTCAGATTCATGTCCACCAGCAGACAGGTCAGTGTGTGTGTTTGTGGTTTATGGGGACATAAAACTGTTTATTTTTTTTACTAAACTACATTATGGGGACTGACCTTCAGGGTCTAACCCTTTAGTTTGGGGTTTTAGACTAATTAAGGGGTCTGACTGGATTGTGATGTGTAAATGTATTTTTTTAATAAAGTCTAAAATATCTCCCGTTCATGATCTTATTACTAATTCAACCCAGAACAAGACAAAGTTTACCAAAGTTAAGTCATAAAAGAAAGACGAAAATATTCAGGGATGTGCTTTTGCTAAAAAGTTTGAAGATAAATGCTAAGCTAATTAAATTCAAAATTATTCTTCAAGTCATGTATTTAAATGTCTAAAAAAGTTTAAAATTAATGATTCAGATTTTTCTGATCTTTCTCAGCTGGATTTTCATCCAAGTACATGCAAAATGGGACCAATGTTTTCATAGTTCAGCAAAATAAAAGTCAATTTATCTAAGCGACCCTCTATTATTGTTATGGGGTAGAGGTATATGGACTGAGCAGTGGGTGAAATTAACTTATATATATTTTTTATGTTGTTGTTGTTGTTGTTATTTTAGGGTCAAGTTCCTCCTTCAAGTGTTTATCTTTGGCAGTGTTATTATATTTCCATCTAATTTGCAGCATGTCTGCTCAGTTCTCTGATGCACAAATCTGATGCATGGAAACGCCAGCACTGTTTCTGCCTTGTGTCTTTCTCTGAGGTTTTTTTTTTGTCTCCTTGTCCCAAAATTTTTTATTTCCTCATGCCTTCAAACTTCAATATTTTTAAGACTATACATGTCTGCAGAATTACAGCCCAACAGGCACAGGTCTCTGGTGCTCAACTGCTCTGTTAGTCAATGGTTTAATACCGTTAAGTGTGTCCAAAGCTGCGTTTCCACCAAGCAGTCTGGTTCAGTTCAGCTCGGTACAGTGCGTAACTAGAAAGCACTCAGAGAGCACAAAGCTCCACCAAGGTAGCTCACATATTGCTGTTACATCAATAAGCAATAGTTCCACGGTAAAGTTACCATCAAAACATGATTGATGACCCTGAAAACCCACACCTAGCACTCAGAATTATATTGATATCATTATTAGTTAGACAGTTATTGAGCAAAAATGATTGTTTGCTAATGGCCGTTACCTGGATCACCACCAAAATCTAATTATTTTTAAGTTGGGCCATTACCAACATCTCCTGAAAATTTCAGCGAAATCCGTCCAGTAGTCTTTGCATAATCTTTCTTACAAACAAACAAACAAACATCCGCCTGTAATAACAGGTGTTTCCACAGTCAAATGAGGAGGAAGAGTACCCAGATAACTGACCTGTGCTGTCCTTCTTTTTGGCTCCCGTCTGAAGGAGTGCTGATCGCACTAAACAGACCCTAAAAGATGGAGATAAAAGTGCTTCAGTCTGTTGATTAGGAGCGAAAATCGTAATACTCAAGTGGGTTCTCTCCAGGCACGCCAGCTTCCTCCCACAGACCAAAATCATGCTCATGAGGTTGATTGGTGACTCTAAATTGCCCTTAGGTATGAGTGTGAGTGTTAATGGTAATCTGTCTCTATATGTGGACCTGTGATTGTCTAGCGACCAGTCCAGGGTGTACCGTACCTGTCACCCAAAGTCAGCTGGGATAGGCTCCAGGCCCCCGTGACAGCTAAAGGAATGAGTGGTATAGATGATGGATAGATGGATGTTCTCTACTGTTGCTGTGAAGAATGTCAAACTGGAAGTCCTCCATTGTTGCTCTTTGTTTATAATCCTCTTCCTTCAGACTGCTTCACTGTGTCACACCGAAAGTACAGCTGGTGGTAAAAACGCAAGCAAGATCAGGGATAACCATCCCAAACTGTACCAAGCTGAACCAAAGCAGACCACTCAGTGGAAACGAGGCTCTAGTGAACGACTATCTTCTTCATCTTTGACCTTTGGCAACCTCCTGACAGAAAGTCCAACACATTTAATTTTTTTTTTTAATCTCTGCCACCTTCAGTTTGGTCTGATCCTCACTGTTGTTTTCTAAAGAGAGAACAGTCGTGAGCAAAAGTCAAAAGTGTGAATAAAGTGAAACAGAATGATGAAGCTGGTGCAGCAGGACTGAATAAAAAACTACTGTCCAACACAAACTACATACTGTAGTGTGACTACGGCCCTGTCATTTTGCAGCAAGTTCAGCCCAGCTTGGCTAATTTTTGACAATTAATAGATCACAAGAGATTTTTTTAGATTTAAAATATTCAAAGACAATAATATTTGCCTGTAAGAGGTACATACATAATGGTTTTTGAATGATCTAAAGAAAGTAAATTCACCTGCATTGACACAGCATCAGGATATGTTTGCTTGAATTTTACATGCTAAATTCATTTTCTCCAATTATTATGCACTTATTATTTAGTAAATTAATTCAGATATCTCCTTTTAGACTTCATTCAACAAGAGCAGACCATACTGATGTTGCCAAAATGTAGTAAGTAGATTTACTAAGACACCTACAAGCAGCATCATGGCTCAGTCTGATGGTGCACTCTTCTGTAAATAAGAAAGTTGCAGGTTTGAGCCCAGCTCTGGCTGTCACATGATAATGTGTCATCGGGCAAGACACTTTACCCCAAGTTGCCCCCACTGCTGCGTCAGTGGCATGTAAATGTGCATGAATGGGTGTGAATGTGTAGATGTGACCTGCGGTGTGAAGCTGCTTTGAGACAAAGAGCCATATAAGCTCAAGTCCATTTACATTCAAAAATCCCCAGATGTTACATCCTTTAGGAAAAATTAGCAGTATGCATCAGACTAGTCAATCCCATACTGTTGTCCACAATGCAAAGCACCAACAGCCTGAGCAACATTAGCATTGATTCTGTTGCAGTTAAGTGAATCAGATCTTGATAAATGCGCATTTGTGAGTGTATTCAGTGACAACTAAAAAAATATGATGACAATCCAAATAAATCACTTAATTGACTGTTTTTTTAGTCAATTAATGGACATTCATTTCATGGTGCTAGTCGTTAGCTACTGTTCACTATTGTTTTCAAGACCAGAAACAGGAATCAGTTAAGTTATTGTCTTGGAAAGGGAAAGCACACAGAGTTGTTTAGATCATTTAGAGAAATTTGATTGATTTTCATGAGTTTAATATAATGTTTGTATGTAGACATAGTCACTCTGACCCAAACTTTGGCCCAGCAGGTGGCAGTTCGGAGCTTGATATACTAGCTGCCACCCACCAGAAAACAAAAAGAAGAAGATGAAGAATCAGCTTGGCCGGGCCTAATCTACTGCAAATAATCATCTGCACTTGTCAGTCATACTACACACTACAACCACATACAGTCTGCAGTAAGATACCACATACTGTGTTCCTTAGTAATATGTTGCCTCCAGTTTTGAAAATGGCCTGAGTAAAAATTTGTGGAGCTCTGAAAACAACCCTTAAAATTCTTTCATCTGCCAACAGAAAAAGGTTTGGGCACCTCTGGGACAGATAGCCAAACATCACAGTACATACAGGGTTATTTTTACACTCTTCTTCCTCTAACTCTAAGCCTCATCACATCTATTGCAGTGTTAATTTTGTTGACTAATTATTTTCTTCATATTTTTCGTCAACAACCTTTTTTCCCCTGACGACAACTAGACAGTGACTAATAAAAACAAGTGCACATGGACAAAAACTAAAACTAAATTAACTGACATTGTCATCAACAAATAAAAACTAGACTAAAATGTTTGACAGGGTTATTAGATGTTTCATTTTATCTAAGTGTAAAACATGACTTCAGAAATTCAAGAGACATAAAAAATGCCTTACCCTATGCTCTTTATATTTTAGTCGACTAAATTTGCAGTAGATTTCAAAAGTAAAATGTTGTGAAATTTCATCAACTATAACTAGACTAAAATTAAAAAAATTTAGATGACTAAATTATGACTAAAACTACAAGATATTTTAGGCAAAACACTGTGACTAAAACTTTTTTAAAAAGTGAAAATTAACACTGGACTGGTGAATACTAGAAATCAACACAAAGACAGAATTAAGTCATAAGTTCAGTTATAAATTGTTTGGTCTGTTTAAACTAAGGCTGGATGGTGTATTATCTTCTCGCTGCAATTGCACTTTTCACATGCACATTAAGTCACATCCCTGGGCATCCTGCTTCCTCCCACAGACCAACAGCATTGTCTGCTTTTCTTTGACCTGTCCCTCTGTCCTGTCTGCCTGTCCACCTGTCCTTCTCCACCAGGCCGGCGTCCTCTTCGACGTGGATGGCGTCTTGCTCCGTGGGGGTTCGGTGATTCCTGCAGCCCGCCGGGCTTTCAAGAAGCTCATGGACAAAAACAACAACTTCCTGTTTCCTGTTGTCTTTGTCACCAACGCAGGAAGTTGTCACAGACACCACAAGGCCCAGCAGCTGTCTCGCCTGCTGGAGGTCCAGGTAGCACAGACAGATAGATGGGGCATGAGGAAGGACAGGGGTGTTTTTGTTGTGGTGTGATTGACAGAAATCACCTTTGGAAACTGGATATGAATGACATTTGTTCAAAAAGGTGAATGAACATTAATAAATTCACCTTTTGGTCCACTGATGACTCTAAAATGCATCAGTCCTGAGGTTCAAGTCTGGTGGACACAACTCCTAAACAGTTCTTCAGGGATTTCTTTTAGACTTTGCATGAATGTCCACCAACTCAAGGATGAACTGATCCAATTTTTAATGGCATATAGGTCAAAGTTCAAGGTCATGGTTCCTCGTATGCATGCTTTGATTTTGAAAACCATCTTGTAAACGTAATATCTCAATAGTGCTTGAAGGTACTTTCTGTAAAACTTGCACTAAAAGATAAATTCACTGAATTTTGGAGGTTAAAGGGTCAAGGTCATGGTTTTCATATTCAGCCCTTGTTACCGTGATATCTTTTAGAAATACTTTGATAAACAGATTTCAGAATAAACTAGAAAGCGCTCACAGAGCACAAACCTCTGCCAAGGTAACTCACAAATTGCTGTTGCATCTATAAGCAATAGTTCCATGATAAAGTTACCATCATAATATGATTCATGACCCTGAAAACCCACACCTAGCACTCAGAATCATGTTGATATCATTATTAGTTAGACAGTTATTGAGACAAAAACGATTGTTCCCTAATTGCAATTATCTGGACCACCACCAAAATCTAATCATTTTTAAGTTGGGCCATTACCAACATCTCTTGAAAATTTCAGCAAAATCTGTGCAGTAGTTTTTTTGCGTAATCTTGCTAACAAACAAACATACACCGGCAAAAACATGACTTGCTTGGAGGAGCTAACTACTTAAATTTTGGAGGTCAAAGGTCACATGCTTATCTGTTATAGAGGGGTGCAGGGATGATTTTCGTAGGCCAGCCAGGAAGTTAGCATTGCTCTGGTTGCATGAACTAAGAGTCTGTGAGGTTTTTGTTCTTGGATAATTGCTGATAATAAACTATGTGAACAAAAATTCATGAAACTTCGATTCATGCTCATCAAGATAATCTTCATGAACAAACTTGACTGTGACTTATTTTTAGACTGAAAGCTAGTTAGCAAGAGTAAAAAGCTATTTTCAAGCTATTATGGAATTACAACATGGCTGCTCAACCTGGACCAAAGCACAACCTTGTGTTTGAGAATGACCTGATTATGTTGAAATGATTATTACTGCTTATTAAAAAAGCAATCAGAAATGATGGTGTTAGGGTCCCCAGCCATTTTTGTAGTCCTTGTTAGCAGTTTATTAGCAACCATCATTTCAAAATCAAAATTACACCTGAAATTTCAGAAGTGTTGCACTAGCAGATGCCTTTTTTTTTTGAAAAGGAATCGTTCAAATCTCATATGCATGTGTTCATTAACCTTATTTCAGGTATTGATCCAGGAAAGGTATTCTAAACTCCCACACACATGAAATCTGAAATGTGCTTTAGGGGTTTTCTGTCAGCCTTTCTTGTCCTCCCTGATTAAAGGTTTAACTGGATGGGTCTAGGGTTTGAACCAAGCTCCGGCTGTCACATGACAATGTGTCTTTGGGCAAAAGACATTTCAGTCCAAGTTGCTGTGTAAGTGGCATGTAAAGGGACATGAAGTGGTCCATGTTAAAAAGGTGTATTAACAGCATTGATTAAAGGGGTTGTGCCAACATTTTTTTTCTTTCAGTGTCTTGCCTCACTCCTGAGTCCATGACAAGCATATAGACACCATTCTCTTGACTGTGCGTACAGTAACAAGGAAGAGACGGGCAGAGCTAGTCCACCGCTAGTTAGCTTAGTTCAAACACTGGGAGTCAATGGGTAGTGTTAGCCTGCCTCTGCCTATACTTATCAGATGAACTCTTCAGCAAAATGTGGATGTGCATGTAAGTTGGTCAACAAAACAAAGCATGTCTGTATCCCTTTGAAGAGTTGAGAGGAGCACTGTAGCACACAAAAGTGAATATGAAACAGCATCACTACATGCATGACGATTATGCCAGAGAAAGAAAGATGCAGTGTTTCAGCTCTGTATCCAACAGCAGCGTGAGACGGCTCTTTGGATATGTGAGAGGCCTTTGGTGATTGTTTTTGAGCAGATGTACGACAGAACTTTAATGATGTGCAGAGGAAACAACACTCTCAAATGTCCTCACACACATATGAGTTTGTGTTATACTCCTCAAAATCAAATAAACTCCTGCAACAACATCAGTGATTTGGTCTGTCTGTGCTGTTCAAGCTTAAGTCCATTAGACAGTTACTTTATCACGGTATATTGACTGTTTTGTAGTTGTTCAGGTCTCAGATCCATAACCGTAGTAGTATTAGTTTTAAGATGGCTGAAGTTACTTTGTTCTTGTTTCCTTCTTCCCTCTCCCTCTCTCTCTGTAGATCGACCCAGAGCAGGTGGTCTTGTCCCACAGCCCTCTGCGGATGTTGAAGAGTTTTCATGATAAATGTGTCTTAGTATCTGGACAGGGACCAGTGACAGACATCGCCAACACGTATCCTTCACATGTAACATTTGTATGACTCCCTTTTCTGTTCAACAGCAGCAGAGGCTCACGGATAAAAAAAATCATTTAAATACAGACTAAAATATTTAAGGTGAAGTCAGTAAAGGAAAGATTAAAAAATAATCACACTTTAATACAACTCAATATGTTGCATTTTACAAACAATATAGGGAAATAAGTGACATCAGTCTCCAGTGTCTTGAAATTCTTATGTTTGTGAAAGGACAAAACAAATTTAACTGATATTTTCTGCTTTTTTAATTTTATATGCCCTTTAGTGTGTTTAACATATCTCCTCCTTGTGAGAGACAAAAAGCCCACAGCATCAGGACTTCTCCCTATCCTCTTACCTTCAACACAAGTAGCTGCCTGAAAAAACTCAATCCCTGGACCCCCGAATAGACCTACCAGTGTGACATCCTACCATTGTTACATCAGCACTTCAAGCTCATTGGCTTGAAGTGGCAAGTCTAGTGCAGAGCATAGACCATAGACTGAAAGCAGAGCCTTGAAATCATATTGCTGAGCAGCACTGACTTAACCACTTATCACAGAGTTGACCTGTAAACCAGAGTGACAGAAGCTCGATTGTGTTTCAGACAGGAGAAGAAAAAGGTGGATCAGGAGTACCCAGTCTACGAAAACTAGAGAGTTTTCTGAACATCAGCTGCTGCCACTAAAATCAAACATCTGAACCCAAGTTGAGGCAAAATATGTCCACTTTAAGGTGTACTTTTAATTGGGCATCGGGAGATTAGTTTGGATTGTCGCACCACTGTCAGTGGCAGCAGGTTGACACATGTCCTTGAGTCCTTGGGCAAGAAAAAAGGCACTCAGATGTCAATTTTTTTATTGAGGGCCACATACATAAAAAAGGATGATTGTAAATGTTGATATACCTCATATTTAGTTTATAGAAGCCCTTCCCACACATGCAACCCTGATATTATCAAGTTAATGTCTGGTTAGCCCAACCAGGAAATTTCCTAACATTGACACAATGTCAAAAATATGTGGTTCATAAGGTAGCAGATGACATGATCACAATTTATATCCTTGCTTCAGTAATACATGTTAAAACCATATCAACAGCATCAACAAAAGAGCTGAAGAGGAGAATTGTAGCACGCAGAAGGGAATATAAAGCAGCAGCACTAGATGCACACTGGAGAAAGAAATCTGCAGAGTTAAAGCTCTGTATCCAACAGCAGTGTGAGAAAGCTCTACGGATGCACAAGAGACTAGTTGGCGATCGATTTAGATTCAGACAGCTTGATTATCCCTGAAGGGCAATTCTGTTCACAGTTATTCTGCCTTATTGAACCATCCAAACAAATCAGGGAACAAACAAACAAATGCAAGACATTTGTAGCAGCAACTACAACCACAACCACATTCCCCTGTCAGTACCCACAGATCAGCAGGATCAGCAATGAATAACTAAATAAATACAATAAGTAATAAAGTTCCATAGTGAAATGGCTAAGATACAATAGAAATAAAGAAATAAAAGAGATAAAATAAGAAATAAAACACTCCTGGGTCTCCAAATTCAGCACAGGCCACATATCATCTTCGGTCTACTTTCCAGCATTTAGCAGCTTGACGGCTGTGGGGATAAATGAGTTGGAGTGTCTATTTGTTTTTCTTGGGGGTGCATAGTAGCGCCGTCCAGAGGGCATAAGAGAAAAGTCAGAGAAGAGGATGTGTCCAGGCTGATCCATAATTCCTCTGGACCACACGTATCTCCCAGAGAGAGCTCAGGTCCATCAGCTGTACTCCAATAATCTTGGAGCAGACTTTCATGATCTGGTTCAGGCTGTTTCTGTCCTTTACTGATAATCCATGAAACCGGCAAGTGAAAGAAAATGTTAAAAGACTTTCGACAAAAGAATGATAAAAACAAGACAGATGCCGTTTTTTTGCAGATGTACGGCATTTCCTTAATGATGTGCAGCAGAAACAGCACTTTCAAAGTCCACATGCACATTTGAGTTTGTGTTACTTTCCTTTCAATCAAGCGGTTGTTTTTATCCATCCTGTCAAGTCTCCGGTTTTGTGCCAGTCACACAGGATAACGTCTTCAGCCCTCCCCAATTGTCAGCCGTGAATTTCTCTAATTACCAATTGATGAAAAACCCTGCTGTTTGCATTCACACATACAGCTGACCTAAGTAAAGTCTAGATAATATCAGTTTTTTTTTTTTTTTTTGCAAATGTGACAGTGTTTAGTTTAGGATTTCGCATATGTTGCAAAATAAAACCTTAAAATCTCTTGAGCTTGTGTTCATCTTAAACCTCATTTCAGGTTATTATCGTTAGAAGCTATTCCAAAATTACACACACACAGTCAAACTAAGATGCAGTAAGTATTATTTTAGCATTATTTTAGCTCATTATCTCCACTTTAGCATATACATTTTTTTTATTTAATCCTATTTTTTAGCTAATTTATTTGGAGTCAGCTGCAGTCGCGATGACTTCCACGTGCTGGCATACTGCTCAGTTACAGCGATCGTGTGCATATATACTTTTGTACTGTCACTCCATGTCACACGTGTTTTTTCGTGCCTCTCACTGCAACACAGTTTGCCCCCTGGGACAATAATAAAATTGAATCTTGAATCTTGTTATGTATGTGTGCCCCATTACCTTCTGTTAGAAGTCTTGACCATGTCGTCAGTTTGGGTTTTAAGAATGTCGTGGACGTGGAGCAGCTCCGAGAACATCACCCCCTGCTGGACATGGTGGATCACAACAGGAGACCAAAGCTACCTGTGAGTTCTGACCCAGGTAGATTTAGGACTGACCTACTCACTATCCACTGAGTTCCTCCCCTCTGTAAATGTATGATTATCACTTCATATGATGGAGCTCTGAACTCTGTGGTTTTCCCTGCCTCCTCTTGTAAGTTTTATTTATAATCAAAGATTAAAATATCAATCTCAACATGTGACTGAAGCTTCGTTTCAGAGACAGAACATCACTTTAACTTCAGTTTTTCTTTCTTTCAGTCATCTCCTCTGCATCTCCCTAAAATAGAAGGTAAAACACCAAATCACTTTGTTCTTGGTTATAAATTCTCTTGGTATGAAAAGCCTTTCCCTTTGTTCTATAGACACTCACTGGCCACTTTATTAGGTACACCTTATTAGTACCAGGTTGGCCCATCTTTTGCCCTCAGAGCTCCTTAGTTCAGATTCAACAAGGTGCAGGAAACCTCAGAGGTTTTGGTCCATATTGACATGATAGTTTCATACAGTTACCGTAGATTTGTCGGCAGAACATCCATGATGAGAATCTCCTGTTCCACCACATCCTAAAGGTGCTCTATTGGATTGAGATCTGGTGACTGTGGAGGCCACTGGAGTACAGTGAACTCCTTGTTATGTTCAAGAAACCAGTCTGAAATGATCGGAGCTTTGAGACATGGAGCGTAATCCTGCCGGAAGCATCAATTAGAGGATGGGTACACTGTGGCCATAAATACCCCCACCACCAGCAGTCTGAAGCGTTGATCCAAGGCAGGATGGATCCATGCCTTCATGATGTTCACTCCAAATTCTGACCCTACATCTGAATGTGGAGAAGAAATCCAGACTCATCAGACCAGGAGACATTTTAACAATCTTCTAATGTCCACTTTTGGTGAGCCTGCATGAATTGTAGTCTCAGTTTCCTGTTCTTAGCTGACATAGTGGCATCAGGTGTGGTCCTCTGCTGCTGCAGCCCATCTGCTTCCTGATACGATGTCTTCTGTCTACCTTACTTGAGGTACTGTTACCTTTTTGTCATCTGGAACCATCATTCTCATTGGACCTCAAACATCAACGAGACATTTTGTCTCAAAGAACTGCCACTCACTGGATTTTTTCTCCCTTTCAGACAGTTTTTATTAAACCCTAAAGATGGTTGTGTGGAAAAGTCCCAGTAGATCACTAGTTTCTGACAGACTGGCTCGTCTGGCACCAACAACCCTGACACATTTCAGTCACGAAAACCATCTTTTCTCTCTATTTGATGCTCAGTTTGAGCTTCAGCAGGTCATTTTAACCATGTCTACATGCCTACAAGCACTGAGTTGCTGCCACGTGATTGACTATTTGAATCACCCAGTTGAACAGGTGTACCTACTGAAGTGGACAGTAAGTGCGTGTCAGCCATACTGAGACTGGGCATTTTCTGCATAGTTTTCTTTTTTTTGTTTCTGTTTGATATTGCAGTCTTTGTTGAGTGAAATTGAGTAAAATTCCTGGACTTTTATGAGTGTTTTAAACTGTTCTGTTAAAAAACTAAAATGATATAAATTCATCGTAACATATATACTACGTAGTTAATAACTGTCCATACAGAAAAGAGATGAGGGCTTTAAACCTTAAAGAAGCCTCATCTCTTTTATTGTTCCCTCCCTCTTTATTTTTTATTTCTCTGTCATCTCACTTCCTGTGTTGCCATAGCGATCATCCTGTTCGGGGAGCCAGTCAGATGGGAGACGAATCTGCAGCTGCTGGTTGACGTGCTCCTGACCAACGGGAATCCAGGTGGTGTTTACGACCCTCAGCTGACCGCCCAGCTGCCGGTGCTGGCCTGTAACATGGACCTGGTCTGGATGGCCGAGGCCCCGTCACCAAGGTAACCAAATCAATTAACTCTGACTTGTAGCTCTTTATTAAAACACAACTTTCATTTAAATAGTCCAGCAAGTTTGACGACATTGGGCTTTCCAGTATTCTTTAGTGAGGAAGTGTTAATTTTGTTGACTGATTATTTTCATCATAGTTTTCATCAACAACCTTTTTTCCCCTGAAGAAACTAAACAGTAACTAATAAAACAAGTGCACATGGACAAAAACTAAATCCAAATTAGCTGACAATTTCATCAACAAATAAAAACTAGACTAAAATGTTTGACAGAGACTTAATCCAATCAGACCTACTTGGGTCGTAGAAAGTAGAGACAAGTTAGGAATATATCCAATCACAGCTACTTTGGTTGTGTGGAAAGGTTGGATGAGTTAAGAGGGACATCCAATCACAGCTGCCTTAGCTTGGTGGTGGTGGGATAAGTTGTGGAGCGATCCAATCAGAGCTCCTCTCTTTATGAATTGATATATTCATGTAGAGCAGGTTCACTGTTTGTTGTCAGTTCTGGTATTGTAACTGAGATGCTCTGCCAGGTAGCCTAAATAAAGGTGACTGCATTTCAAACAATTGTTAAATTTGTTTCTGTTCATTTATACTAAAATGTTGGGAAGTTTCATCAACTAAAATTATACCAAAATTAAAACAATTTAGATGACTATACTGTGACTAAAACTAAAAGATATTTGGGTCAAAAGACTATAACTAAAACTAAAGTAAAAGGTGCTGTCAAAATAAGCACTGTACTGAGGTCACACTTTGGCTCTTATGCTGTGCCATAGGTTTGGTCACGGGATGTTCATGCTGTGTCTGGAGTCGGTCTACAGGAAGCTGACAGGAAGAGAACTTCAATACCAGGCGCTGCTGGGAAAACCCAGTCTGCTGACGTACCAGTACGCTGAGCATCTGCTGAGACAGCAGAACCAGAACCACAAGCTGACGACCATCTACGCTGTTGGGTAACCAAACAGTCCATAACACCATGAAACAGCTTGTCTGTCTGACCATTTAATTTCCCATCCAAGTATCATACAGGTTGTTGGCTAACCAGAAAATAAAGAGAAAAACTTACACAGTCAGGTAGCCAAACCATCCATTACACCCCCCATACTCCATGGTATCACCAGATCATCCATGGCTAATGAGTCTGGTTAAAGATCTTCCAAAACACCATGTCACTGCAGCTGATTCAGATCTATTAACTAAATTCATCCTCGATCCTCGATACCGGACTTTGACACCATCTCCCACAATGCCCTTCCTGACATACTAATTTCTATTGGTATCACACATACACCTCTATACTGGTTCAAATTCTATCTCTCTGGCTGCACTCATTGTTTCTGGTGTTCCCCAGGGTTCTGTCCTCGGCCCTGTTCTGTTTTTTATCAACCGACTTCCACTCAGCCATATCTTCACCCAGCTCTACCTTCCCACCAAACCAAACTCAACCCTCCCTCACAGATTGTTTACAGTACATTAAATCCTGGTTTTCTTGCACCTTCTTCAAACCAAACAGTCATAAAACAGGTTCCTTCTCTCAGCACAAAATCCACTCTTACAAAATCAGACAGTTTCTCCCTCCCCATAGATTAAGGGTCATGGTGTCATCCTTGACAGCGCTCTATCTTTCCAGGCTCATATCAATAATGGTCTGCATGCTTCAAACACCACCGCTGTCCTTCTTCACTCTTTGGTCACATCCTGGATCAATTATTGCAACTCACTTCTTCTTGGTTTCTCTTGAAAATCCCTCCATGAACTTCCACTTGTCCAAAATTCTGCAGCTTGAACCATCATCGCCTGAACCCCTTCTGCTAATCACATCACTCCTGTTCTTCAGCAGCTCCTCTGGCTACCCCTTAAATACTATATTGACCTCAAGATCTTGCTCCTCGCTCCTCTGGAACTCTCTGAACTTCTACACATCAGCACACCCTCCCGCTCCCTCGGGTCTTCTTCCATTCACCTCACTGTGCCACCCTCCTCTTGTCCACTGCTCCTCACCTCCTGAACTCCCTCCCCCTAGACATTCAGAACATTAACTCTCTCTGCATCTTCAAACCTGTTTAAAAACCCATCTCCTCAAACTGGCATTTTCAGTCCGGTTGTTTTTAAATGTAATCAATCAATGTTTTTTTCTTACTTCAATCATTTATTTATTTATCCTCTTCTGATCTTGTTACGTATTTTGTTTTTCACTTTGCCCTGTGCGGTGACCTTGAATGCTGAGAAAAGCCCCTACAGATAAAATGTATTGTTATCATTATCAAGTGATGGATAAGCAAAACTATCACAACACCAACAATCAAGCTGCCCACATCCACACCTACACCATGAAGAAACTGAACCATCTATGGGACCATCCTTTGAAGGGTGCCAAACTCTCAGTCAGGTTACTCCACCCTTCAGCATCTTCCAAACTCTATACAACTTCATCTATTTAGTCGGTAAACCAAAAAGTCTGTTTGCTTAACTCTCCAAAACTTCCTGTTACAAAACCATCCATAAAATCGTTGATCAAATCGTTGCCAATTTTGATGAGTGAACAAACAATCCTTAACAGTTTTTGTTGTCATATTTCAACATACTGGGCAAAAAAAACCCACAAAACTGAAGATCTTGCTGCACTGTAACTCAATTGGCCACTCAAGACAGTCAAGGTATGCAGAAGACCACTTCTGACCATGTCCAATCCTTCATGACCACAGTGTACCCATCTTCTGATACTTCCAGCAGCTCCATGTCTCAAAGCTCAATCATCTCAAACTGGTTTCTTCAACATGCCAATGTACTCCAGTGACCTCCACAGTCACCAGGTGCCTCATTTATAAATGCTCTGTACACACAAAAGAAAGGGTACACCACTTGTAAGCAACTTTTGGGATTTATAAAAATCAAACTTGACGGGTAAATGTTCGCGCCACCATGGCAGCTCTGACCCTGCCTTACACACAAAATCTGGAGAAACAAGGAACTGAGACCCCAACAGGAGAAGGATGAAATTAAAGACAGGTGTGTGAAAAGGATCCATTTGTGTGAAATATTTGAGTATTACACATTTCACAACACGTATCATACATGAAGGGTATATTTGCAAAAACAAAGGAAGAGTAAATATTTTATAATGATGTCCCAGGGAGTGCGTGAACTAGGGATGGGAATTGATAAGATTTTATTGATACCAATGCTATTAACGATCCTGCTAATCGATCAAATTCTTTAATGATTCCCTTATTGATTCCTGCAGATTTTCCTTGTGGGCAAATGTGGGCCTGTAGATTTTCAGTGGCAACAATGTCAGACACATGTCACAGCATAGATAACTGCCTCTGCAAGTTGCTGGTGTTTCCGCTCATTTAAGGTTGTGCAGTAGGCGCCTTTTGTAAAAAAAATTAAGCCACAATTCTGACCGCTTCTGAACCCTGTCAGTGGAAGGAATTGATAAGAGAATTGATTAGCAAAAAGATTCTTGATATCGATACTTTGTTGGAGCTGTTAACGATTCTCACCTGGACACATGCACGCACGTATGCCCACATACGCGTAGACTATATTATTGAATCAATTATGTAATTGTGAAACAAACCTTACATGTTTTTATGACATCAATTCACATAAACAATAAGGCAGACATCATTGATGTGCAGCCGACAAATCTGCTGCAACTGTGTGATGCTATCATGGAGGTATGGACCAAAGTCTCTAAGGGATGTTTCCAGCACCTTGTTGAATGAAAGTGCTCTAAGGGCTAAAGCTCCAACCAGGTACTAGCAAGGTGTTAAAGTGGCTGATGAGTGTTTATTATCAGAGGTCATTCAGTGTAGTATACTCATTTCAGCCAGCATCTCAAACCTCTGACTTTCAAGATCAAATACTGCACTGTGGGGTTATCAGACTGCTCAGTAACCAAACTTTCCGTAACACCATCTTAATATTTGGCCAACCAAGCTTTGTTGTTCTTTTTGCCCAGAGACAACTTAATGACCGACATTTATGGTGCTAACCTGTACAACCGGTACCTGGCTCAGCAGCATGCTGCCGTGACAACTACCACCAAACTTGCTGCTGAGAGTACAGGAAGTCAGGTGACCATGGTGGTGACGGAGAGGGAGGATCTGGTGTCGGCTGCTGCTCAGTGTCACTCCATACTGGTAGGAGTCTACGTTATGTGATCTTCCTCAGTAGAGTAGATACATAAACATCTTCAGTCCATGTAAAGTTCAGCTGAGACTGAAACAGAACTGTGGTGATGCATTAATGAGGAAAATAATTAATTTACTCAGAGCTGCTCCACCTTTCTTCAGGTGTGCACAGGTGTCTATAATCCTCGCTCCCCATTGCCCAGCGACCAGAGTGGTGCAGTCACAGAGACGGTGTTTCACGGTCACAGAGACCTGGTCCTGGAGCCTGACCTGGTGGAGCCCAGTCACATATTGGAGGACGTCGAGGCTGCCGTGGATCTGCTGCTGCAGCAGGAGAGCACTGTCGCCTCTTAAACCAAAACTCAAAAATGTGTTTAAATATACGAGGTGTGTCAGAAAAGTTCCAGGACTGGTGTCACAAAAGATTTATTTCAAACCCAAACTTCAAACTAAGAGTTTCCCCTTCAAAGTAATCCCAGCATGTCTACAAAGAAATACTGCAGCGTTTGCTTTGTTCAGTGCGAGAAGAGGCGAGAGTTGTGGCAGGACAAGTCGTGGCTGCTTCACCATGACAACGCGCCTGCTCACAATGCCCTGAGCATCCGACAGTTCCTGACCAAGAGGAACATCGCCGTGCTGGAGCAACCTCCCTACTCACCTGACCTGGCTCAGTGTGATTTTTTTCCTCTTCCCCAAGCTCAAGGGGGTCATCAAGGGGACCCTTTTGAAGACGTGGACGATATCAAAAAGGTCATGACAACGGAGCTCCGGAGGATCCCGGGAGAGTCCTTCCAGGAGTGCATGAAAGCGTGGCAGAGAAGGATGGGAAAGTGCATTAGACTCCAGGGGGATTACCTCAAAGGGGAAAACTTGTAGTTTGTAGTTTGGGTCCTAATTAAATCTTTTGTGACACCAGTCTTGGAACTTTTCTGACACACCTCGTATATATATATATATATATATATATATATATATATTGCCTTGACTTTATTGCTGTAGACAGTGTTTTTTATAAACCATGTTCCCCAATGAGGCTATAGTATACAGTATATAGGTGGTAAAACCTAACAGTAACTGTTTTGTTACCAAGTCAACAAAAACAAAAATTCATAGACACCCGTTATTTAGGGAATACATTTTTTTTTGGCACAACCCTGAAAACATTTTGGTACAAAAACTTTGCAGTTTAGTCAGTGTTCTTTCTCTGATTGTTACAAATGTTTCCATGAGCTCTGATTCTTTTTCTAAAATTATTATTATTACTGGTACTTTTAAGACTGTTGGTAATTAAAACAATAGTTTAAAAAATATAATTTCTAAATGTGTGGAGAATTGAAGAGTATGACAAAATTTTCTAAATATTTGTATTTATACAGATCTATCATTTCTTTCTTTTTTCTTTTTTTGTCTTTTGTTGCATGTTTGTTTTTCTAAAATCTTCACATTTAAAGATGCTGTATATTAAAGTGCTCACCTCAAAATGTTAACTAATGGTGCTAAAATGGTGCTCATGCAGAACTCCAGTGTTTTTAATATTGTTTTTTGTGGAAAATTACCTAATTTATTATGAATAAGTATTTATTTTTGTTACAAATTAATCACTAATATATTAATATAATTAACAAATAATATTGAGTATTTTTGGTGCTGTGAGGATGTAAGCTGATTAATGTCACACTTTAAACTTTGTTTATGTGTTACACCAGGGAGGGGCAGCTTTGGCTTTGTCCTCATCGTCAGAGGGCTGCATTGTGGTCATTGTGGGATGCTCTCTTTTTAAATATTAAAGTTACGGTTAATTTAGCAAGAGAAAATAAAGGAAATCAAAGGAGGAAATATATCAAGATTAATATATATTTTGACTGAAATATGGCTAATTATACTAAATTTAATGAGCTTAACACAGAACTTAAGCCAGTTTCAGCTTCTTTTAAATGCAATTTAAAGCATAGTGTCCCTTGTTATGCCTATGAATGTTTTACAGAAACAATTGCATCCAGTTACAGTTTTTTTTACCTGTCAGATTTTTTCATGTTTTCTCATGAATTTAAGTTTTATATTTTTGAAGTTGTTGTTGTTGTTTTTTTAAATAGCTGAATGCTTTCAATGTTTGTATTAAGCAACAATTAAAGTCAATGAAGTTATACAAATCAGCAAAAGGACTCTTTATTCGTCCCATTTATTTTAACACCCATGCCTTTCCCATTTGGATCAATGAAGTCTATCTATCTATCTATCTATATATATATATATCTATCTAGTAGACGAAAAAAACAAACAAAACAATACAATGTAACAGGGGTTTTAAAGATAAAGTCTCATTTAGCAAAATGAAGGATCCTTTTTCAAAAATTAAAACCTAGGTTCATATACAAATATATGTTTATATACAGTTAATTTTTTGGCACAAATATCAATTATGTGAACACATAAACAGCCATCTCTTAAGACTCATAACAATCACATGGCACCCATTTGGTGGAACAGCCCAACTGCTATGAAATCATTGTATCTCTGGACATGATTACTTTTACAAGGACAACATGACTTTGATATGTTTGGTGACTCTTCATACTGTAATAATAAGTAGAAAACAATTTAGTGATGACAAGAAAAACAATTCCAAAAATATTTAAATTGTGCCATCTGCTCCATTACAGCAAGATTTAAGTCTGCAAAATGTATGAATTTACCCTAATGCCTTACCGAATTATTATTGAATGTCTACATTTAGAAAATAACAGTATAGTTTTAGAGAGTTAAATGTTTTTCTTGTTTTACATGATGGTATGTCTCTAACACACATAAATGTCACAGTGTAAGGAACAGATCAATACCAGTGAAGTGGAGACTCAGTAATTTCAGCCAAAAATGATCAATATCAGTATCTCCATTCATGAGTTCAGAAATATCAACATACTGATAATCGACAAAAATTCAATATTATGGAGCTCTAATAATAATTATTAATATTACGGTTATTACCATGATTATAACAGACAACTCCATTTTCCCCACACTCATGTCTAAAATGACTCTCAGTCTAAAGTCAGATAAAAATATAAAAACATGTTAAAAACGCACAAAATTGCTGAAAATCACAACTGCTAAGTGAGAAGAACCCCTAGACCCCCGATGTAAGTGTCACATGAGTTCACAGATCATCATGGACTTAGTTCACGAGCCAATCCCAGGGCCACATAGAGAGACAGACAACCATTCACGCTCACACTCATACCTAAAGGCAGTTTAGTTCCACCGGTTAACCTTATGAGCATGTTTTTGGTCTGTGCGAGGAAGCCAAGGTACCTCGAGTGAACCCAGGAATGCACGGGGAGAACATGAACACTCCACACAGAAAAGCCCAGGTCAAAATCAACCTTCTTGATGTGATGCTTATTCAAAGAAATAAGCAGAAAAGTTAAGAATGCTGCCACTTTTTTGTGTTCCTTTTTAAAGTAAGAGTACAGCCAATAATAAGGTATCCAGGAGTGGACAATAACGAAGTAGATTTAGCTACTTGAGTACTGTACTTAAAAACATTTTTGGAGTATCTGTACTTTACTTGAGTATTAATTTTTTGGGAAATTTATAACTTTTACTCCACTATATTGGAAAGACGAATATTGTACTTTTAACTCCACAACATTTCTATGAAGGGACTCGTTAGTTGTTACTTTTAGGTATAGCTCTGAAGTCAGTGGATGAAATTTCTTTTCTCTTCTAAAATGTGATCTGCATGTGATTTATTCATGTGGTGATGGTGAGCAGGTAAACGCTGAGCTAACGTTGCTCAGAGGATGGTTCATCTTGGCAATAATGATGGCTACAGCAGATACAGACAATCATACAACTTATTGGACTGGAGTAATACTTGACCAGGAGTATCTATACTTTCACTCAAGTAATGGAGTTGAGTAATTTGTCCACCAATGGTAGTATCTAAGGTAGAAAAAATACATGGGATAAATGAGGCAAAGAAAAAAAATTATCTATGTGCTCACATATGTATGCTTTATGGCGAAATTGGTTTGTTTATGTTTTTAAAAAAAAAAAGATATATCTTTATCTTTTAGTGACCTTGAGACTGTGGCACGGGGGGGGCAAAATGTACTAATCTAGAGGGGGAAGGAAACACAACATGTTTGTGTGACTTTTGTGGCGTTTTATGCCATTTGACCTCCTCAACATGGCGGCTCGGTGAGGACATTCCGGAAGAGGAAAAGTGGTCGACGTAGCGCCTGCGCACTGGCTCACTCCTGGTCCCTGTAAAGATGTCTGAGCAGGCGGGGAGGGAGCGGAGCGGAGGACCCGAAAGAAACGGACAGAACCCGCGACTCTCCGCTTCTTAACCGGTAAAGGTAAGGGCAGACGGCCCCACGGAGCCGCTCCGAGGGCACCGACATGTGGCGGAAGGTTTCAGCCTTCACACGTACCGGACTAACGGCGCGCAAGGTGGCTGAGTTTGTAATAAAATACATAAATTCTGTGCAGGACTCGCAGCGCTGTGGCAGGGGCGTGTCCGCCATCTTGTATGAGAACTGGCGCCTAAACAGCAGCTGTGACTCTGCGTGCGTATAAAGCGAAACAAGCATAGTAGCGTAATAAACTGACATAAAACGACAGCCCGCTTCTGTCTCCGTGACTTCGGGCCATTTTAACCCGGTTTGGTCTCGCTTCTGCTCCGTACTGTGCGCCGATGTGTCCGCGTCTTCGACTCGAGCAGAAGAGGAGCAGCCGCAGCTTTTTGTTGTCCTCCCCCCTCACCCCCCTCGCTCTTCTCCTCCTCCGTGTTTGTTTGGAAACCCGTCATGCGCATGCGTGTAACCATAGCGCTCGTTTTTACGTATGTGTAAGAAAACATGTAAATCCAACCGAATTTAACAACACTGCGCCTTTGTTTCCCGATATTTACACATAAATCACACTTGGTATTGTAAATTTATTAGTTAAATCTAATTTGAACTCCTAAGATCGCTCCTTTACCGCCATCTGCCTTCAAACCGCCACATTCAGACGATCCGACGAACAGGTCGGCCTGGAGCTCCGTGTCACCGGGCTCCAATAAAAACAGTGGATGTGCCCCTGTTTTTAACTGCAGATAATTTACTTTTCGCGTTATGAGCTTTGTTTTTATTACGAACATTAGTGTTGATAGGCTCCCCTGTGACTCAGTCATCCCGGGTTCATCAGCACATGTTCTGGTAATTTCTGTGATTTTGAAAAAACACTTGGGACAGCCTCCTTCAGTGAAATAAAAACAGAAACTCACATGTGATCACTTTCGATTTCATCCTTTAAATCTCTCAGTACCTAATCAAACAGCTAGTGTTTCGGTTTGAGATCACTTCATCACAACATAATCCCCTCATCTGTTCAGGTAACGTTTTTGAACGCCTTCATATGTATTTACTTTTTATATCGAAATAATAAAATAATTGATTTTTCCTCTAAGTCAAGCAGCTGAACTAGTGTTATTAAAAAATACAGTCAGAGCCCACTAAGGACAGAAGGTGGCGTACTGTGGCAAAAAAATAAGGACGACCTACCTCAAGAAATTGATTTATCTCCAATAATGGAAACAGAAAATAACCTGAAGTTTGTTTTTTTAAAATCTCATTTAACATGGACACAGTTAATGGACCTTTTTACAAATTTCATGGACACCTACAGATTAATTGATAGTGATGTGTTTGTTTGATTGTTTTACTGTTTAAGCTTCTCATTTACATATTGGTCGGTATAATGTTTTGTTTTTGGGAAAAGAATATGTCACGAACAGATGCCGTTGTCTTTTTCATGCCCTCAACTATCCTTATCTTTAATCTTTCAACTGTGTAAAACATGTCCTTTTTGCTGCTAGATTATGGCAAAAATCATAAAGTTTTTCAATAGATATTGAGGTCACAATAATGAAACTTGATTAATTGTTGATTTTAAAGCAAACCCCACATGCTTTCATTGATTGTTCGTGCTTTTGACAACATTATTTGTAACAGTAAAGAACAGGCAGCACATAGAAATACTCATGGAAAAATACAAAAATCTCAAAATACTGATAAAAGGAAAAATAAAGTTCATCTTGTCATGTGGCACAGTAATCTTTTAATCTCAGCAACTCTATTTTCATAATTGTGAAATTGTAATCTCAATTAAATCTCGGTTCATTGCCCAGCACCAATGTAAATGGTGCTAACAAATCTATTAGACCACCACCCAGGGTAAAGTTTATGTCACAGCTGCCCTGAATTAACAGCATTGCTAATTATCAAAATCAGTTTTTATGTTTCTGTAATGGTTAATACACTGTATGTAGAAGCTGTTTAACCACAATTTACATTTATAATGCTAAATATAATTACAATTAATATCCATGAATATTCAAATTCACTGTTTTTCAAACTCTCAGAAAAATAGTTAAGCTCATTACTTGAATAACATGTCCGATTATATTTATTTACTCGCATTCCTGAACATAAAAAAATCTGTTTTGGTGGTTGAATGTTCTGTTTGATGAGTTTCTGCTTTTTGGAGAAGCTCAGTGAGCAGCTCAGATTTGGGTGTAAAAAGGTGAATTTAGTTTGGAATTCGTCATTCCTGTCCAATCACAAGATTTTCAGTTTCAAACAAGTTTTTGAAATATTGCTTAATATTTATTTTTTCCTGTTTCTTTGACAGGTGGTCTAATAAATTTCTTAAGCGCTGTATTTATAAAAATATACTGTATGTTAAACTGTTTGACACTTCTCAGTGTGTATTTACTTTGATCCATCCTTCTACCAGTACACGCTCATGTTTATTAATAGCACTTGCACATTCCCAACAATCAGACGAAACAGTTAATATCCTGATAAAGGAATAAAGAGTCAGTATATCACAATATTGTCCAGGTAAGCAGGACATAAGGTTTTGCCAGTGTCCAATATGCAGATATTTCTGTACTGATTACATGCCAATACCTGTGCCAGTATTTATTAAAAAACTGACTTCTTGTTATTAATGTGAGTTTGTTTGTGTGAAGAACAGAGACGAACAAGAAAAACATTTAACTTTGATTTTTAAATGTACCCATGCACTGATGAAGAGGTGAAACAGTGGAGTAGATGTGTGATTTTGTCGATATTACAGCTGATTTATGGTAGATATATTGGCAAAAAAAAAATCAATATTAGCCAATACCGGTATTAAATATTTTTAGGCCAGTATCTGCTTATTTTTGCAATATTGTGCATCCCTAGTATCATAGTACTACAAGCACAGTGTTGTCAAGTTTTTTTTGTTTTTTTTTATTATTTAGCCAGATTTGAAGCCCATTAATATTTAATCAAATTCTGTTTCATTTATTCCCACTTAAACACGTTACAATAATAAAGTGACAAAAATTTGTAGTCCAGGTCCAGCAGTTTATAACTGACATTAAGCAGTGAAAGAGCAAAGACTGCCCTTTAATGAGTAATTCAATAACCTAAATAATCCCAAAACAAATAGAAAACAGCATTATTTGAATTGTCATAATCATGCTTTATGTCCCAACAAACTCTAATAAATGTGTCATAAAACACTGACCCATCCATCAGCAAAATTAATCAGCTATACCATAATTTAATTATCCCTGAAGATAAAAAAAATGACATTCTATAAGGCCTGGGTTACATATTGATCTAATCATTAATTCACATATATTCTTGATTTTATTTTCACTCTTCAATCCCTTCAAATAATGATGAGGTATACATGGTATTGAGAAAAAAATTATGTTTGAGAAAAAGAAAAGAGACAGGTACCATGGTTAAATGAGGAGGAACAGGGTGGAAAGGATGTATAAAGCGAGAGAGAACTCCCAAGCTCTCAAACCCTGACATTGATATGATTTACTTAAATAAATTTATCAGGTGTTAAAGGTTTGTTCTCAAGGGTAAATTTTGCAGTGTATAGATAGCCCTTTAAAATATTTAAAGGGCAAGTTTTACTACATTTCCTCAAAGTTTGTTTTATTGGGACTCAAATATCTCAGGTTTCTCATAATGAGTCTGATTTTGTGTGTAAGTGTAAAAACACTAAAAATGTGATACGTCTGTGTAGATTCTCATTCATCCAGGTCATGGTCATTCTGAAGATTCAAAAGCAAGGCAACTGGACTGTGTAGAGTTTGTTGGGAAGACGTTTCACTTCTCATCCAAGAAGCTACTGAAGAAGAAGAAGAAGCCGAACTGAAGAAGCTTCTTGGATGAGAAGTGAAACGTTTTCCCAACAAACTCTACACAGTCCAGTTGCCTTGCTTTTGAATCTTCAGAACTGAAAATGTGAATTGGTTTGTTTTTATAAATTTTGTTTGTCTCCCTGATCAGGCAGGTCAATGCCAGTCTGACGAACAGGTGAGATGTCCAACGACAGCCAGGGATCGGTGAAGGGGGAGGCGGCCATGATGCCTTCTCCCGCTGTGCCCGCCTCCTCTCAGGGACCGCCCCTTTCTCCGTCCACCGCCAAACCACCAGAACTTCCAGGTACACTGTCACACTGTTTTTATCTTAAGCTACATCTGCTGTAGTTTTTTGTTTTGCACTTATAAACGTGGAGCTTGTTAAGACAGTACTGCACTGCTCGATCAATAATAATGCTACTGGAAAATGTGATGAAGCTAGTTGTTCTGTGCTTCTCACCTGTTTGTCCAACAGATGAACTGGTGCAGGCTGGATGGTCAAAGTGCTGGTCTCGGAGGGAGAATCGGCCGTATTATTTCAACAGATTCACCAATCAGAGTCTGTGGGAGGTGCCGGTGTTGGGTCAGCATGATGTCATTGTGAGTCTGAGCTTTGTTTCTGTAAAAGTTTTCGTCATAAAGCCAAAACTGTGTCCAAAGACATACTTTTAAATCCCCAGTGTAGAAGGAAAAATCCACATATTTATAACTGTCCTACAAGGTACGATAACATCCAGAGTAGTTACCATTTATATCACTTTTCCAAAGATTATAAAACAGACTATATACCAATTAAATTACACTATATTGCCTAAAGTCTAGGCTCGCCCTGTGCAGCTGTAACAGCTTCAACTCTTCTGGGAAGGCTGTCCACAAGGTTTAGGAGTGTGTTTATGGGAGTTTTTGTCCGTTCTTCCAGAAGTGCATTTGTGAGGTCACACACTGATGTTGGACAAGAAGGCCTGGCTCACAGTCTCTGCTCTAATTCATCCCAGATGTGATCTATAGGGTTGAGGTCAGGACTCTGTGCAGGCCAGTCAAGTTCTTCCACACCAAACTCCCTCATCCAGGTCTTTGTGGACCTGCTTTAGGCACTGGTGTGCAGTCATGTTGGAACAGGAAGAGGGCATCCCCAAACTGTTCCCACAAAGTTGGAGCATGAAATTGTCCAAAATGTCTTGGTATGCTGAAGCATTCAGAGTTCCCTTCACTGGAACTAAGGGGCCAAGCCCAGCTCCTGAAAAACAACCCCACACCATAATCCCCCCTCCACCAAACTTTACACTTGGCACAATGCAGTCAGACAAGTTTGTTCTCCTGACAGCTGCCAAACCCAGACTGGTCCATCGGACTGCCCTACAGAGAAGTGTGATTGGTCACTCCAGAGAACACGTCTCCTCTGCTCTAGAGTCCAGCAGCGTGATTTACACCACTCCATCCAATGCTTTGCATTGCCTTTGGTGATGTGAGGCTTGGGTGCAGCTGTTCAGCCATGGAAACCCATTTCATGAAGCTCTCTTCTCACTGTTCTTGAGCTAATCTGAAGGCCACATGAAGTTTGAAAGTCTGTAGCTGTTGACTCTGCAGAACATTGGTGACCTCTGTGACCTATGACCCTCAGCATCTGCTGACCCTGCTCTGTGATTTTACATGGCCACTTTGTGGCTGAGTTGTTGTCATTCCCAATCACTTCCACTTTGTTGTAACACCACTAACAGCTGACTGCGGAATATTTAGTAGTGAGGAAATGTCGTCAGGAGTTCACTGAGCTCCTGAGAGCAACCTATTCTTTACTAATAGGTTTGTAGAAGCAGTTTGCATGCTGAGGTGATGATTTTTATACACCTGTGGCCATGGAAGTGACTGGAACACGTGAATTCAATAATTTGGATATGAGGGAATACTTTTGGTGATTTAGTGTATGAGACTGTACAGGTTTCATAAAGGCAGTTTGTGTGAAAATGTGTGACTAGTAATAACCTTTTTGTGTCTCCTCAGTCTGATCCTTTGGGCCTGAATGCAGCTCCAGCAGGAGAGGGCGGAGACAATAACCTCGGTAATGGTCAGAGGAAGAGGAGGAGCTCTGAGGAGCAGGGGGCGGGGCCCAACAGCTTGAAACGGGCAAAGGTATGAACTAACCACCCGTGGTTGCTGGTTTTGAGGGATTTCTGTCATCAGTTTATGTTCACTTTCTGTTTGGTGTTTCCAGGTTGAACCCACCACGCCCATCTCTCCCAGCACTCCAGGGGCCAAACCCTGGAACAATACCTCTGAGGACAAATCGGCTCCACAAGCAACAACCACAACTCCAAGTCCAGTGGCAGCCCCTGCTCCATACAGACCAGCTGTGTAAGTAACGAGGCAAAGGGGCCGCCCTCACTGAGACAAATTCATGTGTATCTGCACAAGTTTTTAATAGCTTAGGGGTTTCATCCACACACAGCGTTTCAGGTGCCTGAAAACACACAAACACTTTACATTTCTATGTAGACAACAAATACGGATAGCTTACAACAATGTCTGAATACCGTGTTGTGTTCGTGCTGCAGAAGCTCCTGAGCTTGTTTTGGCTTTAGCAGCAAATTCTTCTGCTCCTCCACGTCCACCGTGAGCAACAAGAGGACACAGAGAACAGCAGAGTTTGTTTACATTTCTCATATTTATGTGCTTGCCCCATGTCTTCTTCCCTGGGTTTTGGTGGCCGTTTGCAGCAGCGTTACAGCACCATTTACAGGCCTGGCATATATACTACAGTGTTTCCTGTGTTTTTAAACTTAGACTTGGACTTGGACAGACTTTATTGTCATTCAGTATGCAGCAGGTGTATGCAGAACAAGATTTTGTTTGCATAGACTCCAGTTTAAAAAGTCAAGTGTAGTGCAAATATAAGAAAGATTTAATAATGTGCAAAAGATAGTAAAAAATGTGCAAGAACTGAAGAGGAATGTGAATAAATGTATTTGTTAATATTACGTATGTACAGCAGGAAGAGTCAAGTCCAGTAGCGGTCAGTACATGTACAACAGCAGCAAGATTTAGGTGTTCAAAAGTCTGATGGCTTGGGTGACAACGCTGTTGAAGGCCCTGGTGGTCCCGCACCAAATGCTGCAGAACCTCTTTCCAGAGGCCAGCGGGTTAAACAGTCCATGATGGGGGTGTGAGGAGTCACTGCAGATCTTCCTGGTCCGAAACACACAGCATCTCTGTGCACAGTTTTTGTGTTTAAAGACAAATTTACTGAAACGATGCCGTCTTCACAGAGAACATCTTTGTCTCCGTGTGGACAGGGCTTCGGTCATAGTTGGCACCTCTGGATGCTCTGTTGTCAGTGGTCCATTTTAAAGTTGCAACTAACGATAACTTCAGTTATCAATTCGTCGGCTGATTACTTTATTGTTTTTTCATTGAATCTGATACAATTTTAAAGATTTTTTCTTTTAAAAACAGAAAACAGACGTCCTTAAGCATCTCTAAGCTGTTAAAATATGAAATTATTTTCCAAAAATTCAATTAAAAACCCTAAATGTTTGCAAGCTTTCTAACAACAAACAGTTTTGAGAGTCAGCCCTGGACAGACAGACAAATACACAGACAGGCCTATACAGCAGAGTTAACTTCAGGCTTCCTCACTAACAGGCATAAGTTGTTGATATGATATACTGATGACACTGCTGGTCCTAAATAAACTCTTAATTAGCATAAAATTGTCAAAAAATGATAATTTTTCGATTTCATGTTTTTATAAATGGTTCTATACCATTAAATTTAGGCTCGGTAATACTGAAAAATACTCATATATAGCTTTTAATCACTGTCAGCGAAGCGTGTGTTCACTCACTTGCTTGTCTTGAGCCCACAGATTACTCCATCATCTCTTGTATATTCTGCCTGAATTTCAGCCAATATTTAAGATTCGCAGGGGGGAAATAAAGAGGATTTTAAATGTCTGCGAGCCCACCGCTGACATTTTAATCCTGTCATGTCTGGTTCTGGGGTGTTTTTCATAGTCAGATGTCTGGTCTAGTGAAATGTCTGGTGATTTCCTCATGTTTATAATTATCATATTGATAATATCCATTGCTCCCTTGTAAAAGACGAAAAACAGAGTTATGTTGCCCAAACAAACAACTTAATGTGACTGGCAGCTGCTCAACACCTCCTGCTGTAGTCTGAGTGATGTAAAGGCCTCTGCACCACAGCAGGTGATTTGTTGACAACATTTTTAATGGTGAAAATAATCCATTGTACCTGTTTGTTGTTGAAGCTCTGGTTAATTTGTCAGGAGGTCTTCAAAAAATTTTTTGTTGTCGTTTTTAGTATCTACTGGGATCTGGACGTCCAGACCAACGCTGTGATCAGGGAGCAGCTTCCAGCCAAACACCTCCCCCCTCACCCTGAGATCGAAATACAGAGAGCTCAACTGGTCACCAAACTGAGGCAGCACTACCACGAGCTGTGCCACCAGAGAGAAGGTACACTAGAAATAGGAATATTGATTTTTTAATCAGTATCGGCAGGTATTGGCTTAAAAAGAGGAATATTGGTATCGGCTATAAATATCAACATTACTCCTGATATGTACAGCCAATATTTTAGCTGTATATAAACCACATAATACTGGCTGTAATACCCACAGGATGTATGAATGTAGCGCAGTGTTTCACCTGATTATTGCTGAATGTTTACATTTTATAAACAATAATGTCATCTGTTGGAGAATGAAGTGTTGTTTTCCTTGGTCCACATCAGTTTCTAACACAAAAATGCTAGCAGGAACAGGTCAATTTTAATAAAGGAGATACCTCATACTCTTGCCAAAAGATACTGGTATTGGTCATAAGTTTGGAAATATCAGAATATTGGATGTCAGCAAAAATCTAATATCGTGCAGCTTTGTTTTGGTGATACTTTGGTACACAACACAGCCGACGTGTCAGAGTATTTTGGCAGCAGTTGCTCCACCAAAGTCAGGACTTGATGGTGACTTGAATGTTGCACTTCACTTTTTCATGTAAAGTCGCCTCAAAATTGTATGTAAATGGCTCTTTTTCTGTCTTTGCTCTCTCAGGGATTGATCCACCTCGGGAGTCTTTCAATCGCTGGCTTCTGGAGAGGAAAGTGATTGACAAGGGTCAGGACCCTTTGCTGCCGAGTGACTGTGACCCTGTCATCTCTCCGTCCATGTTCAGAGAGGTCATGAATGATATCCCCATCAGGTAAGTGACTTAAAGCTAAGTTTACACAGTTTAAATGCCTGATTCATCTAACCTGTGGCTTTGTTCTATTTTTGATGTGTTATCTTACGTGCTGAAACTGTATAAATAAATATATTTGTGTCTCAGGTTGTCACGTATCAAATACAAAGAGGAGGCCCGGAAGCTCCTGTTTAAATATGCTGAAGCAGCCAAGAAGATGATCGACTCCAGGTTGGTCAAACAGGCGAAGCGTGATCCTGTTGGGATCGTCAGTTGGAGACACATAAATCTGAACTTTGACTTTGTTTTTGTTGTGCAGAAATGCGAGTCCAGAGAGCAGGAAGGTGGTGAAGTGGAACGCTGAGGACACCATGAGCTGGCTACGCCGAGATCACTCTGCCAGTAAAGAGGACTACATGGTAACCTCTGACCTTTAATTATACTACTCCACTGTGCTCACTCTTCTTTAGATGTTCTGTCTTTAAAAGCTGCAAACACATTTCAGTCAGTAATTTTATAATGAGGTACTGTGCCCTTAAATTGTCAACAGTTTTACACTAAAGCAGAAGAATTCACAGAAAATATAATCGACTGCCAAACACAAAGAACATTAAAATCTTTATTTTATTATTCTTAATATAGTCTGTATTTTCACATAAATTATCAGCTCAACTCTTGACTCCACTCTGTTTATAGAGCACTTTTATTCATATAAATACAGCCCAATATATTCATGAACCTGTTCTACATGAATATATCAATTCATAAAGAGAGGAGCTCTGATTGGATCGCTCCACAACTTATCCCACCACCACCAAGCTAAGGTAGTTGTGATTGGATGTCCCTCTTAACTCATCCAACCTTTCCACACAACCAAAGTAGCTGTGATTGGATATATTCCTAACTTGTCCCTACTATCTACATGACCAAGTTAGGTCTGATTTGATTAAGTCTCTGTCAAACATTTTAGTCTAGTTTTTATTTGCTGATGAAAATGTCAGTTAATTTAGTTTCAGTTTTTGTCCTTGTGCATTTGTTTTTATTAGTTATTGTCTAGTTTTCATCAGGAGGAAAAAGGTTGTTGACGAAAACTATGATGAAAAATAATTAGTCAACAAAATTAAATTTTGTTTCATCTTAATATTATGTATACCGCCTCGGTTCATTTGTTATTTATTAAATGATTAAAAAAAGGGGGTGGACACTGTAAAACGGTGCTGAGAGTGATTGTATTTTGTACACAACATTTTCCTAATAAAAAGATAATGACTAAAAAGTATTTGGTGGGTTGCAGATGTGAAAGTCATGCCTTGGTGTTTCCGCCTGTGCATAAAGTTTGTTTGTCTGTCTGTGTCTGTAGGACCGTCTTGAGCACCTCAGACAGCAGTGTGGTCCCCACGTCACCGCCGTGGCCAAAGACTCTGTGGAGGGAATCTGCTCAAAGATCTACCAGCTGTCTGTAGAGTACAGCCGCCGCCTGAGGCAGACGCACATGAGCCTCCTGCAGGACCCCAACACAGGTACACACATGCCGAATTTAACACACGAGCACACAGGGTAAAACCTGCCGCAGGTGGACTGTTTCACGTGTCCCCATGTGTCCAGCTACAGAAACGAGTGAGTCCCCTCAGCAGTCCCGGCTGGTCTACTGTTACCCCGTGCGTCTGGCGATCACCTCGCCACCCCTGCCTCGAGTCGAGCTGCACTTCGAGAACGACGTGGCATGTCTGCGCTTCAGAGGAGAGATGGTCAAAGTCAACAGAGGGCACTTCAGCAAACTGGTCAGTACTAATAACCATTGTGTTCCTAAACTGGGAGATAGAGTGGATACAGTGAGGGGCAAACATGGGTCCAGAACAGCTCTGATGGTTTTCTGTTTAACTGATGCTGTGGACTGAGAGCATGTCCGCTGCTCTCTGCACTTACATTATGGACATGGTGTCAGCTGACTGCATTCATAGATGTTATGTCCAGTGTTGCTAACTCCTCAGTCATGAAAGAAGCTATAGGCTGGATGACGCCATCACCTAATTTGCATAACTGGCAATCTGCATGTAATTGTAATGAATGCTGTAGTAAAGGAATAATGTCACGGCAGAAACAAAAGATGAGTAAAAAACACCCTAAATATGTTTAGAACTACAAATGAACTTTTTTCTGTTGATTCTTGATTTGTTTGTTTTTTTATTTTACCACTGACGAAGTCCATCACTTCTCAAGATAAATGAACCCGTGTTGCATTAATCAAATTTGTCCTATATTGTTAAATTTTTTAATATCGTGATCAATGAAAGACTTCCCTCCTCCTGTATCTGGGCTTGGGACCTGCAATGTGACCTCAAATAGACATTTTTGCCAGGTGTAGCGTTTTAAGTAATTTATGAGCTTAAAACAATGTCTACATTCATAAATATGTCCTCATTTGTGTCAGATTGCCTCTGCCAACAATCAGACTTGTCCTCCTGAGTGAAGAATTTCTTGTCTATATTTACATAGAACGGGTAAGTCCTGTAGAGGCTTCCATGTCCTTCTGGTCTATAAAAACTATGAACAGCCAAGAGGGACATAAAGCAGTACGTTGCACTACTGGCTATGGCTAAACACGTATTCGCTCAGGGCCAGCATGACTGAAATGGAGAGGGAGCACATCAAGACGCACTGTCACTGCCCCGACAAATTTGAAAGCCTGGCACTAATGATGCAAGGCAGTTTGCAGTTGCAGAAAGAAAACTCCGTGAAGTGCTTGATGACATGTTGTCTTAGCTTCTAGGCACATACCGTTTACCGTAGAGTTCAGCGGTTGCGACGCACATTTGAAAAAGTGAGGCGCTAGAGAGCAAAATACAGTTTCACCACAAGATGGGAGAACAAACTACACAGTGTGGCTTTAAATTTCTTTCTTTTCTTATTGTTTTCTTAAGCTTTTCACCTCATTCTCCACTTAGGTGCCTACAACTAGTCACAGTAAAACATGAACAGTTTTAGCGTTAACTATAACATTTTTAATGTGAAGGGCGGGATCAGCGGGAACTTCGTGCGTGCACAATTCATTGGCAGCATGGGGACACAGAGTGGTCGCTCTCTTCTCAGCTCTGCTGTGATTCTGACCACCTGAAAATGCATTCACACTGAATGTGACCTGGGCAACCACTCTCCATGCAGAGTCAATATACAGCCACGATGGGGCAGGGCCAGCCCTCCTGCGATGCGATCTAGGCGACTTGGTCGTGTCTTGGGAGACATATGGCGTCGCCCTTGTCCCTGCAGACGGGTACACTTGTGTCACTTTGGATATGCGACCAGGTCGCATTGCTTGGTCACCAAAGTTGAAAAAATTAACAGGACAATAAACAGGACATATCAAGAGTGATGAAGTTTGTATCTGACCGTCGCTCTCTCTCTGTTTCCAGGAGCTGTTGTACCGGTACAGCTGTATAGATGATCCTCGCTTTGAGAAGTTCCTCTCCAGAGTCTGGTGCCTCCTAAAGAGATACCAGGTCAGGAGTTTCCTTATCGCCAATCCATGTCCATCTGGTTACTTCAGGTATATGATTAATTAACAAGGAGTGTATATGTGTGTTCAGGCGATGTTTGGCAGCGGTGCTAATGAGGGAACAGGCCTGCAGGGGGCGCTGCCAGTTCCCGTGTTTGAGGCGTTGAACCGACAGTTTGGAGTCACCTTTGAGTGTTTCGCCTCGCCGCTCAACTGCTACTTCAAACAGTTCAACTCCGCCTTCCCTGACATTGACTGCTTCTTTGGATCTAGAGGGTGAGGCGGGAAATCCAGTCTGTAGCAGCACAGCATTGTTCACCCCGAGTAAACTCTAACACAGATCTGTGTTTCCAGGCCGTTCCTGTCCTTCTCTCCGGTCAGCGGCTCATTTGAAGCTAACCCCCCCTTCTGTGAAGAGCTGATGGACGCCATGGTGACGCACTTTGAGGTCAGTACACAACAGGTCAGGTCAGGTTTGGGACCACTTGCCGGGTCAGCACTTGTAGGGCCCTATAATTTCCATGGTCATGGAATCGTGGATGGCATCACGGAATTTGACATTAAAAGTGGACTTCAATATAAGCGTGGAAATCACGGAAATGGTCCACATTTTACAACAAAGCCTTTTTTTTTTTTTTTTTTTTTTTTTTTTAAATAAAAAGGAACATATCTCTCAGGAAAATGCTCCGAGGGGGTCACTAAGGCTGGGGACAATGCACGCTTCACTTCCCCTCCCCCTCCTCCTCCCCTCATTAACAATGCTAACACATTGAAGCGGCCGCCTGAGACACCGGCTAAATTGGCAAAGAAGCTACGAATTTCCCGGCTAACTCCAAAGTACAGGGCAGAGCAATTTCTCAACGATTATTATGTGTCAGGCGATGAAATGTTCTGTAGATTTTGTCAACATACTGTTGACTGGAACTGTAAAGATACGTGTGAGGACCACCTGAGGAGTGAGTGACTGTATTTTATTATTTTATGCTGTGTCTCGAGGTTAAATTTGCCAAAAATACTAAAAAAATAAATTCTTAAAAAATGACAACGGAAAAAACTGAATATGAAAAAAATATAATTGAATAAAATAACATTTCACTCAGTATCTCTGTTCCAGAAAATTTTCATCCAGTTTTTAGCTGGCTGTTTTCTAATGAAAGTAGTTTTCAACACCCGTGTGACGTCCTGAAAAGTCCTGGAAAGTTATTTCTGGAAAAGAGTGGGAACCCTGGTTACTGCACGCACAGTCAAGAGAATGGTGTCTATCTGCTTGTCATGGACTCAGGAGTGAGGAAGGACATGAAACAAAAAAAAGTTGACAGATCCCTTTAAATAATTATGACAAAAAGGTGAGAAGGTCATCATGTCTGTCTGTCTCTGTATTTCAGGAGCTGTTGGATAAATCCTCCGAACCTCTCTCCTTCATTGTCTTCGTCCCTGAATGGCGTGACCCTCCCACGCCGGCTCTCACTCGCATGGAGGCAAGTCGATTCCTGCGTCACCAGATGAGCGTCCCAGCTTATGAACACGAGTACCGCTCTGGGAGTCAACACCTCTGCAAGAGGTAAAGATGCTGATGGTTCCTGTGAAGACGCCAAAGAGAGCAAGTCCTCCGTGGAGCTCTGTTGTTCACAGCAGCTCATGTATCTGTTTGTGTTTCAGAGAGGAGATGTACTACCGGGCAGTCCACGGCACAGCAGTGCTCTTCCTCCAGAACGACGCCGGCTTTGCAAAGTGGGGTCCGACTCCGGAGCGTTTAGCAGAGCTGACATCGTCGTATCGACCCTCGCCATCCCGCACCTCCTCCATGTCATCTCCCGGCCCTGCCCATTCTGCTTCTGGAGACAAAGACTCCGCCCCCAAGGCAGCTGACAGGACGCAGAGTGGGGTGACTTCACCAGGTGCTCATGACAACAACAACAGTAACAACGGCAACAACAACAACAACAACAACAGCAGTAGCAGCAGTAGCAGCAGCAGTCCTCGAGATAAGGTGGCTGCTGTGTAGGAGGGGCGGAGCTTATACTGTGACCACGCCCCTCACATATTCAGCAGTTTAAAGATGTTTTTCTGTTTTAAAACGTTAGTTTTTTTGATTGTCGTCGTGTCTGTCCAAAATGTCCCTCACCAGCGCCTGTAGCACACCTGCAGCATCTGTTAATATACCCACAATGCTGTTCTGCCATCGCCACCAGGAGGGGCGGGGTCAAAGCAGTCCTTAAAAACTTGATAACGTCATCCCAGTCGTCTAATGCTTTTTCACCATACCCTCTCATCCTGGCTCCTCCTCCTTCACACGGGCTCTTCTGATTGGTCAAAGCTCTGACATCACAGCCTCTGGAGCTTTGTTTCACCTGCAGCTGGTTCAGGTACAGGTGTGGCTGCTGTTGTTGCTTAGCAACACAAGTAAGCAGACAGATGGATGAAGTAAATCAGCGAGCAGCAAAATGTTGGCGCTCCAGCAATAAAAACTTCTTAACTCCCTTGTGATGTCATCTGTGATGTCACTGGACTTCTGATTGGTCCCCACACCAACAGGGCTTGGTGATTGGATGATATGGCAGCTATTGTTTCTATTTGACTCGTCTATGTTTGTTTGTGGGAAAGAGTTTGAGCATGTCTCTCTTTAGGCCCCGCCTCCCCAGTAAGCTGTGGCCTTTCAGACGGATGAACGTCATTGTTCAGAGATGCATTATGGGAAACTGAGTATTTGGCGGCAGGAGGAGGCGGAGCCTTCATGGTGTAGAGTGGTGCAGTCTTGAGTCATTAAGCGGCACTTCCTGTTCCATCGTCTCTAAGTCTGTGGGTTTTTGAATGAGGTTTGGTCAGATATGAAATAAGGTCTGTGATGAACACAAGCTCATTTTGAAGATTTGTTTTTGGGCTTTTCTGCTTTTACTGAAAAGGTCAGCACAGTGGGAATATCTTCAAAGAGGAGATAATGAGTGCTGGAAAGAGGCCACAGGCTGGATCCAAACCCAGACTGTCTGCACTGAGGACAGCATTGTGTGTATTAGATGCTCATTCATCGCAGCCCCAGCTGAAAATATCTGAATGTTGTCTTCAAGCTCCGCAGATATTTAGGCATTGTGCTTATTAATTTTGAAGGTTTAAAGCTCACACCCAACAGTCTGTTCCTAACAAGTGTTTAACTGGTGGTACTTTTCCTTTTGTGGTATATCGCTGAATTTGGCTTAGCTCTACGTGATTCACTTTCCATTTCACTTGGGTAGTTTTCACACATGGTTCGTTTGGAAGAATTGAACCGATGCAAGTGGCTTTTCCATGTTAGGTTTGGTTCATTTGAACATGAAGAAAGCAATCGATCCCTGTTTTAGTACAAATCACCACACCAAGCTCGCCTGAAAGATGTGGTCTCTGCTCACTTCGAATCAACCCTTGAGTAAGGTCACAATCGACCCATCAATCGATCAGGAGTAGCAGCTATGATAATTGCATAACAGCAACCAGGTTGCTAACAAACTAATAATAATGTTCTGATCCCACAGAGTCACTTTCTGTACTCAAGCACAACATACATGAAATATCAACATGTGAGCACCACTCACGTCTCTACAGCAGATGATCACAGGACTCAACAACATGGACTAATCGAAAAACTGGTTTATTTTAGAGTTTAGTCCAGGCTGGAGAATTTATCCTTTTAAAGCTGCTCTCTACTTTTACTGACAGTTCCTCCGTGGACACTTCTATGATGTTACGTCCTGATAAGTTACCATGCTATCCGGTGTCCTCTGTGGTCCGCTGTAGACACTAGTGAGCGATAAAAGCCCCTCTTCATCCTGGATCGAGTTTGTTTACATTTACTTCCCGAGACCTGTTAAACTCATCTGTGTGAACATTCATGAGACATTTGACCTCCGTTATTAAACTATTACCTTTTTTGTAGATAGCTAAGCCTGTTAACGTCCTTTCCATGATGTAGAGGGCGACTCGTACTCACAGTTGTGACCTAAGGCCAGCCCTGCCTTTTTGATTGATTCAACCTGCTTCAGAATACTGCAGCGTGACCATGAAATGATCCAAAGTAAATATGAGAGGTTTTTTTTGTTGAACTGGGACAAAGCAAAGGAGCTGTAGGTGTGAAATCCACCTTCGATAGTACCTCTGTGACGTAGGCGATTGTGCGAAACTGCCCTGACATCCTCACAGCAACAAAGGCGATGGCGGAGGGACCTCAGTTCGTGGCTTTTTTTCACTGAGTATAGATGAATTTAGTTCAAGGGACAATTGCAAGGATAAAAACAACATGCTGTTAAAATCAGAGGAGAGTTTGGGAAGTCATACAGCATCACCAAGCTGATCAAAGGTATGTTTCATCTCTGTCCTGTTAGGTCAATTCACACAACATTCAGAGGTCAGAGGTGTTTCCAGGTCACGTTTTTGTCTCCGCTCAGCTCAGTTTAGATGTTGCTAGAAGTAATATGAAAACTGTGCCAGGGCCAGGGTGTGGTCCCTAATGGAAAACCAAAATATTGGGTAGACTTGAGTCTAATAGAGCAAATTGAAAGTGCCCCAAGGACAAAGGAGATTGGCGAGGACTTGACTCGTCACCAGTTTTGATGTTTTTTGAAAAACTATTAGGCTTGTGTATCACGAGCACTCTCTTGATCAGGTCCCACCAAGCAGTTAGTCTTTTCTTGGAGAGTTAATAGCGTGAAATAAAGGTGGGAAGCTCAGTGATGGTCGTCCATTTTAAAGCAGCGTGGATATATGCCATCATCATGTTCCAGAAATAAAGTAGTGGTGTCTTTTTTCACCACAGAGCTTCTTTTCAGCAGTTATTCAAAAACCCACGGCACAGACCTCGAGGCTTTTTGACGATGGATCAGCACATTGCTAACTTCCAGGACTTGTGGCAAAATCTCATGACCCCTGCACCACTCTATGCTCAAAATCACTAAAAGAAGGAGACAGAGTCAAACGTGGGGCTCAGACGGACGGGCGAAGGCAGACGCCTGATGATCAGGTTCAGACTGACCGACGCAGAGGGCAGAGCAGTTCGTAACGTGGGAACATCAGCAGAAGGAGCTGCTGTAGATCATAAATACAAAAACTGATTTGTGGAGTGTCACAATTTTTTGGGTTTATGTTGTGTGTGGGTGCCGCCGCTGAATTTCTCTTTGCATATAAGTGAAGTTCATAAAGCTACAAAATCAGAGCCACCATCTGTTCGTCAGCCTAACCTTTGATACATAAATGTTAAGGCATTTTAATTGGTAAAATATAATATCAAAAGAAAATTCAGTAATTTTCCAGTCACTGCAGAGAGTTTGTCATTCCAACCCTCAGAACATATCTATCTTGTCTTTTTTCCATTTCAGTTTAAAGATAGATACATTTTGCAAAATAATTTCATTTTTGCTCAGAAATTTGAAGGTTTTCCCTCGACACAGAATGTCTACATTTTACATAGACATTGTTAAAAAAGACGCATGTAGATCTGTGGAGTTTGGCCTCCATTATTCATGCGTAACATACTTGAAATTAACCGCATAAACAATTTTTTAATATTGGTGAAAATAGAGTTTTCCTTCAGTTTAACTAAAAGAATAATACTAATCTCTGGCCTGCAAAAACAAAACCCATTGACTCATCACATTGAGTATTATTTTTCTGTTTAGTTTTTATTTCATAGCTGATTTAATTTTGACTGTCAGTCCAACATTAAAGACATATCTTCCTTGTCTTTTTCCCATTTCACTTTAAATATAATGATATATTGTAATACAATGTACACAAGGTTATCAAACTTTTTTTTTTAGTTTTTGTTTAATATTTTATTTAATTTTAAGTTTTTGTCCAAACTTCAAAAACCATGGATGTATGTTATTGGATTTTTGCCAGTATGCTAATATTTTCAAACTTACCATTGCCAATATCAGTATCTTTTGGCAAGCGTACAAGGTCTCTCCTTCACGTAAATGTATCTGCTCCTTTCATTGTGACAGAAAATTTGTGTTAAATATTGATGTGGACCTAGGAAAACAGTATTTCATTCTCTAATAGACATGACAGTTGTTCTAAAAATTCAAACAATCAGCAATAATAGGGTGCAGCATTGTGCTACATCGTACATTTTGTGGGTTTTACCACCAGTATGTGATTTATATGGCGTATGTGTCAGGCCAAAATATCGGCAGAAATTTTGACACTTGCCGATACCAAAATTCCACATTTTAACATATTTTCTGCTGATACTGATATTGTATCAGTAATATTGTACATCCCTTTTAATGACTCTTCCATAAGAACACATCTTCCCTTTCTTCCTGGATCAAATGTTACAAATCTGTAAATAATTGACTATTTAGTTTTTCTCCTTGCAAAACAAAAAAGATCTGTTTCGTTTTTCTCAGTTTAATCATTGTTGATAGATAACAAAATTTATTACAGAGCCAAGGCCTCCAAGTTTCTGCCATATGACTTAAGAACTACATTAACAAAAAGATTTTTGAATTAAAAAAAAATATCTCAAAGTGTGCTTTTTCCTAATGCCTTTGTCCTTATTTATTCCATTTTAAATCTTGTTTTTCAGTAAAAACTAAAGAAATTGTTCCCTACTGTAGTCATTGTAAAGCATATTTTAATGTAAGCCTGATCTTTTAAAAAGCTACATAAAAATTCAATTTAAAGATCTACGTATAATTTATTGCCATATATTTACTTGGTAGCACGACTTTCCAGCTGCGTCCTGCCTGCCCTCTGATTGGTCGATGGGTCGTCCAATCAGACGCCTGTCTCCGCCTGACCTCGTATTCTGCCCCATCTTGTACATACTGTACAGTTAAACTGATATGAAGTCTGTTGATGTTATTTTCCTCATCTGCTGTTGAACTGATTGAAAAACAAATTCAGTTGTTTTTTATTTGATTAATTTAACATTTTTTAAAAAGATTGAGATCTGTTGTCTGTATTATACAGCTTATGATAGTTTGTTTTAAACTAAACCAAAGTGTTATTAAAAAAATCTATATCTTGTATGTAAAAGTAGAAGTGTGTATGCATCAGTAATGCTGAAGTCTAACCAGCAGAATACTCCTCCACCTTATTTTTATAATTCTCAGCTGTTTATCTCTGTGACCTTTTGTTTTTTTTATGGGTTTTTCTTATTTGGGTTTGTGTTTTTGCATGAAACCTTTTGGACTTTGAAAAATATTCTTGTTCCTAAATGTGTTTTTAAAGCCAAGTCTTCAGCTGAGCAGTGTCGCTACATCACTGGAAGAATTTACAATGATTTTAAATCATATAGTAATCCCCTCTGAGGGGAAAATATAACATTTCATGTGCCGTCATTTTAACCTGAGTTTGGTGTTGATGCACGGCGAGGTGACACGGTTCCTGTAGTTTCTCTGTGTATTCAGTGACCTTGTTTTGTGTGTTTGTGTAAAAACATGTTAAACTGACTGGACGTAACAAACTGGAGATGTTCTTCTATCACAGGATCTCTGTTATTACCATAGACAGTAAAGTCCACATTATATCTTAAACTTGTGAGGTGGGATACAAGACATTTGTCATTTTGAAAGGACAGCTGGCACATAACATTTTGATTGTAGCGTATTTTAATAAATATTATAATAGGGAGAAGCTTTATTCATACACTCTGCTGATATTACAGCTGATTTAGAGGAAACATGAGCGATGTGTTAGGCTTATAAATCATCTGTAAACAACAGCAGGAGCTTCACATCTACCCATAGTCACCTTTTTAAGCTAGTATCTGCCAATACTGATATTGGGTTGATATGCATCCTTAATATCTAAAAATCTTATTGAAATAATACAGGTTGGGATTTTATTCTGTACATATTGATGTATTAGGGTGTTGGAGGCCTTGATGAGATTTCCCTTCACTACAGGACGTCACCTCCAGTTGTTTTGTCTTTGCTTGATTTAATGTACATTTGTTTGTCTCATTGTACCATCGACTTGTTTGGTTTCCCTTATGTTCAAAGATAACATCTGAAGGAAACCCTCTTGTATCATAACTCTGATATGTCTTGTTTAAAGATGTAAAACTATGTTTGATGTGAGGCGACACTGCTCAGCGATGAATGCGGCCATGTTTGTGTTGGGGTCCTCACAGCTGGAGATTGTAAATACAGTCTGTCCTTCATCCTGCCTGCAGACAAACTGCAGCTTCACCCTCCCAGTAAAAATATATCCAACCTATTTACACTGCAGTGCTGCTCGTCTTTCTGACTGTCTTCTTTATTTGTGGTCCAACACAGCCAAATATACAAGAACAATGTTAGAACAGAAACGTAACGGTTCATGTGAATCACTGAATATGAGGTCTTGACCACACTCCAGGAAGTAATAAAATATTTTTTCTCTTTTTAACCCTTTAACTCCCAGCTCTGCTGTTTGGCAGAGGTCAATGAATTCGGAAATATTTAATGTGTTAAAAACATGTTATTGTATGTTTCTGTCAATGTTTTAGGATAAGGAAAAACTGCAAACAAACCAAAAGAATTGATATTTTCTTTGTGTGGAATTTAAAGGTTTAAAAAGCTAAAAGCTATTATTATTAGTACCATCACTATTTTAAATACTTAACCATTTTTATGTATAAAATCTGTTATTCATCAAAAACATTTGTGTGTGTTTGTCCAACTCAATATAATCTCTTAAGTTATTTTTGATTACTATTTTATTTACTAACATTTCTGCCATTTCATATTGATTTTGTCTCAAATATTTGTGCATTTTTAAGTCACCACATAACCAACTGTTAGCTTTAAAAACCTTTAATCCCACACAAAGAAAGTATCTGGTTTTTGGTTTGTTTGTAGTTTTCTCTGTTCCCTAAAATGTTAATGGAATCAAACAATGATTTGATTTGTTCCGTTTTAAAACATTAAATATCCCTGAATTTATTGATGCCCTCTACCAAACAGTCGTGCTGGTAGTTAAAGGGATATTGCTGATTGTTATGATCTTAACATAAAAAATCTTGCTTTCTAGAAGGTAGTGTTTACTTAAGGGTCATAAATTAAAAAAAACTCAAATTGATCTTTGTTGGTGTAAAACAAAAATATAACCATCAAATAATACCAGTAATCACCTTTATGACAGAAACAAAAAAATGGGAAAATTGTATCTGTATAAGGTTTGTCAGGATAGTAGATTTTCACTTTGTGATTACTGTATCCAAAATATCCCACAGTAATGGTATTATTGCAACATTAACAGGAAACTAGAAAAAGATCAGTACTTAACCCTTAAGAGATCTGAGGGACATTCATTTTTTTTAAATTATTTTCAAGCCGTTTTGGCTGTGTAAAATGGATATTGCTTAAAATTGCCAGAGGATATTCATTTTGAAGTATTTTTAGAATTGTCGTCTTGGTTCTCTAAATTAGACTAAAATGGCTGAGCTAAACAAAAACAGACACATTTGTTCCTAATGACAAAAGTGTCCCATTGAAATCCACTGAAATTACATTTTCCATCCCACATTTATCTCAACATATGCTAAGATTTCATTTTTGACTTGTAGCTTTTAATTTAATATTCTCTTTTTTGTCCACCAGATTGCACTATTTTTTCCCATTCAAAGCATGCTGCAAAATATCACTTTTTACTGTTTCCTGTAAGGGTGCCTGCAACAAACATAATCCATAAAAATCAATGTAGCTGCCAATCATTGACCAATATGAGGATCTAAGGTTAATAGTAATAAATACTCCTTGAAATGTGTTTTATGAAAATTATTTTACTATTTTTGAAGGGTTTTTAACAAAGGACTTTTTAACCATGTTGGCCTTCAAAAGAGTTAACCCCCCCCCCCCCCCCCCCCCAAAAAAAAAACAAAAAAAACAAAACAAAACAAAACATAATAATAATAAAATAAAATAAAATAATATAATTCATATTTAATATGTGTTTTCAGGCTTAAATAGTTCTAAAAGACTGACTTGTTCGAAGTGAAAAAATATATTCAAATGTATTTTTACAGCTGATTTCAGGGAGTTGGTAATTTTGTTGTAAGACCACAAATGTGAGTTTTTGTTTTTAATCTGACACTGCATGTAAAAAACATGGAGTTATGTCAACATACTGGCCTTTAAAGGGTTAAAACACCCCAAACATAAATTAATTTTGATGAATATATTTCAGGGTGAAATAGTTTTAATAGAATGATGCTTTTAAATTGAATAAAAAGATTAGACAGATACAGATAAATAGATAGATAGATAGATGGATAGATGGATAGATAGATAGATATCCAGTTGTGGGAGTAAAGGATCTCCTGAACCTCTCAGTCCTGCAGTGAGATGAGTCTCTCACTGCTGCTGCTTCTCTGTCCTCCAGGATATTGTGGAGGGGATGGTCACTGTTGTCCAGGACGTCCTGCACTGTGCTGCATGTATGTCTCTCCATCACAGTCCCAGTGAGTCTAAACTCCTGTCAAGCCCAGAGCCAGCTTGCTTGTTCAGCCTCCTGGTGGTCCTATCAGTCCTGGTCTCAATTCCAATAACAATTTTCACCATAATCTAACCCTGTGTTTCAGAGCGATACTATAACATTTATCAAAGGACTTTTCTTGAATGAGTGAGTCTGATTTTATAAAAAAAAATAGGATGTGCACAATTTTTAAACACTCAAACCAAATAATAAAACAAATTCTGTTGCACGATGAAGGTTATTTTTCTTTCTCATTTTTCAAGCTTGACTCAAATAAAGGCCGTGTTAACACAAAGAAAACAGGAAAAACAAATAACTACATTATGCTTTTATTTTGAAATGCATGATCGTGAGTTTCCGTTATTTTCAGCGGAAACGCCCGAAGTGTAACTTCCTGGAAACAAACGCCATCATCGCAGTCCGAATAAATTATTGATTATTACATCATTATCAGAGTTTGTCGCAGTCCTGACAGTTCGGTGACTCAAAATAACAAACCCTCACCCACAGAAACTACCTCACCTTTAACGGGAAACGGCAAATAAATTATTAAACACACCAATAATAGACTGACAGCCTGTTAGCTTTCTTTAGCCTAGCATAGCCCGGTTCGGACCGGTTTGGATCGCTACCGTTTGGATGATGGGAGCCCACCGCGGCGAGGGAGGCCGGGACTGGACCGAGCAGGACGGCCCGGGGCAGCTGGAGCAGAGCCCGGTAAGCTAACGGAGGCTATCACGTTAGCATGGCTAGCATTCAGGTTATGTTGTGTTAAATTGTGAGCAGTGGGAGCAACTTGGGATTAAGTATCTTGCCCAAAGACACATCGACAATCGACAGCTGCAGCTGGGCTCGAACCCTAGACTTTCCAGTTGATGATAGCGCGTACTACCAGACAAAGCCACCAATACCTTTAATGACACAAAGATGATCACAAGGAGAAATAACTAACAATGTCCTAACATATCTGAATTCACCCCAAACACGTTTCACTGTGAAGAGCCCGAAGATGTACAACTCCTTTTTAAACATGTTAATGGTAAGAATCATGTTTTTTTAACAGTAACTATACAAGGCAGAGCATGGAAGTATGTGTTGTACAATTATTTAATAACACATCTAATATACTGGGGTATAGTATACGGCCTTTGCTGTACAGCAAAAATATAATTAATTATTGTCAGTAGAGCTGAATGATATTTGGAAAAGATCTAATTGTGCTTTTTCTGACAGAAGTTGTGATTTCAATTCCATTCAGGATTTTCTTCAAACCAAGCTTCAGTGCAATGTTCACCATGTTTACTGTATAGACGACAGTAAGAAAGTCAATGATCAAACGCACGTAACACATTATTTATCATCTACTACTGATTAATAATCTGTTCCATTATTTAAGGGATACTTCAACTTCTACTCCTAAGCAGAGGCTTTGTGTTGTTGACCTGCTTACCAGCACTTTGGTAAATGCAAATTGCCTGCAACTTTGTAAAACAGTATGTCTAAAATAGGTGACACAACAGATCCTGGGTTGGTCAGGAGCACTGCAAAAAATTGCAGCTTTGGGGATCTGAAGTTGCGATTTCGATCTGAAAATGATAAATCTTTCAGCCCTAATTGTCAGACCTCTATTATCAACATTCTGAGTACTATCTGTCAGCACTGATGTTGTTCAGACACGTTTGTGCATCTCTAATTCTACTTTTTACAGTAAAAACGATTCAATATTAACACTTTTTTCATTTCTGCCAACAGAATACAAGTCCCAGGACACCTTGTGTTAATAACCTGAAGCAACAGAAAAAAAATCCTATGAAAGCATTGGCAGCACATTTACATAATTATGTCAGTGCTCTCTGTCTCTCTGTTGTGGCAGATTTTTGTTAAAAAGAAGATCATTAAGATTCAGGAGACTTTTCTGTGACTCTTTAAGCTTCTGTTACTTTCCATTATTGATCATTGAAACAGCAGAGGAGGATTTTGTGGTTTTTCAGATCTCAAAGTTTCTGATTCTTTTGACAAACTTCATACATGTTTCATGTTTTTATTGTGTTTATTTACAGAGTCCATGGAACCTGATGATCAAACACAGACAGATTCAGAGACGAGGGCGGCGCTCACACATGACGGTCAGGTCAGTACTGCAGGACCAGAGACGAGTTTCCTCACTCTGAGGATCAAGTTTGGGATCAGTGCATCTTAGTATTCATGATACTGGATTTTTGTTACTGTCCATTATGCCGTTGATGTAATCAGCAGTTAACTTCACAGTAAAGCACAAGGTTTATAGCAGCTCTGTAACTTCTGTTACCATGGAGACCGTGTAACTTTCACTAACACTTCCTAAAGACCTATAGTAATAAATCATTACATACTTGTAAATAAAAGGACCATAATTACGAATACCTTATCAAAAACAGTCTCTTTTAAATTATTGGCCATGTTATTCTGTTACTACATAATGAAAAAGCTTTAAAATAAAATATAATAGATTTAATATCTTCCATCATAATAAGAACATTTCTCTTATGTCTCATATGCAAGATATAAGCTTATCAATAATTAAGTCACCTGACAATGAATTAAAGGTGGCGTTGGTAAGATTTTGGCACACAGCCAGCTAAGATGGCGATTAGAAAACCAGCACAGCCCCTCCCGTCCTGTTTTCTCTAAGATCACTCCCTCATGCGAGTTTAACCCCTCCCACAAAAATGTGCCCGCAAACGCGACATTGTGCCCGCCGGTATCAAAACACTCCAGTACAGTGAGCTGTTTACCGAAAGGCTTCCCAACGACGAGCAACACAACTGCTATGACAATGTCCGATACTGAGGTTACAAAGCCCCATGGGGGAAACAGGCTGTGCTTTCACGTATAAAGTACATGCCAATAAGGTACTCGTCTAAGAGGGAATCTAAACATATTTGTTTGTTTTATCTTATAAAACCGAGTAATACATTGCATGTTGCAAAACAACATAAGAGGAAAAAAATAAATTACCTGTCCAACAGAAACGTAGCTAGCTCTGCATCGGATTTGAAACCCTTGAGATCCCGAAGGGTCCTCCACCTCTCGAACACAACACCGACTTTTATATTATTTTTTATACTGTGCTGCTTACGGCCTTATTTATTGCTTTTATATTCCTATATGGCTGATACCGAGACCTCAGTAACTAGTTTTGTTCTTTTCTCATGTGAGTGCAGACTGGAATGACAAATAAAAATCTGACTTTGAATCTGAATTTGCTGTTTGTGTTTGCAGCTACACCGATCCTCAGGTGTCCATGGACCTGCTGAGGGCGGTGCTTCAGCCCAGCTTCAACGATGACATCATGGCAGTATTCAGGAAGTACCAGAAGGTCAGGGGTCACTGTGGGGTGTAGACAGATGTTTGCCTGGGCTGTCAGCTTCAACAGAAATCAACAGAAATGTATGAAAATGAGCTGGTGTTGACGATGTTGTCGTCTTATTGCAGTTCTTTGACAAAGCTGCAGAGAACGTCAAGGAGAACGTGGGCGATGACGTTCAGACGGATCATCTGATCAAGGACGCCTGCAGGAACGTCCTCGAACATGTGAGATTGTTTCCTGTCTTTGACTTCTCTCTGCTGATTTGTGAAGTGTATTAGGATGGACGACAGGTCTCCAAATCATCTCACTGTATAAAAATGAAGCTAAAACACAGAACAGTGGCCCCTTTTTACATCTTTGTAGTCTGTATTGTAGATCAGCTGGTACATCTGCAGTTATGATGTCCCACCTCCAAACCAGATAATTAGAAAATAAATCAATAAATTGTCCGCTATAGGGCTGAACGATTTCAGGAAAAGATCTAATTGTGATTTTTCTGGCAGATATTGTGATTTCAATTCCAATTCACGATTTTCTTCAAATCAAGCTTCAGTGCAATATTCACTATGTGTAAAGTACAGACAACAGTAAGGAAAGCAGTGATCAAAAGTTTGTAACACATTATTTATCATCTAATATTGATGATAAATAATCTGTTTTCATTATTTTAGGGATACTCCAACTTCTACTCCTAAACAGGCTTTGTGTTGTTGACCTGCTTACCAGCACTTCCAAAAATGCAAATTGCTGCAAATTTGTAAAATAGTTGACACAACAGATCCTGGGTCAGTCAGGAGCGCTGCAAAAATTTGCAGCCTTGGCTGTCACATGATTGTGTTGTCTGAAATTGCGATTTCGATCCGAAAACGATAAACCTTTCAGCCCTAGTCAGCACCCGCTTTAAGTTTGTCCAGTGTCACAGATTCCTGTCTGTCCATTCATTATCCACACCACTTATCCCTTTCAATGTGGCGGGGGCTGCAGCCTATCCCAGCTGACATTGGGCAAGAGCCTGGGTACACCCTAGACCAGTCACCAGCCAATCACAGGGCCACATAGTGAGACGGACTACCATTCATGCTCACGCTCATACCTAAGAGCAATTCAGAGTCACAAATTAACCTAATGAGCATGTTTTTGGTGAATGAGTGGTACAAAACTGATTTATTATCTGCAATGAACATCGTCCTTAGCTGATTACACATAAAACAATCAATCAATCAATCAAACTTGATTTATAAAGCACTTTTCATACAAAAAAAGTAGCACAACGTGCTGTACATTCAAGAACACAAGCAAATAAGTTTCAAGGAACAAAATAAAATATAAAACCCATATTCAACGCACAAACACACACACAGACACAAGGACACTAAGTAAGGACTCTTCAAACAGCCAAAGACGACTGAGGAAACACTGTCCTGAGTTAAAAAAGAAAAAGAGGAAACACGAGCTAAGACTAAACTGATAAAAACATGATACGATATAATAAAGGTAATAAAGCTCTAAAAGTTGATTAAAATTAAACTCTCTTGAAAACAAACAATAAAGGAAAATAAATAAAAAGCTGTAATAAAACACAAAATAGTAACTCTGAAACTAAAACAGAGTAAAAAAAAACACAATATGAAGAGAATAAAACAAAACTCAGCTAAAAGCCAGACTAAAGAGGTAGGTCTTGAGTTTGCTTTTAGAAATATGAACAGTAGGTGGCGCTCTCAGGTCTGCAGGTAGATTGTTCCACAGACGAGGGCCATAATAATGAAAAGATTATCCACTGTATATTTTGTTTTTTACTTTAGAAACAATTAAAATACCACTACCTGAAGACCTGAGGGCTTTACTGGGGTGTTATTGTAAAAGCAACTCAGATAAATAAGAAGGACCAAGACCATTAAGAGATTTAAAAACAAATAAAATAAATATATATAATGATAACTGTGTGAAAATATGCATAAAAATATTTTTAATGTATTAAAATATCAAATCAGTATTTCTTTTTAAGGACCCCAAAAGGTCCTGTGGCACGTTTGACTCCCTGGGTGCAAAGGATGCTGCATATAAAGACTTGCCCTCGAAGGACTTAATTTAGAATTAAAACATGTGCTGCGTCATGTAGTTTGGCTTCTACTGCCATCTGCTGAGCTGCAGCATTACCTGAGGTGTTTGAGACAGCTGCTGTCACACAGAAGGAGTATCTGATGATATTTTGCCTTATTGATTTGTCAGCACAGGACTCCCTTTAAATGTGAAAATGATGCAAACATCAGAGAAATGTCAGACTGAAACAGGAGGGACAGATTACCTACACATTTATGTTAATATGAAAGGATCAGAGGAGCCGATGGGACCAGACCCTCATGAATGCAGTGAGTTACTGTTTTTAATTCACCTTCTCTGGTGTCACCATCAGGCCAAGCAGCTGTTTCCAGAGGCAGAGGTGAAGAGGGCGGGGCCAGAGGTCGTTATCAAGGTGAGAGCAGACCAGCCAAGGATGCAGATGAAGCTTTTCTTGGCAGTTTGGCCTCCAGTCCACACACAGACGTGTTGTGGGTCACTGGAAACACATAGTTATGTAAATGGTGGTAAATCTGTTTGTTTCATTATACATTATCTGAGCGGCAGTTTGATGGTTTATCTGTTTGGTGCAGTAAACTTAGAGAATGTGCAATCATGAGTTTGTTATGTTAAATTTAAGTCATGTTATTATTTTATTTTTCTTATTATTGACCTCCAACATTTGACCATGCTCTTTTAAACTAAAAATGTGCAATTTTGATTGTAATTAAAGCCAAACATTTCTAATGTTCTAAGTAGAACTATTTACTTAACTCAGTCAACATTGATGATTTTGTTTTACTGTGATGCCTGGTGACCACGGTTTGTATGTCACTGTGATTAGACTTTGCTTTACTGTTTACTGGTAGATGTGGAGGAATAATAAGAATAAGCTCTTTTTGTTTTTCTTCTGTACAATAAGTAATTTCATTAATCAGTGCACTACAAAATTAAATGATGAGGTAACTTACTGTACTCGTGTGATAAGGCTCTCCCATTGCGTGTGCAGTATGCATCCTCTGCGGTCAGATCGACCGTATCTTACCCAGATACAGCAGTGCTATTTACTGATTGGCTTATAAGTCAAGCTCCCGTTTAGCTCAGTGATGCTCAGAGTGTCTTGCTACACGTTCCAAAGCACATATATAGCCGTGTTTATTCGCGCTACACAGTACATTTTAAAGCAGGAGAAATACCAGCTGTGACGTGTGAGAGAACGAAAAGGTTCAAATGCTTGTCTCATACGCTGAATGCGAGCCCTGGAAACTTCTGAATGAGGCGCAATTAGGCGGAAACTGTGAAACAGATATCCAGTCGGAATTTCAAAATAAAGGTGTATATTAAAGATTACGATGTTAATCGATGTTTTGAGTTTCCATTGATTTGATTGGATCATTGCTTAGCCAATCGATGTATTGATCCAGATCGATTGATCATTACACCCCTAGTAACCAGGTACATCCACCTTGACAAGCTCCAATCTACAACGATTGTGCTCGGCCCAAAGCGGGACAGCCCAATCAGAGTAGGAACAGGTGGAGCTATGAGCAAGATGACAGCAGGAAGTGACTGCTCGTACATAGACTAGCATAGATGCTAACAGCTTCAGTAGCAGTTTTATCAGATCTTGGCTGCATTTCTTTATTAAATGAAAAACTAATAAAAATACTGAAAGCACTTCTCGATGGTAAGGATGTTTTCACTCCACTTTTTACATGTTTAGTGACAGTTTGTTTTACGTTGTAGCTTTTTTGTATTTCATGTCGCAGCAGTAGCTCCTGCCTACCACATTATCTGGTTGGCCCATAATGTATGTGATTGACAGAGCAATCGTCCAGTCACCTGCCAGATATGCTTTTTGAAGGTTCTGCCCGTTCCCAAACACTTTCTTTGGACTCTTTTCCAGCTGGACTAGTGAATATATTGCACAGTCCATCTTGTGTGTCAGATTAGTCAGGACGGAAAAGGATACTCATCACCCAAAAGAGGGAGTATTTGCTTAAATCGCCCGCTGACACCATTTAACATGGTCACAAATTACACTGTAACGCTGATCAGACTTGTGGGTGGAATAGATCTGAAGATGAAGCATCTTTGGCAAAGACAATGTGCAGCCTGTCACAGAATATTTGTGTCTTCATACAGACAAAGATGTTTCTGAAAACTTCATGCCTGTGGGTGTTTTTTTTCATAATGAAAAAGAAAAACCTCCATTTGCAGAAATTGTCACCTGTTAGTGGACATATCTGGTCCAGTTCTAATGTGTGTCTTTGTGTCTGTAGAGGTCCAGACCTGTTGATGAAGACTACACCCAGAGAGGAAGTCCTCTGCTGAAGAAGGTAACCTTCAGGAGAACATTGAGACCCCAGAATCAGCCCAGAGTGAAGTGAAGTGACAGTGTTACTCTGTGTTAATGCTGTCATGGTGTTTTCTTTCAGAGGAGAGCTCGTCCAGGTGGGTCCGGAGTCTCTGATCGTCCCCACGGTTTCTCCTCTCAGTAAGTATCAGACATCAGCAGTATCCGGGTAGATTACAGGCAGCTGACTGACCTCTGACCTCTGTTTGTGTTCTCAGGGTGAAACCGAAGTCTGAGCCGATAAAGAGAGAGGGACCAAAGGTGAGTCTGTTAAAGGAGCAGTTCACAGAAACTGTCCATAATTCAGCTGCTGTTGTCACACAGACCCTCCAGTTTAAATCAGACCCTCTTCCTCTACATATGGACCTGTAGGTCTCATTTAACAGTGAGATGTTATTTGTGAAGTGTTTTGGCATGTGTATGTATTATTTAGGTGTATATTTATTAGATCTGTCTGAACAGTTTCGTCTATGTTTACACACTCATAAACAACGGTAAACTGACAGCATAGATTATTAGCAGGGCTGTAAATGAACCTTTTTGTCTACCTGTCATTGTGGCTCGTAGATTCAACATCTACCAGTCACTTTATATCATCCAGCAGCAAAATGTAATGACATGTCATTAAACAATCAAGGCTTACAATTATCCCATAAACAGATAAGTAGTTTAGTGATATTAATTTATTAGTTGAAAGCTGATTAGATCCTTAATTGAATGCAGCTACGTCCTCAAAGTCTTGAAAACACAACTTAACCTCAACAAACAGGCCAGATAATCAGTCTGTTGTTTTAAAGGTCCATGTCCTGGTGTGTTTGACTGTTAACATCATGTCTTCAGTGTCTATTCAGCAAGGATTTGATTTAAGATGAATAAAAAAAGAAGTTTGTCTCTGTAAAGGATCAGATGCAGCTCTTTTTCCCTCCCCTTTGGAAACACTCACTCAACAATCTGAGGAGGCTATGATATTGAGCTCTGCACTGATTGGCTGCCCCAAACTATGTCTGATGAGAGGGCGAGGGGGTGTTACAAGCTGGACTTTGAGGACAAGGGCCCGATCACACAGAGACAAGTCGCTAGAAAAGTGTTGACAGTAAAACCAGTGTTTTCCTGTGTAGCAACGCCTTTTTTCAACATAACAGTGAAACATTTTCAGCAGAGTTGCAGCGTGTGTTTACGGCACTTTCAGCCAAAGCAGAAACAGGAACAGATAAAAACAGACAAATCCACAGGTGTAGGTGTTACTGATGCAGTCAGTGAGACAGCTGAAGGTCCTGACTGAGAATGAAGGAGGCAGAAAAGGATCCTTCACTCAAACCACTGAGTGACAACCAACTTGAAGCATACTGTGTGTGTTTAAGCAAAAGTGAGCGCTTTGTTTGTTCAAGCCCATTTTCTGCTTATTTTATTCGGCTGCATGTGTGTGGGCACAGACCCTCTCTGCAAGTGCTCCCTGTGTTTTTTTTCCCCCCGAGGGCGTTACTGGTGCGTCTGCATCTTGAGTGATGCATCGCCGTATGATCGGCCCTTAAATCAGTCATGGCATCTGCAGGTAGTCTGTAGGTGGAGGCTGTATAGCTTTGACATCATAAACCTCAGAAAGTGAAGAACAGAGCTTTTAAATGGGCTTCTTCTTTAAAGAGGCAGAGAGTATTTCTCTGTGAACTGAGAGTTTAGTTAAAGGTGTCCTGTTTTCAGCTCCACAAGAACCTTCAACTACAAGCAAAGACAAGTTTTTTTTTCAGGACTTGAGCAACTAAAAGTTTTATCTGACATAATAAGATTTTACAAAAATCCTTTTGATTTCTTTTGCGAAGTTTGTTGCATTTTGTGATAGAGCATAATCCTATGTTACCCCGGTGTCGATGGCAAATACGAGGTATGGCTATTAAAATATGATTCAATCAATCAGTCAATCTTTATTTGTGTAGATTAGATTAGATTAGATTAGATAGAACTTTAATAATCCCTTGGGAAGTCTCCTTCAGGGAAAATAAGATTCCAGTAGCATTGAATAGTACACAGGGTAAAAAACCACAGGATATCAAAATTAAGAAACTGAAAAAACAACTTTCATTTTAAAATAATGGCTAGTAAATAAATATAATATAGTAATAATCTGAATTATAATAATAATAATAAAATATATATATGGCTACTGGCTGGCTACTCCTCCTCGCCCCAGTGAGGAGTTGTACAATCTGATGGCCTGAGGGACAAAGGAGTTTCTCAGTGACAATTTCTTACTGATAATTCATAAGAAGTGTTACCTCAACCACTTGACAATGATTCTGCTCTTATGAGGATAAACCATGTGGTTCACAGTCATCTCTTTTATATATTAAAGGTTGGATATTCACGCACAACTGCTGCAAGCTCCCAATAAGTGATGTCTTTAATTCACTGTAGCTACTGAGTAAAATTAACATGTTTTCGCCAAGGTGTCACAAAATAATTAGCTTAAAAGTTGAGCAACATGTTAACTTGATATTTTTGATGAATTTGTCCGAACAGCAGCTGAACCTCATAGCACATTAACTGAGGTGTTTGTAACACTGCATGTCACATGCTTTTGAAGGCACACAAGATTTTGGTGAAAGCAGAGACAATGTCTATGATGATAAATGTCCTGGGTGCTCCTGCTCATTAAAAACTTCTGAAAACATTTTTAAAATAGAAAAATTGGTTGGACATGATCGACGACTCTTAATAAGAATGAGAGCAGAAATGGTCTTCACTGATGAAGACACAGTTAAAAAATTTTGCAGGAAAATTTGAACAACACAAAAGTTTTCCCAAAGCACCTCCCCATCACTTCTAAAAACTTACCTAGAAAAGGGATTTCCTTCAGTTTGTTCCAAAATGTCTCCACAAATGCGCCTGTATTTTGACTTTTGGTCACAAGTCAGAAGTTTTGGGAGAACTCTAGCGAAAACTTTTAAAATCAATTTCTGACACCTTCGCAAAAACACGCTTACTTCTCTCAGTTGCTCGCAGTGAAGTAAAGATGTCAGTTATTGTAAACTTACCGCAGTTGTGCGTGAACATACACCCTTTAATTTATACAAAACCAGTGAAGTTGGCACGTTGTGTAAATCGTAAATAAAAACAGAATACAATGATTCGCAAATCCCTTTCAACCTATATTCAATTGAATACACAGCAAAGACAAGATACTTCACGTTCGAACTGGTAAACTGTGTTATTTTTTGCAAATATTAGCTCATTTTGAATTTGATGCCTGCAACATGTATTAAAAAAGCTGGCACAAGTGGCAAAAAAGACTGAGAAAGTTGAAGAACGCTCATCAAACACTTATTTGGAACATCCCACAGGTGAACAGGCTAATTGAGAACAGGTGGGTGCCATGATTGGGTATAAAAGCAGCTTCCCTGAAATGGTCAGTCATTCACAAACAAGGATGGGGCGAGGGTCACCACTTTGTGAACAAATGCGTGAGCAAATTGTCCAACAGTTTAAGAACCACATTTCTCAACGAGCTATTGCAAGGAATTTAGGGATTTCATCATCTACGGTCCGTAATATCATCAAAAGGTTCAGAGAATCTGGAGAAATTACTGCACGTAAGCGGCAAGGCCGAAAACCAACATTGAATGCCCGTGACCTTCGATCCCTCAGGCTGTACTGCATCAAAAACCGGCATCACTGTGTAAAGGATATCACCACATGGGCTCAGAAACACTTCAGAAAACCACTGTCAGTAACTACAGTTCGTCGCTACATCTGTAAGTGCAAGTTAAAACTCTACTATGCAAAGCGAAAGCCATTTATCAACAACACCCAGAAACGCCGCCGGCTTCGCTGGGCCCGAGCTCATCTAAGATGGACTGATGCAAAGTGGAAAAGTGTTCTGTGGTCTGACGAGTCCACATTTCAAATTGTTTTTGGAAAGTGTGGTCGTCGTGTCCTCCGGACCAAAGAGGAAAAGAACCAGCCGGACTGTTATAGGCGCAAAGTTCAAAAGCCAGCATCTGTGATGGTATGGGGGTGTATTAGTGCCCAAGGCATGGGTAACTTACACATCTGTGAAGGCACCATTAATGCTGAAAGGTACATACAGGTTTTGGAGCAACATATGTTGCCATCCAAGCAACGTCTTTTTCATGGACGCCCCTGCTTATTTCAGCCAGACAATGCCAAGCCACATTCTGCACGTGTTACAACAGGGTGGCTTCGTAGTAAAAGAGTGCGGGTACTAGACTGGCCTGCCTGTAGTCTGTCCTCCATTGAAAATGTGTGGTGCATTATGAAGCGTAAAATACAACAACGGAGACCCCGGACTGTTGAACAACTTAAGCTGTACATCAAGCAAGAATGGGAAAGAATTCCACCCGAAAAGCTTCAAAAATTGGTCTCCTCAGTTCCCAAACGTTTACTGAGTGTTGTTAAAGGAAAGGCGATGTAACACAGTGGTAAAAATGCCCCTGTGCCAACTTTTTTGCAATGTGTTGCTGCCATTAAATTCTAAGTTGATGATTATTTGCAAAAGAAAAAGTTTCTCAGTTCGAGCATTAAATATCTTGTCTTTGCAGTGTATTCAATTGAATATAAGTTGAAAAGGATTTGCAAATCATTGTATTCTGTTTTTATTTACAATTTACACAACGTGCCAACTTCACTGGTTTTGGGTTTTGTAACACTCATGACAGTCTCGTTATTTAATAGCCATACCTCATAAGTAAGGTGCCCTTATAGTAAAGAACCTGACATAAATTGATCGTTTTAATCATCCAATTGATTCCAACTTTAAAGAAAAAAGAAGAGACTCCAAGGCACTCTCAATACTATTAAAATGCCTTTATTTTAACGGCATGGTCATGTAGACCTTAAAAACAAACTTCGACGCGTTTCGGCATCAAGCCCTCATCAGGAAGTCATGCAAACAGATGCTGGGCTGCAGTAGGCCCTTTTAAAGGGAGATCCACCAATAGGAAATCACCACTTAGGCTTAGAGGCTTGGCCTGCAGCTGGTGACACTAACGAACCCTCCAACAGATGATGTTATTCAGGCCAATAGAAGCTTCAACAGATTTCCTCTCAAAGAAACATTCATGGCATAACACAGAACAGATAAAATGAGTGAAAGCATACCAGAATTCTGGTTCAAGCCCAAGTGCCAATTTCCTATGTGTGGATCTCCCCTTTAAAAGGGCCTGCTTCAGCCTAGCATCTGTTTGCATGACTTCCTGATGAGGGCTTGATGCTGAAATGTGTCGAAGTTTGTTTTTAAGGTCTACATAACCATGCTGCTAAAGTAAAGGCCTTTTGATAGTATTAAGAGAGTGCCTTGGAGTCTTTTCTTTTCGCTTCAGTGAATTTGTGAATCCCATCCCAAAGAGCACCTTAATCAAATTCTCTTTTTTTGAGTCCAGGTAGCACTCCTTTCCTTTGTCTTTTGACTCCACATTTTGACATTAAAACTTGAAAATGTGTTTGTTGCTTCAGTTAATCATCACCTTTAACCTCCTGTGTGGTGTGTTAAATGGTTAATAACACTTTTGTCTCTTGTGATGTCTGTAGTCCGTCTGATGTCTTCCATGTCTCACCTGTAATTATTGATCACCTGATTTATTCCAGAAAAATCTGTTTAAATACAACAATATGCTTGCTGAAGTCATTTCTCTTTTTAGAGATTTAACAGATTTATAATGAAAAAAATCAAAATGAATTTGTCTGTGTGTTTCAGTGGGATCCATCCAGACTGAATGAGAACAGCACATTTGTTCTGGGCTCCAGAGCAAACAAGTGAGTCAACACTCATTTTAATAAACATGTATCTGTGTATGATTGTGGAGGGTTGTTGGGTTTGTTTAGCGAGAATTTGCTTTAGTGGAAGAAAGTCTGTGCTGAGAGAAACAAATCCATCAAAATGTAGATTCATCACAGTTTGGAGGTCAAATGTTTTTGTTTTTCCAGCATAAGAAGAGGATATAACTGATTTTAACAGCCTGTGAAAGTGTCATATTTTAACTTCATCAAGGATGTTTGTGGAGATATCTTTCTATTGCTTAAAAGTAATATACATAGTAATAGTAATACAGATAAATTGTCTGTCCATCCATCTTCTATTGGATTGCATACTTCTATTTATCCGGGACTGATCATGGAGGCAACAAGCCAAGCAGATCAGCCCAGACTCCCTCTTCCCTGCTACATTTTCCAGTTCCTCCTGGATGATTCCAGGGCATTCCCAGGCCAGATAGGATATACAATCCCTCCAGTGGGTTCTGGGTCTGCCCCAAGTTGGGCGTGCCTGGAGGACCTCCACAGGAAGGTGACGGGGAGGCGTCCTAATTACAGTAGATGCCCGAACCACCTTAGCTGACTCCTTTCATTATGAAGGAGCAGTGGCTCTACTCTGAGCTCCTCACCTTCTCTCCGAGGCTGAGCCCAGCCACCCTCCTAATTTCAACCGCTTGTGTCCGTGATCTGATTCTTTCGGTCATTACCCAGAACTCATAGGTGAGGGTTGGAATGAAGATGGAGCAGTTAATTGAGAGCTTGGCTTTCCGGCTTCACTCCCTCTTCACCACATTACTTCAGGACAGAGTCTGCAGCATTAGGAAATAGCGTTTTCTCCTTAGTTAACCCACACTGTTCTGGTCAAATTTGCCTTAAATGCCTCAGAATAGAGTAGATTAAAAAAAACTTAAACAAAAGGAAGAAAGCCCTTCAAAACTGAAATGAAAAGCATGAGAAAAAAACGAGTAGGATACTGAACTGTGGGCAAAGTGTTTTGTTGCATCCCCAGTGTCTGCTTGTGGAGCTTGTGCAGTGCTGTACTCTGAAACTCTGCAGAGCCTATGGAGCCATTATTGTTGCAAAACTATCCACAAATGCATTAAAAAGAAATCCACAAATGTGTAGATCTGCTAAACTGTAGACCAGTTTGTAAGTGTGGTTAATGGTGGATGGAAAATTGAAATTCTTCTGATTCAAGTTCAATGAATGTACACAAGTCATTAGGAGAGCCTCTGAACCGGCTGTTTGTTTGGATGGGACTTTAATTTGCACCACTTTTATCACACAGTGCACACTTTAGTGTTTTATTAATTTAATTATTTAACCTTTATTTAACCAGGTTTGTCCCATTGAGAACGACGGATGTCTTTTTCAAGGGAGACCTTTCTGTGTGGGTCTTCTGTAGCTCAGGTCACAGAGCTGCTTTCAGGCTGCGCTCTGCTTCAGTCAGCTATAACAAGCAGAGTGTTACTAGGCCAAGTTTTAGCATGCAAATGAAAAACAGTGTTATTTCAAATGCCATCTATTATGCCATCTTAAAACACTTTTTTTTACACATTAACAGTTTTTGCTGCATTTTGCATGATGCTATCCATGATATCAAAGAATGATCTATATGTGGTTTGCTTTAGTCGACTTGTACGTTCTTTACTTCTTTGTTAAGAGTATCTTGAATAGCTCAACGGGTAAATCACTATCATTAAGTTAGTTCAGGTAGCAGGTTCAAATCCCCACCTTCACAGATTTCAGGAAAACTTTTGAACAGTGTGCAAGTTTTATATGTTCAACTGGAACAGATGTTTTGACTGTAGTTTGTACTATCAATATGTACGTATTTGTGAACATGTGTATGCATTTGTGGTTAGTTTTGCAACAGTTATCACTCCATATAGGTCAAGCTGTGGAGTGGCGCCGATATCTAACTTCTGGAGGCATTATAACGGCTGAGTTTTGTTATTACTGTAGTATGTTTTTTATTTTAAATACAGTTTAAAGGGCTGGGAGCTTTGTTTATCCACTGTAAACAGAACCTGAACTCATCCTTTGCCTATTTAGCAATTCTATTCTTGTATGCCTGCATGTTAGTGCAGACATCAGTCCTGCCCCTTTATATAAAGGATGTCTCAGGTTTGAGGCCTGGTTTGGGTCTTGTTGTCCCTGTGCATGTGTGGTTTTCACCAGGTACTCTGTTTTCCTCTCACAGTCCAAAAATATTCTTGTTTGGTTGGTGACTTTAAATTGGCCCTCAGTGTGAGTAAAGATGTGTGTCTGTCTCTGTGTGTCAGCCCTGTGGTTGGCAGGGGGCAATACCAGGGTTCACTCTGGCTGGGACAGGCTCCATTGATGTTTAAAAGCTCTGGCACATTAACAGCCGAGTGATTTTCAGCACACTTCACACTTTCACAGCAGCTCTTCAGACAGTAAACAGTGACGTCTTCTGAGATTTAAAGTCTGAACTTTACAAACTCTGAACAAACATGAAGGTGTGAGGCATCATGTGACAAAGGGTGACCGTGGAGTCACTAATCCTGTGTCGTCTCTGTGCAGGGCGCTGGGCATGGGCGGGACCAGAGGACGAATTTACATGAAACACGCTGACCTGTTCAAGGTAAACACACAACCAGCTGACGGGATAGTGACTGTTTGTCAGTGTTAATTTTGTTGACTAATTATTTTCATCATAGTTTTCATCAACAACCTTTTTTTCCCCTGACGAAAACTAGACAGTAACTAATAAAAACAAGTGCACATGGACAAAAACTCAAACTACATTAACTGACATTTTCATCAACAAATAAAAACTAAACTAAAATGTTTGACAGAGACTTAATCCAATCAGACCTAATTTGGTCATGTAGAAAGTAGAGACAAGTTAGGAATATATCCAATCACAGCTACTTTGGTTGTGTGGAAAGGTTGGATGAGTTAAGAGGGACATCCAATCACAGCTGCCTTAGCTTGGTGGTGGTGGGGTAAGTTGTGGAGCGATCCAATCAGAGCTCCTCTCTTTATGAATTGATATATTCATGTAGAGCAGGTTCACTGTTTGTTGTCAGTTCTGGTATTGTAACTGAGATGCTCTGCCAGGTAGCCTAAATAAAGGTGACTGCATTTCACACAAAAGTTCAATTTGTTTCTGTTCATTTATACATTCAGACTTTACTAGCATTCAGTAAAGGGTTATTAGATGTTTCATTGTATCCAAGTGTAAAACATGACTTCAGAAATTCAAGGCAACATAAAAAATGCCTTACCCTTTACTCTTCATATTTTAGTCGACTAAATTTCCTTGTGTTTGTTTTCAGTATGCAGCTGATGCCAAGGATAAGCAGTGGTTGGCAGAGAGACATCACATGAAGGCGACAGGAGGGAAAATGGTGAGAAAACATTTTATTAATAACACTTGAGTACATACAGATCAGCCGAGTGGAAGTAACTTACTACATTCACTCAAGTTACTGTGACTGAGTAGCTTTGTTGTGTTCTTGATTGAGTGGTTCTTAAAATCAATACTTTTACTTGAGTATGTTTTAGGGATATATTAGTTCATATGTCACAGCATATGAGTGCTGAGTTTAAGTTTTCCATCTACCACTTTTGTCACAACACCGAGTATTTAACTACAATGCTGATAAACAGTTTAGTATCAACATACTTGGGCTAAACTAGTACTTAAAACTGAAACTACACAAGTTTGAGACTTGATACCTAATGGATCAGAAACAGGATGTCCTCAAGAGCTGTTTACATTTTGGAAATAACAGTATATTACCAACATTATTTGTTAAAAAAAACAAACAACATAAAGATAGGCAAACACGTTTAGACCATTTGTCATAAAAACTAGGAAACATACATATTTTAGAAGTCTTTCAGAAACGTGTTTCAAGCTAAATTCTTATCGTATTTTCTGTCAAATAAGCTGAAACATAATAACCAAAAATCTTCATATTCTGTTTGGCCTCCTTTGGCCTTGATAACAGCTTCATTCTTGCTGCCGTTGTCTTTATTTACTCTTCGACAGTCTCTTTTGTTATTGAGCTCCAGATCATTTCAGCTGTTCCCACAGACGTGCCTTAGATGAAACTTTTGTCTACTAAAACCTACTAAATCCCAAATTTGTTCAGTCTAGACTCTGACATGGTCAGTCTACCAGGTCCAGTCCTCCAGAGTCCTTTTTCATGGGCCAATAGTCTCTGCACAGCTCTGAAGTCCTCAGGGTCATTGTCCTGTTGGTGTATGAACCCACAACCAACCAGATTCAGTCCAGAAGGATCCATGATGCTGTAAGATGTTGTTGTAGACGTTCTTGTTCATGAACATCTAATTTCACTAATTTGCCAATGCTTTTTCCACAAATGGGCCCCAATACCATCACTGAGTCTGTCTGTGTTTCATTGTGGGTGCATCTGACATCAAATCGTTCTCTCCAATTACATTTTCACTAATAACTTATCCACTAATGACCTTATATACATTAAATTTGGGCAAGTTGCTACCCTTTAGTTTTCTTATTTTGGTCAACGTTATCATAACATTATTAGATTTGTTTATGTACTTCACTATTGGGCCACCCAATTAACCTCAGTTTCATTGTTATGGTGATATCAGCCTTTGCAGTATGGATTCATGACAAATTCTCTATATATTTGTTTTTTTAATGGGATCAATTTAAACTTTGCTGTCACATCTTTTGATGCAGTCACATTTAACTTGAGCGGACTCTAACCTACCTTCAATAATTTTGTGCCAGTTTAGTGGGAGAAAAAGTTTCTTGGATTTCTTCTAGATTCAGAATAAAAACTTGTTGCAGATATTTCATTAACAGGGAGAAAGACCATCTTCACATTGTTTACCAGCTGATGCTGTGGTCCTCTGATGAGTATGAAGTGCCCAGTTTGAGTTTTCATCAATTAATTCAATAATTTAAGTTTATTTTTTTTATTTTGAACTTTTGTCAAAATTAACAGACAATGTACATCATAACAATATTTGTCCTGAGACTGGGACCTCATACACAATTAGCGATATATAATTACAAAATAAACAAGGCACAAGTATCCTATTCAACAAGGCCTAAGACTGGTCTCCATCTTCTTTTAAAGGAAGGAGTCTTCAGCTGTTCCATTGAGTCCTTGTCTGATTTTATTTTCACCATTTTGCAGCTGAAGGTGGTTCAGGTTTCAACCAGCAACATGTTATCATTTTTCTTGCAGTCATTAGGAGATGTGTCAAAAACTCCTGATGGTGGGACAGACCATCAGGAAGTACACTATATTGCCCAAAGTATTCGCTCACCTGCCTTGACTCGCATATGAACTTATTTGACATCCAATTCCTAATCCATAGGGTTCAATATGACGTCGGTCCACCCTTTGCAGCTCTAACAGCTTCAACTCTTCTGGGAAGGCTGTCCACAAGGTTTAGGAGTGTGTTTATGGGAATTTTTGACCATTCTTCCAGAAGCACATTTGTCAGGTCACACACTGATGTTGGACGAGAAGGCCTGGCTCTCAGTCTCCGCTCTAAGTCATCCCAAAGGTGTTCTATCGGGTTGAGGTCAGGACTCTGTGCAGGCCAGTCAAGTTCATCCACACCAGACTCTGTCATCCATGTCTTTATGGACCTTGCTTTGTGCACTGGTGCACAGTCATGTTTGAAGAGGAAGGGGCCAGCTCCAAACTGTTCCCACAAAGTTGGGAGCATGGAATTGTCCAAAATGTCTTGGTATGCTGAAGCATTCAGAGTTCCTTTGACTGGAACTAAGGGGCCAAGCCCAGCTCCTGAAAAACAACCCCACACCATAATCCCCCCTCCACCAAACTTTACACTTGGCACAATGCAGTCCGACAAGTATCGTTCTCCTGGCAACCGCCAAACCCAGACTCGTCCATCAGATTGCCAGATGGAGAAGCGCAATTCGTCACTCCAGAGAACGCGTCTCCACTGCTCTAGAGTCCAGTGGCGGCGTGCTTTACACCACTACATCTGATGCTTTGCATTGCACTTGCTGATGTATGGCTTGGATGCAGCTGCTCGGCCATGGAAACCCATTCCATGAAGCTCTCTGCGCACTGTTCTTGAGCTAATCTGAAGACCACCTGAAGTTTGGAGGTCTGTAGCGATTGACTCTGCAGAAAGTTGGCGACCTCTTTGCACTATGCGCCTCAGCATCTGCTGACCCCGCTCCGTCAGTTTACGTGGCCTACCACTTCGTGGATGAGTTGCTGTCGTTCCCAAACACTTCCACGTTCTTATAATACAGCTGACAGTTGACTGGAATATTTAGGAGCGAGGAAATTTCACGACTGGATTTGTTGCACAGGTGGCATCCTATCACAGCTCCACGCTGGAATTCACTGAGCTCCTGAGAGCGACCCATCCTTTCACAAATGTTTGTAGAAGCACTCTGCATGCCTAGGTGCTTGATTTTATACACCTGTGTCCATGGAAGTGATTGGAACACCTGATTCTGATTATTTGGATGGGTGAGCGAATACTTTTGGAACATTGAAGGGTCCAGAGAGAGGTTCACTTATGCCTTTAACATCAGTCCAAAAACGTTGTTCAGTAGAGCAGTCCCAAAATATGTGTTTAATTTAAGTTCAATTTTAGTTTGTTTTTTTTAGTTGGATGTTAGATTATCAGCCTGGAACATCCCTTGTTAAATGTGTTTGTGTTTTCAGGCGTACCTGCTGATCGAGGAGGACATCCAGGATCTGTTTCGAAGCGATGAGTACAAGTGAGTCTGACATCACACGACTGAATCCATCAACAGTAACCTGATCTGTTTAGTCTCTTACTAAACCGCCATTTAAAGTGAATTAACACTCTGATGGGCATCCTGATACCAAGTAGTAACCCTTAAAGCTCAGTGTGAACAGACCTCAGTATAAACTGATAGTGGTTTATACCTCACAGCTCAGACTACATGTGGAGGTGGTCTAGGGTGCCCTCATCTGGTTTTTGTTGGTGGGATAGACTCAGAATGTACCGAAATGCATCACAGATCACCCCGTTGACTGGTGTGAAATTATAGTTTAAGATCATTTCTTCAGTAGTGATACAGATCATTTGGGTCCACAGGAAGAAGAGCCGGTCTTTATATCCTAAATGGCTCCTCAGTAGATCCTAATTTTGGTTTTTCTGTGTCGAGTAAACAACAACAAAACTCCAACAAGAGCTCAGTCCTGTCACCCACACTAAGAGCTATCTCTCAGAACCAGCTGGTTACCAAACCACACATAAACTCTTCTTGTCGTCACTTTTTGTCTTTAAAAAGCCCTTTGGTGAGTTTGACAGGTCTCCTCAGAGTGGTAGAGTACTTCTATTGACAAGACAAAAAGTCCTAGGCATTAAAACTTCTCCCTCTACCCTTTGCCCACCGTGATGCCTACCATTGTTACATCAGCAGTTTGAGCCGAAGACTGGAGTATGTATGCAGAGTCATTGAAAACATGGTACTTGTGATCACAAATGGACCAGAGAGAGAATAGAGGTGGATCAAGGGGTTTCGTTGAGTGGCAACGCTTTTCTAGCAACACATCCCGGTGTTATCGCCCCCTCAGCTTGGTGGTCTAGCTTTCCATTGAACTGCTGACAAAACATGTTTGAGTCATGTGACTGACATTGCTGATCGTGCAGTGTGACAGTTATGCATGCACACATTGCAGTTGTGATGTAATAATGGTAGACTGTTATCCCTTCTCTAGCAGTCATCAAAAATAAATATATACAGGATTAGTACACATAGTTCAAGACAAAATTCAGGCACTCCACAGCAGTGGTAAAAGAACTTTATTTATATAAATCCTTGCTCAATCAGGCTGATTTCTTTACTACCTGATCACATTAAAACAGAAGACATCGAGCTTTAGACAAAATCAGACGTGTTTTGTAATCACAGTCCACAGAGGGATCACAAAAGAAAAAGACTCTGTCCCTGTATCCAGCCTTTGTGTGCTAATATTTAGTCTGATATTTATGACAAGAGAATATGCTTAAAATTTCCAGCACTTTTAAGCACCTTCTTCCAAATGCCATGTTGGTTGTTGCTGTTTTTGTACTCCTTGTTAATTGAAAAATGAAAAAAGTAATTGAAGCACTTTCAAGGATTTCAAGCACCCGTACGAGCCCTGCATATAAACCCCAGTTAAGGCAGAATCATCCTTTTACATTAAATTATCTTAGTCTAACAAGCAGTTTAAGTAGTCCATCACTGTCCTTTCTGAGCATGATAGTGACAAAATGTGGGAGAAAAGCTGTCAGAAAAGTGTTGCTAGCCTCTTAGCTCATGGATAGCTCATAGCATATTTGCTTTAGTGGCCTCACTGTACAAAGCGTCAGGGAGTCTTCCGTTTAAGACAGCAGGTGACCAACGAGGCCACATCGTGAGTCTCAGAAATGCTGTGTGAGTTGTTGGGAAGAGCAAGAAAGTTTCAGTTAGGCAGTATTTTGTTATTTGAAGTGCTAATGCTAACACCAAACTTGGTATCTGATGCCAAAGAGGGATGAGAACCTTTAACTCTCGGTGCCGCGTTAACAGCAGTGTGTGTGTGTTTTCAGGGACTGCCCGGACGTCCGTGTGGACGAGATTAAGCCTTTCAACGTCCCTCCATGGATGGTGGAGAAGATGCAGAGAGCAATGGAGGCTCAAAGAGACTCTGACCTTTGACCTCATCACTGTAGATTAACAACTGCCATAGCCTGTTTGAACTGACAAACCAATCAGAGAAGGGATTGATCATGTGACTGTAAGGCCTGGTTGGCTGCTCCTGTTTTTATATTTACTGCTTTATAGAAAATAAATAAAAACTCTTTTGTTACACGTTGGTTCCTTTTCATTGATTTTAAACCAGTCTGGTCTGATCCAGATCATACGGTTTATATGTGGTGAGAAATAGTATAGTCAAATAGGACTGAAAAAAAAAAAAAACTCGTCAGACCACAGGCTTATTTTGGGTCATGGGGGGAGTTTTCTTTGGTTAGCTTGGTTTTAGTCTAATCACCATGGCAACATAATCTACTCCAGACCATGATAAAGTCGGATTAACACGTTTGTAAAGATGAGTCTTTTGCTCTGAACGTTACATCACACACCAGAAACACTGCAGTTTGTTCCATCACACTTTATTTATAAAAATACACAAACAAACAAAAAAAGGGTCTATAAACAGAAAGTGACATCATCATCGGGGGCGGGGCTTTACTCAATTCCTTCCTGTTTGTCCTTGATGGCAACTCTGAAGCGTTCCTCCAGCAGAGAGAGCTCGCTGATCAGGTCAGTGATGGCGTTCGTAAATGCTTCCTGTCAACACGACACACAATCAGGGACATTAAATTATTATTTACTTATAATTAATTATTAATGTGGATCAATCACAGATTTAAGATGTGTTCATGTAAGTGTGTGAGTGTATGGTGGCGTTCCACTGAGGTCGAGGTCAGACTATAACTCCGTATTGAGAGTTAATAAATCAGATTAGGAAACCACAGAGCTATAAGTAGGCGCAGTGACTGTCCCGTTCGAACAGACTATAGGACTGAGACCAACTGCATGTAACAACTGATGTGACGACAGTGGAAGGAGGAAAGCACATCAAAAAGCCGTAATGCTGTTTTCAGAGCTTTGCAAACTTCTCATCTCTCTCGTAGCTCTCAAGCTTTTCTGAAGTTTGTTCATATCCATGACTGCTGCACATGCAGAGCTCTCTGTGCTCTCATTGGTTGATGTCTGACGTGGAGGAACAACTCGTGGGAGGCAGAACAAAAATCAGACCTGTCACCTTTCTGTCGTAGAGTCATGTGGCATCTCAGACTGATCTGTTGTTCTTGGTCATTATGACACAACACGAGAAGGAACAAAAGATTTTCATGGCCAATGAGTCCCAAAACCCTACGACTGTCGGGTTGGGAGATAATCCTGCATAAATCGTGAATCTGACCCCGACATAATCCTGACGTCATCTGTGTAGATTCTCATTCATCTAGGTCATGGTTATCCAATTCTTTGTTAAAAGGGAAACTGAACTCCAAAGAATGGGATAATCCTTAAGTCCACGAGGGCTCAGATGCAGACTTTTCACACTTTCTATAAGTCCAAATATCTGCAGAGTTTCCTGTGGACCTACTCAGAGTTGATTGCAAAAACTGATGTGAAGGATGTGATTGTCCAGCCTTTCTCTGAAGACACACTAACAGTCATGAATTGAGGCAGAATTTTCATTAAAATGATATTATTTATGAAGACTTGAAGGGAAAACAGTGAAAATTAAAGTTGCTAGTTTGTTGATTTTTGTGTTCTTTTGAAACATTTGATGAGGTACCTGTATTTTTATTCAAATATTGACAATTTATTAATATTCATAAATGTTACTTTTGATACTGTGTTTAAATCTAAAAATATTTTAATGAATGATACAAAAATCAACACTCAGAGGGTCTTTTTCCTCATTGTTGATGTGTAATGTGTGTGTGTGTGTGTGTGTGTGTGTGTGTGTGTGTGTGTGTGTGTGTGTGTGTGTGTTACCTGTGGGCTGTAGTCAGGTGTGTGTGTGTGTGTGTTACCTGTGGGCTGTAGTCAGGTGTGGTCTGTACTCTGATGACGATCTTGTGCTCCAGTGGATGAGGAACTTTGTAACCGGCAAACAGAACCTGAGGATCCTTCAACAGCTGACTGAAACATCAGACCAGAAACACAAAAACATCTAGTTTATATCTGTTTATGTGGACAAAATCCTACACACAACTACAACTCAGAACTAAATTTAGAAATGAAACACATTAGGAAAAAAAAACTGATTCGACAGGAACATGAAAATACTTTTTTTTCCCCAGTTCAGGGCACTGTCTGCATTTAACTGCTCTTTCTGTTTTTATAATTATAAGACCTCAAAATCTAAGTGAGTATTATATTTATTAAAAAAAACAAAAGTCATGTATTCTTCTTTTTTATGTCCCCACACTGGAAACAGCCAGAAACAGAGGCATTAATGTTTCTAGGATGACAGTCTGTCTCTTCTTGAGGATGTGAGGTCTCAAAAATACTTAGATTTTGTTAGAAGTTTAAACAAATGTCCACTTTGAACCAAGAATGACCTGAATTACAATTAATTAATATTAAAGTTTTTTTTAACTCATCTTTCCTATTTTCTCATTTCATTCCAACAAAAACTACCCCAGTCCTTTAAGACCAATAGTATAATAGATAGATGGATCAACAGAGAGAGATCAATAGATAGATAGGTCATTAGAGGGATAAATCAGTAGATAGAGAGATAAATTGATGGATAGATATATCAATATGTAGATAGATTGATAAATGATACATCAATATGTAGATAGATTGATAAATGAACTGACAGATCGAAAGAAGAAGAGATAAAACATTTGATTGTTAGACAGAGGGTTGATCGAGAGATTGATCAGTAAATGGACTGACCGAAATATCAGAAGAGAGATAGATCAGTAGATACAAAGATAAATCAATGGATAGTTAAATCAATAGATAGAAGAACTGGTGGATACATAGGTCAAAAGACACATAGATAGATTCTTAGATGGATAGATCAAGAGATACAGACATAGATAGATCAAGATATCAAAACATGGCTAGATGGGTAGATAGAAATATAGGTTAATAGATATAGAGAGAGGTGGATAGATTGATGAACAGACAGAGAACTTTATTTGAAACCAAGGCAAGAGCTAAAATAAGAGGCTTCAGACATCAACAACATAATAATAATTATTATCATTAACTTAAATTAACAAACAGTATCTACTGGAACAACCATAATGACAAAATAAACTTAAACAAAATTCAGACCATTTTCAGAAATGATCTTACAATAACCTTCATGACTCCTGCCTCTCCTACAGAGTCTCCTACAGACCAGTCTCTGATATATTTATGTTTAGCCTTTAACTTTAGGAACTGTTTGCATTTAAGTACTTACCATTATAAGACCAGTCTCTGATATATTTATGTTTAGCCTTTAACTTTAGGAACTGTTCATATTTAAGTACTTATCATTATAAGACCAGTCTCTGATATATTTATGTTTAGCCTTTAACTTTAGGAACTGTTCACATTTAAGTACTTATCATTATAAGACCAGTCTCTAATATATTTATGTTTAGCCTTTAACTTTAGGAACTGTTCACATTTAAGTACTTATCATTATAAGACCAGTCTCTAATATATTTATGTTTAGCCTTTAACTTCAGGAACTGTTCACATTTAAGTACTTATCATTATAAGACCAGCCTCTGATATATTTATGTTTAGCTCTTAACTTTAGGAACTGTTCATATTTAAGGTATTTATAATTATTTTGAACTCAAATTATTATCTGTCACAATCCCAACAGAAAATCAGGCCTTCAAGAAAACTTTTAAATAAAATACAGCTAAAGATTGTCTTTCTGAGACATTAACATCGATAATTTCACATACATGCTTAAACACCCATAGTGTAACAGCCTTTAGCTCTGTGTTTATGTTAGCATGCTGTTAGCACGGTTAGCCTGTTAGCACAATTAGCACGGTTAGCCTCTTACGCTCTGATGATGTTGCCCAGCGTGTGGTCCTCCTTGTTCAGGGTGAATAAACAGGCGTTTGGGACTTTAGTGTCTTTGGTGATACTGATCTTCTTCTCTCCTTCAAACAGCAGAAAGGACTCGAAGGCTGGAGGAGCATTCATCTTTACTGTTCAAGACTTAAGCCGAAAGTACCGAGCGGAAGAGCTACACTCTGAACAGGAAGTGACTCTTCTTCCTCTTGTTTAAAGGCGGTTGGCATCCGTCTCTTCGGTGCATTACCGCCACCTTCTGTTTACAGAGTTCTTGGCTCTGTTCACTTCAGCTGCGTCTCATCAAAAAAAAAAATCACTCCTTGAATTACTATACCTGACCCATATCCGTACCTCACCAATTCCTTAAATCCTGTGATAGATAGGTGTGTGTGTGTGTGTGTGTGGGTGGGTGGTGGTGGTATTAATGAACATACATACATACAGTCCCCTCCAAAAGTATTGGAACAGTGAGGACAATTCCCTAATTTTTGCTGTAGACAGGAAACATTTGGGTTTGACACCAAAAGATGAACACGAGACGAGAGATCAACATTTCAGCTTTTATTTCCAGGTATTTATATCTGGATCTGATACACAACTTAGAAGATAGCATTATTTGTAAAAGAACACCCCATTATTAGGGGAGCAAAACTATTGGAACAGAAACAGTTAAAATAAATTAAAGTGAAAAAGACTTAATATTTTGTTGCAAATCCTTTGCTTGCAATAACTGCATCAAGCCTGTGTCCCATTGACATCACCAAACTTTTGCATTCTTCTTTTGTGATGCTTTTCCAGGCATTCACTGCAGCCTCTTTCAGTTGTTGTTTGTTCTGGGGCGTTACTCCCTTCAGTCTCCTCTTTAGCAGGTTAAATGCATGCTCTATAGGGTTTAAGTCTGGAGATTGACTTGGCCAGTCTAAAAGCTTCCACTTCTTGCCCCTGATGAACTCCTTTGTTGTTTTTGCAGTGTGTTTGGGGTGATTATCTTGCTGCATGATGAAGGATTTCCCAATCAGTTCGGTTGCATTTTTCTTTAAATTTCCAGACAAAATATTTCTGTAGACTTCTGAGTTCATTTTGCTGCTACCATCAAGTGTTACATCATCAATGAAGATTAATGATCCCGTCCCAGAAGAAGCCATGCATGCCCAAGCCATGACATCTCCTCCACCGTGTTTCACAGATGAGCTTGTATGTTTGGGATCATAAGCAGATCCTTTCTTTCTCCAAACTTTAGCCTTTCCATCACTTTGGTAAAGGTTGATCTTTGTCTCATCAGTCCATAAAACTTTGTCCCAGAATTTTTGAGGCTCATCTCTATACTTTTTGGCAAAATCCAGTCTGGCCTTCCCATTCTTTTTGCTAATGAGTTGTTTGCATCTTCTTGTGTAGCCTCTGTACTTTTGTTCATGAAGTCTTCTGCGAACAGTAGATACTGATACCTTCACTCCTGCCCTCCTGAGGTTGTTGCTGATGTCACCAACAGTTGTTTTAGGGTCTTTCTTTACAGCTCTCACGATGTTCCTGTCATCAACTGCTGTTGTTTTTCTTGGTCGACCTGTTCGATGCCTGTTACTTAGCACACCAGTGGTTTCTTTCTTCTTCAGGACATTCCAAATAGTTGTACTGGCTATGGACAATGTTTGTGCAATGGCTCTGATTGATTTTCCATCTTCTCTCAGCTTCACGATTGCCTCTATTTCACCCATAGACAGCTCTCTGGTTTTCATGTTGGTTACCCCTCAGACTATAATTGCAGTCTGCACAGTGAAAGCCCAAATCTGAAACTGAGCATAGGCATTGAGTGCTATTTATTTTCTGAATAATCAGTGTAATCGGACACACCTGGGCAACAAGACACACCTGTCAGTCACATGTTCCAATCGTTTTGATCCCCTAATAATGTGGTGTTCCTTTACCAATAATGCTATCTTCTAAGTTGTGTATCAGATCCAGATGTAAATACCTGGAAATAAAAGCTGAAATGTTGATCTCTTGTCTCATGTTCAACTTTTGGTGTCAAACCCAAATGTTTCCTGTCTACAGCAAAAATTAGGGAATTGTCCTCACTGTTCCAATACTTTTGGAGGGGACTGTATAGCCTTAAAATTAAGACAGATTCCAGGAAGGTTCCAGTCGCATTGTATTGCACAAAGGTATAAAAGAACACTGCCTATCTAAAAGGGAAAAAGTATAATTAGCATATATATACCTCCGTCTCTTAATTTTAGTGCTTTGCAAAGTCAGCAGGCAGAGCAGCTCCTCTCCCTCTTCCTCAGTCTACAGCGTCATGACAGAGAAATGTAAAACAATGCGCAAGGATTGTGGAAAATGTAGGCTTTCACAGTAATTTCACAAGAAAATACTACGCGGCAGTGCGCTCGACTCTGACAGCTCTGACGCCCGCGGACATTCTGCGCACAGTCCTCCACACTCTGGCTGCATACGCAGGTATACGCCATATACCCACTAGAAAACGCCCCGAAATACCATATAACTACAACAACATGCACAAGGATACATAGCGGCATGCTTGTGTGACTTTCACTTTCTCTCAGCGTGTATGTGTGTGTGTGTGTGTGTGTGTGTGCTCCTCCGTCTGCCGGTGGGCGTAAAGACGCAGACAGACGCACATCGCAGGGACAGTGAGGGATCATCAGTCACTCTGTGTGATTTTATCATTCACACGGTGTCTTGACAGCTCATGTGCCCGGTTTAAGTGAACAAAAGACTTCAAAAACTGACGAGTCAGCCTTTCATTAATCAAAACTCTACATTCTTCATCAGTCCAGCTCTTGTTTTCACTCACTCACTGTTTTCTAAATAATAAATTCATCCTGAGGGATCCTCCATCACTTATTCTCCATGATATCAGATCAATCTTTGAAGAATCAAGCTTCAAATACAGTCCACTAGTGGAGCGGTTCTCAACCTGTAGGTGGAGGCCCATAACTGGTCTCAGAGCTGTTTTCAGTGGACGGTGTATTAATCTGGTCAAATTGTGGAAAAATATCTTCAGTGTATGGAGGCCCTAAGAGGACAAACATCATCAGAGTATGTCAGATTATACCCACTAGAATAAACCAGACTACACACAAATATAACACTGTTTTACATTTCTCTACTCAGATATTCCTGTCCAGATTTACAAATTCATGTATGTAGGCTATTATTACTTTGAGTTTGATGTTCTATTATAGATTTATTGATTAAAAAAATGAAGTAGTGATAACTTTGACTAAGATGTTAACTTAAACAGATACAGTGTCTAATTACATTCTGACCATTAATGTCCACTCCTTATTGTCCTCCAATGAAAATCACCACTGTTTACATTAATTTTCAAGTCAGATGATTTTATACTGGATAGCTCATAGTGTTGTGGACTTGTAGCCTACAGATTGATGCCAAAACATTTTTCATTTACTAAAGGAAAATTAAATCTAGGCTAATTATGCATATTCAATTGCAGCCTGAATGCACAAATAATAGCCAGAGCATTCAAATTTAGGAGCTGAAATGTTTATTTCACTTTCTACTGGAATACAACAAAATCAATATTTCTATAAAATTTAACATATATATATATTTTTGTATCTCATTTGATACATTACATGTTGTTGGCAACTGATAATCCACTTGAGGACATTTTCATCATTTTCTTATTGTATTCAGATGTTTTTTTTAGTAATTTGTTGATCATATTGATTAGATAAAGGTATCATAAAAGTATGTATCAAATATAATACAACAGGCTTTAAGGGGTTAATTGTGTAAAGGTTTGTGCATTTTCAAGTTTTGTGACATATTCAGATTTTGTTTTGTTGCTGCTTGTTGACAGTTTGATATATAAAAAAAAAACATTGATAAAAACATGAAGTATAGTTTGATCTAGTTTGGTTATTCATGAAAGTATTTCTTCTTGTTTTAGAACTTGTAATGAGCTTTCAGTTCTTGTAAAGCTGCTGTAGTGGTGATCAGACCGGTGTTTTTGGTGAACAAAATACTGGTCTTGGAATTGCTGGTTGTACATAAACAGACCTGTAGACAGGTAGAATATAGACTTATAAGAAGCAATGACATGATTACAGATATTGTTTAATATCACTATGAAGGACATTTGAGGAAGTGTCAACACAGCAAAAATGTTGCATTCATTTTTTGTTTATTTTTTACCTGTACCTGAGTTGATTGCACCTGCACCAGTTTGTTACTTCTGAGTGCTATATAGTATGATTAAACCTACACAACATGAGACATTCTGTGTCGAATGTTGTCCTGCCCTGTATGCGGCAAAATTTTGGTTGGCTCCACCAAATCTCACACCAAGGTTTTTTGAAAAGTTGGCAGCCCTGGTGAAAGGCAGGGGTAACTTGTACATCTGTGAAGGCACCACTAATGTTGAAAGGAACAGGGACTTGCCTGCTTATTTCAGCAAGTCAATGCCAAGACACATTCTGCATGTGTTACAACAGCATGGCTTTGTCGTCAAAGAGTGCAGGTACTAGACTGACCTGCTGCAGTCCATGCCTGTCTCTCACTGAAAATGTGTGGAGCATTGTGAAGCACAAGGGTAAAGAACTCTACCTAAAAAGCTTCAACAAGTAGTTTACTCACTTCACAAAGACTTATTGAGTTTCTAAGTACCAATACTTTCACAACTCTTCTTGTATTGATTACTCCCCTAAAGTATCGGCGCCAAATGAGTACTACAACAAAATCTAAATCTGTGAAGTTTTATGGACTGTTTTCAGTCTTTCTTTTTCTTTGGAGCAAGACAACACCGCTTCTCATGTCAGGTGACTGTAGAGTCCAATCAGATGTATCAGCTGCACCTCAAGCAGAAACATGGTGCAGTTTTATGGCAACAGAATTTTTTGGATTATACTCCAAAAAATATCCTAAAGTCGCATTTTAAATAATGTAGAGACAATTATGTTTGGATTAAACATATATTCTATGAATCAGTGCAACATAGGCCTACATTAGCACAGCTGTTTCATTTGTACTTTTATTTATATAATGAATAACAAGTCATCAAAAAACATGTCACTTATGTCTTTTATGATGGAATATCTGCTTAATTGATTTTCTTGTACTAAGATTAAAATTATCCTAATGTCTGATGGTCAAGAGTCCAGACTGTGTGTTTCCTTTATGTTCTTTTGATCAATAAAAAAGTCAGAATTCTTTAACATTTGGTATGCATTGCAGGAGATGTTTGGTATCAGGATCAGAAAAGTTACTGCAAAAACATCTGTACATACTGATTTGAAGAAGTCTGGTATCGGCCATCACTGTTATTGAGTGTTGTTAAAAGGAAAGGGAAGTAACACAGTGGTAAGCATTGTGTCTGTCCCCACTTTTTTTGAATGTGCTACAAACATCAAATTCAAAATGAGAGGCTATTTGCAGAAAACAATAAATTTTAATTTTGATCATTTAAAATATTGTCTTTGTAGTGTATTCAATTGAATAAAGGTTGAAAAGGCTTTGTAAGTCATTGTTTTCTGATAACATTTTATCATCCCAACTTCATTGGAATTGGGGTCTTTAACCTTGTTTTATATGTTTCTTAGAGTTAAACTTTTAAAAATTTAACCTGAACTACATGTAATCATGCTGTTATTATGTTGGGATACAAAGGATAATTTTAAATCTGTTTACCAAATTTAATCAGATAATTTAAATCAGGCTGATGTGACCAGTATTCTTTTTCAGGAACAAATCTTTCTTTAGTTTAAATCTGAGTCAGATAATCTTCATTGAATTCCATTGTAACCCTTGTATAAGTGTCAACTTTATTCATTTAAAGTACCTGTAACACAGCATAGGTGTAATTTTTCCTTTGGCAGAAGGATACATTTTATTTTGACCATGCTTGATTATGTTGGAATAATATATAGGCTACAACATTTTGATCAAAGGAAAAAACTGAGAAAAAGATTTTTCAAATATCCAGTCCTGCCAAAAACAAAAATACAAAATAATGAATAATATTTATCATTTTAACAAGTATCTAAAATTTGGCTTTTAAAACAATAAATGCACTTTTTGTAACTACAGACATTGAGACAGCAGATCAATAAGTCTCGTGCTCTCACGCAAAACTGTTTTAGAAGCAGTCCATGAAGTGGTTTAATAGTAAAACCAACTCTAGAATTATTTTAGACCATAAATGGTATTATCTTTGGCAACCAGAAAAAGTAATTAATTAGTAAAAGTTGTCTTTATAAAGGCAAATTCTTGAAGACTCCACTGTTATTACAATGAAATCCAAGTCAACTCTAAATCTCCCAAACTGAAGAAATCCAAATATGCTGAAGAATTAAGCGAACAACACAAACAGAACTCACAAATGAAATGTCGTAGATTTTAATTAATTAATTTACTAATATATTTCTAATAATTATATTCTATTATCTGTAATTGTACGAGTTTTTTCTCCAACTCTTGCCTGCTTACAATGATAATGTATTGTTGAAATATTCTGAGTATATCCTCTTACTGTCTGTAAAGTGATTGATTTTCTATTATTTTAAAAAAATATATTTCGTTACGACATGCACCGCAGCATCTTCAATAATTAACCGGAAGCTCCTCCCGACCAATCCCATCGCTGCTCCTTCCCCAAGCTGAACTCTCATTGGTCAGAATGCTCTGGTTTGTTTTTAAAAGTCAGGCGCTGATTGGCTGAGCGTGTGAGGAAGCGTCGGTTTAAACTTGGGGGCGGGAGTCCCTTCAGTTTGAATCCAGGCAGCAGCGTCTCCGCTCGGACTGACAACAGACGGACACACGGTGAGTCACGCAGACATATCCATCAACTTTATCATCTAAAATAATGCTCTTTATTAATATGAGAATCTAAATGATCAAAAGATGGACTGTTAGCAGGCAGACAGAGGCTATAACGGTTAGTTATGATGCCCAGTGAATGCTAACAGCGATGCTAACGTTAGCATGAAGCTTAAAAAGAGTAACTGCCAAACGGGTCAGATTAACGTTAAATATCATGATGGAGACTGACAGGTTAAATGTTTCTACTCAGCTCTGACCCCATCACTGCAGCTTATCAATGCTTATTATTGATACATCCGATTGCTAACATGTAGCTTCTGTTTGCTAACTAAAGACGAGCTGTCGCTGCTGAAATGTGAATTTCTCTGTTATTTTTAACTGACTGGTGAGCAGTGACTCATGTTTTAATGAGTAGGATTATAAAGAAACAACACACGATTCTTGAAATACTGCAGTTCTAAACTATGATGTTATTCTTCCAAGAATTAAAGTATTTATTTACATTTTGGCATCTGAAAATTAAAGTCCAAGACCACAGATCTACATCAACACCTCTCTGAAATCTTCTGTGGCCCCTGATCCTTATGCAGCTGGTGTCTACAATTTTTAACTATAAGAATCAAATATGTGGGAGTTTTACAGTACTCTACATGTGCATACCCAGACTCCGTTAAGTCCATTCTTCCTGTAAAGCCAGACAGACAAGGACAGTAGAAGAACAAAAATAACAAACTTTTAGCACTCTTTCCTGATTTTTGTTAAGGTTGGACAACACTAATATTGAATTGACATCTTAAGAGAAGTCCAAAACACCAGATATTGGGCAAAAGGTGGGAAAAATCAAATAGAAGTGGAAGAAAACATAAAAAATAGGGATGCAAATTGCAGATTTTTTTTCTTATACTTGATATTTCTCAGTGCATTATTAGTGTATATGCATACTGATATTTCTTATCAAGAAAATACATTCACAAAAAATTGTTGTGTTGCTTTCAGTATGATAATCTGTTTGTGTGAGGAACATGTAAAACAAGAAAACAACCATTTCCTTCTAGAAAAGTGAAACTCTTGATTTTTAAATGTACCCACACAGTGATTATTAGGTAAAGCATTGCTGATATATGGGATATATACAGCCAGTGTATCAGCTGTAAATACAGGTGAACATTTTGATATCAGCAAATACTGATGTTCAACTTTTTTGGCCAATATCTGCCACTACTGATATCATAATGATAAAAATCATGTAAAACATCAGTGTAATGTAGGGATGTAACGGAATGAAAATTTCATACTATGGTTATTGTGACCAGAATTATCACGGTTATCATCATTATTGCGATATTGTTGCAATGTGCTCAAAATGTTCAAAAAGTACTTATACACACACTGAAATCATTGAACAAAGTCTTTTTTAGTTAAAAATAATATGAATTTAAGAACGATCTGCAGTGGTCTGATCCTCTTCACCTCTCTGGTTCCTTGCTGAAGTCTTTGCCAACAATCCAGCCCTCTGTGGGGCATCCTCAAAAAGGAAGGTGGAGGAGTGCAAGGTCTCTAATAACCCTCTCCCACTGGCCAAAAAACGGTTAAAACTGGTAACAATCGGCTCCTGTGGGCAGTGGGAAAGGGTCTAATTGGCATTTTGACGCAGGTCGACTGACCCTGCAAGTAACACGGTTTTTTATCAGCTCACCTCTGATTGGCTCCAGTGGGAACGTCAGACCCAGGTGAACCCGCTAATTTACGGGATAGCGTGGCGTAATGTGCCTAGGGCATAATATCGTGCCCGTCCCCTCCATCTGTAACTTCCGCAGCTCTTTGGCTGTGTTTGAAACTGTTCCCTAGTGCACTATATAGTGTGTTCGCCATTTTGTAGTGGTGTTCAATTCTCAGTGGTTAACTTCATTCATTATACAGTACAGGCACTATAAAATACTCACAATGCACAGCAAATGTGAGTGTACATACGATGTACCCTATATTGTACTCCCGTATACCACAATGCAATACAGTTGTGTTTTTCCAGAGGAGAGGAAGAAGAAGAGAAAGATGGCTGCTATGGCACAAATTGGAGCTGCTTTCATTTATAAATGTAAGAAACGTTAGAGTATCTTTAACACGTTCGTAGCGTAGCTTTTTACATCTTTTAACGGTTGTAAACAGCTGCAAAATTTGCTACTTATCCTCCTGAGTGCCTGGTTTGTTTGCGTGATGCTTGGCGCATCCTGTCACAGGAATATCCGGCTCATCTACTGATGCTATGATGTTCAGAAAATTTCAGTGTAGTGTCTGAAATCTTGTTTGGTCATTCCCTATGTAGTTCACTATTTCATTTACACTACATAGGGAATAGTGAGCGAGTGAGTGAATGGTTTCGAACACAGCTTTCGCCGTCTTAGCAACAAATTCCATCCGCTTTCATATCATCAGCACTCGAATGTCGTTCAGAGTTTGTACGTGTTTAAAGAGGGACAAAAGTACAAAGTACGGAAAACAGTTGACCACCGTGTCCATGGCTTCCTTTTCATTGTTTGCATGGACGTGTTTCGGCGCGCTGATGATGTCATCAACGTGATGACATCAGCTTGACTCACCAGAGGGAAAAAAACAGCCACACAGCTTGTCTGCTGGCGTTTAGACCCGGGTCTGTTGGCAGTGGGAAAGTAGTCACTTGCCAATTGTTAGCGGGTTTACCTGCATTGAAAAAACTGCATTTACCCGCTAATTTTAGTGGGAAAGCGGGTAACATCCATCAGCTCTCTGATGTCATCATAGGAGAGTGGAAAAGGATTCCAGTGGTAACCTGTGAAGGTCTGGTGAACTCCAGAGGGTTAAGGCAGTGCTGAAAAATAGCGGTGACCACACAAAATATTGACACTTTGGGCCCAATTTTGACAATTTCAGTTCGGGGTTAACTCACTTTTGTTGCCAGCAGTTTAGACATTAATGGCTGTGTGTTGAATTATTTTGAGGGGATAGTAAATTTACACTGTCATACAAGCTACACACTCACTACTTTATATTGTACCAAAGTGTTATATCCTCACTGTTGTCCCATGAAAAGATATAATAAAATATTTGCAGATATGTGAGGGTTGTACTCACTTTTGTGAGATACTGTACATAATGCACAAATTAGGATAGGTGATACAATACTTAAACTAACCTTAGATTGCTGGTACATGCTTTGTTTTTTAACAAGTCATTAAAGAACTTACTTTGCTATGATTGTATCTGTAAATATCTATTAAGAGGCATTAAAATATAATGTTTATTATTAGTAAAAAATCTATTTGGAAATAATGGTAAAGGTCATATATTTGTGCTATAAAACGGGTAAACATCCATTATTTTAATGCGTTAAAAAGAAGCTTGCTGGCGCTGTGCCACAGGTTAGTGCTTATGCCTTTCAGTAGAACGGCTGCTGTATCGACGTCTCATGTCTGTCGGGTCCTTGCTTAGTGAGTTTGTATGTTCTCTATGTGCATGTGTGGCTTTCTCTGGATATTTGTGTCCTCAGAGCCTCCACATGCTTGTTTTAGGTTATTTTGTGATTCCAAACTGCCTTACTGCCCTGTCCACGAGGTGTGAGTGTATTCATTGAAGCATTTTTTAATGTGCATATTGGCCCTGTTATGCTGGTCGGGTGCACTCTGCCTCTCTCAGCTCCAAATCTGTCACCACCATCTCCAACACCGGAGCCCCTCAGGGCTGTGTCCTCAGCCCCTTCCTCTACACCACAGGTGTCAAACTGATCCAGTAAAGGGCCACTGTGGCTGCAGGTTTTCATTCCAACCAAGCTGATGCAAATTATTCAATCAACTGGATTGTCTTTACACAGTTGATTTGTTGGATCAGGTGTGTTCTTGCTTGGTTGGAATGAAAACCTGCAGCCACAGTGGCCCTTTACTGGATCGGTTTGACACCCCTGCTCTACACACTCTACACAAATGACTGCATTAGCCCCTCATCCATCACCTCATACTAGAAATATTCTGATGACACTGCGATTTCAGGAAAAGATCTAATTGTGATTTTTCTGGCAGATATTGCGATTTCAATTTGATTCACGATTTTCTTCAAATCAAGCTTTAGTGCAATATTCACTATGTTTGCAGCATAGACAAAAGTAAGGAAATCAATGAGCAAAAGCACACAACACACTATTCATCATCAAATATTAATGATGAATAATCTGTTATTATTTAAGGGATACTCATCTGTTCAAACTCTCCCATCCCTCTGATCTTTTGCACTTTCTTTGTATTATATTGTTCTTTTATATCTGTTTTATGCACTTTTTGTACCTTTTGTACTCCTTAACAGAGTCTTTGTATTGTTGACCTGCTTACCAGCACTTCAGTAAATGCAAATTACCTGCAAATGTGTAAAATAGTATGTGTAAAATAGTTGACACAACAGATCCAACAGTCATGAGGGCTGCAAAAAATTGCAGCTTTGGCGATCACAAAATTGCCTTGTCTGAAATTGCGATTTTGATCCGAAAATGATAAATCGTTCAGCCCTAATCCTAGCCTTTCTCAATGACAGCAACTCAATCACGGCATATCATAACACAGTTCTACATTTCACACAATGGTGCACGGACAATTACCTCCATATCAACGTAGAGAAAACAAAGGAACTGGTCTTCAACACACCCACCTCCAGTCTCAATCCCATCTCCATCAGTGGTAACACTATAGAACAGGTCAACAAATTCAAATATCTCGGACTCACCCTGAGCAATAACCTTTCTTTTGACCATCACATAACCGATATCCACAAGCGTTCACAGCAGAGGCTACATGCTATCCGTTCACTCAGTGCACTCTCCATTGCCCCCCGTCTTCTGTTACTACTGTACAAGAGCATAATCCAACCCATCTTGTTGTATTGCTCCCCTGCCTTTTACAACATGCTGTCTGTCTCCAACAAAAACAAGCTCAGCAGAATCACACATATAGCCTCAAAAATAATTTGCACCCCCACACCCAACATCACAGAACTCAATGAAAGAGCACTAGCCCACCTCGGAAGAACAATAGCCATGGACACAGAGCACCCCCTCAGTACCCACTTTAGACTTTTGCCATCAGGTCGCAGGTACAGGACACTGAGATGGAGAAGAGCACGCTTTAACAAAAGCTTTGTACCATCTGCCATCTCCATCCTCAACAAAGCAACCCATGGACTAATGTGTCTACTGTGATGTAAATATGAGTGCTCTATGTTCCTATGTGTGTTATACGTTTCCTAAATGTACGTCTTCTTGCTTGACAGCCCGTGAAAACAAATTTCCCATTGGGGACAATAAAGTTATCTATCTAGCTATCTCCCTGCTATCCCAAAATGGGTAAGCAGTGTAAATAATGGATTGATGAAGAGATCATTTTCATGGTAGATTGCCTCAGTCAGAGTCATAAATGTTTGGTATTTAAAATCGATTTGTGGGCTGCATTGATTGAAAAGGAGTGCTGCATGTGCTCTCAGGCCTCGGACAGAAAGAAGCTGCAGAAACAACAAAAGCAATGAAATTATACTTTATCAAAACATTCACCTGCAATGTTGTGCATAACCCTATTTAAGTTTAACGGAAAATCTTCCAGTATTTGGCACTTTGAAAATGGTAATTGTTGACCAAGGAGATCAATAATAAAAGTTCAGTTGTATTTTTGTATATTTTAAATGGCTAAAGTGGCAACATTAAAAGAAAGGGTTTGCACCCAGGAGAAGTTGTAGAAGTTCTAGCTTCTTTTCAAATATAGCTGTTTGGAAGTTTTCCTGCATTTTTTTCAAAGTAAAAACAATCTTAGCATTTGGTGTGTTGGACTCCTACTTATACTGATCATGAATCTTAATAACTGAACACATTTCCCAGCGCTTAGTCTGAGTCTTTGTGACCCTGCTGCTCTGACCTGTCCCTCTGTGGATCCTCTTCTCCTCAGGATCTGCACTGTTTGACCTCATGGCCTCCCAGAACATGGACCCTGCAGCGGCAGCAGCTTCATCCACAGCCGCTCTGAAAGGAAGTGAGAGCGGCGGCAGTGCGGCGAAGGGCTCAGTGTCCAAAAGGTGAGAGTCAGTGCTGATATAAGGTCTGCAGTAACACAGGTGTGCACAAGGGGGTGCACGCTAGACTTTGAATGCCCCCCACCCACTTTTTTACCATCTAGTCTCCATCTCCACACTGCTGCACCGGGACAGAAAGAAAGACAGCACACTTATTAATCCCTAATGGAGAAATTCGTGAATCTGAGTACCTGCTCAAGAACACAGACTGTCATCATTATGATCCCAGAGTCTACAGCTCCTGATTTGAACTTGGTTCACAGGATTGTGAAATATTTCTTTGCTCCAGAATTAAAGTCCAGAGATAACTAGAAAGCACTCACAGAGCACAAACCTCCACCAACGTAGCTCACATATTGCCGTTACATCTATAATCAATAGTTACATGATAAAGTTAGCATCATAATGTGATTCATGACCCTGAAAACCCACAACTAGCACTCAGAATCATGTTGATATCATTATTAGTTAGACAGTTATTGAGCAAAAACGATTGTTCACTGGTGGCAGATACCTGGATCATCACCAAAATGTAATCATTTTTAAGTTGGGCCGTTACCAAGATCTCCTGAATATTTCAGCAATATCTGTCCTGTAGTTTTTGTGTAATCTTTCTAACAAACATACGCCGGCGAAAACATGACCCCCTTGGTGGGGGTAATTAGGATAGAAAGATAATCCCCCCACAGTGGAGATTAAGTTCCTCATAACTCTGCCATGCGAGCTGCCACCATGTTTAATACAACTTAAATGGAGGGCATGGAGTGGTTAGGACACCCAGTTCTCGGTCTGTGGCTTTTGTCACAGTAAGGCGACGAGTTTTGTTCCCGGGGTGGTCACAAGCACAGAGACAAAATACTAAGGATGCCCAATGTTGGGTGTTTGCCTAAATTGATATCCTAGTATCTCCAAACTCTATCCCTGACACTTACATTGATTTTTTTGTCAATGGCACAAAGCCTCCATTTAACTATAATTTAACTCTTTATTTCAGGGTTACAGTCGATATGTGTTAAAAACAGATTTAAGGCAACAATAACAACATTTTATTCTTTGATAAATTACACTTTGGATTTATAAAAGTGGACATGAGGCAAACCAAATTTGTATATTCTGCCAATATTAAAGCCAATAAATGTAAAATATATTTCCAGTTTGTATGGTTGAAAATACATGCAAAAATGTCCATATCTGCCAATATGGATAATCTCCTTTTATGTAAATTTCAGTTAATGCTGATATTGATCTGATACTATTGAGCATCCCTACAAAATACTTTATTCCCCACCGTCAGACAACATTGTCCCATTAAGTACTCTGACTATTCAGTGGTCAGCAAGGGGCTACATGACCAGTTTGAGTGGAGTTTTGGTCCAGCTTGCTCACCAAAGATGAAGTCAGTAACTGTACGATGACCTATTTGTGATCTCGTGAGAAAGCAAAATTTAAGCAAGCAAAGTTGAGGTGAGTCGGGCGGATGCTGTGAGGTGCAAAAGCTCCAAAGTGCCCTTCAGGTCATCACTGCAGTGTCTGCATGTGACAGAAAAGGCTCTGTGTCCAGGAAGGGGGTTAATAAGTCTAGCGACATAATGAATTTTTAAATGAAGTGGTTTATTAGCTCTAAAAAAAGCTTCTTGGTTAAATCTTGTTCCATCATTAGTTGTTGCAGCCCTAAATGGTATGATGTAATGGTTTAGAAAGAGACCATGCCAGCTTATGACTTCGGCCTGACTTTGTCTGTGGTTTGATTACTGAAGTAAATAAATGAAAAGTAAAGAATTTCAGTGTGATTGTTTCAGTTTGACTTAATTTGATGTTTACATTTTTAATCAGATTTCATGTATGTTTGGACACAGGAAACTGCAATGTGGTTACAGTTTATAAAACATGACAACTGAGAGAAGATGCCTGAACAAAGTCATTAATGTCTCTGTGTCTCTGCAGGTTACAACAGGAGCTCATGACTCTGATGGTGAGTTTACTGCTCATACACATTTGTGTTCACTGACTTAGATCAACATTTGATTGTTTGTTACAGTCTTATTCAGAGGTAACAGACCAAACATGAGCCTGTGAGTCTGTGTATTCAATGAGTATCTCCTGCTCTGAGACTCTGTCCACACATAGGGAGGTATTTCTTAAATGGCATTTAGTGTTTTGTCCCTCCGTCCTCAAGCCAAGCAATTAAGGTCACTGAAAACACACATTTAAAGCTCCTGCCAGGATGAAGAAGTTTGGAAACTACGTTTAGGGGGTCTCCATGTGGATAGGGAGATGGTGTTTTTGGCCTAAAACACGGCACAGATTTCTCCTCAGTGTGATTTCACATATTAAATCATCACTTCTGTCCACTTCCTACAGCCAACTGTTCACACCAGGGTGTAGCTACAGCAGCAGTGACAGCATTGTTTTAGCATAATGATGGCTACAGGAGTTTCAGTGTTGCTGGACTGAACTAATCAAATGCTCACATATAAGCCTCATTCGGTTCAGTTTGGCTCAGTACAGTGGCCACAACTTCAGCTGCTGTAAAAACACAACAGATGAATATTTTTTTCTGTTTTTTTTTTTTTTTTTTTTTTTTTTTTTGCTCAGTTCTCTTCATCAACCTCAGCCCTGATCAAAATAATTAATATTTGAAAAAATTATAGATTTTAACCTTTTAAATGCCAATTTCATGTCACTGATTTGGGGAAAAAACACACAAAATGACCGATTTTCAATATAAAAAAGGATCAGAGGCTGGAGATTTTCTACATGCTATCACAGTCTCGGATATGTCAAAGATCAGTTAAAACATTGGCTTTGGTGCATTATTATTTTTTGTGTGGCATCAGATTTTAAATTGTACGTTCCTTTCGTACTGTTTTGGCTGTTTTAAGCCAAAACTTTAGCTGCTGTAAAACATAACAGATTTTTTTTTTTTTGCTCAATTGTCTTCATCAAGCGCAGCCCTGATCACAAATAATGAATATTTGAAAAAAATATTTATCTATTATGTTTTTACAGCTAAAGTTGTGGCTTAAAACAGCCAAAACAGGACCAGAGGAACGTAAATCTGTTCACAACGTGTTTTTGACGTTTTAAAACTTTAGAAATCATATTTTCAAAATTTATGTAGAATTAACTTTCCTCACCAAAGGTGTTTTCTCTCTCTTAAATACAGTAAAAGTTATGGTCAATTATCACCTCTTTGTGTTGTCTTTAATGGAAGTGAGTCTGCTCTTAAAGAGGTTAAGCAAGGAGTGCCGCAAGGAAGCTGCCTTGGGCCACTCCTATATTCAGTTTTTACGAATGACTTTCCTTTGGTATTTAAAAATGCTTGTATTGCAGTGTATGCTGATGATTCCACTATTTATCTGGCAGAATCATCAATTGAAGATTTAAATGAACACTTAGCTCTAGAAATGAAAGCAGCCGTAGACTGGATCAACAGTAATAAACCCATAATAAATGTATCAAAAAAGTACAAGTATGGTCATTGGAACAAGTTATACGCTACGGTCAAATCCCAACCTTGATCGTAATATATTAGAAATGCACAGTTGAACAAGTAGATGAAGTCAAATTACTTGGAGTCATAATAGACAAAACATTGTCATGCATCAAGCATATACAAAGAGTGGTAACTAAAATTGGAAATACTTTGTCTGTGGTCGAGAGGTACAAAATATCACAACAAGAAAACCATCCATCTGCTATAAAAAATTATCTTTTAGCGCAGAGATGCACAATTATGTAACACGACATGCAGTCAGAGGCTATTTCATTTTACATCAATTTAAAACAGCTGGACAAAGGAAGGTGATGTATAGAGCAATGAAAGAGTGGAATTCACTACCAAACTATATAACACGACTAACTAATATCACAACTCTTAAAAGGAAACTTAGAGAGCACTATCTGAAACGGAATTTCATTAACTAAGTGTTCTCTAAGGTCACCAGTCTCAGAGTCACTGTTGAAATTCTTGTGATAGAAGCAGATTGAACAATGGAGCTTTATTTTTATTTTTTTATTTATTTATTTATTTATTTTGATATATGTATGTATGTATGTATGTGTATATGTATGTAGATGTGTATGTATGTTTTTCTGTTTGTACTGAATTCTTGTACCATGTCACAGACGTCTTGATGTTTATATGTGTTTGTATGTTTTCCAGTTGTCTTGTTTATATGTATTGTCACATTTAAATTGAGTAGACCTCAGGAAGAATAGCTGCTGCTATGCAAAAGCTAATGGGGATCTAAATAAACTAAACTAAACTAAACTTTGTGGCTGAAAAAAGCCAAATAGGTCCCCAAGGGTTAAACCAGACCCATGCCATCCCACTCTTTAGCATCCCTCTGAAGAGGTGCTGAGCATAACAAATCAAATCTAATAGCACTGCAGTCTGATGATTGGTCCCGAAAATTGTTAATTCACATGTGACAGCAGCTAAAATGAAAACATTTCTCTCCCCACGTTCCAATAAGCCTGTGAAGACTGTCTACAGGAAACGATAATCCATACAGAGCTGGAGTGCTGGTGGTCCTGCATTGTTGTTCTTTGTTTACCATCACACTCTGCTTCGGAACGCTACCACTCCGAACTGTACCGAGCTGTACTGAACCAAACCAGACCACACGGTGGAACAGAACTATAAATCGTGATGCTGACCCAAACAACGCTCCTACAATACAACACAGCGACACACTGTTCTAGTTTTACAGGTGACTGTGACGGGAGACCCATGGCTGCCTGTGTCTGTGCCAGTGTTAATTTTGACAGCACTTTTAATTCAGTTTTATGCTTTTGCCTAAAATATTTTTAGTTTTAGTCATAACTAAGTCATCTAAATTGTTTTAATTTTAGTCTAGTTTTAGTTGATGAAATTTCACAACATTTTAGTCGACTAAAATATGAAGTGTAAAGTGTAAGGCATTTTTTATGTTTCCTTGAATTTCTGAAGTCATGTTTTACAGTTGAATAAAATCAAACATCTAATAACCCTTTATTGAATGCAAGTAAAGTCTGAATGTATAAATGAACAGAAACAAATTGAACTTTTGTGTGAAATGCAGTCACCTTTATTTAGGCTACCTGGCAGAGCATCTCAGTTACAATACCAGAACTGACAACAAACAGTGAACCTGCTCTACATGAATATATCAATTCATAAAGAGAGGAGCTCTGATTGGATCGCTCCACAACTTATCCCACCACCACCAAGCTAAGGCAGCTGTGATTGGATGTCCCTCTTAACTCATCCAACCTTTCCACACAACCAAAGTAGCTGTGATTGGATATATTCCTAACTTGTCCCTACTTTCTACATGACCAAATTAGGTCTGATTGGATTAAGTCTCTGTCAAACATTTTAGTCTAGTTTTTATTTGTTGATGAAAATGTCAGTTAATTTAGTTTTTGTCCATGTGCACTTGTTTTTATGAGTTACTGTCTAGTTTTCATCAGGGGAAAGAGGTTGTTGACAAAAACTATGATGAAAATAATTAGTCAACAAAATTAACACTGGTCTGTGGTTGTAGTTGTATTTGAATGAAAAGATAAGCCCTCAGTGAAGAGACCCCTAACCACACTAGTATCCACGTACATCTCTGAGGAGTTGACACAGCATTACTACCTTCAACTGTCCCAGGCTCCGTACATGCAAGCTCCAGGTAGTGACAATACTAATATGTGTTGAAATCAACAAGAGAATTCACGAGTACTCTTAATAACAGTTTAGTTTCGGACTTTATTTCATTCTGTCATTAAATAAAACATTTAATACAAACAAAAAAAATCTCAAACATGTGAATGCAAAGGAGCAGAAAGAAGAAAAATCTTAGTATGCCCCTCTCTTACAAGATATTAATTGATTATTAATACAAATCAACAAGAGCTGCAGGCCAACATGCCTTTTTACATTTAATTATTTCCTATTTTCAAAAACAGTCAACATAACAACCAAAAAAACACATGCAAATTCACATTTTGCCACAAAGCAAACATAGCAGGACTTGGATTAACACACTTCCTTGTATTTACTCAACATACTGGCCTTTGTACTTTTTTTTAAAGATAAAATTTGATTGAGCTTCTTTAGTTTCTTTCTTCAGATTGTTCCATAAACTGATTCCTCTCACTGTAACGTTGTCCTTCAGTTTAGGTCTGAATCTTGTTTTTTTTTTATTTTAAGTCCTTTTAAATAAGAGTAAGGCCTGGACCACACGAATACGATATATTCCTAAACGCACATTTTTCTGTCCAATTGGGCCTCTCAACCACACGAACACGGCGATTTCACCCACATAAACAGAGATTTTTTAAAACGGATAAAAAAGTGAAGAAATTAAAAAATATCTGGTTGAGTGGATCCGTGTAGCTGGTGTTAAACAGAGCTGGTGTTGATGAGGTGACGTCACGGCACCTAGCAACGGTTGCCAACAACAAGAATGATGGCCGACATTTACTGCGCTTTTTCTGTTGTGTTATTTTATGTTACATGAAGTAACAAGTCCACCTCATCGTCCGTCCACACAAAAAGACTCTATTTTATTGTTTTTTTTTTCAACATCTTCTTACCGGTAACTTAAGCCATTTGTTTGTTTTGGTTAGACCATTAGACTGCTTCTTCTTCCTGTTTTTGACTGCGCATGCTCATAATGTTCTTCTTCTATGGTTTTCACATTTTGCTAACCTGCCACTTATCAGTCAGGCATGGCATTGCAGGCTTCAGAGGCGATCGTTTACAGTTTTGCCTCTTCGTATGGACAGAGATATTTCTGTGGTGTGGACAGAGATTTTTTTTTTTTTAAACGAGGACAAAGATATCCGGTCAAAAAAAATATCCATATACGTGTGGTCCAGGCCTAACTTTCTCTCTTTTCAGATCAGGTCTGGATGTTGATTGGTAAAGTTTTCTTATGAGCATTATACGTAATCTTCAACATACTGGAATCTACTATCACACTGAATTTCAACAACTGTAATTTAACAAATGTTGGGTTTGAAGGATCTCTGTATAGACTTTTACAAATAATTTTTATTGCTCTTTTTTTGAAAAATGAAAAGTGGCGGGATCAAAGTTTTACACGCTCTTCCCCGCACTTCAACACTGTAGGTCACTGTAGGATTTGTTCAAGCTCATCAGATATACTGATATATGCCTACAGGTGGACAGCCTCATTGAAACCCCTCTCTCTGTCTCTCTCTGATGTAGATGTCGGGCGATAAGGGGATCTCAGCGTTTCCAGAATCAGATAATCTCTTCAAATGGGTTGGCACCATCGAGGGACCTCAGGGGACGGTACCTACACACACACCAACTCATTTTATAGTGCTGGTTCAAGATCCAGTAACTTCTTAAAGTCCATGTCTCATCTCTGTAAAGGCTCTGAGGTCAATGACGGTGACCTTGTTGGAGTAAGCAGGGGGTCATGCGTGCGTGTGCATCTTTACCCTCATGACATTCACATTATGAAGATGTGACCATTAAGCTTTGGGGGGAGCACAGGAGAGTGTGACATGATGTTTCACAAAGACACACAAGAAAACAAACAAGCATGGTGCTCCCCCACTGGCTCTGTGTGCTCCCTTCTCCTTTTTTGTACCAGAGACCTGCAGGGTTCCCACACGTTCTGGAAAACCTGGAAAATGATTCACCAATTTTGCAGTCATTTATGCAAAATGAGGAAAAAGTAAAATGTCCTGGAAAAGCTTGAATTGTCCTAGAAAATTATTTGCCTTCCTTTTACCTTGTTAGTGAACAAAAATCAAACTGGAAATGAAGTAAAAATGTACTTGGTAACAAATGCACACTTAGCCATAAAATATGAGTAGATAAAATAATGCAAGTTAAGGAATAAAATATAACAAAATCAAAAGGATGGTGACAAAAAAGACCCTGACCTAGCAAAAGTAAAATCTGAGTAGAATTTCCATGTGTTCAGTGACCCTGGAAACTCCTGTGTGGCTATGAGTTTTGCTCCAGTGGTTAGGTGTTACTCCATTTCCCCTCTCCCTCACCTCTCCTGTACCCTCTGTCCTCTCCAAAAACAGAGTTACATGTCTTGTCTCTCTCCCTCAGGTGTACGAGGGCCTCAGGTATCGTCTGTCTCTGGAGTTCCCGGCTGGTTATCCATACCAGGCTCCTCGTGTGAAGTTCGTGACCTCGTGTTTTCACCCAAACGTCGATGAAAACGGTTTCATCTGTCTAGACATCCTGAAGGACAAATGGTCGGCCCTGTACGACGTCCGCTCTATCCTGCTGTCCATCCAGAGCCTGCTGGGAGGTAAACACTTCAGACTACCAGCTCCCACGCCTGGAATCAGCTTCAGCAACATGTTTCTTTACAGCTTTGGTCTCACCTGGATTATTCAGGGGGTCTGGTCCAGGTCTTAAGTTATTCAAGAAGGATTTTCTTAAATTAAGTTTTATAGGCGAACTCAGAGGTTAGCACAGTGCTGGTCCCTCTGAGTGGGGAAAAAAGGATAATATTCTAAGTAAATGTGTTACGACTTGAAGGGTGAAAAAATGTCATATTTGAGGGGAATGTTTGGAGCCTGCATGCTCTCTTCAGCACCTTCATCATTTTCTTGATTATTAATCATATAACATTTATAACTTTCACAACATAATATTCAATAATCATCCAAGCAAAGTCTGAATTATTTCAATACTCTGACGACATTTCAGCTTATTTTTTAAAGAAAGAAAATGCTCACTAATATTGTAATATCAATACAATAACTCCTATGCCCTGTTAAAACTGCACAACAACATCAGCTTTTGAGTTTTAACAGCTCACCGTGTGCCTGAAAGTAATGACACCTTTGGCTTTTATTTAAGTTGTTTTGTATCAAAATAGTTGATAATATATTGGATTTTGACACAATTTGACATCTTTCCTTACATTTCTATATTTTTTTTCTTTTCTTGTATTTGTATATAGAGCTTGTTTCTGGTATATATTTAGTACTTATACTTTCTTATAACTATGTTATACTCTACTTCTGTTTTTTACTAAACTATCTGTTTGCACTGAAAAATAAGAAGCTCTCCAATATTGTACATGTTGTATAATGACAATAAAGGGCGTTCTACTCTATTCTGTTTTTTTTGTCAAGACAACTCTCACATAAACTCATGAAAAAGTTAAAAGTGATTTAAAATCTGAACTTAATGTCTCATTGTGGTGAAAGTTTATCACCTCATATCTGTTTCTTTTCCTCACAGAGGCCTACAGGTCCTTTAAAATGTTCAACATTGTGTTTGTTTTCTCTCGTAGAACCAAATAACGAGAGTCCTCTGAACACGGCTGCTGCTGAACTCTGGGAAGACCAGGAAGGTGAGATGATTCAGACCAATGATGTTTTTTAAAGTTTTGTGTCTTCATATGCTTGTGGCTCAGTATCAGTAACACTGGGGTGAGTTGTGGGCTGATTCTCTTTATTTTGTGATAAATGAGAAGCTTCAGTGACAGCAGTCGACCAGTCGGGTTGTTTTAGTTCATAGACAGAAAACACATCTTAGATCACACAGATCTTGTGTCGGGGTCTCCTGGCTCTTCATTCTTGGATCATTTTCAGTCTAAACATTTGTATCACTTTAATTGTTTGACAAACTCGGTCGTCAGATGCTGAGAGTTGATCAGTGAGTGTAGTGGGGCTGATGGGAAATGTAGTTCCGACTGATCTTCTCTTCTCTGTTTCAGCCTACAAAGCTCATCTACACTCGACCTTCCAGAAGTGAATCCACACCTCATTTTCTTCTTCTTGTGTTTGTCTTCTGTCTTTGTACAATATTTTTATGTTTGGTCACCTCTATGTATCAATAAAGTTCTTAATTCAACTCTGAGCAGGCTGCTGATGTCGTTGTTGTTAGAGGTTTATTCTTCTGGCTTCTGACACGATTCTGGAGAGCAGAAAGGAGATCGGGCACACGGCAAAGTGAGAAGAGTTTAAGTTTAGGTGAGGCAAAGTTTCAGCAGGTGCAGAGCTAATTCTAATAACTAAGTAATTCTAATCCCTGAAAATGTACTCTGAGTTGAAAAAGAGTGTCTGAAAAACACCAAGAGATCCCTGAAATGTGATTCACTCATTTTTTAAAATTTATTCTAGAACAGAATGACAGTTAAGTTTTTAGTCAGTCCACACAGGATTTTAATTACATTTATAATAATCATAAATGATGTCAAACAAAAAACTTAAAATAGGCACACACAGAGAGAACAACCACCATCAAACCAAGATGGAAAAAGCATGATAAAAACTAGAAAAACACTCAGAGAGCGCAGACCTCCACCAAGCAGCTCAGTTCAGTGGCGCTTCCACAACCCCTGTAAAAAAGATACAATTCTGGATCAATAGATCCAGAACAGAGCCAAGACCTGGACTAAACTCAGCACATGGAGGTTTTTATCCTGTATGAACACAAGAAGTTTTGGGAACATCACTTAATACACTAGACAAACTGATGGACACTTTGGGCGATGTCAGTCCCCCTCTGCACCCCGTCATCAGCAGCCAGAGGAGCCTGTTCAGCCCCAGACTGCTCCTTCAAGGTCAGGACCATCAGACTGAGAAACTCTGCTGTCCCTCAGACCATCAGACTGTACAGCTCCTCACTGAGGGGGAGGAGGAGGAAGACTAAGGACGGGAAGGAGCAGTAGGCAGCCAGTAGACTATATATATATATATATATTTCTTTTTATTTATATTATATTTCTGTTTTGTTTATATCTATCTTTTTTTATAAACCTTTTATTTATCTGGTTTACAAACTGCTACTGGAATATTAATTTCCCTGAGGGAGTCTCCTAAAAGGATAAATACAGTTCTATCTAATCTAATATTCTGATTTTATATGAATTACTGAATGTCGTCAATGGGATTTCCCATTATGAAGTTGAATGTTTTTTTGTGATGTCAGTCTGGATTGGATCCAGATGATGATGGAGACATGGACTCCATATAATCCTGTGAAGTTGGAAGCAAATCTGTTAAAAAGTGGCAGAGCTAAGATTTTTTTTTACCAACATCTGAAAATTTTAGCAAAGTCAGTCCTGTAGTTTTTGTGTAATCTTGCTAACAAACAAATATACGCCGGCAAAAACAACCTCGGGGGAGGAAATAAGTGGAAATATAGTTTGGAATAAAAGTAGTGAAATAAGAGCTGGGAAAGGTGCATCAGTCTTTAATCAAAAACTTTAAACTTTGTATATAAGTTAAAAAGAGTTGTTTTTTGGGGGGTTAATTTTTCTTTCAGTGACATTAACGATGTTTTTTTGTTCTTAAGTTGGATGTGCTCCTGCAATCTTAATAAATAATGATCATATCTCAGTTATGACTGTAAATAGATATTTATACAGCAGTATTCTGTTATTTTGTCTGACTGATCGTTCTTGGTGAAGTAAAAGTGAAGGACCTCCTTTAACCAACGCAGCCCAGTCCACAGCAGGGAGGCTGGCAGCAGGCAATCATCTTGTTATAGGAGACGACCTCGACCTCCATCAGCTCCTCCAGGCTGTCGTCAGGCTCATCGATCTCACAGTGAGCTTCAGCCCAGGCCGGCTGGGTCGCCTCCACCGACCAGAACGCAACAGGAACCTGCAGAGAGCGAGCAAGATTAAAGAGACGGTTTACCTCAACGCACCAGGTGAATGTTCAGAGGTCACCTCCCAGACTGGAGACGTCCTCCACAGCACCAAGGTCCAATCAACAAACATCATCTCAGTAGAGCTTAGACCTCATATTTTTCCCCAACTCAGGGTCATGAATTCATTTTTGATGACTATTGGAGGATGTTCATGATCACAAACACTCAAAAGACCTTCTGCTCTTCATATGAAGAGAGAGATCTGCATGGGTCTTGTTCATAGAAGTGCTCCATCATCCAGGGCGGACATGTTAAAGGGACAGTTGTGTGTGTTTGAGGTTGGGTTGTATCAGGTACTGTCAACACTCAGAGAAGTGAAAGGGCTCCCAGCAGAGCTGTACCTTCAAGGAAAACAAGCTGAGACTCCAGCTAAGGTACACTGCTGTTTGAAGGTTCAGTTTTTCCTCCAGGAAGTCTCTGAGTTTGACATTATTATTATTATCATTATTATTATTATTATTATTTTTATTATTATTTTTTTTTACTTTTATTAAAACGAGTCCTTGACAAATAGTCACATACTTATAGATTCGACATCATTGTCTTGAATATACAAAAAATACATCTACATTGAAAGAGAAATAACATCACATATTCAGAGATACACTCAAATCTTCTCCAAATGAGAGATTACAGATGACCATTTCTTCAAATAGTTATCTCTCCTCAGTCTCAGTATTGATGTAATGTCCCCCACACAGTTCACTGACTTTAATCTTTGAGTCCATTGTTCAAGTGTTGGTGAATATGGTTTGAGCCAGTTGATGCTAATTAATTTGTGAGCAACTAACAGAAGATCTTATAACATGCACCTTTTGTCCTTGGCCCAGGTTTCAGGTATTGCACCACACAAGACCATCTGATAGATATTGAATGATGTGTTAAGATTGAAGATTTTCCTTATTTCCACTGTCACTTCATCTCAATATTGTTTCACTACTGGACATATTCACAAAATATGTGTGAAAAATCACCAATTTGTCCACACTTTCTCCAGCAGAGGGCGCTGACATTATTGTTATAACTGGCTAACATAATTGGTGTCTTAAAGAATCTCATTCTTAGTTTCCAGCTAAACTCTCTCCAGTTTGGACTGTTAAGACATTTATGCCACTCTTCCCATGAGTCTTCCCAGCCTGAATCATCTATTATTGTGTTAAGTTCCAGTTCCCATTTCCTCTTTACATCTAAATTCTTTCATCTTGTTCACTGCGTATTTTCCTGTACACAACAGAGATTATCTTCTTCAATTCTTGTTTGTTCTCTACCACCTCTATCCAGTACTGTTCAAGGTCTTTTGGTTGTGCTTTAATTTGATTAAGTTCTTTATGCTTCTCAAGATAATGTCGTATTTGAAAGAATCTAAAAAGATCATTATTAGGGATGTTGAATTCATGTTGAATTTGGGAAAATGAATTAAGAGTTGTTCCTGTAAATAACTGATTTAAAATTTTTAGTCCCTTATCAGCCCACCTATTAAAGCCACCATCTTGTCTCACAGGTGTAAAATCGGGTATATTTGTTATTTTTGATGCTCTTGATAAAGTTTGAGGTAATTTAAACTGTTTTCTTACTTTTTCCCAGACACCTAAAGTAAATATAATCCATTCATTCTGTATTTAAAGTTTTCTCCATTGTTTTCTGTCCGTAAACAGAGGGGCTGATAATGGCTCTAACTGCATCCATTTTGTATTTGTGTCCATTCTACACCAGTTTGACATTATTTTACGATGCACTAAATGGCTGTGTTTTCTTCTGTCTATTAATATTCAATAATATTAATATAAACGAGAATAGGATCAGATCGTTGTCTACACATTCTGAAAGACCAGATGATTAATGCCACTCCATGGCCGAAGTGTTCAGCTCCCAAAGCATCTTGTTGAGCGCCTGAGCAGAAGATAAATACAAGTAAATTTGAGGAGACATTTTTGAAATAATTGAAGGAAACCCATTTTTTTAGAGTGATTGAAAGTGTTTTTGGGTAAACTTTGGCACACACTTGTCATGTTCAAATTACCAGACTTCAGTTCAATACCAATACTGATTCCAATCTTCTCCTATAATTCATGCATAACATTTAGGAGTTTGTTTTTTATCAACCAGAAGTACATAAAGCAGTGGCGGCTGGTGCCAAAAATTTTAAGGGGGGCGCAGCTTTGGAGGAAACAAACCAAAGAAGCGCTCCATACTACAGTGAAAAGAAACTAAAGACAAAACATAATCACAATACAACCTACTTTGAACAATGCAATATCTGAACAGAAATGTTGCCCTCCTTTCCTTCGGGGCTGCAAATTTCTCAGTGACCCTCTGACTGAAGTCCATCATATCCGTCACCAGTCTCTCTTCCATTGACAGCATGGCCAGTGCATTCAACCTGTCCTGGTTCATGGTGTTTCTGAGGAAAGTTCTGAGAAGCACCTCAGCTTCTGCAGTGGTCATGGGTGTGGTGATGAGGACCTTTAGCAGAGTGACAGTCTCTGAAAATACCTCTCCAAGATTATTTTCCATCAACAACAGGATCAGATCCACAGCTCCACAGCAGGCCTTGAACTCCTCCTTGCTGTACATAAGACTGAACTCTGTCTTCAGCTTTAGTTGAGCACTGGGTCGGTCTTCAAGGTGCTGCTGAGAGAATCTTCAGGAAACATGGTGTGGTACTGTGTGAATCTGTCATTAAAAAATACATAGAAAAACACATTTATTACCAAAAGTTAACATCAGTATTTACTGAAAAAAATCAATAAAACAGCCAAAGTTTAACCTGCTCCCATAAAATAAAGCTGTAATTTATGTCAGTTTCACTATTTTATGAACATTTCTTGTGTCACCTGAACAGTGTCTTATCTTATACATGATGTCTCATGGCTCAAGATTGTAAACACAAACAGAATCTTATGTACCACTAAACTGATGCTTTTAAACTAAAGGTAAAACTATGTGATACAGTTTTGGTATAGATGAACTGTAAAAAGTATGAACAAAACAAAACAAATAAGAAAAACAAAACAAATAAGAAAAAAAAATCAGATACAAGCATGCAGCACAAAGGGCAGACGGCTCACACCAGCTGACTGATTCTCACAGCTGAAATGGAGGCTGTCAGTGTTTGGATGACATTTATAGTTTTCAGCAAAACTACTTCAAATTTTAAAAAGTCAAAAAAATAAACTTTACATTACAGGAGTCTGTTTCCATCTGCTAAAGCTTTTGAATACTTTAACTTTGTACTGTTATGTGCAGCATTCAGTCAGCAAAAAACACCAACAGAATGTATAATTTCTGTATCCAAATAGAACATTTTATTATAGCAACTAAACATATGGTATACAATTATATATAATGACAATACTATATATATTTATATTGACATTTATTATTTTTTATCACATGTTTAGTTGCCATAATAAAATTACAACATTTAAAGACAAGATGATACATCCTGTTGGTCTGTGTTTGTTGATTTTATACTGTGCACAATGGTACAAGCTGTAAAGGCACAAGGTAAGTGTCAAATCTAAAAGCTCCAGTGGATTAAAAAATAATTCTGTAATGGACATACACCTAAGAGGTAAAGAATTAGTGCTGTTTACACTTTTGGGACTAATAAAACCCCACTGTTTTCACCAGTAAACTGCAACACATAACTTGATAACATTATCAAGTCTTCTTTTTGTAATTTTTTTACAGGCTTTCACACAATGTAACAGAAATATTTAATGAGCAGTGCAATAAAACCTCTGCAATAATCTGCATGCACTTGTGTATTACAATTTCTCCTATGTTGTTCCTGCTTTGCCATGATTTTTTAAAATATATTTTTATAGGTCCCTTATTATAATATTATAATCAAAATAATGCATCAATTTTGTCAATTAAATTTAAAATGAACTTCTAGTAGGGTAAAAAAAAAACTTACCCACCCAATAAAAGCCCCAATTCCTCCTGAAAGTATGTTGTTTTTGTAAAAATATGTAAAATTTAAAAAACTAAATAGATTTTTGAGACCTTAAGTCTGCAAAAGGATAATGCTCTACTGAACAAAGCATTTATATCCTCTTGGCAAACTCCTTTTGTGGCTCCTGATCTATTGTTTAGTGCCATGTGTGACATAAAATGGAAAACTTTGCCCCTGAATTATGTTATGTCTACTAGGACAGACACATCCTAATCTAATCTTCAGTGTAGCAGAGCCTCTCACTGATTTTCTTCTCCAATGCAATCTCACCTCTTCTGTGATCCTCTGACGGATCTCTGGACGACGCCTCTTTGGTGCATAGGAGCGTTGGTCGGACATGTGAGGATACGTGAGACTCTTGCGCATGAGTAAATCATATCTGCTGCGGTGACGTGTCCATATGATTGACAGCGCTCGTTGTCCAGTCACACGAGGAAAAGAAACACCAGAACAATACTGATTCGCTGCCAGTCCAAGTGGGAGTGTCCAGGGCGCTCCGGTCTGCGCCCCGGGGGCAAAGTTGAAGCGGCCAATCCCAAAGACGCCTCAGGTCACATGCTGAGCAAAACTTTAAGGACTTGCATAGACACCCATTAGACCAGCGCCCCTCTGTACGTAAACTATGTATTCACAACAGAGTTACTACGTAAAAACATTGTGAAACCCCTTTTATTGAATGGTGACAGGTGCTGCTGACAGACTATTACTGTGTGGTAAAAATAAATGTTTTTATCCGTTATTTTTTATAATTTAAAGACAAATTATGTTGTGTTTAAGTAGGACTTTCTCTGTCGAATTTTGGAGGGGGCGGCGCCCCAGCGCCCCCTATTGACAAGCCGCCACTGACATAAAGAAAACATGTAGTCTACACTGTAGACAATTTGATCTTAACGTGTTTTGTTTTAAGTCTCAGTCAAAGGACAATAAATTGGGGAGATACTCCACACTTAAAATTTTACTGACATGTTTTTTTGGATGAATTGATGATTATTCTGAAAATACAATAACAAATGGAGCAGCTACACAACACATGTAGGCCTATGTTGCACCAACTTGTATATCCTTTTAAACTAAACAGAATAAAGTTATTTACAAAGTGACTTTAAAATACGTTTTGAGAGTACTGATGCATTAAACTGTGTTTCCTTTCTGTCAGTTCTTTGTTAGTTTGCTGCAGAAACATGACAGATTTGTCTGATTGGTCTCCACAGTCACACAGAAAGTGACACTGCCTTGGCACAGAGAGAAAAAAGACTGGAAACATTTTATATGGTATCAATGTTGTAGTAGAGTAATCAATACCAAAAGAATATTAGTAATATAATCGATTCTCCCATCCTTACCTTGGAGACCATTTCTGCTCACATTCTTGTTCTGAGTTGTTGATTATGTCCTACCATTTGTCCAATTTGTTGAATGATTTCAGAGGTTTTAAATTGTGAAGCAAGGACTTTCATCATCTTGGACATCCATCCAAATTTTTTGTGCTTGTGACATGCAGTATTCCTCAGTTAATAGACCAAAAGATTCGGCTGCTGTTTTCTTCAATTTCATGTAAAATTTCAAGTCCATGCTTTGCTCAACTTTCAAGCATTTTCTGATGCCTGTGGAAAAACAGGCACATTTTAATCAGCTGCTTATAGTGAACTAAAGAAGAGTGGCAAATGTGGAAGAACCAAACTTTCATCCATAATCTCACTCTATATGCACAAAAACTCAACTAAAGGTATAGTTTGAAGGCTGTTAATCTAAAACTTTTACTTGTCTTTAGCAATAACATGCTGGTCAGTGCATGAAGTTTTTAACTGTCAATTTACGATTAATCTTTCATTAAAAAAAGAAACTACCATTTTCCTGCTTTATAACTATTTAGTTGAGCAAATTTGGACATTAAAGTACAATTTAAGCATTATGATTTAGTTGTTTGTCTTTTCAAATCTATTTTAGTGATATGTATTTTAATTCAGTGATGAAGAAATGTATTTAAAAGCATCCAAACTTGAGATTATTTTGTGTTTCTGCTCAAATTTAGTCCTGCAGAATTCATACATCTTTAACTTTATGAGACTAAACATTACAAATTGATCTGTATTAAAATCTTTATCTCAAGTTTTAGTTTCATTTTTCATTCCCACTCTACCATGAGGAAAGAGGGAGCATAAAACTATAGCAGATAGAATGGACCCTTTGGACGATCCCACGATCACTGGTTTGGCAAATCATCGATACACTCTGTGTTTTCACGATTTGATATCATCTTATCGCACACCAAACCTTTAATATTAACACTCTGTGTGACTGTGAAACACATGGTTCATCCTCATAGGAGCAGGATCAGTATCTAACAGCCACACCGTGACCTTTAACCCCGTGTTGGATCGATGTAAACCATCTCATATTCAGTTTGTTTGGACCTGGTCTTTCACAGTGGGCCTTACCCTGAGCTGCATCTCGCTCAGCATGGTCTCCAGTCCTGCGATGTGATCAGCCAGCTCAGGGACCGGCTCCTCCTCCAGGGTGAGCCACGGGACCTGGACTGAAGCCACTCGAGCTGCTACGCCCACCACGCCATCGATGCATCCTGCAGAAACACACGGCACAGAGGACCAGACCAAAGGGTTATATCCTTAAATTATATTGGGATTTGACCAAAAAATGACAACAAACTTTGAAACAAAAGCAGATGGTAGAGCGGTGTCACATTGTGATGGCCTTCGTCATCTGTATAGACCACAAGGCCAAACTGGACCAAGACGGTCTGGACCACCAGGGGAGTCCAAGTGTGAAGAGTGAGCCTCCCCTGTAAGAACATGTCTGCTGCTTTTTTCACATCTTTCTTTCATTACTGTCTCTTCCCTAAAAGAAGGAAAAATGAGGTTTTCAAGACTTGAAGTAAATCCTGACAGCTCTATCTGGATTTTACGATTCTGACATTTTTCTCTGCTTCATTTAAAATCAAACAAGGAAAAACACAGCTTCAAAAATGACCATCTTAAATCAGGCATAAATAGTTTGTCTTTCATTCTGTTGAAAATAAACTAATTTCTGACACAGACAACAAGTCTCAGTGAGTAACAGAGTCCATGGAACTTTTCATGATTTTATAAAGTAAACCAAACTTTAATAACAGCTTTCTCTTTACTCAGTTTAATTTCTCATGAAATACTACAGTTTTTAGAAATTCTGACTAACTTCGATGTCCAGTAATACTTTTCCTCCATCTGTAACTGATAAACTGGTATCATTGTAAAGAGGACCTCCTGGAATAAATTTTCTTTTTGAGTTATCTACTTTAGAAGTTCAAAATACCTCAATGTTCAGATATTCTCACTGAATGAACCAGTTGAAAGATGTGTTAATCATAATATTTTTGAGTACTTTTAGAGTAGGTTACTCAAAAGTACTTCAAACTGCTTGCACATAAAGTCCAGGAGGTCCTCTTTACAATGATACCAGTTTTATCAGGAACAAATGGAAGAAAATTATCTTATTTAATTTTAATATCTGCCAACGGGGCTCAAAATAAGCTGTGCCATGCTTTCATCGACCTTTATTTGATACAAAATTCCCATACACTGTCCCTGCTCCAGCGCCCCCTGCAGGCCTGGAGCTCCTCTGTTGTTGTACTGCTGTGTTTCTGCTCTTCAGGTCTTTTCCTCTTATTGAACTTCATCGAGCCATTGTAGGCTGTTTGCCCTCATCAGCCACCGTAGATCGTTCTAAAGATGGCATTGTCATAAAGTCCCCGTTTTCCTTTGACAGAACTATTGGTAAGAGATGAAACCAACTCACTAAAGTGATGCTTCTCTGCCCCTTTTAAAGTCTGACAGTTCATTAAAATTTGTCTTCAGTAAATCTTGGATTTTTTGGCCTCATCGGATGTTCAGATGGTGAATTTACTGCATTTGGTAGCAGAGCATCGTCTGACTGCCAGAGGCTGTTAATTTGCAAATTAAAACAAATTATTATCCTTGGTTTGGTCCACTTGGCAACTACCAGTGCTGAAGGAGCCCACTGGGCTACAATGTGAGCCAGAACAACTTCACCAACATCAGACTTTGTGCTGTCTTCTCCGTCACATTTAAGACTAGATGATTGATGATGATTTCTGCTTCTGGTTTTGAAACAAATGTGAAAGAGAGACCAGTTAATGGGGTTTGATGCTAAATTCTGTCATTTTGGACTTAGAAAAATCTCACAACTGATTCATTTGGATTTTAATCATTTTCAAAATAACCACTGACATGTGAAATAATGTCATAACTTCAAAAATATCAGATCACCAAGATTTGATTTGCATAAGTGTTTAATAAATGAAACAGAATTAAGGCTTTTTTGCCACTGACATAAACATACGCTGTCACTGCTCAACATGTCTGTCTCTGACCCGTTGGCCCATTGCATTTTGGGAAACCATGTGCAAGGTAGACTTGGTCTGATGCATGCAGCTGTTAAGTGACGGACTCTAAATGACGGACAGTTCCATATATCCACCACGGAAATATTTCACTAGTCCATCTGGAGAAGAGCCCATAGAAAATGTTTTCAGAGGCAGAACCTTCAAAAACAACAGCAGCTGGTCACACTCATCACAGACCAATCATATCAAGCCACAGTATGACGTAGCAGCTCGACCCTGTTGTTAACTGTTAGCTTAAACTATGTTCCAGTCTTTAGACTATCGTTTTACATTAAATTATACCACACAGATGTATCATCTACCACTTATATGTGACATGAACCTCGTCAGTGACAATACCCACCAAGTTCTCCTGGTAAACTTCTGAGGAGAGCAGATTTCACCAGGTATCACTGAGTAACCACGACTACCACAGACTAACCAACATTGTCCGAGGAGTTTCTCATCCTCTCCCCGTTTCCCAGCAATGATCCTCAGCTTCCCGGCTTCTCTGATTTTATCATCCATGAGGGCAACCAGCATAGTTACGATTATCACAGTGGGGTTTGGAGTCCTTCCCATCTTTTTCACGACCAGAGGAGCCAGTTGGTAGATCAAACTCTTACTGAAACCAGAAAACATGATTTCCGGTAAGAAAAGCTTTAAGTGACCTTCTTTGCTCCTCTTTTAAAGAAGAAATTGAGTCAATTTCTGATAAAACTGCAGATATTGCTGCATCCACGAAGACCGCAAGTTGCCATTGTTTTCAAACATGCAGTCACTTCCTGCTGTTGTCACGTCTGCACTTTCTGCTTCTCTTACCTGACTGGCTCGTCCAGCTTTTAGCCGAGTGAAGTCATCAGAGCTCGTCAAGATGGAGCTGCGTGATTTCAAACAATGAATCAGGCAAGTTCATCTGCTCTGCAAGGTTATTGGCATCCTGCAGATTTTGAAAACATGTGCATGTTTAATAAGTCAGTGCCTCTGTTAGCTCAGTGAGCAGTTTCTCTCATAACCATATCTTTCTTCAAAGGTGTGCAAAGTAGCAGCACCTGAAATGGGACATGGCTTTACTTTAGAGGGTGGTGAAATAAGAAAACAGTAAAGCCTGTTATGCTTGTGCAGTTGATATTTGGCTTGATGCACACATCCCTTAAATTTTAACAGACCCGACCACAAGACAACAAGACTGTGAATGCACAGATTCATCGTCAGCAGCAACAACTCGGCATCAGCAGTGCAAGAGCTGCACTGAGCACAACATGTAAAAATACTCAGAATGTTTGCACCGCAGCACTTTGTGGCCATGCGCCCGTCTGTGCAGAAAGCACACTGTAAAAAGGCTGTTGTAAATTTTACAGTAACTTACTGGCAACAAAATGCCAGTAAGTTACTGTAAATGTCTTTACAGTAGCATTACTCTGTTTCAATTTATAGCATTAGTCTGTATTTTTTGTAATAATTTGAATACTGTATTTTTTCTTTAAGGTATCATTACTGTGTTTCAATTTTCAGCATAATTACTGTGTTATCAGAAACAGTATCCTTACTGTTTGTTTCATTTACAGTATCATTACCATATTTTTTTCGACAACTTTTTAAATGTATTTTACATTTGAGTGAACTTGCTGTATTTTTATTTATATTACTATATCTTTAACTGTTTTACTGATAAATTATTAGGAAGATATCACTTTAAAAAAAAGAAAGAAATATACATAAATTTCTATCAAATAAAATACTTTTACTCAAACATTTGTTTCACCCAAAAATTCGAAACATTTACTAAAAGAAATCTTACTTGCTATTGGTCAGTTTTCCAGGGGAAAAAATGAATTTTCTCTAGATCTATTACCCTTTTCAGTAACTTTCTGTATTTTACAGTAGGTAACTATAGATTCTATGGTTTAATAGTGTTAATTTTACAAAAATCAGTATGTTGTCCTACAGTCTTTTGCCATTTACAGTAATTTAATGCATAGATTTTTTTTTCAGTAGGTAGCTGTAGATGTTACAGTAAAACACAGTCATGTTTACAAAAACCAGTTACAGTGCGTAACTGAGCCTTTACACGTGACCGGACCTCTCACAGGACTGAACTGAACATCGTCGTACCTGAGTTGATGAGCGAACGTCTGTCGTAGCGCTGCGTCAGAGGGAACTGTCCAATCAGGTCCAAGGCCTTTCGGAGGTCAGACAGGAAGTTCTCTATCCCAGACAGGAAGAGGACCCACAGACGTTCTGACACCTGTCTGTCCTCAACACCTGAGGAGGCGGAGTCACAGTCTGAGAGAAGACGCACCAGCCGTCTGGACAGACCTGCAGACAGAAGGACAGAGGGGACACAGACACATATTCGGTCAGAGAGACCTGCGGTCATTCAGAAAGGTCAGGGCGATGAGTTTGAGGCGTTCGTACCGCTGCAGATTCGATGAGCGAGCGCTCTCATCTCGTCCATCTCATCTCGCAGGAAGCTGCAGTCGGCTGAGCTCCCCAGAGACGCCGCAAGCTGCTGGAAACAGGAAGTGACTCGGCTGAGAGCCTCTTGAGCGCGCTCGCACTCGCTCTGCTGTCGCCGCCGCACTGCCAGCTCATCGACCGAGCGACGCCATCGACTCATGATGTCATCACAAACCTGCCGGAAAGGAAAGGACGGACACGGGAGGAGGGAAAGTGAGACAAAGATGAAAAATTATGTCACTCTGAAAAGCTTATTTCAAGCCCCTCTGATACTTTTTAACCATATTTGGATATTTACACAGAAATTTGTTTCATTTTCACCACAGAAAGTACGGTTGATGATTAACTGTTAGAGAACATTTTTCATTGAAAACATTGATCTGAATTGAATTAAAAACATTGATTTTTTAATTCAGTTCAGATATTTGAAATAAATTGAATGATTAAAAAACAGTTGGGTGAAAAAAAAAACACCCCTACTGGCCACTTTATTAGGTACACCTTGCCAGTGTTGGGCCCCCTTTTGCCTTCAGAGCTCCTTAATTCTTGGTGTCATAGTGTAAACAAAGTGAAACATTCCTCAGATGTTGGTCCATGTCTTCATGACACCATCACACAGTTAAACATCCATGATGAGAATCTCCTGTTCCACCACATCCCAAAGGTGCTCCACTTGATTGAGATCTGGTGACTGTGGTGGCCACTGGAGTCCAGTGAACTCATTGTCATGTTGAAGAAACCAGTCTGAGATGATCTGAGCTTTAAGACATGGAGCTGCTGAAGTCTCCATCGGAAGATGGTCCACTGTGGTGGATGGACATGGTCAACAACAATACTCAGGTTTAAACCATGCTCAGGTGGGACTAAGGGGCCCAAAGTGTGCAAAGAAAATGTCCCCCACACCTTCACATCACCAGCAGCAGCCTGAACTGTTGATCCAAGGCAGGATGGATCCATGCTTTCATGATGTTCACACCGAACTCTAAGCCTACAGCAGAGATCCAGACCAGGAATCATTTTTACAATCTTCCAGTGCGAGCCTTAGTTTCCTGTTCTGAGCTGACAGGAGTGGCACCTGGTGTGGTCTTCTGCTGCTGTAGTCCATCTGATTCAAGATCGACATGATGTGTGTTCAGAAGTGATCATCTTCTTTCCTCGGCTTCAGTGGGTGGTTTTCAGAGATATCGTTGCCTATCTATCATCTCCAACCACACTGACCATTCTCCTCTGACCTCTGGCATCAACAAGGCATTTGGACCCAGAGTACTGCTGCTCACTGGATATTTTATCTTTTTCAGACCATCCTCTGCAAACCCTAGAGATGGTTGTGTGTGTGAAAATCCTGATAGATCAGCAGTTCCTATACTTCAGCCCGTCTGGCACCAACAATCATGCCATGTTCAAAGTCACGTGAACTTCAACTTCAACTTTATTGTCCCCTTAAGGTAAATTTGCTTTGCAGACAGGTAAAAAAGACATTAATATACAGTTACATCAAGACATTCATAACAACAAAAACACAGGAGCACGTTAACCAAGAGAGACATCCACGTGCTGACCAGGGACGGAGCCATCCCTAATGACCATTGCAAACAGTGATACAACTGAAGTCCATCAAGCTGATTCAGTGAAGGTCCAGTGTCCTGCATCACTGACTATGTCCCAGTGCCTGAATGCATTGAGCTGCTGCCATGTGATTGACTGTTTTGCACATTGCATTAACACGCAGTTGAATGGGTGAATCCACAGCGCAGTGGAGTTCAGTGTTATTCAACCAATACGTAAATATAATGCATTAAATTAAACCTGCATGTCAGAGTTCAGAATCAGGAGTAGTTCAGATCACCGTCGACTGTCTGACATGATCAGACTCTCCAAATAAACTCAAATCTATCAAACATAAACTCAAGTTAAATCATCAGTGTCCTCTCGAAGATATGTTTTTAATATTTGTGAATAAAGAGTAAAATAATCTTTGGTCTTACCTGGGCGTCCTTCCTCTCCTGCATCAGAGGACGGTTCAGCGTCGGCTGGTTTCTATCAACACTCCTCTTCCTCTCTGGAGACGCTCGGGTTTTAATTAAAGCTGAGAGACCAGCTGAGGCCTCAAACTCCTAACACAGCCTTTATATTACCCTCAGCTCTGACTCATTGGCACAACAGGACTCACCTGTCCAGGTAAGACTGCTCCAGTATCTGCAGACAGTAAGACCCCATTCACCCTCTCCCCCCTCATTTAACATACAAAACACGCAAAAAACAGCGCAAACCCAGTTAAAACTTGTTTGTTAAGTGATAACTATAATTTAACTGTTTTTGTGTAAAGTGATAAATGATTTTTCACTGGTTTTGTAAAGTGATAAGTGGGTTTTCACTGGTTTTGTAAAGTGATAACTGGGTTTCACTGGTTTTGTAAAGTGATAACTGGGTTTCACTGGTTTTGTAAAGTGATCACAGGTTTTTCACTGGTTTTGTAAAGTGATAACTGGGTTTTCACTGGTTTTGTAAAGTGATAACTGGGTTTTCACTGGTTTTGTAAAATGATAACTAGGTTTTCACTGGTTTTGATCAGTGATAACTGGGTTTTCACTGGTTTTGTAAAGTGATAACTGGGTTTTCACTGGTTTTGTAAAATGATAACTAGGTTTTCACTGGTTTTGATCAGTAATAACTGGGTTTTCACTGGTTTTGTAAAGTGATAACTGGATTTTCACTGGTTCTGTAAAGTGATAACTGGGTTTCACTGGTTTTGTAAAGTGATAACTGGATTTTCACTGGTTTTGTAAAGTGATAACTGGATTTTCACTGGTTTTGTAAAGTGAAATCTTGGTTTTCATGACCAAAGACCAAGACCTGGTGTTCAGAGGGATGGGTTTATTATCTTATATCGATATTAAATAATATTAATTAGTATCTCCTTATACTAATATGTGTAAATAAATCTTATTTCAACACTATTACACCTCCATATTATTGCTCTAATCACCTGGAAACTTAGACCAGTGACAAACACATGAGCACACTGCTTCACCGCTCTGGTCACCTGCTGCACTGAGTGTGAGGCCCAGAGCCTCGTCTACGAACGCCTCTAAATATTAGTTTATAGAAAAAGAAACCTTTGTGGCCACTGCAGTGCACTCTGTTATAATCTCAGCTGTAATAATATACATTAATTAAAGTGTCTGGAACCTTCGTCAGTGGATCTGTAGTTTATTTAACGTTAACAGATTTATTAACAACACATGCTCAGCCACAACACAGACAGGAAGTGACACAAAATCCACTGAAGGAGAGCCGACTGTCAGTGTCACCTTCCTCCTCCTCATCATCATTAATCAGACATCACGTCAAACAATGGCACTTTATCGAGAACATGAACCCACAGAAACAGTCAAACATTCATTAGATCATGATTCAGGATGGCCTCACTGAGCTGAAAGCTGTGACCTATGACCTCTGACATCAGAACATTTAATCTGGTTTATCTGTGACAAACAGTCTGAGTCAGAATAACATCTGTGCACTGATTGGGTTGATGCAAGAATCACGTTAGCTCCACGAAAGTGTCAGCAGCTCCTTATGGGTTTCATCTCAGTCCAGTTTGAATGTCGCAGACAGAAATTATTATTCTTATTATTCAGAGTTTATTCTTATTATTCTTTGTGATTCAGAGTTTACTCTTCTTATAGAATGAAGATGTTTCTGCAGATGAGAAAACATCATGAAGATAAGGCCAGACTTCATGCTGACAGATTGTTTTAGTTTTAGGTTTTGGGACCTGCTGGCTTGGAGATGGTTTTCCCTGTTTAGTGTATCCTAAGTAGGGATGGGAATTGAAAACCAATTCCATTTGAGAATCAACAACGCCTCCCTCAAGGAATTGATGTCATTAAGCTATTTTCTTATCAATTTCTTCGACTTTGTTCTGCAGGCTTTGCAAATCAGGGATGTCCCACTCTCATCAGAAGCAGTCAGTAGAAAAAATGACCAAGTGGAAGAAAGAGCTCAAAAGTGGTCAAAATTGTGGCTTAATTTTTGACAGAAAACTCATGTTAGGTGGGTTGAAACACCAGCAATGTCTGACCTGCCAGGGACAAAAGCAGTCTTTTGGCTAGTTCTGTATTTTACATTGACAAGCTCATTAGTATGCACTGTCCTTTGAAATAAATATATTTCAACAAGGGTTAAGGCTTTAATGCATTCGTAAAACAAAATCCAGGTGGACTATTAATGGCAGAAAATGCCCTTTGAGTTGTTAGGGTTTAGAGAAATTACTTGCAAGAGGGATTAAGGGTTTCTACAGTTTTTAAAATAAAATAAATGACTTTTCAAGCCGAAAACTAAGAAAACATAAAGTCAATTTTTCACTTTAGAGCAACCATGAACTGCACAGCTGTTGCATATCTAACTTATCTGAACAAAAAAATAAAAATGAAAGAAAAACTAAAGTTTCCGTTTTTAGGCTTGCGTCAGCTACTTAACCTTAACCACAAAAACATAAAACAAGACAACCTCTGCTAAAATCATTGTTACATAACTTCAGGCTAACAGAGGTAAGTATGGCACCATTATGTGTGTTTGACAACAGAGTAGTTACACTTGGAGACCACTGATGGGGTCAAATATTTCTAAATTATCAGCATTGCTCCCTCTGCTGTGTCAGTGCTGTGTATAAGGGTATTAAAGGGCATGAATGTGTTAGTGATACTGATGGAGAACTTCAATAGATACTCTGAACCATTGGTGAGTGAATGGGTGTGAATTTGACCTGCGGTGTGAAGCTGCTTTGAGTGGTCAAACAGACTAGATAAGCTCTATGTAAGCATTTACCATCATTTATTATTTTACTCGGGGCTGGGGCGAGGGGGGGATACACCTGGACTGAATTAAACAGGTTTTTTTCTTGCCGCCGTTACTGTAAGCCCCCTATAGACGCACCTTCCTGTAGTTTGGTTGGCCAGGGGCTGTGCTCATGATGGATTCATGTTGAGTTTTGGATGTATGTAGGTGTATATATGTAGTTTATATATGTGTATCTACAAAATGAAGAGTTTGTCTTCAGCCTGCTCAATTGTAAAGTGTCTTGAGATAACACTGTAATGAACTGCCGCTATACAAATAAAGATTAACATTGAATCACATGGCTGACATGTGGAGACCTATCAAGCATGTTTTTGTTCTGTTGGAGGAAACCAGAGTACCCATAGACATGCACAAGGAGACTCCACAAACTGACTAAACTGGCATTTGAACCTCTTTGTTGTAAGCTGACGGTGCTTACCACTAGCGCTGAAAGATTTATTGTTTCTGGATCGATATCACAATTTAAGACAACGCAAGGACCCAGGATCTATTTTACACATACTATTTTACAAATTTGCATTTGCTGGTGAGCAGGTGGAGCAGAAGTTGGAGTATCCCTTAAATAATGAAAACAGATTATTTATCATCAATATTAGATGATGAATAATGTGTGATGTGCTTTTGATCAATGATTTCCTTACTGTTTGCCTATACTGTAAACATGGTGAATATTACACTAAAGCTTGATTTGAAGATCTAACTGAAATTGCAATATCTGCCGGAAAAATCACAATTAGGTCTTTTCCTGAAATCATTCAGCCTAATGATTCTGTTTTGAGATAGAACTCATACGGAGCTGCTGTACTAGGCCAGAGAGCTTTGGTGGTTTTGATTTTACCCTTATTACTGGATTTCTGATATTTTAGGCCAAAAGCCCGAGACTTTTCTGTGTTCTGGTCTCTCAGACTGTGGAGAAAACAAAGAACAGGATGGCTTTGTCTGCTTTAGTGTTGAAAAGACGTGTAACAGACTCACACATATCGATAATATTCAACAGTTAAACATCTGATCTCCGTCACGGTTAATTAACGTGAAGTCCTCATCAGTCCACACGGCCTCTCTGATTGGCTGATGACATCAGTTTGTTGGTTTTTGCATGAAAATAAAATCTGTACTCTCCGTTTGACCAGAAGGGGGCGTGAAAGAGACCTTCACAGTAAAACATCCGAGACGTGAGCGAGGACAGGCTCCGCCCCCTCTCTGTGATGATGTCATCACATAGTCCTGTCCCTTACAAAGAGAGGAGGGGAGTAATGCTGGTATTCAGAGAGGGCGGGGTCAAAGTCCACAGGTGTGTCCATACTCAGGTAAGTGTTCTGGTTCTGAGGATGTTCTGGTTCCAGCGATGGAGCTGAGATGTTCTGGATGGTTCTGGTGCTGCTGCAGGGTTTCTGTTAAACTGTTATGCTGTTTCAGGTTGTTGGTTTGTCCTGTTGTTTTTATGGGAGGTTTGATTGTTTATATTGTTGTCATGGCAGCAGGTCCCTTCATTGGCTGTGCATAAAGATGAACAGCATGTTTCCACCTCATCGTGTTGTACAAAAGTGAAGCCAAAATGCTCTCAATAATTGATATATGCATTTTGCATCAGTAAAGTAATTTTTGTTACTGTTGCCCCGACCCTTTCTCTAGACATCCACACATTAAACCTTTAAATGGGTGACAAACATCCGGTAGGTACAGTGCTCATGTTCAGGGGCTTTCAGATGGAGGCGGTGGGCACAGCGCACTGCTACTTTTTACCTGCTGAACCTTTTTATCATCCGTATGTTTCACAACATGAGGGTATCTGAGCTGCACCAAGCTGAGGACAGGGCAAGACTGCACAAGGCTCAGTGGGAAGGAGATCAGATCACAGCAAGAAAAACTCAGGAGAAAATCATCTTGGTGGCTTTTTTTTTTCCTAATATGTGAGTTTAAAGACTTAAAGGGACTTCAACAAGAAATTTCTTATTAAGAAAGAAACCGTTTGAGCCGAACATTTGAGTTTAAAAAGCAGCAAAAAAGTCAATTAAGCTAAATCTTTACCCGTGCTAGTGCTTCCCAAAGTGTGGGCCAGGGCCCTCTGGTGGGCCACTGAGGTACTGCTGCTGGGCGATGTAAGGTTATTTATGATAAACTGAATCTTCAAGTTTTTTTAAAATCACATAGTAAATCATTGCTTTATTACATTTTAAGTCCCAGATCTAACAAACAGTCAGAAGATTTTGGCTTTTATCATTTATGCCGTCTAATACAAAATGGAAACTGGACTGGTTCTGATTCTTGAAGACGTTTCACCTCTTCCCTAAAAGGTTTCTTCAGTTCTAAGAGTTGACCAGGGACGAGGCAGAATATGAAGCCTGTGTCGACTATAAAGATGTAAAGGTCCAGATCAGCGACTCAGCTAATGACTCAGGTTACCACCCACAGCATTACATCTTCATGGTCCACTAAAGCCTTGTCCACATGGAGAGAAAAACATTTTTGTTTTCAAAGGGTTTGCTGTAATAGACAGCATCATTTTAGGAAACGCGTCTGTCCACATGAAAACGCTGTAGTACATATGCCAGGCCTGCAGGCGGTGCTGTAACAATGCTGCAGACAGACACCAAAACCAGAGCAGACCTCTCATGGTGGTCACAGAGGAGCAGGAGATTTTGATGTTAAAGCTCAGCAACTCTGCAGAAGTCTTTTGGAGAAGAGGTGAAACGAGGCTGAGATTCTGAACATAGTGGATAACCATGACCTGGGGCCTCATTTATAAAGCTTGCTTACGCACAAAAGAAAGCGTACACCACTTGTAAGCAATGTTTGGGATTTATAAAACTTTGTGAACGCATGTACTTGCGTGCCCACATGCACATGCGCACACCCACACACATAGCCTATATTACTGAATCAATTATGTTCTGTCCTTGTGCAACAAACCTCACGTTTTTATAAAATCCATTCAAACAAACAACAAGGCGGACAGTAACCGTGTTCCCAAAATGTGCCATACAAATAAAGTTTTATATTAATAATAATTGTAATTAAAATGACATTATCGTGCACAAAACTGCTGATCAATTCGGCTACAACACCTTTTGCAGGGTAGGTAATTAAGAGATGGCTGGATATAAAAGGGCACGCACTGACAATGCGTAAAGACGCACAGTGGCTTATCCGGCACTGCTGGAGGACGTGGCCACAGGAGACTGAGGTGCATTTGATGCAACCCCCCCTCCTCCTCCGTCACCACACTGCCCAGGAGGGATTCCCCGTCATCCCCGACAGCTTTTTGTCTGGGGGGGGCTCCGGTGTGCCCTTTCCCCCACCTGTCACACAGACACTCTTTCCATAGACAGCGATTGACCTTTTCACCTCCACTTTTATGTCAGATTATTTCTTTTTGACTTCAGCCACAGTCCGACCGTCTGAGGCAGCCTTATTTACAGCATCAGGCACAGGCTTCCACTATTTCGCCTTTCTGGCATTAGTGATGCCCAAACTGTGCCCACATATTAATATGTCAACCTCACATGGAGTGAAGTTTCTTTTTTTCAATTGTTTTCCCTCTCGGTCCATCGTGAAATTGATATCATTGAATATTCATCAAGGGCGTTCACCTGACCTTTTACAGGCACCATATGCGCACGGCAAAGTGTTCCCTCACATAGACAGTTTTAGAGTTAATTGTGATTTATAAATAGAAACAGGCGTAGGACGTGCATGCACACTGTTTTATAAATCTGACAGTTTTTGTGCACACGCATTTCCTGTGTTTCTGGCTTACACCACCTGTAGTGATCTTTCCTACGCACAGCTTTATAAATGAGGCCCTAGGATGGCTGAGAATCTACTCAGACATTATTCTGTCTGATAAACAGAACCGGTGTCACAGTTTAACTGGTGATGAATTATCTGGTGACATTTCAGTAAAAATATTATCAAGCTACTTCACAAATTTATCCACGCTTTGAAGACATGGAAGGTACTAAGAAAGAGTTTGTACATATACTCAAAAAGAGAATACTAAAATAAATATATCAGCAAATCTGGGAGCTTTCACTGAAACCAGTAGATGGAATATGACACTAGGTTTATTTGAGGCCTTATATTGTGGTCATGTGAGGGTTTTTGTGGGCCACAGATCAATTACAGGAGAGGCTGGGCTGTGTTTTGTCATATCATAACATCCAAACAAAATCAGCTGTTTAGCCACAAAAATCAACACAAACCCTCTTTGTATGAAGGGCCAATACTGCTGTAAAAACACTGTCGATGTGCACCCCTAACACACAGGTATTTGTTTAAATAGAAGATTTAGGGTGAATCCCAATTGTACCCCTTACCCCTTGTCTTACCCCTTACCCCTTGGTTTGCGCATTCACCTCTAGTGAAGTGGTGTCCTAATTCTCCGTAGGGCTAAGGGGAAGGGCTAAGACCAAGGGCTACACAGCCCTTGAAACGAAGACGGACTGGGACCTCACTTGAAACGAAGGGTTATGAGAATATCCCATAATACACTGCGCCCGCCAACATGAGGCAGAGCGGAGACTGAATGAAGCACTAAATTATAAGTAATTATTAATTCATCAAGTAAATATTAATCATGTTTTGAACTGTTGGTCGTATTTTAAAATTTCTCGCTGTAACGAGCTAGCCTTCGCAGCCGTAGCTACAGCTATTGTCGCATCTGTCTACGTCACAACTAGCGAGTGGCTCTGGGTGATGACGCAGCGAGAATCGAGTGGTGTCTTATTTCTCAGCAGTGTGTTTTCACCCCTTCCCCTTGGCCCTCAAAACAGAAGGCTAAGGGGAAGGGGTAAGACGAGGGGGAAGGGGTAAGACGAAGGGGAAGGGCTACGGGGTACAATTGGGATTCACCCTTAGTCTACTTTGTGGTAAATGCTCAGTTAGGAGCTGTTGGTGCCCTGTTGACAGCAATTCCTGATGCCTAAGACTTTTGTCTTGTGGATAGAGGTCCTCTATCATGAGAAGACATGTACATTAAACTAAGGGGCAGAGAAAACTAAAAAAATCTGAATATGGGATCTTTATATTAGTGAAAAATATCATCTGAAAGCGATCAAGAGCTCTTGAAGCAGTCAAATAAAGCTCTACACTTACTTTGTCATGTGGACAAATGTCTTAATGTCTCATCATGATGACACTGGTGATTTAAACAGCTCATTACAACTCATTATAGAGACTTTTTTTGAAAATGTGTTTGCCGTCTTTGTGTTTTGACCCCTGTCCCATCTGTTAACATGAAGGGGCGGAGCTAATGACCTAAACCGTTACTGTTAAGAGTTTGGCTTCACGTTTGGGAAACGGTCCATCTTTATATACAGTCTCTCCATTATGGCAGGTGATTTGTCTTAAATGTCCCCATTTTGACCATCAAGACGTTGCAGCATCAGTCGTTGTCATAGCAGCATGTGTCATGTTGTCTCCTTTATGGCAGCTTATGTTTCTGTCGTCATGGCAGCGTCTGTTGTCAAAGTAATCTACAGCATCATGTCACGATGGCAGCATGCACTGTCTGGTTGTCATGGCAGTGTATGGTACGATGGAGTCATAGCAGCGTCCGTTTTCCTGTTGTCATGGCAGCGTGCGTGAGCGTGCGGCGAGCAGCTCCATCAGCTCGTGGCACAGACACTGACAGAAGCCGTAGAGGACGAGCAGCAGCAGCGTGGAGGGAACCAGGCTGACCAGGACGATGCCGAGCCACAGCTGACCAATCATCAGCAGGTAGATCCCCAGAGGAAGTGAGCTGAAGTACACCTGAGAGGAAATGCAGAGGGAGGGGTTAGACAAAGTCATGTGACGTCAGGCGTTTGATTAAAGCGCAGGCCGATATGTGGATGATCAACCAAACTTTAGATCAACCTACTCACACACAGAGGCTGTGCTGAGGAGGGATTTGTGACCGATTAGTAAACAGAGACATTTCCCAGGCTTGTGTGCATGTCAATCATCACCCCAACTATTCAAAACCAGACTCCTGAACCAAAAACACATGGTAAGATATAAACAGATTTCCCTGAACAGTGAGAGCCTTTAGATGTTCTTCATAGTCAGACCAAAGCTGTTTGTTGAACAAGGCTGTGAAAATCATCTATTCCCCACACAACAGAGGGTACGCACATGACGCCATGGTCGGGACAAGAGAGAGGGACAACACTCACTGAGAGGCAACAACACAGACTGACAACAGTGATAACGGGGAGTAAGCTGTCAAACAGTTGAATTCAACTGAAAAGTTTCAGGTTTTAGTATTTATTATTTGATAATCTGAAACAGGGGGCTGAAATTAAGTTTGGCCTAGGGTCTTTATGTCGGGCCAGAACAGAAGCAGAGGTCAATATGAAGACATGATTTAAAAATTAATGTTAGCCTTGTTTTCCTAAAATTAAGAGTTTAGGTTGATTTTGCCTCTACAAGCATTAAATAAAGAATAAAGGATAGAGAGTGAGAGACAGAGAGAGAGAGTGCTGGGGCCGTTTGTATTATGATATCTCAATCAATCAATCATTCAAGCTTTATTTATAAGGCACTTTTCATACTTAAAAGCAACACAAAGTGCCTCACAGAGGCTAAAAACAACATAAAAACAACAAACCCGTCCATCCCACCCCAAAAAAAATACAGAGACACATCGAGACACACACTCGCAGACATCAGCATACACACACACACACACCTGCGCCCACACACCCATACACACACACATTCACACGAGCTATCGTAAAAGAGAGACATGGCTGGGCACCGAGGTCTGAGGTTAGGGATAAGCCACCTTTGGGGACCATCAACGCTGAGGAGGGTTCCCGGCCCACGAGGAGCGTAGCCGGAGACTTCCCCACCCTGCGCAGACACGAGGCCCCACACCACAGTGCAGGGGCCTCCAGCCACGCAGGTGGAGCCATCCACCGGCAGCGGCCCCAGAAGTGGACCAGGAGCAGCTCCTAGCGTGGAGAGCCCCCATGAGGAAACACTGGAGCTAAAAACCATCAGAATAAAACAGTCATAAAAAAATCAGAAAAGGGAGACATAAAAAAGAGAGATAAAATAGCATAAAATGGATAACTAAAATAAGGTAAAAAATTAAGAATTAGATATGATAAGAAGGATAACTAAAAGAATAAATAAATTATAGATTAAATAAACTTATTTTATAATTTATTTCTGATAAAGTAGTTTAGTTTATTAGTTTTAGTTTATTAACACTGCACCAACTGTCATGGTTCAGCTAGGATGGTGTTCCTTGTTATGACACAGAGTTTCTTGTGTTTCCTGTTTTATTTTGAAATCCTTCTGTTTCATGTGGTGTTTCCTGCCCTCCCCTCTGTGTGTCTCTGATTGTGATTCCCTCCACCTGTGTGACTGTCTCACCCGTGTCTGATTATCCTCCAGTGTATTTAGTTTCTGTGTTCCCTCTTGCCAATGTCGGTTCATTTGTCTTCCACGTGTCACTTCCTGCATAAGTCTCCAGTGTTTGTAGTTGGTTCGTCTGTTTTTGTTTGATTTTTTTGTTGTGACTTTGATTTGTCTAGAAGTTTAGCTTCTAGTGTTTTCTTTTGTTGTTATATCCTGTTTTTTGTAAGAGATTTTGTTTTGTATTTTGACCTTTTTTTTGTAAAGGATTAGTTTTAGTTTTTGTTCCTTTTTTAGATTATAATAAAACATTTTTTGATCATCTGCACTTGGGTCCTTCTCCTTGATATTTATTAGTTTACTTTTTATCAAATCAAGACACCAACATCATTAATGGGATTTATCAGGAGGAAATAACAGTTTTCAGGATGAGGAAAGTCATGTTTTTATCAATTTATAGGAATACTGAGAAAAATTCATGCTGAAAGCGGCTTTTAACAGCTCTCCATAAAAACAGACAAACATTCACAGTTATGGTTCATACAGACGTGTTCCTGAGGTTTTTATAATTTACAGATCACTGATGAACAGTCTGCTCCTGTCTGATCTGCTCTCAGATAAACTAAGAAACATCAGAACAGATGATTAAACAAAGACTTTGTCTCTTTTTTCTCCTGTTCTGCTCCATGGTTCACTCCATGTGTTACAGCTCTGTGCCATTTTATTTCTCTTCTGCAGTGATCTCTCATCAGGGAAGAGCGGCCGCTTTTAGGTTCATAAGAGATAAAATAAACCATAATCACTGTAATAATGGCTCACCTTTAGATTCACAAGAAATAAAATAAACCATAATCACTGTAATAATGGCTCACCTTTAGATTCATAAGAAATAAAATAAACCATAATCACTGTAATAAGAGCTCACTCAGGGTGAGCTGCTGTAGCATCAGGCTCTGTGTTATGAGAACAAACTTCTCCAGCAGAATATTTTTTGTGTCTTCATGTTTGCTGCCCCTCATCTCATCCGACTTAAAACTCTCTCACCATAGAAGCACTTTGGTTAATCAGATGATCAGACTCTTGAGTTAAAAAATCATCCTTGATCTGCAGAAATAAAGTCTCTGTCTCTCTTGGTGACTTCACTCTGGTGTGGAGGCTGCAGTAGGAGGAGGAGTCAGCTGATGCTGCACCTGAGGCATTTATGTTTGTCTGTTTCTGATTGACAACGTTTTGTTTGTTAAGTAAAAGGAGTAAATACATATAGTAAGTTATTTTCCAGATTGTGGCAGGGGACAGAAATTACTACTGGTGGGCCAGGTTTGGCCCGGGGGACGCTTTTTGCTGACTCCTGTTTTGGTATTTATTATTTGATAATCTTAACCTTTAAAGATCCTCAGCTGATGGTACTGATACATCTGGAGCAACAACGTCAAGTTTATGATGAAGACGAGGCTGCAGTGCAACAGCAACTGCTATGTCAGAAGGCGTACACGCATCCAGTGATGATGAATATGAATCCCACTTCTGTTTCCGTCCACTCATTTGGTTTCAGCTATTTTTCTCATGAAATCAAACATCAGTGTCTTAAAGGAACATTCAACATTTTATTTCTTTTCATGTCTTGCCTCTCTCCTGTGTCCATGACAAGCAGGTAGACTCCATTCTTTTGACTGTGTGTGCAGTAACAAGAAAGAGACGGGCAGAGCTCGCCCACTGCTAATTAGCTTAGCTCAAACACTGGGAGTCAGTGGGTAGTGTTAGCCTGCCTGTGCCTACAGTCATCAGATAAACTCTTCAACAACTCTAAACGGTCCTGTGTGCTTGTTGTGCTTGTTGTTTTTATTTACCCCTTTACGTTACATTATCTTCTACTATCACTGTATTATCTTCTTCTACTTCTAAACAGAGGCTTTGTTTTCTTGACCTACTTCCGCGGTGGTTTGCACTAGAGATGTGATGTTCTCGAATGAGTCGAGTCTTTTGAACAGCTCTTTTAAGTGAACGATGAGAACCAACTCGCAGTTGTGAGTGAGCTGTTCGTTTGCGAGCCATTATTAAATGCAAATTGCCTGCAAATTTAAGAAATGAAAGGCTTACTCACAACTGTGAATCAGTTCTCATCTTTCAATTAAAAGAGCTGTTCAAAAGACTGAACTCGTTCGTGAACGTCACATCCCCCTCAAAAACCACAGCGGAAGTAGGTCAACAAACAAAGCCTCTGTTTAGGAGTAGAAGAAGATAATATGAAGATAAAAGATAATGTAACATAAAGGAGTAAAAAAAATGACTCACAACAAGCACACAGGACCGCTTATAGTTTCTGAAGAGTTTATCTGATGACTGTAGGCAGAGACAGGCTAACACTACCCATTGACCCCCAGTGTTTGAGCAAAGCTAACTAGCGGTGGGCGAGCTTTGGTCATCTTTTTCTTGTTACTGCACACACAGTCTAAAGAATGGTGTCTATCTGCTTGTCATGGACTCAGGAGTGAGGCAAGACATATGATAAGATAAGATAAGATAAGATAATACTTTATTGTCTGATTACTCAGAAATTTGTTTGCATCACCAGCTCATCCATCATCACAATGTCACATCACTTAAAAATAAAAGCATATCAATAAATACATCATAAAAGGTTAAAAAGTCCAACTATTCAACAACAGTCCGAACACCAATTGAGCCATAAAAACAACAAAAATGTTGGAGTGTTCCTTTAAATGATGATGATGATGCTCTGAGGACAACAGATCATGTTTTCATGCTTGGATCCAACATCGAGCAGAGAAGTCTGATTACAACAGCTGGTTTGGCAATAAACACATTTTAAAAAGTTAAGTCCACAGATTTAACACAAAATGATGTAATAATTAAACTGGTGTGAGTTCATCCTAACATTAGGCGAATGTTGGTTTCATCATAGACATTAAAGAATGGGACAAAGCCGTTCGCTGTCAGCCGTCTAATGGACCTCTGATACTCAAAAGCTACTGCCCACCCCAGAGACACGTGACTATCTGGTGCATTTTTTTGTACTGACCAGGCAGAGCGCCCCCAGCAGGCAGCGTGGGAAACTGCGGGACGTCCAGGCTCGACACTTCTGAGCGGGCAGGTTGCAGGGCAGGGAGTCGAGGCTGGGGGGGCGGTACAGACCCACCACATTGAGCGTGCTCAGTGAGTCTGAGGACGGGGACTCCTCGGGGAGCTCCATGATGGTGATGACCAGACAATCTGAGGAGTGGTGGGACGGGTCCACGCCTCCTGCTGATGGACACACAGACGGACAGAGAGACAGACAGACATGGAGGTTCAACAGTCAGTCGAAGGAGGGAGTGACCTGAGGACGAGAGGGTGAAAGCAGGGGGGAGTCTCTTCACCCTGCTGTACAAACATTTCTATGCTCCTTTTACAGTTTAGACAGAGGACAGTGACTCATTTGCAATACTAACAGCCAAAAACGAGAGAGCCCTGTCTTTGCTGCGCAATTATGTTGGCAACATTTAGAGAGGAAACTTACTTCGTGCCAGTTTCACTAACTTGTGAATTGCATAAATATGTTGGCAACGTCAGGAGGGGTAAACTGGCAGTGAATGAGGGACACTGATTTTGCAGTTTAAGAAGAGTTGGAAGAGTTTGTTTGTAGCTCTTTTAACAAAAAGATGAAGACAATGTTTATTTAAAAACAATGGAGATAATTTTTGTGCAGTAAATAAAACTCTTACAGCTTGTACTCAAACATTTTTTAAACTAAAGAGAAGGAAAATATACAGATAATAATTCAGATGTGATTTCTGTTCTGGAAATAAAATTTTAGAACAAGCTCAGTGATTAATTAAAACTGTGTAAAACTTTCTTTAAGTTCAGAAAAAACCTTCAAGCATAAATTAATTAATGTTTATAAGGTATAATGATCATACAGTGTTATGAGTTACAGAAGGATGTCTAATGTTTTTTCCTTACATGTCAAATTTATCTTTGATTGTACAGGAGAGGCAAAAATAAGCCACAAGCCTCAGCCTATACCTGTTTCGTTTTTTGATATGTTTGTGTTAAATGACTGTTTTCTATGTTTGTTCTTAACATTTATGTAACAGAAATGAAAATATACATTCATTCCAGAAATCGCAAATATTTTGGCAAAGTTTGGGTTACTGACATCTTCTCACTTCTCACCTATGGAGCAAACCTGATATTTTCTATATCCTGAACTCCGAAAACATTTTATTCACTTCTGCCTTCTTATAAGTTCAGCTTCTTCCAGCTGCCTTTGATTAGATTATTTACAGTTTTAATGACTGTTTTAATACCAGCACTGCACTGTGACTACCACAGTTTTAACTATCTTAATGAGAAAAGACACTTTAATAACTGAATGTTACAGATGTGAGGGGTTTCAGGGTTTAAACAAAGTTTCAGGCTTGGACTCGGCATAGATGGAACAAACTGTGAGCCCAAATCCATGGGAAGACGTCCCAAAATGAGTTAGTCACAGGATTCGCTTCAACTAGGCAAGACCAACTTTGGACTCTATCTGTGGAATAAAGAACATGTGTGGGCCATTTTGTAATAGACAACACTTTTCATTTAACCCCAAGTTGCTCCCACTGCTGCGTCAGTGGTGTGTAAATGGGTATGAAAGGGTGTGAAAGTGTTACTTGATACTGATGGACGACTGACATAGAAACTCTGAACCATCAGTGAGTGAATAGGTGTGAATGTGTAGATGTGATCTGCAGTGTAAAAGAGGTCTGAGTTGTCAACAAGACTAGAAAAGTGCTATATAAGCTATAACCTATGTCCAGTGGGACAGTAAGAGTTTGACATCAGGGACATAAAGCAGTAAGAGTGAGAACACTGGGTGATACGATGATCACTCGAAACAGATCAACGACCTAAAAATGACCAGTTTGTTCATTTGAACCATTTATCTATTTTCTTTTAATTACTACTAAAAAGTGTGAATGCAAAAACTTAGCTTAATTTAAGAAAGGCAATAGTAGTTTAATAACTACCTTAAAAACAACACTGTACGGTAACTTTTAAAGGGATACGCCAACATTTTGTTGTTTTCATGTCTTGCCTCACTCCTGTGTCCATGACAAGCAGATACAAGACAGTAACAAGAAAGAGACAGGCAGAGCTCGGCCATCGCTAATTAGCTTAGCTCAAACACTGGGAGTCAATGGGAAGTGTTTGCCTTCCTCTGCCTGCAGTCATCAGATAAACTCTTCAGCAACTCTAAACGGTCCAGTCATTTTTACCTCTTTATGTCACGTTATCTATTTTTAGACAAAGATTAGCACGTGATTTAATTTTAGAAAGAAACACATACAAAACCAAACCGCAGGGCGCAAACACCACAAAAGTGCTTGTTGACCTACTTACAAGCACACAGGACCGTTCAGAGTTGCTGAAGAGTCGGTATAGTGAAGGAATGAATGGTCTCCATCTGCTTGTCACGGCCTCGGGAGTGAGGTAAGACACGAAAAGAAAAAAAAGTTGGCGTATCCCTTTAAGGTGATTTAATTTTTGATCTTCATCAAGAAGTATTTGTTTCTCATTTCATCCTGTGTTTCAGGTCACTGTCTCTTCTTGTTTTTTTGTTGTGGTCTCATTGATTCTTGATATGGTTTATTCTGATAACTGATAACAACAATAACAGCAATTCCATCAAATAAGAAATAACCTTGTACTATTTTCCCAGTCAGGCTGTTTGGGCTTAGCACCACCTCCCCTCCACTCTCTCCTCCTCCTCCTCCTCCTCCTCCTCGACGAACTCGATCCTGACACGACAGAACAGCCAGGATGTGTCGGTCGTCCTCCATCAGCCACACCTGGAGAACAACAGGACGATATGAACAATAAAATATTACATTCATTTAGCAAACGTTTTCTTCACAGAAGATAATAATAAAGGAATGAGACTGAGAGGAAAGACCCAAACTGTACAAGTTCATCTTTTATTTTGCAAGAGGATGTTTTTAAATGTAAAAACACAGGCTCACACAGAGTTTGCGATTTATACTCAGGAAATTCTGTATTTACTGGGATGAATTCAAAATTGTGAGATTATTGTGGCCAAATATATCAGAGTATGAGAGGACCTGAGGACAACCAGAGAAACCTGAACACACAAAACCATGGCACACACATCTATTTACATTTTACAATATCTGATCATTTTATTCTCATATGTGAACATAAATGTTTTTACATTCATTTTTTAACCTTTAATGTCACGATGTTACTATTTTTTCTCATTATAATAAACTATTTCCCCTCTATTTTGAATATTGTTATTATCATCCTTATTATTTGTATTGAAAAGCTCTTTAATTTGAATATATCTAAATATGCCCTTTCTTCATTTTAAAGTATGACATTCATGGGCCATCGTGTTTAAAGTCTGCTAAATAATTGTTTCCAAACTAGAGCTGTCTCTAAATGCATACAGCTCAAATCAGAAATAAACTATTTTTGTTCTTCACATTAATGGCAAAATACTGCTCTTTCCAATATAAGATTAAAGGCTCTTTAAAAATAAAACATGATGAAAAACAACAATGTAATTAACAACGTAAGTATTTGTGATTAACCACTGATAGTCCCATTAAAAGGTGAATGTTTGACAGTTAAAGGGTTCAGGTCTGTGTCCACAGCCGGCATCATTTCAGCTGGAAATGCTCTCAGCCTCAGTTTCACCCTGAATTTCCACAGAGTCCGTTTGTGTAGTTTCATTCTGCACTGCGGCTTAGCTCGGACTGACGGAGCATATCTTCGTCCACTGGAGGCGTATATGCATGCTGAACAATTCAGTAGCTTTTAATCGCATGAAGATAGACTACAGGTTTGACCAGCTCCCCAACAGCAGTCTTTGGCTGAGCAGCGTTTTCCTGCAGCGTGAGCTGGTGGCACAGGGAACAGGCACGGAAAGGAACTCAAAGTCCTGATTGGCTTGAAAAACAGGTCATCCGATCATTAGAGAATACAACCTCACAAGGTAACTGTGAAACCACAAGATAACAGGAAGAACAGCGTGTAAACAACAGGCTGTAATCTGAAATGCTGGAGACTCAAGGCTAGGGATGGGAATTCATGAGATCTTATTGACATCAGTGCCATTATTTGTAACACTCAACTTTTTCTTTAAGTTAGCGTTAAAACACACAAGGGGCTCTTATAAGCTCTTTTTCATAAAGAAAAAATATTTTATCAAGGCAAAACAACAACTGTGAATTGAAAAAAATGAATGAAACTCTTCCCAGGGTGTATTAAATCCAAAGCATCACACCTTTAATTAATCCCCAAGCATTTGTGCACACTACATGCGCAAATTTACATAAAAAAAGGTCAAATCAAAATCATATTAACAATCTCAGTCTTTCTACTACCAAAATAGACTTGCAGTCCCACACTAACGAAAAACGCAATATTGTCCTCAAATGACGGCAGGCACCCATCAATTATCCATATAGATAAACAGGGAATTTAACCTTTTTCCATAATCAAAGCCAACCTTCTGTTTCCCCTGCTATCTTAATTACCACACATATTAGATTACTTTTTAGGTGACATTGTCACATATTGATTCTGCTCATGGATCCAAATCCTTTACTATTCTTTATCAATTCCTGATGATTTTTGCCCCAGGTTTTCAGGGGCAACAGTGTCAAATACATGTAAACAAATCCAGCAGAGGGCAGGACCTACCTACCTGCCTATTCATCCCTCCCTCCATCCACCTCCTGATATCCAAGCCATGCTGCACTGATGAATGATTCTGCAAGCTGCTGATGTTTCAACCCTCCCAACGCAGTGCAGCGAGCATCCTTCTGTCAAATTAAGCCACAATTCTGATCACTCTTCCCCGTCTGCCATGAATAAATCTTTGATTTCTGTGTTGTCGTTTCTTCTGACTGCCTCTGATGACGTCTTTGATTCATTTAGCAAGCAGAACAAACTGGAAGGAACTGATAAGGGAATTGTTAAGCAAAAAGATTCATCATCTCGATTCCTTGAGGGAGTTGTTATTGATTCTAAACTGGAGTTGGTTTTTGATGCCCCTGCCTACTCTAGGCGCTTGTTTTCCTGTTTGGGGTTGAAGTGTTTGGTGGCACAGGGCTGAAGCAGCTGCTGCTGAAAACAGACTCACCGTTTATTTCCGCAGAGGTGAGCTGCTGGCATGTGCCAGAGATGGATTGAGGGCAGCATGGTGAAAATGACCTCTTGACAAGACTGGGGGTGATTTGCTGCGGAGTACACGGCAAAACACCCCCATTTGCTGTGCAGGTGAAGTATGTGGAAATGGGAGTCACAGTGCTTTATGTTGAAAGGAGCTCCCCTCTGTACGTCCTATAAGGCCCTTTAAAATCACCCTGTGTGCTTCACATGATCTCTTATCCACTGAACTGACACACTGAAAACATGAGAATAATAAAAGGTTTTAAGTTCTTCCACTAATGGACCTCAGACAGTTCCTTTAAGAGATGTTAGAGGTCCCACCTTTTCTTGATACTGACGCTGTTGAACTGTTTTCAGTGAAGCACACTGGAACTTTGGAAATAATCAGCTGACACTCAGAACGCTGAGATGATGCCAGACTTCATAGTTTTTCTGAATTAAAAAAAAAGCACCAGCAAAAGAAAACAGCATCTGTGGAGACAAGAGACTCTTCACATTAAATAAGCAGTCTCACCTCATCGTCCGGGACGTGAGTCTTATGGCGACAGAAAGGACAGCTGATGACAGGCGAAGACTCTCCTGAAAACCGATCACAAAAGTCAGATTGGAGTTATCGTTATAGCCATTTCATCAGGTACCAAGAATACAGTGGGGATGCATTTCCTTTTAACTGAGGGAAGGGACAGACGTGGAGTGCAGACAAATTAAAGATCAGAAAAGGGTCTTAAGTTTTAAATCTTAATTAAAGTTGTAATTCTTTATTTAGAAGTCACTAATCAGTCTGTAATCAAACCCGTGTCAGCAGTCCTGGTGAGACTCACCCATGTCCACCATCTTCTTCAGACACTTGGCACAGACTCGGTGCAGACAGCCCAGCAGTTTGGGCTTCCTGCTGCGAGTGTCGTAGCGGTTATAGCAGATTTTACACTCCAGCTCCTCCAGGGTGTACACCAGAGACTGAGCCCAGGTCTGCACCTGAATGCACCACGACAGAGGGTCAGTGACAGTGAATGCACCATGATAAAACTGACTGCTGCTTACTTAAGTTAACATCAAATTGCCTGCACTAGATAAATAATAAATAAAAGCTGATTATTGAGATGTTCAGGGTTTCTGCAGAAGTCAGTCAAATTTAAAGCTTTTTGATGCCATTTTAATGCTATACCGTAAAATTTTTAATACCATGCAAGTGAACTCAAGAACATCAGGCTGCATGTGAGATTTACCAACCTTAAATTTTGTTTTACAAGCTCTGCAAAATCCTTCTCAGTCTTGACCACCAACGGGCTGTAGGCATTCTGTGAGTTCCATGTTTTATAGCCATTTTTGCTGGAACTTGCATTTCCCCGTTTCCTTTTCTTCCTCCACCTGGTCCAGCCACTTTCCAAACATCCGGTTTTATGACTATTGTACCCAACCGGCCAGAAACAATTATCGCAATGGTTCTGCATATTTACATGGATGCACATATCTGGTGAATCAGTTTTTAATTATGTATCATATTATTCTAATTATCATATATTAATAAATACTACAGAAAGAATTTTCAATGCCACTGAGAGTCAAATGTAATGATTTTAATGCCATTAAAGGCCTTAGTTTTCGCAAAATCAATTTAATGACTATTAATGCTTTTTAATGCCCCGCAGAAACCCCGATGTTTTCCTCAAATATCCTCAAAACAGATGACAACACTGTACAACAACTGCTAAATATGATTGATTATGAGTAAACAGTACTACATAATGCACAAATTAGGATAAGTTATAAAATATTTCTACTAACCTTAGATTGCTGCTCCAAGCTTTGTTTTTTTGCAAGTCATTGAAGAACTTACTTTGCTATGATTGTATTTAACATATCTTTTATGAGGCATTAAAATATAATGTATAATATTAGTAAAAACTAAATTAGGAAACAATGGTAATGGTAGTTTATTTGTGCTTTAAAAATGGTAAACATTAATTGTTTTACTGCATTAAAAAGAAGCTTAAATTGGCTTTAGTTGTGTGTCGGGTTCATTTAATCGTGACTTTTTAATCGTGTTTGAGTTAAAATATATTAATGTTGGTATAATCCTCTTTTGAAGCTTCATATTTGCTATTTTTTGTTTATTTATATAGTTTGTCCTCATTGAAAGTGCCCATTTATATGTAAAAGTGTAGCCCTCAGGCTCTGAAAACAATTATGTGGCCCTCTTGGTAATCAAGTCGCCCACCCCTGCTGTGGAGCATTGATGTGTTAACATTTCAGTAACAACTTTGACCTTCTGCAATCATGAAACTACGATAGTCACACTTAAATTATTACTTATTTGCAGATAATCTTGCATAAGGTTAATCTACAGCTGATCCATATTGGTGATTATGATGAATGGATCACTTTTTTAACAAATATTGGCCAATACTGATCAATGTTTGATCTGTTAAAGTCTAAAAACAAGCAGCCATGGACAAAAAAGCCTGCAGCTCCTCAGGTGAGGCTGAGTACAAACCTCTTTAATAAAAATAAGAGGAGAAATAATCCTGTCCATAGACCGTTCCAGAGGACAAATCTGACATTAACAGCTTATTTCTTTATGGGCGAACATGTCAGGGTATTCAAGTTGTCCTCATGGGCTGGAGTTTTAAGGGATGATGGGAAATCTCACCTTTCCCTCCACTCCATGTCCAGGCTCCACGTCCTTCACCTGGCTCATCTTGGTGTCTTTGTTTGAACCAGGACGAGATGCTGTGGTGGGCGGGGCTTAACCGGACCTGAGGCTGTCACTCAACTGAAGGACGAAACAGTTTTTTATTCATTTAACAGAACAAACTGAATAAAATAAACACAAATGCAATAAAACGTCCAGTGTGCTGTGTGAGTAAAGCAGCAGGTACCTGACTCCAAATCAGCTGATCAGAGGGACGATCTGAGAGGACGTCCATCTGTCCACTGTGAAGACCTGCAGACAGAGGGACAGGGACAGACAGGGAGACGGCTTGTAAAATTATGGCACACTTGAACTTTCTAAAAGACAGGAAAACACATGAATATAGTTGTATTATTCACTTTTATTCATGTATTTATTAAAAAATTACAACCATCTTTTTATCATTTATTTGTTTTAGTGTCCTCAGATTGAGGAGACTGTCAAGCCGTATCTGTCGTTTTAACACCAGTGATCTACTAAACACAGACTGCTATCATGACTGGAAGACCAACAGTCCTCAGGAATCTAACAGAACCTGGAGAACCCAGGTGTTCTGGATACAGACTGTTTCATGACTGGTTGGCAGGTCATTCTCAGAAACTTCAGAAAACCTGGAGAACCCCCTTTTTAGAGCCAGTGATCTACTCAAAACAAACTGGATCATGACTGAACAAAAGACCATTCTCAGTACTTGAGAGAACCTGGAAACTCCCCTTTGCAAACCAGTGAGCAGTGTTAATTTTGATGACTAATCATTTTCGTCATAGTTTTTGTCAACAACCTTTTTTCCTCTAAAACCAGAAAGTAACTAATAAAAACAAGTGCACATGGACAAAAACTAAAACTACATTAACTGACATTTTCATCAACAAATAAAAAATATACTAAAATGTTTGACAGAGACTTAATCCAATCAGACCTAATTTGGTCATGTAGAAAGTAGAGACAAGTTAGGAATATATCCAATCAAAGCTACTCTGGTTGTGTGGAAAGGTTGGATGAGTTAAGAGGGACATCCAATCACAGCTGCCTTAGCTTGGTGGTGGTGGGATAAGTTGTGGAGCGATCCAATCAGAGCTCCTCTCTTTATGAATTGATATATTCATGTAGAGCAGGTTCACTGTTTGTTGTCAGTTCTGGTATTGTAACTGAGATGCTCTGCCAGGTAGCCTAAATAAAGGTGACTGCATTTCACACAAAAGTTCAATTTGTTTCTGTTCATTTATACATTCAGACTTTACTAGCATTCAATAAAGGGTTATTAGATGTTTTATTTTATCCAAGTGTAAAACATGACTTCAGAAATTTAAGGAAACATAAGTACCCTTTACACTTTATATTTTAGTCGAGTAAATTTACAGTAGATTTCATCGACTAAAATGCTGTGAAATTTCATCAACTAAAACTAGACTAAAATCAAAAAAATTTAGATGACTAAATTATGACTTAAACTAAAAGATATTTTAAGCAAAAGACTATAACTAAAACTAAAAGTGCTGTCAAATTTAACACTGCTGGTGATCTATTGGATACAGACTGCTATCATGAGTTGATGACGGATCTTTCTCAGAACTAGAAAAAAAACAGAGAACCCAACTCAGCACTAGGAGAAGATCACATTAACACGGCTGAATGATGTTTACGTGGAAAAACATTCTTCACATTTAAAAAGAAAACAAATGAGCATTTACTCTGTGGATTATGCTGTTCTTCTTTTACCAGATCGGGGCTAAAAAGCTGATTGGGACATCCCTACTTGAATGTATGAACTTTATTTAACCAGGAGAACCTCACTGAGATTAAAAATCTCATTTGTAAGAGTGTCCTGGCCGAGACAGGCAGGGGCACATTTACAGAGTTACAGACATAAAACCATTACAGACAAAGACACATATATTTCAACCAATCAAATCAGAGTCACAGAGCAGCAAATTTTTCAGTCAAAGCATCTACAGCCTGCAGCATCTTCCTCCAGCCTTCAATCTGCACCTAAAAAGACTAAGAAACCATCTTTCCAGTCTGCAGGAGCAGCACCTCTGAAGCTTCTTTTGTTTATTCCAAGATGAACTTTGGGGACAGATAGCAAGGATAAGTTCTGTGATTTAGTACCAGAACAAAGATTGTAGCGTCCAGAACTGTTCACATGAACACAGCCACTCAAGTGTGATGGAAGCAGGCCGAGCAGAGCCTTAAACATCAGGATGGGCCAATGTTTCAGCCTATGGATGGTCAAAGAGGGCAATTCAACTCACTCATACAGAGAACACTGATGGGCTAGAGCCTTGACATTTGTTATGGACCATAAAGCTCCATGATGAACAGTATCCAAAGGTTTAAGGCACGCAGATATGAAACATCACCATAATCAGAGGCATGAAGGAAGCACCATCAAGAAAAACAAGATTCAAGATACAGATTCAATCACATGACCCTGATCTGTCACAATAGAGTACGGGCTCTGTGACCTCTACCTTCTTCTTCTAACCAAACTGACAGTCCAGATCTGTAAGTAAATAAAATGAATGGTGCCATCACCACGATAAAGTATTTAGATCCTCTATTTTGGAGTGTTCAGGTTATTCTTTGATTTAGGTCTAAGGGACTAAGCTGATACGCTTTCCTCTATAATCAATAGCTAATGTGTAAAATATTTCCCCTCTACAGATTTCTCCACGTCATCATCTGTATATTTGGTAACTGTTGTGTTTACATCATGGTGAAGTATCTCCTGTATCAGATTGATGTCCACTTTCTAAAAATAGTCCCATAACCATCTGCTCTGCTCACACACAGTCTGCTGGGGTGTTTTTATAGACTGCAGCAGTTATGTAACAGCAGGGAGGGGACACTGGGGATGCTGTGTTGTTATGGTAACATTGTCCTCCAAGCATGGACCTCAGATCAGCCAATCAGCTGAGCCTGATGCAATCACATGCTCTTAAACAGAGACGCTGCAATCAGCTGGTTTCACATTTTAGAGCAGGTGTTAAACTTTGAGGGTGGTCTCTGATCCAGCTCCTGAAGCTGCAGGGGGAGATTTCCCATGATGCACTGCACCTACCTCCCCCTGTCCATGTTTGAGCTTCTTTATGTCTCTGCTCAAACTTCCAATAAGATCAGGCTTCTGAAATGCACTTTTTGATACTATCTTCTACAGCTGGGCAATTAACCTCGCTTCAATTTCAATCACAAATACTGAAAGTCCCTTTAGGAGTCACTAAAATAAACGTTCACATGGCTTTGTGTATGAATGTAAACAACCCGAAAGATAACGCCTCAGGGCCTCACACAAACAACCACCTTTAGTTACGCTGCAGGCATGTATGTGAGTAAGGAAACAATCAAACACTAAGGGCAAACTCCTGCAAAGGGCCAAATTTTCATTAAAAAATGGCAATCATGATGAAATCATTAGTTTTATTTCAAGTGAAGTCATTTTCTGTTTGTTATTTTTTAAACAAAGTAAAGCTGGGCTTAACTCTGAGTTTATATGATAAAGAAGTCAGGTTCACATGTGCTCTCACATGTTATGATGCATCACAGAAGACCTGAGCAAGACTATGGCCCTTTAAAATCTGTGTTATTTTTCCCCAAATTCTGTTTTAGTTTCTCAGATTCTGTTTTTTTCTGTTTTAATTTTTTGAGAATTCAGTTTTCAGTATTGTACTCAAAATTATCCCTGAGACACAGTATAAAGTAATAACATATAATCACTCGCTCTTCAGGTGGTCCTCACACGTTTCTTTACGGGTCCAGTCAACAGTATGTTGACAAAATCTGCAGAACATCTGATCGCCTGACACATAATAATCGTTGGGAAACTGCTCTGCCCTGTACTTTGGAGTTAGCCTGGAGCTCTGTAGCTTCTTCACCAAGTTAGCCGGTGTCTCAGGCGGCTTAGACATGTTTGCATTGATAATGAGGGGAGGAGGAGGGAGAGGGGAAGTGAAGTGTACATTGTCTCCAGACTTAGGGACCCCCTCGGAGCATTTTCGTGAGAGATACGTTCCTTTTTATCCCCCCCAAAAAAAGCTTTTACGTAAAATGTCATCTATTTCCATGATATTCAGTGTTTATATTGAATTCAGCGTTTAATATCCAAATCCATCATTCTGTGATCATGGATTTTATAGGGCCCTACGGGAGCATACTGCCTCCTGTACTTTAGAGAGATTATTAAATAACCAGATAAATGGCTCTGTCCTGGGGGCTTTTATTGTGAAAAGCTGCTTGACTTACATAAAGTGCAGGACCAACAGACTGAGAAAGTCTTTTGTTTGTTTTTCTACTCCTCATTGGGGGGGAGACGTAACAGGAAGACAGAGGATGGGAAGGAGCACTAGCCAGCCAGTAGCCATATTTCTATTTTTATTTATTTACATTTATATTTATGTTTGTATCTATCTTATATACAAAACCCAAAACCAGTGAAGTTGGCACGTTGTGTAAATCGTAAATAATAACAGAATACAATGATTTGCAAATCCCTTTCAACCTATATTCAATTGAATACACAGCAAAGACAAGATACTTAACGTTCAAACTGGTAAACTGTGTTATTTTTTGCAAATATTAGCTCATTTTGAATTTGATGCCTGCAACATGTTTCAAAAAAGCTGGCACAAGAGGCAAAAAAGACTGAGAAAGTTGAGGAATGCTCATCAAACACTTATTTGGAACATCCCACAGGTGAACAGGCTAATTGAGAACAGGTGGGTGCCATGATTGGGTATAAAAGCAGCTTCCCTGAAATGGTCAGTCATTCACAAACAAGGATGGGGCCAGGGTCACCACTTTGTGAACAAACGCGTGAGCAAATTGTCCAACAGTTTAAGAACAACATTTCTCAACGAGCTATTGCAAGGAATTTAGGGATTTCATCATCTACGGTCCGTAATATCATCAAAAGGTTCAGAGAATCTGGAGAAATTACTGCACGTAAGCGGCAAGGCCAAAAACCAACATTGAATGCCCGTGACCTTCAATCCCTCAGGTGGTACTGCATCAAAAACCGGCATCACTGTGTAAAGGATATCACCACATGGGCTCAGGAACACTTCAGAAAACCACTGTCAGTAACTACAGTTTGTCGCTACATCTGTAAGTGCAAGTTAAAACTCTACTATGCAAAGCCAAAGCCATTTATCAACAACACCCAGAAACGCCGCCGGCTTCGCTGGGCCCGAGCTCATCTAAGATGGACTGATGCAAAGTGGAAAAGTGTTCTGTGGTCTGACGAGTCCACATTTCAAATTGTTTTTGGAAAGTGTGGTCGTCGTGTCCTCCGGACCAAAGAGGAAAAGAACCAGCCGGACTGTTATAGGCACAAAGTTCAAAAGCCAGCATCTGTGATGGTATGGGGGTGTATTAGTGCCCAAGGCATGGGTAACTTACACATCTGTGAAGGCACCATTAATGCTGAAAGGTACATACAGGTTTTGGAGCAACGTATGTTGCCATCCAAGCAACGTCTTTTTCATGGACGCCCCTGCTTATTTCAACAAGACAATGCCAAGCCACATTCTGCACGTGTTACAGCAGCGTGGCTTCGTAGTAAAAGAGTGCGGGTACTAGACTGGCCTGCCTGTAGTCCAGACCTGTCCCCCATTGAAAATGTGTGGTGCATTATGAAGCGTAAAATACAACAACGGAGACCCCGGACTGTTGAACAACTTAAGCTGTACATCAAGCAAGAATGGGAAAGAATTCCACCCGAAAAGCTTCAAAAATTGGTCTCCTCAGTTCCCAAACGTTTACTGAGTGTTGTTTAAAGGAAAGGCGATGTAACACAGTGGTAAAAATGCCCCTGTGCCAACTTTTTTGCAATGTGTTGCTGCCATTAAATTCTAAGTTGATGATTATTTGCAAAAGAAAATAAAGTTTCTCAGTTCGAACATTAAGTATCTTGTCTTTGCAGTGTATTCAATTGAATATAAGTTGAAAAGGATTTGCAAATCATTGTATTCTGTTTTTATTTACGATTTACACAACGTGCCAACTTCACTGGTTTTGGGTTTGTATATATATATATATATATATATATATTTATATGTCGTTTTATCTGCTATAAATGGTGCTACTGGAATCTTAGTTTCTCTGAAGGAGTTTTCCAAAGAGATAAATAAAGTTCTGTCTAATCAAACTAATCTAATCTAATCTAATATAATCTAAAGTAACTTCCTTCCTGCATGTCTCTAGCCTGAAGACAGTGGATATTTGTCTAATGAGGTTTTATGTCATTTTAAAAAATGTAATTCACTGGATCTGGGTTATGTCCATCCATCTGTACTGCTTCTCCCTTCCTTGTTCTCAGGAGTTGGAGCCTGTCCCAGCTGACATTGGTGAGAGGCACAACACTCCCTGAACCGACCACCAGCCAATCACAGGGCCACAAAGAGAGACAGACAACCATTCACGCTCCCACTCATACCTAAGGCCAATTTAGAGTCACCAATCAACCTAATGAGCATGGTTTTGGTCTGTGAGAGGAAGCCAGAGTGCCCAGAGAGAACCCACACATGCAGTTGGAGAACATGCAAAATCCACACAGAAATGTTCAGATTGTCAGGTAAATGTTGGAGGGTTTATGCCAAAAAGAGAGAAAATGCTCATACCTGGACCGCCAGGTATGAATACAAGCTGAGCAAATGCATTTTTCTCAACTATCCGATTTCCTCCTCTGATAAAATGATCAGATCTGTGGAACATTTAACCCAGCTAAATACACTGAATCATATTTTTGAGACACAAAAACCATTTATTCTCTTGGCCAGTGAAGTATACCCTTAGTCAGAAAATTAACTCCTTTTTGAGTCCAAAAATAAATACCAGACCCTGGTTTGTGGATCCTTTCGAATGCAGCAGGACCGTTTATGTGAGAATATTATTATCAGGAGGGAACAATGACGCTGGCATCACCAAATGGTGGACTCCGATCCAAGTCCAGACCTAGGCTGACTTAATCCTGCTACTGATAGAAACAGTGCTGCTCGTGGTGTGATTTAACTCCATATACAATGTCTCTGGAGTTTACAGCAGCTTAATTCACTGCCTCGATGATCACCGACCAATGAATTTGTCAGAAAACATAATGCTTCTCAGTCAATCAGCGAGACAAGTTAGTGTGGAGAGAAAAGACACACATGGACGTATTGGTGACACCGTGGGAGAGACAAAGGGGGGACAGGAAAGAAACTAAAATCTGACAATAAGATGGCAAAAAAAGAGTCTGAAACTGAGAAAAGAGACATTTACCCGTTTCCCCAGGATGATTAAATTTGGTCATACAAGATGAATAACACGTTTATACAAGAGTTTTACTGACTTAAATCCTCAGTGCAAGAAAATCAATAAATTGAGAGCCCGATATGATCCACAATCAAAGTATTGACCCATGATGACACAGGCGTGTCTGCTAAACTCAGATTTAAAATCCTGGCAGGACTGAGGCTCTCTCTGATTAAACAAGAGAAAGTGTGAGACTGAGAGAAAAAGAAGCTGTTAGAGATGTTTAATTCTTATTACAAGCTAAGGCTGTTAAGAAATAAGTCACAAAACTGATAATAGAGAAGTTTTACTGTTGTCATTATTCAGCTTGTTAAAGGAAGACTCCTGCAATCAAGCTTCAGATGGAAAGTCAAAGGACACTACATCTGTTGGTTTGATGGTGGTCTGACGCACTGGTCTCCAACTACTGGGACACACAGAGATACAATAATAATAATAATTAAATTAACCTCCCTTTTATGAGGAGTTTAATTTTAAAGAAGAACCAGATCCTCTCATATCCATCTGTGTGGTTGGACTGTTCAGAGTCTCTGTCACAGCTGGGGTGACCAAACAAGTAAGACCTGAGGTAAACTCACTGTTTATGCATTAGTTTGCACATTCATCCAGCTGTGTCATGAGTGTGGCTGTTTGCATATTTAACTCTGCACAACATGTGTAGGTAGAAGACACCAGGCAGTACACAACAATCTGAGGTGGAGAGGTCAGAACTAATAAAATACCCATCAATGATCAATGCTAACAACAGATAAGCTTCTTTTGACTAATGGACAAACCACAGACCGTCAGCACCATGACTATGCTGTTTTTAAACACTGTCCTGAGAGCTGGGATGAAACGTGCCAGCGTTACAGTTTCATTTGTTGTTAATTGGTGACTTGGAGTCGACTGTTTCCTACATGATGTTGTGACAGTAGCTGTTGAAAATATAGTCTTTTAAATGGCCTTTTGTTCAGTTGTTTGTTTTAAAGGATCTATATTTGATAGGAATGCACCATACTGGATTTTTGCCGATATCGATATGCTGATATTTTCTTCCTTCAAAGTAAATGATTAAAAGACTCCTTTCTACTGTCGTTCTTTCCACATGGGCTGCTGAGTCAGGGAAAGTTTGGGGATTTTCCTGACAGATAGAGTTTAGTATCACTTAATGAGGGTTGAGTCAGTGACATCAAAATCTAATTTTCTGAGGCAGTTAATGGGCACATTAATTGGTAGTTTACATTTTTAAGCACAGCATGAAAAATACACTTCCAAAAGTAAGTGAATAGCATAGTTTTTATCTTTGTTTTTAATTTATAAAATAATATGTCACCCAATTTACTTATTTTGTAAGTAAATTCTAAAGTAATATTAATTGGGCATTTTAATCAATATAAGCCTTTCCATTTTAAGAGTTAATAGTAATAACTAGCTTTATTAAATGTGAACTTTGTGGCGCCCCCTGGAGGCCACAGTGCCTTCAGCATTGCCCATACTGCCAAATGGGCCAGCTGGCTCTGGGTTTTACTCATGTAGGGGAGCTTTTAGATCGGCCATGGGTGCATGTTTTTGTCTGTAAAGCATTAAAAAGTGTTTTTTTTGCCACATATAATATGCTCAACTGATGCACTAACTGTACTGCACTCCACTAAGTTTTCAGGGGAAGCATCCTCATGACTCCACTGATCCTGTATATGGTGATATTTATATGGTTTTATTCATTCTGCACATCATTCCAACAATCACTCTACCTCTGATCAGGGATCTTACACCCAATCCGACCGCCTGTGGTGTGAACATGTTGGTAATTACCGTTTTGATGGATGTGCAGACTAATGCGGCCGTGTTGGTGTGATGTTGTAATGTTTTAATGTTCAGAAATCTGAGTACTGAGGGACGTTTGGCGTGAGTAACACTTACACACAGCAGCTGGGTAAGAAAACCTGTTACTGAGGAAACACTCTGACAGCCCAGAAGGTACCTGTCAGACCGTTAACAGGACATGGTGTTGACGTTGGTGTTAATTTTGATTGATTTGGAGTGTCAGCGGCTCCATTTGGAGCATCACCCATCCTTCAATCAGAGGGTCAAGGGTGTTGGTCCAGCCCTGGCTGTAAACATGTCAATGTGTCCTTGAGCAAGACAAAGTGCTCCCACTGCAGTGTCAGGCGTGTGTAATGTGCACGACAGTGTTGATGTGATCAGTCAATGCTGATGGATAACTCACAGACAAACTTCCACCATCACAGAGTAAATGTGAGCCTGAGTGGGTATAAACGAGTAGGAGGGACCTGCGGTGTGAAAGAGCTGTGACTGACTGGAAAGACTCGGACAGGGCTACACAAGCTCAGGTCCTTTAACGATTTCTAAACAAAACTGAATAAACTGAAGCCAAAGGGGGGTCTTTGTTAACAAATTAAGAGGTGCTGGGGTCAGACCACAAGCTTTAAAGGCACAGAATGTAAAATTCAGCCAACAAGGGGGCTCTCAAATAAACAAAACAACCACTGATGAGTCAAGATGTGGTCACCGAGTCTCCCTGACCCACCTTCAGTGCGAACTGCTCTTTAAACTGAGGACTTTATTCAATAAAAACTACACTGCATGAGGAGTGTTTACTAAAAAAACAGGGTTTCAGTTTCATGCAAAACCTTTGCATGATGAAAGAGAAAATGCATTAAAAAGGATTTCTGGGTTCATTCTGGGGCGTTCTTAGTAAATCAGGAGGTCTGCTCTCAGGTGTTTCTCCTGCATTATTAGAAAACGATCTGTGAAACAGAGGAGCTGGTTATACACCTCAGGAGTGATGCTGAGAGTCCTGCAGAGCCCTCGATTCTGAAAGAGAACTAAGGTTCAAGGCAGATAAAGGAGACCAAGGATCTCTATTAAACTTGTAAACCTCTATTTACAGGGTCTGTGGGCGGGGGTACAGGAGGACGTTTGGGTGACAGAGGGGACAGTGGAGACAGAATAATGGTGGTCAATCACAGGTAAGCAGCCCAAATATGAACGAGATACAGAAACAGAACAGCAGCAGGAGCAGGTCCTGCTTACCTGTCCAGCACCCTGTCAACTTTACTACGTGTTGTCATGGCAACGATAAATTAACTGGTCACCACTAACCGCCATTATACAGTATAGAAATTATGATTTTTCTCTTAGGGAAACTTAGGACTATATCATATATATGGATACACATAAACATAGAACCAGCCAATTTAGAAAAAAAATGAATTTGGCAGATTTGACATACTGTACATAGAGGACACTAGAGCACCAGACAAACTGTTGGACATTTTGGACGATGCCAGTCCCCCTCTGCACCCCGTCATCAGCAACCACAGGAGCCTGTCCAGCCCAGACTGGTCCTTCAAGGTCAGGACCAACAGACTGAGAAACTCCTCACTTGGGGGAGGAGGAGTAACAGGAAGACTGAGGACAGGAAGGAGCAGTAGCCAGCCTGCCATATTTTTATTTTTATTTATACTTCTGTACATATATTGCACTGCTAAATGGTCATATATTCACCTTAACTGATCACTGATTCAATTTTGCACTACATTATGTACCTTGCACCAGTTGTGTATATTTATTTATTTTCTGCACAGGTGCACATACATACATATTCTTTTTTTTCTATTAAGTGTACATATTTTATTTCTACTAGGTGCATAAATATTTTTCTTCTTTTCTAATTAGGTATATATATATTTATATTTATATATATATAAATATATATATATATACACAGATATTTTTTTCTATTATGGTTATGTTAACATTTGCTGCTGTTTATTCCGTGAGCAACACCACCTGCTGAAACCAAATTCCTCCTATGTTGTGAACGTACTTGGCCAATAAAGCTGATTCTGATATTATATCTATCTACCTATATATATCTATATCTATATCTATCTATCTATCTATATATATATTTATATATGTATGTATAGATATATACATTTTATCTGCTATAAATGGTTAATTTCCCTGAGGGAGTTTCCCAGACAGATAAATAAAGCTCTGTCTAATCTAATTTAATCTAATCTAATCCAGAGTGGTGCAGGGACGACAATTTTTTGTGAGCCAGTGTGGAAGTTAGCATGGGGCTGGTTCCCTTGGCTGAAAGCCTGCTAATCTTGGTTTGGGACCTCCTGGTTGATAAACTGTGATCTGTAGTGGTGTGTCATTGTGAAGGAAAATAAAGACCCCATCTGGGGCGCCACACAATGTCCAAATACAAAGTCTTAATAATACAAGTTTTCCTTTGTATTGAGAATTAGGCCTGACATTTATCTGAATAAAAATTAATATTACACTAAGATAAACTATAATGTCTTGTCTGACGATTACTTTAAAAGGACAATATCGATGTGTTTCCCAGCCCTGTGGACGTCCAGGTCTAGAGCTGTGAATGTCAACAGTCAGGTGTGTGCTCACCTGCAGGCTGATGCTGAGCTGACTTGTTGCTGCAGATGCACTGGTTGCAGATGCGGTTGCAGATGTAGTGGTTGCAGCTGTAGTCCTGAAGCAGCAGGTGATGTTGTTTATATTGCTGATCCGCTCCCCCTCGGTAGAATCAACATGGTGGTCTGTAACATCAACAGTTTGGGCTGTAGACCCACTGCAGTCCCGTGCTGCTGCTGCTGCTGAGCTCCGTCAGGCTGGAGCAACACTGCGGTCCTCGGTGGCTGACGGTCGGTCTGAGGGTTGAGGAGCTCCGCGGTGGTCCTCCTCCGAGGTGCTAACGGGCTAGCGGGGCTAACGTCCCCGCCGCTCTCGGTCGGTCGTTCGCCCGGTGTCCTCCTCTCTCTCGGTCTCGGTGTCGGTGACTCACCTCCTCTCGGCGTCTCCCTCCGCTCTCCTCACTGCGGCGCGCGGCCAGCGGCGGGAACCGGGGTTACCATGGCAACCGGCCCGCACCGGGATGACGGGAAGTGAGGATGATTATGAAAGAGGACATGGACACGTCAACGTGAATTATGGACTTAAACTCATAAATTATCCGAGTGTTAATAAGCTGAAGCACCTTCTCACTGTCCAGACGTTCGGTCAGACGATGACCCACCTGTTTGTTTTTTTATTTGTTGTTACGTAACGTCACAATGTCACGAACACACCACACAAGCACGCACGTGCTCAGGTAACACGCCTATCACCTTGAAGAGGAGGAGCAGCGTCTGGATCAAATATGCTGAGTGTTTAATTACCACAAATGACAGTTACAGAGTCATCATGAATCTATGTCACAGGGGTTTGTTTTCAACATAATGAGCACAATTCAGGCCTGATAAGATAAAACGTGACATGAGGGGAGAATTTGGATATCAGGACTTTTTTAATTGTTATGCTCTGTTTGCTTTCTTTCCACAAATTTAAAGACAGCACATCAATTAAGTAATCTGTGACACTGAAGATCAAAATAATTATACCAATCAACATCCTGAACCGATCTGAAAAAGAGAAAGTTGTTATAAATGTTGTTAAAAAAGTTGTTATAATGTAAAAGGATTAAAAATATTTAAAAATCCAGGATTAAGAACTAAACTGAAGGAGTGTTGAATTACAGTGACAGGAATCAGTTTATGGAACAATCTGAACAAAGAAACTGAAGAAGCTCAATCAAATTTTGTCTTTAAAAAAAGTATCAAAGCCAGTATGTTGAGTAAATTCAGGGAAATGTGTTAATCTAAGTCTTGCTTTGTTTGTTTTGTGGCAAAATGTGAATTAACATGTGGTATTTCTTGTTTGTTTGTTTTGTTGGCTGTTTTTGAAAATAAGAAATAATGAAATGTAATATGGCATGTTGGCCTGCAGCTCTTGTTAAGTTGTTTTATGTGTTTAGTTAATATTTTGTGAGAGAGGGGCAGACTCTATAAGAGTTTTCTTCTTTCTGCTCCTTTTTTATTCACATGTTTGAGACTTTTTTTGTTTGTATTGAATGTTTTATTTAATGACAGAATGAAATAAAGAGAGGCAATGACATGGGGTAAAGGAGCCACATGTAGGGCACATTTAAGCCAAGCCAGCCACTTCAAGGACCACAGCAAACTCATGGGGTGAACAAATCAACCACCAGGGCACATATTTACATTTCCACATATTGGTATTATTAAATTAATCTGAGAAGAGCCCATTTCCTAATCCTTTGACAGGGGCCCAGACAGTTCTGTGGCAGGGCTGGTCCCATCCACAACGTGAACATCACAAAAATAAGGGTTGTACCATTTTCGAGAGGAAGGGGCTGTCATTTTGACACAGGTCATGAAAAATATAAAAACGGTAAATATTTACGTTTAGAATAAACAGAGATAATCGTCTGAATATAGAATGGACTAGAATCAAAGGCAACAACCATGACACATACATATTGTAAATGACCATTTTAAGTTTAGCAGTATGCATAATAATCTTTGAGGTCATTTATTTAACAGGAGGGTTTTTAGGAACAGAATAGAGCACAGTAAGTCTTTACTGTCCACCTTATGTGGGAATGTGCCTCTGGCTCTCTAGATACTAATATCACCATCATGCTGCCATTGCAATGAGTCCAAGGACTAAAGTCAGTCTTCAGGTCTCTGGTCCTTCGGGTCCTCACTGCAAAAACTCAGATCTATTCAACGGTGTTTGTCTATTAAAGTCAAAAATATCCAAAAACACTTATTCTAATTCACATTCACTCAAGCAGTCCAGATACATATTTTTTTCTTTAATCTTTTCATGCATGAAATTTTAAATCAAAGGAATACTCTTTTAAAATGTTTGTTTTTACTTAACGAGTTAAAAACCAAGTTCATTTTTTTTCAATGTTATATTTTGAGGGAGATATCCATGGTGTTCACTACAGTACTACAGTGGACACCATGCATCAACGGTATAAATAGTAATTTAGTGAAACTTAATAAAGATTCACAAACACACATCTTTTACAAGCATATATAAAGAGTAATAAAAGAAAAAGCTCAATCTGAAGTATATGTATGATTGCTGTTTATTCAAACTATTCACTTGTGAATTACACTAAAATCAAAAATGAAAAAAATACCACATTATGTTAATTCTGAATACAGGCATAATACCCAATTTGCCCTTTGCTGGCTATTTTGGATTTATGAATATCTCACTATGGTAAAAATACGTGCAAAAATAATATTTTTTTATGAAACTTAAGACAAGGGTTTGGGAATTTACCACTTAGTTGAACATGGTACTGCAACCTAAAGGGTACAATTTTCCAAATATCTGTCTACTTTAGTGAACACAATGCATTAAAGGGTGAAGAAATGAAAGGCAAAACAAGGCGCAATGAATTGTTTCTAATGAACAGAAAAATATCTGCCAATGAAATAAGTAAAGTTTGACTCAGTGAGGGTATTAAATTCAGGTTTAATCTGCTCAAGTTAAGTTTGTCTTGTCTTATTGGCAGACCATTTTACTTATTACCTCCGCCAAAGAGGGTTATGTTTTTGGGAGGGTTTGTTTGTCTGTCCGTCTGTCAGTTAGTTAGCAACATTACTCAAAAGGTTATGGACGGATATTGATGAAATTTTCAGGGAATGTCCGGATTGTGATCAGGAACAAATGATTAGATTTTGGAAGCGATCCGATCCAGAAGAAAACCGCCATTACGGAAAAGGCGATTTTCGTGAATAACTGCTGAACTAATGTTGATATCATTATGAATTCAGTTGCTAATGGTATGTTTTCATGGTCAAGGAATCTTAAAATGTAGTCAAAATAAATGTGGGACTAACATTCATGGTGCAAATGACAAATAGGGGGAACTGTGGCGCTTGGCGGAGGCCTGCACTCTCTGAGTGCTTTCTAGTTATTATTTATGCAACTCAGGCCTTATTTTCAGTTTTTATATCATCAGATAAGATCTTAATCCAGACATGTCAGGAAATGTGGATCAGAATAAGCCTAGTGAGGTTTTTCTTTTTATCTTGAATGTGGACAAATACTCTCACCTAGATCTGACTTTTTTCATTGTATACTCTTCAAGGCCTGGACATTGACAAGCTGGACTCCATGAATTTTTCCCTTCAACACATTTTTTAGTATCGTTGGCAGGACCATGAGTCCAATGCTGACATGCTGAGGGTGGAAATAGAAAAGATCAGCTGTGCTTCCATGGGCACCTGACACACTCCTGAACCTGATCCAGCTCACTGTATACTGGGTTCCCCAGACCTGGTGGGTTGGACCAGACCACGGGGGCGACCACGTGCATGGTGGGGGGGGGTCAGCTCAAAGCATACCTGAAGAGCTGGACCATGGGGCTGGCAGAGGCCTGGACGAAGGCCATCAGGAGGCCAGAGAAGTACAGGAAACAGGTTGATGAGGGGAAGTGACGAACCAGCATATGCTCCCATGCCTGACCTGACCTGGGCTGTTCATGTTTGGATCCATCAGCCATTCAGTGGGATGAAGGATGTTCAAGCACTTGGGATGAAGGACTTTTTAAAAACATCTTTAGGGCTCAATAGCGCCTCCCTGAGTTCAGAGGCTCAAACTGATCAGAAAGAGGAGGGGAACTCTGCTAGGACACTCCTCGCTTTCTTCCTTGTTCTGTCAGTAAAAAGTTGGGACAGTGTTTTTGTGATTTTCCTGTTATTATGCTAGCCAATGAAACAATCTTTTCAAGTATATTCTTTAGTCTACAGTGTAAGTGATCGTACCAGGCAGAAAGATGCAGTTAGGACACTCTCAACTATAGATTTGTACAGTAACTCTTAGCTATATCTGCTGACAGTTTTAATTTTGTTGACTAGTTATTTTTGTCATAATTTTCGTGAACAGCCTTTTTTCCACTGACCAAAACTAGACAGTAACTAATATAAACAAGTGCACATGGGCAAAAACTAAACAAACTGACATTTTCGTCAACAAATAAAAACTAGACGAAAATGTTTGACAGAGACTTAATCCAATCAGACCTAATTTGGTCATGTAGAAAGTAGGGACAAGTTAGGAATATATCCAATCACAGCTACTTTGGTTGTGTGGAAAGGTTGGATGAGTTAAGAGGGACATCCAATCACAGCTGCCTTAGCTTGGTGGTGGTGGGATAAGTTGTGGAGCGATCCAATCAGAGCTCCTCTCTTTATGAATTGATATATTCATGTAGAGCAGGTTCACTGTTTGTTGTCAGTTCTGGTATTGTAACTGAGATGCTCTGCCAGGTAGCCTAAATAAAGGTGACTGCATTTCACACAAAAGTTCAATTTGTTTCTGTTCATTAATACATTCAAACTTTACTAGCATTCAGTAAAGGGTTATGAGATGTTTCATTTTATCCAAGAGTAAAACATGACTTCAGAAATTCAAGGAAACATCAAAATGCCTTACCCTTTACACTTCATATTTTAGTCGAGTAAATTTTACAGTAGATTTGGTTGACTAAAATGTTGTGAAATTTCCTCAACTAAAACTAAACTAAAATAAAAACAATTTAGATGAGTAACTTATGACTAAAACTTAAATATATTATAGGCAAAAGACTAAAACTAAAACTAAATTAAAAAGTGCTGTCAAAACTAACACTGACTCCTGCCTGATGCCACTGAGCCTTCTGAGGAGATGGAGTCACTGTGGGAATTTTTTAAAAATGCACTCGACTGGCTGCCAAGTGAAACTGGCTCTATTTTAACATCTTCTCTTGCACAGATAATTAATTATTGTGTTTTGGCTGAATTTATTTCTGACTGCCTTAAGCATCAACATGTCTCCAGGGCCTTTGCTTGGGACAAATAAGCACTTCCACTTATAAAATCATTTGTTTGCAAAAGTCCAGCAAGAGCCATATTATCAGCACTCTTAATTAAATTACAGTTTGATCATTTATCTTAAGTTCATTTGTAAACAGAGAAAATTACACAAAGAGCACAGCCTTGGGGGCAGCCAGTGCTCACTGTGGCATGCTCTCTCAAACACAGACCATCTATGACAGGAGGACAGGAAATCCCTAATCCAGAGAACCAGTCCTGGATTTATGTTTTTTTCTTACTTAAAAAAAACAACAACTTTTTAATGAGCAATATGCAAGTACAAACAAACCAGGCATTTCAAATGTAAGGACACGTCAGACAGATCTCAGGTTCAGTAATGAAACAAAAATTAAAAGAAGACTAAAGCAAAAACACCAAACATAAATAAAAATCAGGTAACTGAATAGAATTAAGTAACTAACAGATATGCACAGTTTGTTTAAATTAAGTAAAATCTTTTTGATGAAGAAAATAGTTACAAGGCTTTCTTGTCTTTGATACATTTCTGTGGCTTGTATAAAAGTTTTAACTCACTCTGCCAGTGGTTCAGACTGGGTTTGATTTAAGAATCTGCATTTATAGATAAAAAAAAAAAACTTCTCCAGTACATATTGTATATGGAAATACAGAGTATAATATGTGTATATATTTGTGTTTCTTCACTGTACTGGTGGGAAAGAATCTGTAGCAAGATCAACATATCTGATGTAAGAATACATCATTATATATGCATGGTCCTGGTGGCATCCCAGTTTATTTTATTTTATTTATTAAGTTTATTGTGTATGTGTGTTTTAATTTTGTTTTGTTTTTTCCTGGGAGGGTGGGGCGGGGTTTTGTTATTATATTGTTCATTATGTCATATTTGCTGTTTTATTTCTCTGCCATCATGTTAATGTTCTGTTAATTTGTTAGTCTGCAGTACAGTACAAAACAATTGACAGGGTGGAAGATATGACAAAAAATAACAATTATACTGTGTGAGAGACAAGACAATTTGTGTAGATTTAAAAAAGAAAAACAGGACAAAACCAAGACTGTTGACACGTTGCAGAATTTTGTGTTGAGGTGTTGAAGGTCAAGTGGTTTGGAGGTGAGAAAAAGAGTGATATGTAAAAATGTCATGTTTTATACCTAAGTATTTAAGAAAGTAAGAAGCATACATGGGAAAAGAAACCAACAAGATCAGTGATGTCACAGAATAAAAAATAATAAATAAGTTTCTGTCCTTTCTTTCTGGCTTTAATCTCAGAATTTGAGGCTCTGAAAAATGGTGGATGATTTTTTTTAAGTCTGTGGGAAAAAAGTCAGTTTTTTTTTATGTTTTTGTGGGGTTTTTTTGATTGTGGCATGAATCAAGAATGGGCAAGAAGAGGAGCACAGGGACATGGTGAGGGTCTCCTGCTTGGCAGGAGTTTAGACTCACTGGGGACTGTGGTGGAGAGACATACATGCAGCACAGTGACCATCCCCTTCACAACATCCTGGAGGGACAGAGAAGCAGCAGCAGTGGGAGACTCATCTCACTGCAGGACTGAGAGGTTCAGGAGGTCCTTTGTTCCCACAGACATCAGACTTAACAACAGCCTGAACAAAGGCAGAGGATCAGGTCCTGGGATCACTTACACATGACCAATTGTTGATACAGGATACACAAATTTCACCAAGGGAATTTGTAAAGTATTTATCTATTTTTCTGTTTTTCTCTGAATTCTAGGATTAAAGTCACAATTCGGACTTTAATTTCAGAATTCTGACTATTTTTACATACTTGAAAAATATAACTTAACGTCTAAATATTTTTTTTCAGTAGCCCAAATCCTCTTCCGAAGCATGGTTTACTGAAAAACAGGTCGGAACTACTTTTCCTCTCTTTTTTTCGGGTAGGAACCATTTCTTTGCGGTTCATTTCTCTCTTACGTCATTTCCTGTATCTCTGTGATAAAGCCGGGGCTGGCGGGATTTCCGCAGGTCAATTTTTTGGGTTTGTTCGGTGAATCCGGCGGTAATCGGAGTCATCAGAACCGCAAACATGGTGAGTGTGTACCGGACGGAGGGCGCGGGGTGTGCTTGGTGCAACAGCGGGAGTATTGTGACGGTTAACGGCTGATTTTAAAGATGGCGGGACTTTGAATGGACGTTGGATGAACGTCGGCGCAGAGCTGCAGCTCGGACTGATAGTCTCTCTTAAATAAATGAAAACCCGCTTCTCTGGTCTCCTGTAGTCCAGTCCGTTATCTAGGCCTCATGGAGTCTGGGGTTATTACTCTTTTAGGGCTCCGTGTGCTTCAGGTTAGCACCAGGGTGTTGTGCTCCATTTGGGGTCCTGTGCTAAATGATTCCCTTTGATGATTCTTCAGGCGAAAACAAACCTGCCTAACTCTTACAGAAATGGACCATTCTGCTCTTTAGGAGGTCCAAAACGCGTTTTTTAATCACTGAAAAGTATGACTGAACACAGCTCAGCAATATGGACCAGACTGTTTCTCCAAGTCTGTTGTATTTTTTTAATGTATATAGCAGTTTCAGACATAATTTAAAAAATACACGTGCCCAAGAAATGGGAAAAAATCCAAGAATCCTTCATATGTTTTTATTTTCTAACTGAAGCGTGAAAAAGATAACAGGGTTCACACACGTCCTGGAAAACCTGGGAAGTGATTGACCAATGTTCCAGTCATGGAGACCATATGGAAAATGAGGAAAAGTAAAAAGTCCTGGAAAAGTTTGGATTGGCCTGGAAAATTATTTACCTTCCTTGTACCTTGTTAGTGAACAAAAACCAAACGTAGGAAATAAAGAAAAAATGTACTCTGTAACTAATGCACACTGAGGAATAAAATTGGAGTAGATAAAATAATGCAAGTGTAGGAATAAAATATAAAAACTCAAAACATTGGTGATAAAAATAAATAGTAAACAACCGCAAAATAAAATTTAGTCCACTTAAACAATAAATCAACAAAATCTATTTATAAAAAAGCAGTGTAAGGAAAGATATTTTTTTTAAAAAGTATAAACCATAAATTTATAATAGTCAGACACTACATGAAAGCCAGAGTGGGAACCCTGGATAAAGGCTTGCTTAATCCCACATTTCTCCATAAATGAAAGTTAGTCAGTGCTTCTTCAATAATGACTATAACAGGGGCGTCCAAACTATTGTCCAGGGCCTAAATGCAGACCAGAGTTTGTTAATTGGTCTGCAGAAAATTCAAGCTAAATACAGTAGGGATGCACAACATTATCGTAACCAATAGATATGAGTTAATTGCCTCTAAAGTTGATTTATCTGTTTCTGCAGTTATGAAATCTTTAACCATAAATATTCACTAGGGATGCACTGTTTTGGATTTTTGTCAATATGCTGATGCTTCCAAACCTGTCGCAGGTATTTATATTTTTTTTGGCTAGAATATAGGGTATCTTCTCTATTAAAGTTGACCTGTTACTGTAATTGTCAACATCCAAAAATGATATGGTGAAAACCTTTGGGTTTGTTCATACATTCTGTGGGTATTACAGCCAGTAGACATTTTGCCAGTGAATATGGCCAAATGTATCAGCAGAAATTTTGATATCTGTGGATACTAATGTCGCACTCACAATATTGTGCACCCCTAAAATTTACTAAATATCCCATATAATGACTGGAATATTGACTAAATGTACCATGATGGTTTACCTCATCATTAGTGAATATTCACTTTTATAACTCAACAGTAACATTTATTAAAGAGAGATGTCTTGTTTTTCTTGCTTTATATCTGTTTCCAACTCAAATAGACTGTAGGAATGAAAGAAACAGGTCAGTTTTAGAAAAGTGGAGGCTTTATGCTCTTGACCCTGAATATCTGTATTGATATCAGTATCAGTGATAATGACCTGCCTGAATAAAGGCAAAAAATCCAATATCGTGCATCCCTAAAATATAGTTTTGTTAGGAAAGGCTATACTTGATGCATTGTACTAAGTTTTCCATATTTGTATTTTTATTTAATTAGGGCTGTGCATATTAATCAACAGATCAGCTTTAAACATCAATGTAAATATGCTGGAATTGGCAAAATATCTTAATTTCATTATTTGCCCTAAGACAAGTAAGTACAAAAAAACATAAAATAGGGATGCATGATATTATCGGTTTAATATCTGTATTGGAGATATTGCACTCAAAAAATTAAATACCAGTATCTGTTTTGAAATGTTTTTCTGTTTACATCCGCTGTATCACCCATTTATTTGCAAAATACACAATTATGATGCTTCACCTTATTATCACTACATGGCTACATTTAAAAATCAAGAGTTAGATTTTTCCAAGAGGCAAATGTTTTTCTTGTTTTACATCTTTTCCTTAAACAAATAGAGACTTTGTGCTCTTGATGAAAGATATTGGGATTGAGTTCAGAGATATCTGTGTATTGGGTGTGGGCTAAAATTATGGTGCTCTCCTAACAAAATAAAACACAATTACAACACAGGACTGTGCACTAATGCACTTTTGCTGACACAAATGTTTGTGTCTGCAAAAGCCATAGATGTCACGCCCCCCGAGTCGTGCCTGGAGTTTGATCCAAGAATGTAACCGGCGCCACCCTCTGACTAAACCAAACACTACAATCACCCGTTTGGAGTTTTCAATTAAGTATCTACAGAGCCTGGATCCGATATTTATCTCGACACTGCTGCTCAATTTTTTAAATTCCTTTGTTTTTACATCCTCTCTGTCTGATTGGTCCACAGACGGTGGGTAAGAGCAGTAAGATGCTGCAGCACATCGACTTCAGGATGAGATGCATCCTGCAGGACGGTCGAATCTTCATTGGCACCTTCAAGGCCTTCGACAAACACATGAACCTGATCCTGTGCGACTGCGACGAGTTCAGGAAGATCAAGTGAGTTGGTATACTAGGGTCAAAGGTCGTCAGGACCCTGTCTGTACCTTAGCCTGTGATGCTTCATGAGCTGGGGTCAAAGGTCATGTCCTAGCAAGCCAAGGGTTTTATGATCAGATCTTCCTACATGTTCGTTTGTTGAATTATTGATCGAATATCGTCAGTGATCATTTATCAGTATCTTGGGGGTTTCCTCCCATTTTCACACATAACGCTGAAGAAAGGGTTCATGGTGTTTTCGTCTGAGTTTGATATCTTCATACTGTGACGTTGAACCAAAGACGAGTGATAAAATATAGAGGACGCCACATGCTTAACCCTCGGAGATCGACGCTTTCGTATACGACAGAAAAGCACACCGTTCACAAAATATTTAATAACTTTACAACCATTTATCATAGCCACTTAACGGTTATTTTGATTGAAAGCTAACAGCTTAGCCGTTCCGATGAGTCCTTCGATGTGATTGTAGCTCTTCTACAGGCTGAGATATCTCTCCTGAAACATCAGTGTCTTTTTGGAGACTTTGTAAAGGTAATCCATCATTATAAATCCAGAAGTTAGGTCTTCTAGGTAAGTTATTTAATCCAATTTCTACATCAAAACACGTTAGCACAGTAGATAGCTGTCATCTTGTTGTCGCCCGGATGCAGTTCATCTACTATTTCCTGTGTCTTCTGACAAAAATATAATAAAAAACGTTATATATTTACCGATGCCCATTTGGGTTGTATTCCAAATTGTGCCCCTAGTGTGCACATATAATTATTATGGATTAATAAACATTATTTCATTTTTACACATTATGACCGGATGTGATGTCAGGATGGTTAGCCTGTCGGATGAACAAGTGCTCTCTCTCCCCTGGAGATGCACAGTAACAGAAACACACAGGAAAACATATTGTGACAAGCAAAAAACAGGTTGTTTTGGCACATTGGAACCTGCAAAAATCTAGTGACTTTTTGTTGTAAATATGATAGTAAATGTTTTGCTGTGTGTAATAGGATTTATTTCTTTGTTCTAACTTATAAAAAAGACTTGAAAAAGCATCTTTTTGTTGTCAAGTGTTCATCCATACTCTGCTGGAGTTTTTTGTGATGAATTCTGTCTGATTCAATTTCCGTTTTTTTTTTTTTTTTTTTTTTGTCTCCTTTTGTCTTAATGGTCATATTACTATTTACACATTCAACTATTTACACTCCTGCAGCACACATATTTAGATAGCCCAGCTGTCCTGAAAAAAACAAGGTCTAATACATGATTATGCGTCATAGGGTTGAGGTTTTACATACATTATAACACAAAAAGTCCAGGCGCCCCAAGAACAGGAAAAAATGGCTTAGACCTCAGAGTGTTAAGTGAGCAAATAAAATGAAAAATCCCTGATATTGCAAGCATGAAAATCACACCAATATAGGTGATCTACGTGAATCGTGTAGATCCGATGAGAAAAGGAAGAGGACGGGCAGGCATACATGGAAGTATCAACGCATCAGCAGTTTTTTTTTTGTTTGTTTGTTTTTCTTTTTGCCCCACCAGTGGAATATAGCTAACGTTAGTTGCCTGACTGAATTTGGTGAGAGATGGTTTCAATAATTTAAATAATTTCTGGTATATTGAAGTTACTCAGTAGCTCTGATGACATAGGCTTAACTTTAGCCATATGGTATAATGTGACCATGTATAGATATATTCTTTATTATACATCCATGCTATCTTGTAATTCTGCTTGAGTTTTCTCTCAAAATGCATCAAATTGATGCTTTTAAATATGAAATATTCAACAAAAAAAATCACCCCTGACCCGTTTTCATGCCTGTATTGGGTGTTAAAATTATTTATTATTTGTGATGTTAATGGGAGAGAGTTCAGATTAGCCTCAAAGTTGTTGAAAACAAGCTGATAGTTTCCGTACATCAAAAGTTGTATTAAAAAGTGTCAGCACACTCTGAAAAAAGGACGACACAAATGAAACTCTTAAATATTAGCATTCTCCTTGTACAGTATTTTCATCACACAACAGCAGATTAAACTATATTTCTTTCATTTGTCCTCGTGCTGCCTCTGTCCTCTGCTTTCTGTGCTGCTTTTTCAGCTCCTTTTACCCTCGGTGGACAGTTTCTCCTCTAAATTCACTCACAGTCTCAAACTCTTCAGTTTTGCTTCTTTGTTTTTCTGCTTCTAACTGCCTGACTGTGCTCATGGATGTTACTGGAGACAGTCTGTCCCACATTAGTTTTCCTTCATGTCTCACCTGTTGCCCTAAAACCACCTGGGATATATAAATCAAAATTTTATATCAAATAAATTCCCAAACGGGAAGGATGTTAAACCGTGTTACCCTGCCTTTGGACAACAGATGATGTTAAGCCATTACGACAGTCCCATCATATGTTGATTAATAAGCTCTGTCCTAATTCAGTAAGCTAAATGTATTAGACAAATACCTTCTTCAGCGTCATTCTGCCTTTTGAACAGGTAAATCTTCATTTCAGTAACATAATTTAAAAAGCTTACGTGATCAGTCGTCAGTGATTCAACAGCCTGTGGTTGAGACTCATGCAGCTCCTCAGGCATCAGAACAATCCTGTCCACTTATCTGCTGCTGCTGCTCGCTCGTCTCTTAAAGAAACTGATAGACCCTCAGTTTATGTCCTGTCGATATAGCATATTGATCCAGTGATGAAATCCACAGGATAAGAGCTGGTCAGCTAAAGAAACGTGTTGTGTTCAGGGTCCAGTCAGGAGCATCATGTATTGACTCAGTTAAATGAGTTTAAGATGAACGTTAGATCATGTTTGTTGTTTTTCAAGAAAAGGACTTTGAGGTGTGGATAAGAACTCAACCAAATGTTTCTGGGAGGTAGATTCGTTCTGCATTATGTAGCAGTTTATACTCTGAAACTTTGACCTTTTATTGGCACTAACAAGAAAGGGAAATATAAATTAATTTCACGTCCTTTTCCTGTGGCTGCCATGTTTTATCAGCTGCTGTTGTGACATCAGCTCCTCAATAACTGAGTGAGGCTACAGCGTTTACTTTTTACAACCGCCCACACTCACAGGTGTGCAGGTTTAATGGCTGAAGTCATCTTCCCTGCTTTCAGACAACAGAAATGCTACACTAGGCTGTTCACTCTCTCGTAATCTAGTGACTGAAATATTTTAAAGCAGTGGTTCCAAAAACATGTAAAGGACAGAGGAGTCGGAGAAGTGTCCTGAGTGCTGAAAAGGAGGCGGTTCCAGATAAACTGGAAAGATGGCTGGTGTTTGCTGGAGCACGATGAAGCTTTCAGAGTAACTGTCTCGAAATGAGGGACAAGAAGCACCCCAAGAAACTGAGTCAGAGTTCTCAGAGATTTATTGATCTAGCTCTTTCTGTCTCCAGAAAATGTTTCAGATTCCACCCTTTCTATCAAAATGGATATCAGAAATGATGACCTGTTTGCCTCTAGAGAAGATCACTTACGTCATGAGAAACAAATACGATACCTTTTTAAAGATCTGGCAGCCTTTTATTGAATATAGAGAAACATTACCCTTGCCAACCGTGGACTTGGTCTGACTATTGAGCTTGAACTGGTTTGACTGTAAACCAATACTAACCTTCAGGCGCAGTGGTTGAGACATCTTGGTGACATGTGTCACAATGTAGTATGTATATTTGTTTCCTTTGTTATTTGCTTTCTCTTTATTGTATCCATTATTTATCTTATCTGTTAATTTAGTTGCTGTTGTTATTTCTTTACCTTATTGCTTACTGAGTTCAGTGGGAATAAGTTGCACTGTTCTTGCATAACTGAAAGCTGCAAAATAAAGTATTCAAAAAAAAGAAAGAAAGAAGCACTCCGACAAGAAGCACTTCAACATTACAATATTAAGAAGTAGCAGGTTCTGTAGGGGCTTCAATGGTTCTGTGGCTTCTCTGGTCCAGGTTTGTTTCCTGCCTGGATCCATCCTACCCCAGTTGGACCTCACCCCCTTTCAGAAGTCTGGCCGCTGTCTCTCTCCTCTATGAATAAAAGCATATTAATCCCAGACCTATGCTTAAAAAAGAGGATTCAGTCCTCTGTATGCTGCATGCAACTATGAGCAGAGATTCACTGAACATTTATTTAAATTACAACACAAACTTTGCGAGTCGTCCTTCAGAAGGACAGACAGCAGGAATAACAACCTCCTTGGCAGAGGACCTAAAAGGCAATCTACGAAAACATTAAGCTGACCTAAGAGACAGGAAAGAGCCAATTAAAAGGTCAAAGTTGTCCCATGTTGTTTTTTCAACCACTGCTTTAAAAACATTTCAGTCACTAGATTATGAGAGAGTGAGTGTCTCAGGTAGGGATGTAACAGTATGAAGATTTCATATCACGGTTATTGTGACCAAAATTATCGCAGTATTGTTGCAACGTGCTCAAAATGTTCAAAAACTACTTTTATACACACTTGAAATAATTTAACCCCTTTAATATTACAATTATAACAGGCCGCCTGGTCTTTTTTGCCAATAAATGTGTAAATATGTGTAAAGTAAATTTTATTGCCCTTTTTTCATGAGAAATAAAAGTAAACAGTTCTGGCAAGTATTTGTCATTATTATGTTATACATGTAATTACAAGAAAAGGAAAAACTGATTTGAACTTTAAACAGGATTCTCTTCATAAACAATTGTAAATGAACATGTTCAAAGTTTTGAGATGACTAAAAATAAACGTAACCTATTTTACATACACGCACATTTTTTGTTTGCCTACAGCATTAGTGTTCATGTTACAGCTGCCTATCTTGGCCAGGACACTCTTGAAAAAGAGATTTTTAATCTCAACAAGTTTATTTTCCTGGCTAAATAAAAAACATCTCATTATATCAGACCATGTCCAGGCGTTTGTTTGCTGACGACAGTCCCTGAGGCAATTCCTGTCCAGTTCGCCCCCTTCATGACTCTCCATTGGTCCCCTCCTCTCCCTGGCAGATCTCCTCCACATTTCCTCCTCCAATGTTTCCAAATTACGATTGCTGAAATCCATAAAACATGAACTATGATGGAAAAAGACGGTCAATTATGAAATACGGCAAAAAACAAACAAACAAAAAAACGAATAAACGGCAAAAGAACGGCAAGAACACACTCCAGAATGATACTAAAGCTATTATTTACAACATTTATACATTATTTACACAGAAAATACTGATAAACCACCTATAACTCACTCAGGTATGGCTCTCTGAATCTTCCTACTCTCTCTGGCTCAGTCAGCTCACTTACTCGAGGAGTAACAGTAGTTTAATCACGCACGTCTTTTTCTTCTGCCGGCAACAGCTTCGTGTTTTAGACAGGGTGACCGTCTTCAATCAGCTTACCCTCGGCATCCTTTTAAAATCCAAAATTCGACCAGACTTTGTCTGTTTTGAGGGGGAAAAAACCTCTGGTTTAGTGCCTGTGCGGGCACCAACCGCCGTAACTTTTGCTCTCAGAGGCCAAACAATGCAAACTGCACATGCGCGCCTCCGTCTGTGAGGGACCGCGGCTGCTTTACCGAGGAGCAGACACATGGTTCTGGCTTCTCCAGGCAATGAGCAGCATCATCGCGAGGTTATTGACATAGTGTGGTAATCAAACATGGTTTATCTGTAATTAAAACAGGAAACGGTAATAATAACCGTAAGAAGTTTTACCGCGGTTTACCAGCTTACCGGTAACCGTTACATCCCTAATCTCAACAGAAGAGAGCCAAAAACAGCTGTCATGGATCAGATATTTGTGCAGCTTTCCCTGTGTTTGACAGCAGATATTCATCTAAATTGATCAAACCTCTGCACATAAACACCTTTCTTTGTTAGTATGCTGGGTAATAAGTGTGTTTATCCATCAGGCCAAAGAACTCCAAGCAGCCAGAGCGAGAGGAGAAGAGGGTCCTTGGTTTGGTTCTGCTGAGGGGGGAGAACCTGGTTTCCATGACGGTGGAAGGCCCGCCCCCTAAAGACGTAAGTGAAACCTCATAGCCAATGAGAGGCCAGCTTCACAGTGAAGTCACCTTAAGTTCAGCTGATGTAGATGTTTACTGAAGACCCCGTGTCATGTTGGAGCTGCTGTCAATCAGCTGGCTTTAACCTCTATTTGATACTTACCCCCCTCCCTCTTTGCCTCCCCCCCCTCTCTCACAGACTGGCATTGCTCGCGTCCCATTGGCCGGCGTTGCCGGTGGCCCTGGTGTAGGTCGGGCAGCAGGTCGCGGCGTCCCCGCAGGTGCTCCTATGCCTCAGGCCCCGGCTGGACTCGCAGGGCCAGTCAGAGGTGTGGGCGGACCTTCGCAGCAGGTAACCATGGTAACAACAGGTGTTGTGAATGCAGCAGTGAGCATGCTCAGGTGATCACATCTTCCTGTTTGTTTGCAGGTGATGACTCCACAGGGCAGAGGAACCGTCGCCGCAGCAGCAGCAGGAGCGAGTATCGCTGGAGCACCCACGCAGTATCCGCCTGGACGAGGAGCCCCGCCCCCCATGGGCAGAGGGGCCCCGCCTCCAGGTGAGACAAAATACAGTGCGGGGCCAGAGATTCAGTTTCCATCAAAGTAGAGAAAAAACTGACCTTTCCTGTTAGTTCCCCTAAAATCTGAATCGCAATTATCAGATAAAAAGACAAAATACAAATACTCCCACTACCCATACTACCCATTCATCTGAATGAGTCTTTAAAATAAAAGCACCATATGCAACTCAAGAAAGAGAAGGCTTTCCAACAATAACATAAAACAGGCTTGTCATGGGACAGATTACTCATTTGAAATATTTAAGAGGTGTGTCCGGAGAAAGCGTTTTCTCTTTCTTAGCTGCAGTTTGGGTGTTGCCAGGTAATGAGTTGATTTTTGTGACCCTCTGAAACACTGTGCAGCTGTATAAAATCGCTCCGTGTGCATAATTTTTTCCTTAATAAACCTAAATATCACCCAGAAAACATGAACACACAGTAGAGAAATCATGTCCCTGAAGTGATAGAAGTCCATCTAGGCAACAGCCCTTAAAAGAGTTTGGGAATGGGCAAAACCTTAAACAGCATAATAGCAGAGGATTCGCTTTAATAATGGGCCAATCAGATAATGTAGTAGGCGCTACTGGTGCAGTTTAAAATGCAAAACTTTAGCCACTACATCAAACAAACTCTAACCAAAACATGTTGGAAGTGGAGAAAAAAAATATATGGCATTAAGGATTCTTCATTGTATAGAGTAGTGTGGTCCAGGTCTGATAAAACTGCTCCTGAAGCTGTTAGCATCTATGCTAATCTCTGTACGAGCAGCTACTTCCTGCTGCCGTCTTGCTCGTAGCTCCACCTCTTCCTGCTCTGAAGGGGTGGAGCTACGAGAGACTGCAGCAGGAAGTAGCTGCTCGATATATTATGTCCTAATGAGTTCATATTCCTGCTTTTTTTGACAAATCCTGAACAATATTAATATATTATTGAATGTTTTGTAAAAATTTTGGCCTGTGGCTGTAAGATTATTAATGTGGCTCTCTTTGTAACCAAAGTCACCCATCCCTGATTTAAACCATCAGATATTCAGGAGTTAGATTTGTGTTTTTCTTTGTTTTATGGTGTGTATACGTAAAAGTGTAGTTTGCCTCTGCGTCATGTGAACACTTTTAACGTGTAACAGCCAAACGGAGCCAAACTGTGGTGTGATAAAACTCGAAAAATGAGCTCCCTTTAAGGATTTTGTTTGAAAGTCTGTGATGTTTTGAGCTGTGCGGCTCTTCCTCACTTACAAAGTGGTTTGTGAGTCTTCATTTTCAGTAAGCAGGTGCACATGTGACCCAACCCAGCTGAAACGCATCACAGTCTGATTAGATAAACATTTGTATATATTCGTTATTGAGAAAGATATGCTGATTTTAATTGCATGTTTTGTTTTTTTCTTTTTTTGGTGCCTAATTAGATTGTGACGTGTTTCACCTGGTTGGGTCACCTGTGTAACCGTGTGTATTAAAAATTGTGACTCACAAACCACTTTGTAAGTTTGAGGAAGAGCTGCACAGCTCGAAAAATCAAAGATTTTCAAACTAAAGTCCTTAAAGGGAGCTCATTTTTGGTGTGCGGATCTCTCTGCTTTTTCATGCGAGTCTTTGGATCCAGCACACATTCGGGATGTGTGTGTCTGTCTTTTCTGTGATAAACTCACACATAAAGCTTGCTGGATGAGAACGGTCTCCCTCTTGTATTGATCGTGTGTTTGGCTCCGCCCCCCTGCAGGTATGATGGGTCCCCCCCCTGGCATGCGTCCCCCCATGGGTCCTCCGATGGGGATGCCTCCTGGTCGTGGCGCTCCGATGGGAATGCCCCCTCCCGGCATGAGGCCACCGCCCCCTGGTATGAGAGGTGAGCTTAAGCCAATCAGAGTGCAGCGTCTTAAAGCGGCAGTGCTTTAGACTGATCATGTGACCTCTGCTCTGTTTCAGGACCTCCTCCTCCAGGGATGAGACCCCCTCCCCGGCCCTGAAGAAGCTCCTTCACACTCGCCCGTTGTATAGATTTGTTTTTTTTAATCTTTTTTTGTTTTTAAATAAAGCTTCCTCGAGACGGTTTGATTTCTGTGGGATGTTTTTAGTTTCTCTTTAACGTTCAATAAAAGTCTGGAGGAACATGGCGGCTCAGGTCACCTCATTACTCGCATAACTTTTAAGGAATCAGAAATTTAAAGGTAAAGTATGGAGATTAAATGAGGCTGCTCACATGAGGGTAAACCACAGTCACACTGAGTGTTTTATTTTAGAACTAAATATGAGTGCAAATAAAGGAATGAGGCCACCGCACCTTTGTCAGGGCTTCATGGAGGAAAAGTTAAACACTAAAAAAGTCTTTCTGTAGTGTATGGTAGAGCCAAAGTAGTTTTTTGAGTAGTTTTAACCTTTACGCTCACAAAGCTCACAAGGTCCTTTATCGGCACTGATTTTTATTTATTTATTCATACATACATACAAAGACATAGATACAGGTTAGAGATGCAGGATATTATCAGTTTGATATTGGTATCAGCTGTTATTGAAATTTTTGCAGATATTTACAGTTGATATATCGGCTGGAATATTGTCAAATTACACAAATATACATTATTGATGCACCTTCTCATCACTGCATTGGTACATTTAAAAATCAAGGGTTTTATTTTTGCAAGAGTTAAATGCTGTTTTTTCTTGTTTTACATCTGTTCCTCGCAAAAATATACTGTAACACTGAAAGAAACAAGTCCTTTTTTGTCCACTACAGAGCTTGTGCCCTTTGCCAAAAAATATTGATATCTGCGATAATGAATTTTAGTTTATAACGTGGAATTTTTGTTGAAATTGAACATACAGCAGCAGAGCATTTTGGTGTTTGGTGAACACTGCATGTCACATTTTTTTTATTTAGGATTTATTTTTCTAAAAAATGGGACAATATGCATTAATGACCATTTATATGTAAATGCATGGGATTATAGCCAAGCGGCTAATTTCCATCCCCAGTCCCATCAGCAGGTTGGTGTCAACAGATAAAACCAAAACAAACATTAATAATAGGAATAAAACAGACAGAGCGTATTAAAAGACAAAGCAACAATATGGATGACATACAGTCCAAAATAAATAACAGGCTGAGAGTTAGGGGTCCATGGGACTTGTACACAATGAATTATAAAGTGCTGGAGTGCTAACTTAAGGGCCGTAGTGCTAAAGTGCACAGTGCTAGCTGCCTGGGAGCTCAGGTCTCCATTATATTGCACATTGCCCATTATTGCACAGAAATAAAAGTCCCTGTTGCATTGCACAACACCCTAACTGCCCAGGACTATAAAGTGGCAGATTGAATGTAATAGTGCACAATGCCCATAGCACACGGTTACACATGCAGATGTATGAGTAGATATTGCATTAAGAAAGCATACGTGGGTGTCTTATGTAAGCACTGATTAAAAAAAAAAAAAGTCATACATACTTATGTACGCAACAGTGGACAGTTATGGAAGGTGCCCCAACATACACATGAATGTGTGTTTGAATGGAGAGGTTTGGTGAAGACAGAGGGCGTCCAAAACAAATGTCCTGGACACTCATGCATATCAAAAACTTCTGAAAACATTTAACCAACTGAACAAATCTTTGAAAATGACTGACAACTTGGTAGGAGAATGAAAGCAGAAATGCAGAAATTGTCTTGGCTGATGATGAGACATTTTGAATAATATGAAAATGAATACAGTGTGTGTCAAAGTTGTCCCAAAACCTGATCAGGGGGAGAAACAGAAGCAAATCTGTGGAGACATTGAAACAAAATGAGGGAAACAAATTCTTTAAGAGTGATTACATGTTTGAAACTTGGATCTTCAACGTGATCCCGAGACCAAACATCAGTCAGTGCATTAGAGAACACCGTCGTCACCAAGGATGAAAAAAGCACGACTGAGCAAGTCCAAACTGTCAAACCATGTCAGTGTTTTCTTTGACATTAAGGGGTCATTTTAAAGGAGTGGGTTCAAGAAGGGTCAAAGGGGAATCAACATGATTACAAACAAGTTCTAGAAAAACTAAGATAAAGTCTGAAGACAGAGACCACAGCTGTGGAGAAATGTTTTCATTCTTCATCAAGACGTTGCTCCAGCTCACACTGCGCTCTCGGTAAAGCAGCTTATGCCCAAAAAACAAATCACAGAGCTGATCCCCTGATTGAGTGTGACCTCCTCAGATCAAATCTGTACTCAGAAGAACATGTTCTGATTACCGGGTGGGCCTCAGTTTCTTTTCTTTCTGTTTAAGCAGTCCCTCCAGGATTTCACAGAAATTTCTTGTGATTATTGCTGCACAAAAAGCCTAACTTTAAAGCAGGTTTTTCATAAAGTTACAGCAAAGGTTTGTGAATGATTTTCCTCAATAAAACAACCCCGCAGGATTTGGCAGGTCTTTTTTTTGTATTTTGCGTGGCTAAAAATGCCAGATGTTGTGACAGGTTTTTAAAGATGTTTTATGGCTTAATTTTTTTTCAAACATTAACCCAGTGGATCAGTTTGCAACAAGGACCACTTGTTATATCTTTAGATTGTTGTGTATCAATCAGTCAGTTGTTTATTCAATCAGTGTTTAAAATTCAATCCCACAGTGGATTCATTTCTTATATTGAAACCACTACAAAACATTTAGACTGACTGAGGAGGCTGAAGCACAAGCGTATTTTAACCAATATACTCAAAGACAACCCTTTAATGCTCACTTATACCCAATGCTTTGATATTTTTGTCCATATCGCCCAACTCTACCTAATAATAAAGACAGCAAATAGTGTTAAAGGGAATCAGGGCGTAACGTGATTTACATAGAGGTTTAGAGTTTAGAGTTCTGTAGAGTATTCAGTCACCTCAAACAAAAATATAAAAGATTAGATTAGATAGTACTTTATTAATCCCTTTGGAAAAACTTCCTCAGGGAAATTGGGATTCAGTAGCAGTTTAGCATTAAAAATTAAAAAGATATATATAAAAAGATAGATCTAAAGAAAAATATAAATGTAAATGAAAATAAATATATACCCTGATCCTTTTAAAATGTGAAGTGATGAATGTCGTGTTGCCCCACATACTCGTTGTTATGCAAATAGTGAAGCCCTGTCGGTATGTAAGACCTTAGGTAGCTGCTTTTTCATTATGTTGTTCTTTAGACAGACCTTTAAATATCTTATCAAAATGATATAAGACCGTTCATCCCTGAATAGTCTATTGCAGTAAAATCAACTCTTGAACTTATTTTTTCTTATTCACATCTGCAGTAACACAAGATTATTCATTCATCTTGCTTTTTTAAATTCTTGCTTAATTAAATTAGTTGGTTTTTGTATTAATGTTGGTATGATTTATTGGCAAAACAAATAGAAATTAAGTTTCAAAATGGAGTTTTATTTCAGGCTCTGTGGTGTGAACTTATGTTTCTTTAGATTGTCCCCTCAGAGGCTCCTTAAGGACTACCAGGTGCTCATGGACACTTTGTTGCCCACCCCTGGTGTAGACATAAAATGCAGACTTTTTCTCGTCACTGTTTTCTTGACACTCATATTAAAAAGAAAAAATCTTCATGCCTTGCCTAGTCCTCTTCTGAAGATCTGGGGAGGCTCTGACGGCTGCCCTGGAGGTTTAGGGGGCATTATCAGACCTGAAACATATTTTCTCTGTATTTTGAAGGTAGAGGCTAAGATTTAATAGTAATCATAGGGAAAACATTACAACATGTCAGGATTACAGTATACCAAAAATATGTGCTTGTAATGGGAGTCAATGGGACCAAATCAGTCCTGAGGGTAAAGATTTATGCAGATCTCCTATTCTGTACAGCTTGTAATAGACGGTATCATTGTTTTAAACACAAATATAAAATAAGATAAGATAATACTTTATTGATCCCTAGAGGGGATATTCAGGTGTTGCAGCAGTACAGGGGTAAGTACAAGGGTAAGTAGCATGCATTAAGATCAATAGAATAACATACGATATGTAAGATATAGATAAATAAAAAGTACAAATAGCAAACAAACAAAATATTATAAGTGAAGGTATTTACAAGTATTAAAATTAAAAAATTTAAGTTAACGGAGCAAATGTCATACAGGACAACTGAGGCATTCTGTGCAGTGCATGGAGGGTAAAGTGACACAGTGGACGGATAACAGCAGTTATGTTGACAGTAGACTGTAACAGCCCAAATTATTTTAACTTGAAGTATTGTTCAGTAGTAAACCGGGATAAAAGTAATATATTCTTAGATTTTTATCATTATATAGAACAAATCCTGACCAAGGTAAAGTAAAAAAATAAAAATAAAAAGGCACAATGAACACGTTCAGACCCTCAAGGTGCCCGGAGTGTTAAAGTAAAAACCAAACATGAACAGCTGATCTGTTTAATTGGTATTAGACTGAGTTTGAGTCGGTGTCGCCCCCTGGTGGTGGGAGCAGCGGTACTACAGCAGGCCGCCCCCTCATGTGATCTGCTGCAGTCATATGACCTGTTAGTGGTAATTATCGGCAGCTGCACTCACGCTGACCTGCTGCTGCTGATCCAGGTGAAGACGAACGAGGTGAGTTACCTTCTTTATGAATAAAAACATTTATTTTTCTTTATTGTTTAGTGTTATAAAGGTCTCTATTCGGCGGATAAATCACTGTTTGGCTCTTAGCCTGACATAAACTTATTTCCGGGTTATAGCATGCACAGGGACAATCCTCACAGAGTTAAAAAAATACTTTAAAATGTTTATTTTCACTCATTTGGTCCATTGTTTTTATAGTTTAGAAGTTTGGCAGTAAAACAACAGCGTTAAAGCAGTCTTAAACTCTTATGTGCGCATGCTCAGTTTGTGCCAAACCTCATTCGGTAAAAACACAATTTTAGATTTTTTTCTCCTACAGAGTCAATAAATCCAAATTTAACCCTTTAAAAATAAGTCTTTGATTCTTACCCTCTTTGTGGTGAATTCGGCTAAGATGATGCCAACCTCAGACTTTGATTACCTAAAGAAATCACGTCTTTGTGCCAAACCTCATTCGATAAGAACAGAATTATAGATTTTCTGTCCCACAGAGTAAATAAATCCACATTTTAATCTTTTTAAGAAGAGCATTTTAAATATGAACCCCTTTAAGGTGAATTCGGCTGAGATGATGCTGACTTTAGTTCCTCAATATAAATCACATGTTTTGCCCTGATTCCCTTTTACACTATGTGCTGTCATTATTATCCGGTAGAGTTGGGCGATATGGACGAAAATATCAAAGTGTTCGGTATAAGTGTGCAGTTAAAGAGTTGTCTTTGAGTTTATTGGTTATTATATGCTTGTGCTTCAGCCTACACCTCTTCAGTCTAAATATTTTGTAGTGGTTTCAATATAACAAATGAATCCCCTGTGGGATTGAACTTTAAACACTGATTGAATAAACAATTGACTGATTGATACATAATAATTTAAAGATATAGCAAGCGGTCCTTGTAAGAGGAGAATGATCAAGTCTGATTAATACTAGTTACAAATGATTCTAAAATGTTGGATACCATGACAACAAATTGGGCAGTTTGTTTGACAAACTTTTTTGCCCAAGGCTGCGCCAAAGATCATGCCAGAATCTAAGTGTACACCATGTCTTAAAAAGCCTCTTTACCGTAAGGCACAGTGTGCGAGGATATTTATTTTTTTTTAGCCATAATGCAAATAAAAATTGGCAAACAACTGTATTACTAGGGAAATATCTAAAATTGGATTTATTAAGGTTCTTACTGAAAATGTGTTTTCTTCTCAATATTACATTGAACACATTATAATGACAGTTAATTAATTCCTCTAATCATTTTCTGAGCTGACACATTTCATTGTAACCATATGTCAGCTTGTTAAGTTAGAGAATCAACTTTTACTCTGCCAACGTCCCTAAAGATTTTAAAATGATCACTTTAAAAAATCAGTACATTGTGTTATCAGAGATTTTTTTTATAATCTGACAGCAAAATGGTCAGTGATTTGGTTTAACTGGATGCACAAAGCTGATGTGCTTGGAACTTGAGTATGGATAAACTGCAGCACAAACACAAACTTTGTTTGTCTGCTGAAAAGCAGGTGGGACCCTCACCATAGTGTCCATCCCTGCCCTCATGTGAGGGTGCAGCCAGCTGTGGAAACGGGCAGGATCAGGGCTTCCTGTGCCAAACTGTGCTGAACCAGACCAGACCAGACCAGGGGAGACAAATGGTATCAGTCTGGGCTTTTCCACCACCTGGCTCGACTTTACTCGGTTGTTTTGGTTAATTTGGCCTGATGCTGAGTATCCGGCCCAGTTTGTCAAATCACCCTCCAATTGATCTGAGCAGGAAGTAGACATGGAGTCACTGCTGACCTCTGAACTGTCAGAGTGCTGGCACAACAACACAGGAGTGTCTGACATGGAAACTCTCCTGTTTTAATGCTGTATAAACAAACTCTTCTCTGATTCAATAGTTTATTGTGCTGCTTGCAACCACCACTGGAACAAAACTTGTCTCCTTACTGTGAGAAAAGCCACAAACTGAGGTGGACAGGCAGCTCTGTTGCTTCTTATTTCCCCCTTTGTTTTGACAACGTTGCTCTATGACGACCCTGCGTTAGAAGTTCTGTCAAAGATATAGATATAGTGTGTATACTGTAATGGAAAAGCCGGTAGTATCCTAACTGCGTAGAGTCCAGCTGAGTTTAGTAGATACCACAAATGGAGAAACGCTAAATGTTCTTAAATAAAATAAAACAATTTCTGATTAAATCTTGGCATTTTAGGCATCTTTCTGAGTTTTTCTATTGTGAGAAGTAGAAAAACTTCTGAGTCTATTAAACATTACACTTGGCAGCAATTTTATTAAGTAAGTTATGTCAACAGCAGCAGAGCATATTTAAGTATTATCAAATGGTATTGGTTTACTATATGTTGGACTCCCTGCCCAATAAACTGCTGTTTATAATCTGTATTTAGCTCAGAAAACACAGACTCTGCACATCTGTGCTCCTGTGTGTCTCAGGTTTACATGTTTTTAACAGGCTGTTCAGGTGTTTCTGATCTTTATTGCTGTATTTTCTGAGATGTTCAGCTCAGCACTTTGGCTCTGGACTGAAAAACTCATTTAAAATAAACCTACTTACAAACTACAGAGATTTCCCTTCATACAGCTGGTTATATGTAAATTCTGACTTCGAGCTGCCCGGTCATAGCTACAGTCATTATCTCTGTTTCTCAGATGGTTGTGAGGATGAGAAGCTGGTGAAGATTTTGTGCCTGTGTTCAAATAATTAAACGACTTTAGGTGACTTGACTCTTGACTCAGATCTAACTTTTTCAATCTCACAGTATGAAGTGAAGTCGAGGGGAATCGTTTTTTCGTATTAGACTAAGCTCTCTTCACAGAGGATTTAAATCAAGCTCAGATCTGTTGTGTGACCACAGTCTAAAAATCAAAGTCATAAAATTCAAATTAGATCATAATGTTACACAGTGGTTTTAGAGTGATACTGCATAAATATGAGGAAGTGAAACATGTTTGATGGACTGAAATGAACTTCTCTGCAGTGTAAATGGAGGAAAAACTGAAAACAGAGTCAGACTGTGAAAACACAAACTTTTATATATTTAATGCACAATCAACCAGATTAAAACGCCAGTGAGTTATTTTATTGCTCATAGTAGGGCTGTGATTATCTCATCATAATCATCTACTCTTATAGATTAGATGTTATTCTTTTATTAGTTTTTAAATCTCTTAATGGTTTTGCTCCTTTTTTTTATCTGACTTGCTTTTACTATATGGCCTGTAGAGCCCTCAGGTCTTTTTAATTGTTCCCAAAGTAAAAACTGAAACATATTCTGCATCATTTCAATATCATGGCCCCCGTCTGCGGAGCAGTCTACCTGAGGACCTGAGAGTGCCACCTACTGTTCATATTTTTAAATGTAAACTCAAGACCTACCTTTTTAGTCTGGCTTTGAGCTGATTTTTGTTTTGTTCTCTTTTTCTGCTTTAATTTTTTTTTATTCTATTTTAATTTCAGTATTATTGTTTTGTGTTTTATGACGTCTTTTTTTATTGTTTGGTTTTATTATAATGAACTTTTATGGCTTTTTTATCTGTATTATATCTTATAATGGTTTTATCGGTTTAGTCTTAGTTCCTGTGTTTCCTCATTTTTAACTCAGGACAGCGTTTCCTCAGTCCTCTGTGGCTGTTTGAAGAGTCCCCACTTAGTGTGTGTGTGGGTGTGGGTGTGTGTGTGTCTGTGTGTGTGTGGGGGTGGGTGTGTGTGTGTCTGTGTGTGTGTGTTGAATGTGGGTTTTGTATTTTATTTTGTATCCTGACACTTGTCAGCTTGTTTTTGAATGTATAAAACTTTGTGCTACATTTTTTTTTGTATGAAAAGTGCCTTATAGATGAAGTAAGTTTGACTGATTGATTGTAATTGAGCGTTAAAATAAATATAAAGGGACGCTCTGAATTTATCATAACATATTTATTAAACAGGGTGTAAGAAAATATCAGTTCACTCATACATCCCAGCAGGTTGTTGCATCATATTTGAACATTTTATTAGTCAGTATGTTACAGACGTTACATTCAGTGTTATTTCTGCCTTTGGGTTTGAATATAAAACAGGGGTGAGTATTGGCAAGAATCTGCTGTTATGATATTAATCACACTGTAATATATTAAGATACATCCTGATACTTTAAACAAGGCCAAACTAAAAGATTTTTTCCCCAAAAAAATGTCTAAGAACTTTTCTTAAGCAATCAATAACCCTCAATACTAAGACAGTCTAAAATCTAAGAAGAAATGGAGCTTCTACTCATTGTTATTTATGCATAACATCATTCCTGCAACAGGGCGGCACGGTGGCGCAGCACGTAGTGCACGTGCCTCACAGCAAGAAGGTCCCCGGTTCGACTCCTAGGTCCGGCAGGGCCTTTCTGTGTGAAGTTTGCATGTTTTTCCCGTGCATGCGTGGGTTCTCTCCGGGCACTCTGGCTTCCTCCCACAGACCAAAAACATGCTCATTAGGTTAACTGGTCCCTCTAAATTGCCCTTAGGTATGAGTGTGAGTGTGAATGGTTGTCTGTCTCTCTATGTGGCCCTTCAATCGACTGGCGACCGGTTCAGGGTGTACCCCGCCTCTCACCCAATGACAGCTGGGATAGGCTCCAGCCCCCCCGCAACCCCGAAAAGGATAGTCGTTATAGAAAATGAATGAATGAATGAATTATTCCTGCAACATTCAAGACTTTTTTTCCTGAAGACATATAAGAAAATTTTACAGAGGGAGAAAAATGGCTGCATGTCTGTTGCTAACTACACAAAGTAAATGTCCCAGATATCTCTAAATTATTGAATAATCAAATATATTGCACTAAAATGTTGTTACAGTATTGTGCTTTAAAATATCACAATATATTGAATTATAGATTATTTTCACACCCTTACTTCACAGTTTATCCATGTTTTATATAAATAACACTGATTAAAACTGTATTCATGCATATAATATTTTGGGTTCTTCAAAAAGACTATTTTTAGATAGTTGTGATGTATTAGATGACTTGGTCTCCTGATAAATCGTGATGATTGAATCGTCATCCTGCATCACAATCCTGCTGTTACACTTCGTTAGTGAGCAGACTCTTTCATGCTGCCTTAAATGCATTAATATTTGATTCACATAGGACATATAATAGAAAAACATTTACAATTACAACAATTATATTTTGCTATGTGAGACAGAATTTTAAGCAAGTTGTGGTATTTGAAACATAATATATTATTCTGTGTACCTATCTATATCTATCTAATTAACTATCTCTGTCTATGTATGTTAGTCTTAGTAAAGCATCAGCTTTCCTGGCCGAGTACATTCACAACATGTAAGGAATTTGTTTCCAGCTGTTTGTGTCTCTTGCTGATGGAAGTAAAACAAGTACATACAAATTGTATAAAATAATCTAAAATAAAATAATGACGAATACATTCCCAATTTAAAAAAAATATATAAGAAAAAAAAATACGTTTGTATTGGTGCAGGAGAGCGAGTGTCCAGTCGGGTGAATTAGTTTACATTTATGTCCATAAAGAACTGTATGATGATAGAACAGTTTGGCTGTTTCAGATTGAAATGACTGAGGGGAAGGGTCACATTCATGATAATATTATGAATTAAAGTCTCCTGTGGTTGTGTTTCAGATGGGGGCGGCGGTGCTGGTTTTCCTCCTCGCCTCTCTGATGGGCAGTGAAGCGGCTCCGGCTGCAGACGAGGTGACGTACCTGCCCGGTCTGCAGAAACAGCCGAGCTTCAAACAGTACTCTGGATACCTGAGCGTGGCCAACGGGAAACACCTGCACTACTGGTTAGTGCCAGAGACAGACCTGCAACGGGTCCACATCAGGATGGTTTCATCCTCTGTTTGTGTGTTTGTTTGTAACTCAGAAGAGCTGCTGGTTGGTCGGCAGTGCGTCCAATGAGCTTTTACTCATGGGATGCACTTCCTGAATCGATACACAGTCCTCTACGCTCAGATGAAGGCAGAAAGGTCCAAACATGAATCTTTTAGAGGATAATAAAAATCTTTAACATGTTGGCTGATGAACAAAACATTTTAGGAGTCAGAGGACGAGTCCTTGAAATAATGTGCCACATTCACCAACAGGAACATTTGTTTTTCAAACCTACTTTTCCTCATTTTGTAAGATTCTGACGTTCACTTCAAGTTTCTTCAGTTTTTTACTAATTAGAATTTATCTGAAAATCTAAGAGCACCACAGAGCTCTCCGTCAGACGGTCCACAGTTCCTCGCTCATGCACACACAAAGTTCTGTTAAAACAAGGTCTTTGTTTTTTTTTAATGTATTTTATTTATTTATTATTTATATTGCTTAATTTTGGTTTGTTTGTTCTTATTGTTATTTAACTTTGTTTCAGCTGTTTGTTCTCTGTTTATGTAAAAGCACTTTGAGCCACACGTGTGAAAAGAGCTATACAAGTAAAGTTTGAAAGTGAAGTGCTGACCTGACAGCGGCACATATAAAGACTTCCTATGGAAGAGTTTATTGAAAAAAATTGATGACATGAAGGATTTGATTGTCCAGTCCTCTGCCTCTGAACAAAACACTCCTTAATGGGGCAGCATTGTTTTTGAAATATCGATAATCAGTGCAAACATGGCTGTGAAGGGAAAACACGACATGAAAACAGACATTTTAGGCTTAAACTTATTTACTTAGAAGTTTGATTTGCACATTTTAGAGTTTAAGTTAAGTTTTTTAATATTAAGTTTTCACATTTATGATGCTGACTTTCGATATCATGCTAAAATTAAAAAGTTTTTCAGTAAAGGAAACACAAACACGCTGAGGTTTCAGAGCTCAGGTCTCACGGTGGAGTCCTGGATCAGGACTTTAACCCGCCTCGCTCTCCTTCAGGTTTGTGGAGTCCCAGAAGGACCCGACCTCTGACCCCGTGGTTTTGTGGTTAAACGGCGGTCCAGGCTGCAGCTCTCTGGATGGACTACTGACTGAACATGGACCCTTCCTGGTGGGTTTCCTGTGACCCCGCCCACATTTTTCACTGACCTTCATCAGTGTAATGTTGCTGTTTCTCCAGCTGACCTCTGACCTCTGTTTCAGATCCAGGATGATGGAGTGACACTGCTGTACAACCCGTACTCCTGGAACAAGGTCTGTTACAAACCCGGCAGCCTCTGGGCCTTCGTCTTTGAGGTGTATTTACTCTTTAACCTGATTGGTTCTTTGTCCCCGAGCAGATTTCCAACATGCTGTACCTGGAGTCTCCAGCAGGTGTCGGCTTCTCGTACGATGACGATAAAAACTACGTCACCAACGACACCGAGGTCAGTTACAGGTGCTGGGCTCTGATTGGCTCGCTGATGTTTGCTGTCAGTGTGTAAACCTTGTGTTCCTCTGCAGGTGTCGATGAATAACTACCTCGCCCTCAAGGAGTTCTTCCGCCTGTTTCCTGAATTCAGCAAGAACGAGCTTTTCCTGACCGGGGAGAGTTATGGAGGAATCTACATCCCAACGCTCGCTGAAAGAGTGATGGAGGACCCCAGCCTCAACCTGCAGGTACTCGTCTTGTAGGCCGCCTGGGGTCCTTGGTGTGGACTGCTTTGGTGTAGACCACCTGCTGCTGTGGACTTACAAAGCTTCAACAACTAAAGTAACAATTGTGTGACCATTCCTTTAGCCGCAGTCCATTATCATCACAGTTCCTGATGTTAACTTAAGAGAGATCAACTAAATTAAATCCATGGTAGTTCCTGCAGACTGCACACATACACTGCCTGGCCAAAAAAAAAGTCTCCACCTGGATTTAACTAAGCAAATAGGTACAAACCTCCTATTGGATAATTACTGCAAGTGTGATTATCTTTCAGCTGGCAACAAGTTATTAAACCCCAGCTGATGCAATGAGTAGCTTCTCATTTCTTAAACAACCATGTGGAAAGACACATCCTGTGGTCATGGAAAAGATGTTAGTCTGTTTAAGAAGGGTCAAATCATTGGCACGCATCAAGAAGAGAAAACATCTAAGGAGATTGCAGAAACTACTAAAATTGGATTAAGAACTGTCCTGGAGGAAGGTCATGTGGTCTGATGAGTCCAGATTTACCCTGTTCCAGAGTGATGGGAGCATCAGGGTAAGAAGAGAGGCAGGTGAAGTGATGCACCCATCATGCCTAGTGCCTACTGTCCAAGCCTGTGGGGGCAGTGCTATGATCTGGGGCTGCTGCAGTTGGTCAGGTCTAGGTTCAGCAACATTATGGCCCAAAGAATGAGGTCAGCTGACTACCTGAATATACTGAATGACCAGGTTATTCCATCAATGGACTGTTTCTTCCCTATTCCAAGATGACAATGCCAGGATTCATCGGGCTCAAATTGTCAAAGAGCGGTTCAGGGAGCATGAGACATTTTCACACATGGATTGGCCACCACAGAGTCCAGACCTTAACCCCATAGAGAATCTTTGGGATGTGCTGGAGAAGGCTTTGTGCAGTGGTCAGACTCTCCCATCATCAATACAAGCTCTTGATGAAAAAAATTAATGCAACACTGGATGGAAATAAATCTTGTGACATTGCAGAAGCTTACTGAAACAATGCCACAACGAATGCATACTGTAATAAAAGCTAAAGTTGGTCCGACAAAATATTAGAGTGTGTGACCTTTTCTGTGGTGGCGACTTTTTTTTTGGCCAGGCAGTGTATATTAGTGTGACCTTGACAAGCAATCATGGATGGCCTGCTGCTGTGGACCTGCTCCACTCCATGTGCTCTATCCTGCATCGACCATCAACAGAAATTAGATCATTTAACATGAATTCATACTTTTAGACCAGTTAAACCATTTTAATGGCAGTTCAGCTAGATGCTGCTATATTAAAGCTATGGTCTACGATCTGAAAACCAGTTTGGCTGTTAAGACAGACTTGAAAAACGCAGCCTGCCCCCCCTTCACTCACCCCTCCCCTCCGTGTTCCAAGATCCCGCCCCCCAGCTCGTGTCGCCTCCTAACAACACGCCCCCTCCGATGGAGCACGAAGCCGGCCAGCAGAAAATATCAGCAGCAACAACAACTTGAGATTCCTCATAGCTGAAAGTAACAAACACGACAGTCATCCCCCTTGTAACACACAGCGGTAGCCATTTGGACCGGCGGCGAAGCGGGTCTGGCGTCGCCACTGTTAGCCGATCAGGATTTACCTTTCTCGGCGTGTCTTCACCAGCTCAGTTTACAATGCTAACGATGCGTGGCTAACTTATGCTAAAATCGGTTTCGGTGCTGGTCCCCTCCGGCTCCATGACGCTTCAGTAGCTGTGCAGCTAGCTGCTCACCGGTACAGGGAGATGGTGGGGAGGAGGCGGGACCATGGGCTGGACGGTGCGGAGCAGGGGAGACAGGGGATTGGATGGACTCACGGACCAATCCGAACTGCGGGGAACGGCGGTTCGGATTGGTCAACTATTATGCCGCTTTGCAGCGGATATACTGAATGGATTTTTTTCATTCTTTTTGGTCTTTATATTGCGTAGATCGGACCATAGGGCCATAACGGCCTTATAAACAGTGTTATTAAGATGTACCAAGCTTCCAAATTGTAGACCATAGCTTTAATCAACATCATTCCTCTCCAGATTATAGTCGTCATAGATAATAATGTAAATATTTGGTTGATCTCTCTATCCATGCTTGTATTGATTATACCGCCATAATAAATACAACCATATAGACATGAGGACCCACTTGAAAATGAGATGCCACATCTCAAGGGACTTACCTTTTTAATCCGTTTATATTCAGCAGAGACAAATGTGATGAGGACAGATTTATGGGTGTCCATGGGTTTGTCTCTGTCATAAATTCTTATTTTTAGCCTCTTTGTTTCTGCCTGGATGGAAACATCTCTGGATGTATGTGTATATGTGTATATTTGTATATGTATTTGTATATTTGTATGCATGTGTATCTATAAAATGAAGAGTGTCTTCCGGCTGCTCTATTGTAAAGTCTCTTGAGATAAACCTGTTATGAACTGGTGTTATACGAATAAAGACTGTTTGATTGATTGAGGTTCACACTGATGCTGCTGCACACCATCACTGCAGTGCGTTCAGTGGAGTTAGGGGCCAGTGCTGGGCCCTGCTGTTTACATGTTTATCCATATTAAGTGAGGCCTCATGGATGATGTCCCTCCTGTCTTGCAGGGCATAGCTGTGGGAAACGGGATGGCGAGTTACGAGCTGAACGATAACTCTCTGGTGTACTTCGCGTACTATCACGGCCTGCTGGGGAGCAGACTGTGGAGCGACCTGCAGAAGTTCTGCTGCGACCAAGGGAAGTGCAACTTTTACGACAACACTGGGGAGAACTGCTCCAACAGTGTGAGTCTGCTAACACCTGAACGCTCACTGTTTACAGTCTGACAAAGAAAACACACAAACTAGTCTCATGGGCTGGAAGATTATGATTACATTGTAGTCATATGATTTTGATGAACAAAACAAACCTATCAGCCACTGAGGGGATACGACTTTAAAAGAAGTGTAAGTGAACACTGGAGTCATTTTTTTCCTCCCAACGAAACAGATGTGTTAACGGTTACGGTCCAGCCTTTACACACAGGTTTAAGCCTAATTACTAACTACTTAACTACTATAAGCTGATCTTTCTCTTTAGCAATATTTCTCTTCAAACAACAACAGATTTCCAGTGTAATGACACTAATCCCATTAATCTCACTTGGTAGTTGTCCAATTAAAAATATTTTATTTTATTCTTGTCCTGTGACAGTCTCAGCCTCCAGCTCAGAGGACTGCTTTTGTCATAAATCCTGTTCTTAACCGTGAATATTTAATAGCATGTTATTGGCATGACGATCATTTTTAGCCTTTGGATTTAACAAAACATAGTTGTTTGTACGCTAGAATTGGACAAATACACATTTGATGAATCACACTCAGGAAGACGATTTGTGCACCAAAATCTGTGCAAATTTCTACACCAGATTGATAAATGGGGGCCTGTGACTTTGAAGTTCATCCTTTGACCCTCATATTCAATCTGCTTCATCCTTGCATGTCCCCGTATGTTCTCAGTCATCCAGGTCATGGTTGTCCAACGCTGATCCATTTGGATCAACATTCATCTGTGCATCCAGTAGACATACAAAAGTGTTAAGGTGGTAATTCCAAAGACATCTGTGCTCATAGAAACATACAAAAATATGCAGAGCTAAAAACACAAGGCAGGGCAACTTTATTTATAGAGCATCATTCATATATCATATAATGAAATTCATAGTTCTTTATAGAGTAAAAAACAAAGACAATGTGACATTGATAGCAGTTTAGAAATAAGATAAGCAAAAGAAATTAAAATATAATTCTAAGATAAAAAAAAATAAGAAATGAAACATAAAAGTAAATATTTTAATAAAAATTGGGGGAGGTGAAAGGTGAAAATGTCTCTGGTCTCTGGCTGTTTGTTCACAGGTGAGGAGCGTCAAAACTAAATGCTGTCTGTTCCTGTTTCTGTCCTGACCCTGGGACCAAACAAAGGAACTAAAAGGAAATAATAGAGTAAATACAGAAGTTGAAGTAGTCATCTGGTTAAAGTAGTGAGGCTACATGTACTGTTATCCCTTTTACTTTATCTAAATCTGAAATTAATGGTGAATTAATAATGGTGGTATTTAAAAAAAATATTAGGGGTGTCCTGATACAACTTTTTCACCTCCGATACGATACTGATATTGCAGCCTTGAGTAATGGCCGATACCGATATTGGTCCGATCCGATATCAGCATGATTCGTACATACTTTTATTACTTCTTTGTAGTATGGACTGTAAGAAAAGGCTTGATCAAGTGAGATTACTCAAACGGAGAACAGTAGTCAGTAAAGCTGGTTAAGACCAACTGTTAGACTGTTTTAAAGGTGAAAATGTGTGTAAAATCATCTGTAAATCACTGATTAGCCTCTGCAGCTGGTTTGGGCTCATGTGGCTCCTCATTGTCCTCCTTCACTCTTTTAGCCTCTTACTGATACACCCAGTTATACAATACATTAAAACAAAATTAAAAAATTGTTTGAGCTGCAGTAACTTATGTTTAATTTGGTTTTATTTTAATTCTTCATTTATCATGTTTAGTCATTTTACCCAACACACTTTGTGTCTCTTTCAGCTCTCAGAGGTTCAGAACATCGTCTACAGGTCTGGTCTGAACATGTACAACCTGTACGCTCCCTGTCCAGGCGGAGTCGGACAGAGAGTCAGGTAAACCAATCAGATTTTGATGATTACAGAAAAAATGACTAATTTTATATTATATATGCTCAGTTCGGCACTGGTGTTACCTCAGTTATTTCCTTAAAGGGTTAGTTCAGGTTTTCTGAAGTAGGGTTGCTGGAGGTCGACGGCACTAGTAAATATGAGTGCCAATACAGGAAGGTGTGAGCTTTGTCCCTGGAAGGGGAGACATCAGGGGGTGGACACACGCTGGAACATAGCCATCGAAAGCCTCAAAATTACCAAGAGTCTCTTCCTGTGCAGGCTCCACTCTCAGGTCACCTCCATCACTGGGAAGGAAGATTTTCAAAACAAAATGCATCCCAGAACTGCATCAAAGATTTTCAAAATTGCACTGACAAATTGTCCGGGAGTGCGTTATAATCCCTGTCTTGCTGTCTGGATCATGCTATAAATAACATAAAGCTCGCTGATCAAACAAGGGTACACTATTAATGATCTTGAGAGGGAGTCGGTCTTAGAGCTGTTTAAGTTTGTCTTAAATAATATCAAAGACGTGGACATTTTTGGAGGAGGCTGTGGATCGCGATATAAAAGACTTAAAGACATAAGAAGTTTTGATTATTCTGGATTTTATTTAATAAAGTATTGAATGATTCCCTGTTTATACCATGGTGAACACTAAAGGTAAGTGTGTTTGACAGTCGCAGCACAGCTATAAATGAAAATAATGTGGCTCAATATGTGGGAAAAACATGGAAAATAAGTCAGGCAAAAATTAATCCAGTATGCTGTACAATATAAAAGTGAGATGTCAAATTACTGTATATTAGATTCTATGTGCAACTTTTTCTGTAAAATGCAAAAACAATATTATACATAAGGTGCTAGGATATATGACACAAAGCTAATTATTACAATGAATATGGTTTTAATGGTTTTTATTTCCCTTTGTGTTGCAAGGTATTTAAAATCTAAACTAAATTTAATCATTTGACATTGAACAAAATGAAAACTAGACTGAAACGAGCAGAACTCGACACTGGAAACTGTGACTAAACAAAAGAAAACAAGAATTAAAACTATTGAAAATATGAAACTATAACTCTTGTGTACTGTCATGGCTTAATTAGAAAAACATATATAACATCCAGCTAAAGATCTTAAAGTTTACAATTCAAATACAAATACTTAGTAGGCCTATCATATGTAGTTATTAATATTTTCCATATTAAAATCAGGTGATTGCATTAAAAAGATAAACCTTTTTCAAAGGGATATTATTAAATGAAAAGTATGCTGTTTTTATGAGATGGACAAGAGACTGCACGCTTGTGCATTCCCTATGGTGGAGGGGACCTGAGAGTGGAGCCTGCACAGGAACTGACTCCACAGTGGAGGTCTGCAGCCAGGTCCCTCTCCAAAATTAACCCACTTACATGTTAAAACTACTTTGGCTCAAAAATAAGTTCTAAGATTATTTACAGTGTCTAACTGTTCCTCCACAAAGCACCTGTGTTCAGAACCTTAGTTTGTTGGGGTGTAGGTGTTTTGTATCCCTCCACCATCTGCTGATCAGGTTGTCAGAGGAAACAACAAACACTAACTTCACTATTCTGAGCTAAAAATCAATGATTTTGACTATAGTGATGACAACATATCGTTACTCATGTATTGGAGAGTGTCTTTATGATCCAGAGTACACAGAGGAAAAACGTTAGCAGACGGAGTCACAGGTAAAATCCCTCCTGAGTGTAGTGGTGACGGAGTCTCCCGTGTACCACGTCCTCCAGCAGTGCCATAAGCCGCTGTGCGTGCTTTTTTATATCCAGCCATCACTTCACTTCCTGAACAGATACAGGTGTTGTAGCCTTATTGATCAGCAGTTTTATGCAACAATAATGTCATTTTAATTACAATTATTATTAATATAAAGCTTTATTTGTATGGAACATTTTGGGAACACGGTTACTGTCCACTTTATTTTTTATGTAAATGGATTTTATAAAAACATGAGGTTTGTTTCTCAATGAATGAACAGAATTGATTCAGTAATTTAGGCTACACGTGTGTGGGTGCCTGGGGCATCAATAAACATTTTCATCTTTCTTTGTTTTTGCAAATATATCCTTCATATATGATGTGTGTTGTGAAATGTGTAATATGAGATTATTTCACATAAATCTATCAGTTTCACAGAACTGTTTTTATATCATCCTTCTACTGTTGGGGTCGACGTTTCTCCAGATTTCAGGGCAGGGTCACAGCTGCTGTGGAGGTGCACACATTCTCTCGTCAAGTTTGTTTTTTATAAATCCCAAAAGTTGCTTTCACGTGGCGTATGCTTTCTTTTGTGCAAACGCCGTGTTTATAAATGAGGCCCCAGATCGGTAAACTGGGCACTGCAAACACACCGAGGGGTAAGTCCTGCTGTCCATGTTTAAAGCAACAAGCCACATTTTGCGATTGATAAAGGTTTGTTCTTCAGTGACCTCTGCCTGACCCCGCTGCAGCTCTGTGACCTGATCTAATGAGGGGAGCTGCTGGCGGAAGGATACGTAGCCCTTCGTTACATAAAAAAATAGTTCTAAACACAGGGGCTTTGTTTAGGAAAAGTTAAACACTGGTAAGAATCTTACTGTATCATTGTATTGTGGAACCAACATAGTTTTTGAGTAGTTTTAATCTATAAGTGGGTAAATTATGAGGCTTTTGATGGCACCATGTGCTGCTCTGTACCGGCTCTTCCTCTTATCTTGTAAACTCAGTCATCCTGTGAAGTTGTAGGTCTCTAGTGATCCTTGATTTCATGATTCAAGCTTCCAGGTCAGTGCTCGGCTGCACAGTGCTGTCAATCAGAGCAAAGCCACAGCAAACATGACTCTACACGGGCGGACTATGAGGACCTTCAGGGTTAGACTTTTTGTCAGGAGGTCTTGAGGCGTCTCAGATATGACCTCATTCACAATACACGGGATTAAACCACTGATGTATGGAGCAGATGGTCCCAAACTTTACAGCCTGATCAGGTCATAATAGATGAATAGATGATGGATATGGATTGATATCGATTCATATCCATCGATCCTGAAGGAAATTAAAGATCAGTGGCCTCATTGTTTAACATTTAGTCTCAGCATATGGGAGTGTGAGTATGGATGATGAGGTTTTATCTGTTTTGTCAGTGTGGAGCGTGGAGAGCTGGTGATCAGAGACCTGGGGAACTCCTTCATCAGTCACCCCTTGACTCAGTTCTGGAACCAGGTTTGTGTGGTTGTTTTAAGATTGTCCTCTTAGCTCTGTGAAGACGCCACTAGTTTCCTCTGACGTTGTGTTTGTGTGTATGAACAGAAGCTGCGAGGTCTGGCGTCGCTCCATCTGAACGTGCGTCTGGACCCCCCCTGCACTAACTCCACCCCCTCCACCCTCTACCTGAACAACGCGTACGTCAAAAAAGCTCTGCACATCAGCCCGCAGGCCCTGGACTGGGTTATCTGCAGGTGAGGCCTGGCACACACGAGGGTTTATATCTTATATATACAAATATTTTTTGAGTTTTCAGTTATAAAAATTAAGTATTACAAATGTTACAATACATAAACAACTGCACATATGCCAAATACCAACAGAGACAAAAAAAAGGAGTGTGAGAAAAGAACCACATTTGTTTGGTTTGTTGAAAGTATAAACCCTTCAGGTGAGGTACCAAATATTGCCATAATTGGGTTAGGGCTGATCCTTTTCTTACAGACATGGGAAATGGTGTCATAGATAGATAGCCAGAAGGAGCTCAACCTCGAGAACGACGAGGGTTTATATCTTAACCAGTGAAAACAGTGAGAGAACCCACAACAGCTGACCAACAGCGAGGGCTTCTGCTGTTAAAGCTGGTGGACAACAGCAGCAGGGATTGAACTGAAATACAGCCAGCTGTGAGCCTCATAGGACATCCTTAGTGGCTGTGATGTTGGTTCAGCTCCCTCCTCCTCAGTCTGGTAGTAGGTCACTCTGTCGATGCTCATTTTTTCCACAAATCAACAGGTTGGTTGAATGTTACTGAAGTTCTTCCAACTTCCTGCTTCACGTTCACTATGGTTACCATGACTACATGTGTAGTTAAAGCAGATACATTTACGCCTACGTCCACATCTCGCTCCCTGATTGGCATTCAGAGCACCCTTGGCTGTCGTCAGTGCTCTTCACACACATCAGGATTTATGATTAGGATGGGAATCAATAAGAGTTCACTGATACTAATTTCATCATTGATTCAGTTTATCAATCCAGTTCTTTAGCTATTCCCACATCAATTCCCGTGGATTTTCTGTGTGGCCTTCACAGAGCTGTGGATGTCAAATGCCAAGCACGTCACTCCTGATGTTCAGTACTGTTTTGCATAAGTGAATTTACTTCTGCAAGTTACTGATGTTTCCAACCATAACACTGTGCAGTAAGAGACTTTGTCGAACACTAAACCAAAACCTTTACCACTTCTATCTCCTGTCTGCCATGATTACAATTTTAACTTCATTGTTGTCATTTCTGCTGGCTGCCTCCTTGATTTACAAAGCATGCAGAACAAAGTGGAAGAAATTGCTGAGCAAAAAGACTCAAGATATCTATTCCTTTAGGGGGTTGTTATTGATTCTCAGCTGGAATTCCCATCCTAATTTATGATTGTAAATATTGAACATGTTTTATGTTCATGACTTCAAGTCAGAGAGGCTGAAGTCCTTTTCTGAAACATTTATAGAGGATAAAATCACTCTTAACACACACAACCCAGGATAGTCATGTAATATCATCTTTGGGACTACCAGATAGTTCCTTTTATTGACTTGGTCAAAATCAGGGATCCAAGCAGAAGTTTAGGCTGATTATCTTGTCATGTGTGTTCCCTGCTACTAAAGCCCATATTCTGCTTTTTGAGTTTTACCTGCTTTTAGTGTGGTTAATGCGTCTCCTGCAGGATAGAGCACTTCTATGAACAAGACATGAGTCCTTGGCAGCAGGGCTTCTCTGTCTCCACTGTGACCAGCTTGTACTGGTCACACATATCCAACAAAAACACACAGACCCAGTGGTTGGGACATCTGTCTCACGCAGGCTTTGCCGTTCAGAAGAGAGAGCTGGCCTAGCAGCACAGCTCAGGGGGAGACCTCACACCCACCAGATGGCCCTCTGCTGTGGGACAGAGGACATCAGCAGTGCCATGTGACACAAAATTATGCCACCATATGGGGCCAAACTCCACCAAACAGACCAAAAATGGACCAAACACAACTACAGTGGGTGACTGCTCAAGCCATCACACCGTGCTTATGGTGCCAGAGCTAGAGATGGAAAACGAAAACCAACTCCTGCTGAGAATCTTAACAACTCCCTTTAGGACTCATCACTCCTTCTGCTTACAATTCCCTCATCAGGGCCAGTCAGCAGAAATGATGCTAAAGAAGTCAAAAATGTAATCATGGCAACTACACGTGGGTGGAAACGCCAACTTTCAGAAGCATTTATCTCAGCAGCTTGGCATTAATGCTGTATGTTTGACATAGTTGCCACCGAAAACCTTTGTCGAAGTTACTTTTGTTCACAGAAAATCCAAGGGAATCCTTAAGGGAATTGCTATAGAAGTTGACAGAATTGATAGTTGATTTGGTATCAGTCAAATCTTATCAGTTGCCTTTCCTGGCTCAGATGTGACCTGTTATCAGAGCAGACTGGACCCGTGAGGAGAATGAGCTCTAACCACTGGGCTCAGACAGAGAGAGCATACAGAACTGTCAGGAGTACTCTGTTTGTAAACACCAGGTGTTTTTGAACATTTTCATGGATGGGACTTGATAAGATTTTATTGATGCAGATTCCATTGATGATTCTACTTAGCGATACGATTCTGCATCGATTCCATCCAATTTTATTTATGAAGCATTTCAGAAACAACCACAGTGGACCAAAGTGCTGTACAGAAGAAAAATAAATAAAATACAAGGACTCCTGTGTTCAGTGGCACCAAAGTCGAGCACATGCCTCTCCTGATATTCAGTGCAGAGCTGCAGACATGGATGCTTCTGCTGTTTCCACCAGCTGATAGTTGTGCGATGCGTCTTTTTGATGAAAATTAAAACCCTGTTTTGGCCACTTCTGCCCCCTGTCACCTGTGATTTTTGACCACTTAAATGTAGTTTCTGCTGACTGCCTCTGATGAGATCATGACGTCCTTGATTTGTAAAGCACGCAGACAAAACTGGAAGGAACTGGTCAGGGAGTTAATAATCAGAGAGTTGTCAATGATTCTCAACTGGAATTGGTTTTTGATTCCCCTCCCTAAACATTACTGATTATAAAAATACCCTAGCAGTCTTTAAAATGAGAAGAGGAACCTAAATTTTAGGCCAAATATGAACTCTTTACAGTTGCTCATATTTGTACAGATCTGTCCAGTCACAAACTCAAACATTTTTATTCAAGAGGAGTAAAACATCTCATCATTAAAAAAAACTCCTGTAGCTATGAAGTCTGCTTGGAGAGTATTCTTTCATCACAGGGGCCCTGTGTGTGCTGTACATGGTTGATTCACATTATTAAAATGTCCTCTGCAGGTAAACTATCAGAGGTCCACAGGTAAGCAGCTGAACCAGGCATAAAGCACTCACTCGGGTTCGACACGCATGAGCAGGATGTCTTGAGCTCTCAGTGAACCCAGTTTGATCTTCTGTGTGATTTGATTTTGCATTTTAAATATTTTATTTATTTATTTCTTTACCTTTCTGAAGACAGAATGATGAAAATGCTCTTTCTTGTGTTGTAGCTCTGATGTGAACCTGAACTACGGCCGCATCTACATGGACGTCAAGAAGCAGTACCTGAAGCTGCTCTCTGCTCTGGTCAGTGAACGCATCATCATCTGAGTGCTTAAATGAAACCCTGCATGTTTTGACCTGTTCACCTGATTTGAATTTTAGGTTTTACTCTACAAAACACAGTAGATCCTAATTTTGTTAATCTTTAATCCATAAAGTCCCCGTAGATTCTTGTTTGTATTGCAGTGCACTCTGGGTAGTGAAAGTTTGCACACTGGGCCAGGCTCCTGTCTGTTTTTTTAACTTCCTGGAAAAGTTTGTTGCAAGGAAGGAAAAAGAGAGAGAAGTGAGGGGGAGACACGAGGACAGAGGAGGCACAGAAGACCACATGAGAAATCCTTCAGTCATCAGTCTGAGCAGAGGCAGGTGTTGATGATGAGCTGATCAGCTGATTGGCCATCAAACACTTAGTTAAAAATTATTTTATAAACCTTTGGAATATTTTATAAGGTCTGATCATTACGCCACGATAATGTGTCCCCAAATAAAACACCAGTTTGTCCAGAAATAACTCCTCCTGTGTGAAGATTTAAGTTTATTTTATCAACACTTTCAGGAAAAAAATGAAAATTATAGTGATCAGAGTAAAGAAGTGACATTTTGACCAATGCTGCACCTCCAAACCAGTCATATTGCATCTAAGGTTGAAGGAGGAAACACTGAGCTCCTCCAGAAGCCTCCTCCGTCCTTGTCTGCTCCAGGTGCATTGAAGGAATCAGAGTATCCTTCATCATGACTTCTGGGTCAGTCGAGGAGAAAGTTATGTAAGGAGAAGCACTCATAACCTCAGAAAGAAAAACCCAGAGAGGAGCAGATAGAGGATTAATGCTGTCCCATTGGAAGCTCCAGTAGGTTACAGAAGAGCTAGAAAGACCTCTTCCATAACAGCAACAGTGACCTTTCAGCTGTCCTGATACTTTCACTGAATAATATTTACAGGCTACTGTTAGCTTATTAACCCTCACCTGTAATTAGGTGATGAAGAATTTATTCCCCTTAACTCCCCAAACAGCTGCAGAGTTGATCCAAGTACAGTAAAACTTATTAAAATGACATTATTTCAAAGAATCTCTCTCTGGTGACAGCGTCAGAGGAAGTATTCTGCTCTATCATCGTACATAAACATCACTGAGGTGCCCTTCTGGTTAACGCTGACAGTTTACATCAGTATCTCTTTTTTTCAGGTTGACGTATAAACAAAAGTTGATGTTTAGAGATTAAAAAGTAAAAAGCCAGTGCTGCAGCTCTGTGTTGTGTTGATGGCTTCCTTGTGTTCTCTGTGCAGAAGTACCGGGTCCTGGTGTATAACGGGGACGTGGACATGGCCTGTAACTTCATGGGAGACGAGTGGTTTGTCGAGTCTCTGAACCAGCAGGTAACTAAACATTAACATAATTTTATTTAAATGACTGATAGTGACAATTTACTGCAATGTGCCATCATGCTGGACTCTCTCTCTACGCTACGATTAAAGACTTTATTTGCTGCGACTGATCTGAACAGAAAAGGAAATCTGTGAGAGTTAGCTGCCATGGACAAAGAGTGATTATTTACTTTAACCCAGAACAGTCAAATGAGAATAACAGATTTACTGCATCCCAGTTTTGTCTCTGCGAGGTTTACATCATCAGAGTGAATGTACACTGGTGAGTCAGTTGACCTCTGACCTTATTCTTCCCAAATTTAATCAGTTGATCAAGTCAGAGATGATGTTTGGGCAAAGTTTGAATGAAATCCCTCTGACTTCCTGACATGTCAAGTTCACCGGTGAAGGATGATCATGAGGCTCAAGGACATTTGACCTTGTTCCTCTAAAGTCAGACCAGTTTGTTCTTGAGGAAAGTGAGCTTTTGTGCAAAATGTAAAGGAAATCCTGGGAAGTATATTTGAGATACAGTGTTCAAAAGCAGGCAAAGAACATGACTCCTGATAAACTTTGACCTTTGACCTTTAAAATCTAGGCTGGTCATATTTTTGCACTAGAAGACAAATGTTTATAGCTTTACAGAAATCCCCAAATAAAAATAGGAATGGAATAATAAAACAGATTTGACATTGGAATGTATAAACCATTCACAAAATATATAATTGAGATAAACAATACAGATGTGGACAAAATTGTTGGTACCCTTCTGTTAAAGAAAGAAAAACCCACAATGGTCACTGAAATAACTCAAACCTGACAAAACTATTTATAAAAAAATATACTGAAAATCAACTAATAAAAATCAGACATTGCTTTTGAATTTTGGTTTAACAGAATAATTTTAGAAAAACAAAATACAGAAACTGGCCTGGACAAAAATGATGGTACCCCTAGAAAAGATTGAAAATGATTTGACCATAGGGACATGTTAAACTAAGGTGTGTCCTGTAATTAGCATCACAGGTGTCTTCAAGCTTGTAATCAATCAGTCTGCCTATTTAAAGGCTGAAAAGTAGTCACTGTGCTGTTTGGTATGGTGGTGTGTACCACACTGAACATGGACCACAGAAAGCTAAGTAGAGAGTTGTCTCAGGAGATTAGAAAGAAAATTATAGACAAGCATGTTAAAGGTAAAGGCTATAAGACCATCTCCAAGCAGCTTGATGTTCCTGTGACTACAGCTGCACATATTATTCAGAAGTTTAAGGTCCACAGGACTGTAGCCAACCTCCCTGGATGTGGCTGCAAGAGGAAAATTGACAAATTAAAGAGACGGATCATACGAATGGTAACCAAAGAGTCCAGAACAACTTCCAAAGATTAGAGGTGAACTCCAAGGTCAAGGTACATCAGTATCAGATCACACCATCCGTCGCTGTTTGAGCCAAAGTGACTTAATGGAGGACACCTCTGTTGAAAGCAAATCACAAAAAAGTGAGACTGGAATTTGCCAAAATACATATTGACAAGCCACAAAGCTTCTGGGAGAATGTCCTTTGGACAGATGAGACAAAACTGGAGCTTTTTGATAAGTCACATCAGCTCTATGTTCACAGACACAAAAATGAAGCATACAAAGAAAAGAGCACTGTACCTACTGTGAAACATGGAGGAGGCTCAGTTATGTTCTGGGGCTGCTTTGCTGCATCTGGCACAGGGTGTCTTGAATCTGTGCAGGGTACAATGAAATCTCAAGACTATCAAGGCATTCTGGAGCCAAATGTGCTGCCCAGTGTCAGAAAGCTTGGTCTCAGTCACAGCTCATGGGTCCTCCAACAGGATAATGACCCAAACACACAGCTAAAAACACCCAAGAATGGCTCAGAACAAAACATTGGACTATTCTGAAGTGTCCTTCTATGAGCCCTGATCTAAATCCTATTGAACATTTGTGGAAGGAGCTGAAACATGCAGTCTGGAGAAGACACCCTTCAAACCTGAGACAGCTGGAGCAGTTTGCTCATGAGGAGTGGGCCAAAATACCTGTGGACAGGTGCAGAAGTCTCACTGAGAGTTACAGAAATCACCTGACTGCAGTGATTACCTTAAAAGGTTGTGCAACAAAACATTGAGTTAAGGGTGCCATCATTTTTGTCCAGGCCAGTTTCATTATTTTATTTTTCAAAATGATTCAGTTGAACCACAATTCAAAACCAGTGTCTGATTTTCATGAGTTGATTTTCAGTAAGTTTTTATTTATTATTACTTTTGTCAGTTTCAAGTTATTTCAGTGACCATGCGTGTTTTTCTTTCTTTAACGGAAGGGTACCAACAATTTTGTCCATGTCTGTAAAAGATTATTTTGTAATGATGAATCAAAGCTTAATTATATGGTTCAATAGAACACAATAAAAAATTATTCAAAAGTGAGCTAAGGATGACACGAAAGCTCCATGACCTTGACCTTAGACCATGAACTCCAAAATTTAGAAGGTCCATAGGAGTGTTGTTTTCAATTTTTGTGTAAAGTCTGAAGATCCTTTCTCCAAGTATTTTTGTGGTATGGGGCTTAACATGTTGACATATTAACAAATCAGTAAAGACCATAGAAGTACACAACCTTTCCATTTGACCCCTTGACCTTGAAAGTCTCATCAGCTCATCTTGAAGTCGGAGTGGACCTTGGAGCAAAGTTTGATGAAAGTTTCTTTAAGTGTTCATAAATGCAAAATTGGTTTTGTCTCCATGACCTTGACCTCTGTCCTGTGGCCTTTAAAATCTGCATGCTTCATTCTTGTATCTAAGTACACACTTGTGTGAAGTTTGATTTGAAGCATCATGGCTATTCTACATTGACCTTTGACCTCTAGATTCCAAAATGTAATCAGCTTACCTAAAAGTCAGAGTGGATGCCTTTGCAAACTTTAGTTTGAATAACTCAGTGTTCTTCAAATACTGCCGTTGGATGACCAGGGGATTCTGTGACCTTGACTTTTTGACCTTTGACCTCTTTAATCTTATGAGTCAATTCCTTTGTCACGGTGGATATTAACGCAAAAATTTAAAGAGCATTCCCGTCAGCATTTTTGTGATTTTGTATTTATAGATGTGGTTTAAAAGCAGAATATCGTGAGAAGAGTTCTGCCCTTGACTTTTTGACCCATGACCTCCAAAATTCAGAGGGTTCATATGTGTGTCAATTTTGATGTTTGTGCAGAGTGTAAAGGTCATCCCTTTCAAGCAATTTTGTGATATGGTGTTTAACATGTTGGCATTAACAGGTCAAGTTTGACCTGAGAAGTTCATGACCTTGACCCATGACCCATGGCCTTGAAAGTCTTATCTTTAAATAGTTGAGTGTTGGTGCAAAGTTTGAAAATTGCGTTTGAAGTGATCATGAAAGGTTGTGCTTGACAAACAAAAGTTGTTTACATTCTATGACCTTGACCTCTGTCCATTGACCTTAAATATCTACATACTTTATTTCCACATTCGAGGAAACATTTGTGTTGACTTTGATAAGAAAACTTGACCATTTTACCTTGACCTTTGGCCTCTAGAGTCCATTAAAAGTTTGAGTAAAACTACATGCCTGTACAAAGTTTATGATTTACTCAAGTATTCTTCAGATATTTCATTTGTATGGTCAGGAAGCCCTGTGACCTTGACCGTTTGACCTTTTGACCTCTTATATATAATCAGTCTTTTCTTTTGTCATCATGGATATTGGTGCAAAAGTTTAAAGAAAATTCCTGTTAGCATTCTTGTGATTTTGTATTTAGACAAATGGTTAACAAGCAAAGAATGATAGTTGTGGCCTTGACCTTTGACCCATGACCTCCATCTTATCAGCTGACTCGGTAGGCAAAAAGGATATTTGTGCAGTGTTTGATGAAAACCCCCTCAGGCATTACTGAGAAGTCGTTTTCACAAGCAAATGATAAACAAGATTTTGTGACCTTCAAAATGTTACCAGTTCCTCTGGGTCATGTTTGATATTTGAGCGAAGTTTAAAGATAATCCCTCAAAGCATCCTTTTTATTGCATTCACATAATTACTTTTACCAGCAATGAGTAAATTTGAGGCTATGGGGCTTGACCTTTTGACCTACAATCTCCTGAAACTGGTTTATCCTTGAATCCAGTCAATCAGGGGTCAAAGTTGAAACAAAATCCCTGGAAGACTTTTGACATTTTAAACTGAAACACGTAGGATTGTGAAGTCGACCTCTTAAAGACAGAGCGATAACATTTCCTGTGTTGTTACGGCATCGTTCTGATGATGTCACTTCCAGGTGGAGGTTCAGCGGCGTCCGTGGCTCTACGATGATGAGGAGGGTCGTCAGGTCGGGGGCTTCGTCAAAGAGTTCGACAACATCGCCTTCCTCACCGTCAAGGTAAACTCCACTCCCATCCTCATCAACTGACCCTGTGATGTCATCTTTGTCGCCCTGTGGGCGGGGCTTAACTCACCTGACCTCCGTTTATCCTTTCAGGGCTCAGGTCACATGGTTCCAACTGACAAACCTATCGCCGCGTACGCCATGTTTACCAGATTCATCACCAGACAGCCATACTGAACTCTGACCTCTGCTGCTTTCACCTGATGATAGGATTTTTTAATTTTTACACTGCCAGCCAATCAGATCACTTCTGCTCTTGTTCTGCCTGGTAACCAGGTTTTTGTTGCAGAAAATTAAGTGTCAGCCTCAGCCAATCACATAACTTCACCTGGTTTACCTGTTGTAACGGCACTGTGGTCACGTGTGGTTGTCATGGGAACATTCACTGCCCTCAGCCGGTAATTTACTGAATGTGAAACTTTTTTTGGGTGTTTTTGTTGATTTAAAGGGAAATAATAAAGTGTTTGTCTCTAACTGGACTGTTTGTTTATCCTGATGCTCACAATAAAATGCTTATAGATTTTTGTTTAATCTTTTCTGTTTGCTTATTCATATACATATAACGTTTGTGCAGAAGACAAGAAGTTTATAAATATTCCATGGGCCAGAGCAGATATCGTTACCATCTGGGGGGCAAAATTCTAGTTGTGATTTCTTTTATACCTACACATCCCTGCTTTAATTTTGATATGATAGACATGTCAGACTGGTAGCTTATTAGTGGTTATCACCCTATGAAGTAAAAAGAAAAACCTGAACAAAAACTGCACCTCAGATGCCAGTGAATATCCTGCATTAGACTCATGCTTAAGGCACTTCTCAGTGTTTTAGAATATTGTGTTAGAGATCCTATTAAAGGTTAGACTTTCATTCAAGCCCACTGGTGAAGGTCTCTGACAAATATGGAGGTCAGTGGAGCTCCTCAAAACATCAAAAACACAGATTTTTCCCAATTTTTCACCTAAAACGTACACTTCTTTAAACGTTGTGGCATTAGGAACCCTGGAGACAACTAATACTGAAACTGGAACACACGCAGCGCTCCAAGGATTCAGGAAATATATACTTTACCTGAACTTTGTCATTGCTGGATGAGATCTCAGGCCTAAATAAAAAGGATGACTTTGGCCAGAATGTCTCTGAGCACCTCTTTCATGCAGGCCAGACCGTCTGGGTGGGTGAGGCCAATGCTTCTGTAGTATTTTTGAAGGGATATATTAATTTTAAAAGGGGTCATTTTTTTTTTCTTTAAGTCTAGGGTGAGCATACTCTGAAAACCCAAATAGAGGAGCCTCAGCAGCATGTGTTGCATCATGATGCTCAATATGTTGACAGGGAGGTGCATTAGACTAATGCCAGTGGTCCAGTGCAGTGCTTTATTATACATATTCACCCTTTTACTAATGTAAGTATCTTTTTTTTGCCTTTTTTGTCAATAAATGTGTCAGAAAATGCTTTTTGAGTAAATTATTTTGCACCTATTTTCAGGTAAAATAAAACATTTTAGCAGGTTTATATCATTATTAGGTTGTAAATGCTTAAAACAGTGTGTAATTACAAGAAAAGAAAAAGATTGAATTTTCAACAGGTTCCTCTTTATGAACAATTCTAAATAAATATGTACAACACTTTAGAGAAGACAAAACAGAAACTCAGCTTATTTTTTTATTATTTATTTAACTATGAAATCCATAAAAATGAAATATGATGAAAATGACAAAAACGATGAACTAGGTGAAAATATGGCAAAAGAACGGCAAGAAATCACTCAAGAATTATATTACTGTCATTATTTACAATATTTTTTACATTATTTACACAGAAAACACAGATAAACCACCGATAAATTACTCATGCTTGTCTCTGAATCCTCTCTCTGCTCTTCAGCTCAGTCAGCTCACTTCCCGCTCCTCCCCCTCAGGTAATCCAGCCTTTACCATAATGTGCTGTATATCACTGGAAAGCTCCACTTCTCAGCTTTCACAATCCGTTGGAATTATGTGGATAGTTTGGATACTTGAAGAGTTATGGTTTGAATCATGCATATCTTTTTCTGTCACTGGCGACAGCTTTATCTGTACAACAAGCTGAACTAAACCCGGACTTTTTAGTGAACTTTACAAAATCCCCCCGGACAAATTTTACCACCAGAAAGGACGACATGTCTGGGCAAAAGAGGACGTATGGTCATAAAACTTAAAACTTTTCCCAGGAGGGATCGAACCCTCAACCGTCTTATAATCAAGCAGCCACATAAACTGAACCACTGAATGGGAGTAAACATCTTTAGTGACTCTTGTTCTTCAGTCGCCTGAGTGAAGGAATCTCCTGTGAGCTCTGGTGACCCCGACCAGGTGACGTGGAAACAAACCAACATCCACTGAAATAAAAACAAACACAGCCCCTCATCATTAAAGTCTGAGTGTGTGCAGCAGGTTCACTGTGTGCGTGTGTAGAGTGTGTTTATTGACAGTAAACTGATTCAGTGTTAGTGTACACACCGGCCTGATGAGCTCTGAGCCTGAGAGACAGAGATCAGGGAGAAGAAAACAAACACACTCCTCCTCCAGTTAAACAAGTGTTTGAGACTAAAGGGTGTTTCCCAGCAGTCCCTGAAGGCAGCCGCAGGTGAGTCTGTGACACTGGGAGTAAAGTTTCCCAGCTGTCCCTGAAGGCAGCAGCAGGTGAGTTCATGACATTCAGAGTGACCTGTCAGTGTGAGAGTGAGAGTGATGGCATTGAAGCTTCTTGTGTTTGCTCATGAAGAGACGACTCACCTGGACACACCTGTGCAGTAAGGATGTTCTTTTTTACATTTTAATGACTGACTAACTATCAGAGAGGCATTAGAGGCTCAATAATCATGTTTTTGACAGTGAACCTTGTCTGTCACGTTTCTGAACTGCTTATAAAGTAATAAATTAACACATTTTCAAATCAGAGTTGGACTCTTACAATTGATAAAAAGGAAAACCTTTTTATTTTGTGGAATTTAAAAGCCAATGAAAGCTTAAATTATTTATTTTGTACATTATTGGATCTGGAATCAAACAAACATTCACCAACAGGGACCATGATGTGTGATGTAGGACAGAGGTTCTCAGTTTGTGTGGCAGGACATGCTGGAGAGATTTGAGATGAGCCTATGTGTCCCCTTGTTTAACTTTTGGAGCCATAAGTTATCATTACAACTCCGCAACAACTAATCATAAAGATGCATCATTCTTATATACAGCTGCATATTCTGACATTTAAAAAAATCATTAAATCTCCAAGAGGACTCTGTCTTTACAGCTGACAGAATAAATGAGTGGCAGAAAATTATTACGTTTCTCTGTGTCTCTTTTATAAGACTGTGATTGTTCAAGTTTGAATATGTGTTGCTGAAATTGTGAAAGGTTACACTGTTTCAAATGGACTTTTTAATAACTTTGTTAAAGAATGTTTTATTGGTGGTACAGCTGTTTTTCTAATTTTATCAGGTATAAGTAGAGGAAGAGCAATTTAAGGTGGCCACTGACTTATTGTCTTGTTCCTAGAAGTGCTCTGTAATGCAGAGGCATGTTGAGATAAAAAAAACTCTTAAAAACAGAATATGGGCTCTTTAAACAAATGCATAGCTTATTATTCAAACAAGAACCTTTTAATTTCAGTTTTTTACATCCTGCAAGGAGGTTATGTTTCCGCCAAGACTTGTCTGTTTGTCCGTCTGTCTTTGAGCAAGAAAAGTCAGAAAGTTCTCACAGATTTTTGTAAAATCTTCAGCAGATGTTGGTCATGGCACAAGAGGGAGTAGATTTTGGTGGTGATCCAAACCTGGATGGAGATCCAGGACTTTTAATGGGTTTGTTAATGTTGTGAGATTGGGCAGTTTTTAACATTTTCATCAGGATGTTAGAAGTTTTTTGGTGGAGGTTTGCATTCCTGGAGCACCCCTAGTTAATGTTAGAACCTGAAATCTTCCTGCACATCTTCCTTTGTACCTTCAATACTTCTGACTTAACTTGTTTTTTAATAAATCTGGATCAAGTCTTATACGGATCATTCATTATTTTTGAAGTGGGAAAATCCATCCTTCAGGCCATTAATCATCTACACAGCTTATCCCAGCTGACAGACAAATATCTATGCACAGAGCAATTTAGAGTTAACCTAACAAGCATAATTTGGGTCTGGTGCACCTGCGAAAGGCCCTGACCAACTCAGGGTGTTGAACCAGCAGCTTTCTTGCTGTGAGGCACTGACCCGCAGCACCATCACCACAATGACAATGACAATGATTCGAGACCTGGCTCTAAAGCATGGCTGTGCTGCTGCCAAAGGGGCCAAGAGCTCCTCCTGGACTTGTGGTCTAAAAACAGTGTGGGGTGATTGTTTATGGTGTTAATTGTAGTTTAGGTCACTGCACATGTTTAATGCTACACTCCTCTGCTCTCAGCCTCTTTGTTTTGGGTTTACGTCGACACACTTCAGTGCTGACAGTACATATCCCTCTGCCTTAAGGGAGGAAGAACCAAAACAAAGGAGGTTGATAGGAGAAGAGCATTGTAAATGATTTTAGAGCTGTGAACAATAATCCCAACACTGTTTTCTCAGTATATTCTCACCTTAAACTCAGTGAACACTCTGAGCCCTTGGCCCCATCTGTTTAGCTTCTGCTCTGGTTCTCTCCTCGCAGGGGCAGAGCTGATCAAATCACTGAGCCTGATGTATTTACATTTAGCTGAACCTCTTAAACCTCCTCAGCAATACTGAACTGCCCCTTTAAGTCTTCAGTCTGTGTTAAAGTGTGATCAGGTGGAGGTGAGTGTTAGTTTGTTCATGTTGTTACTGATTAAATGTTTCCTCTGCAGTCACGTCCTCTCGTTCTCATGGTTAAAATCCCTGAAGCTAATCTTTATCCGAGGAGCAGAGAGAGTTGCAGTCACAGAAATGATCCGTTAAACAGAGGGCAAATATGAGAGCAGGAGGTGCAGCCTGTCAAAGTAAATATTAATGAAGAAACAGGTTCCACAGGGTGACGGGAAAAGCCATTAATTAAGAATCAAACATTGAAGGCTGGGAACAGAGGGACAAACTGTGTGAACACGTGGATTTAAGCAACAAGTCAAGAAGAAGAACTTTAAAATCAGGCTGATGTGAGTAGAGATGAAGGACACAGACATCCTATAACCACAGAGATTATCATCATGGCCCACTGTGGAGCCAAATCCAGGCCAAAAGTGTTTAAGAATAAAAGAAAACAGAAAAAACAAAATTTAAAACTGAACTTTCAACAAGTGTTCTTGAATCTTGTAAAAAATAAAAACACTAAATTGAATTAAAAAGAAGTGTAAGAGATATTTTTTTTAGTTTAAATATACTTTTGAGGCAACGCCGGTTAAGGATGCTCTGCTATGCTGTCACTCACAGTCCCACGCCCCTCTCAGCCAAAGCCACGCCCTCCACACCAGAACACGGCCAGAAGTTTGAAACTGAAAAGATAAGACCTGAAAGTGAAACAAAAAGAAATCTGAAAGCAAAAAGATAAAATTTGTATCTGAAAATATTAATCCTGTAACTGACAAAAATGACACATCACATGTTAAAATATATTTTAGAGTAAAAAATGAAAATAAAATATTTAATCAAAATAATTACAGAGCTTAATGAAAAATATATTTCAACTGAAAAATATCTCTTATATTTTTTTTTAAATTTCAATTTAGGGTTTTTATTTTCTTAAAAAATTCAAGACCAAACATTGAAATTTCAGCTTCAAATTTTAGTTTTTTAGTCTTTTTTTCTTTTCAAATTACAAAGCTTTTGGGTTGGATTTAGTTTCATAGCCCAGCAGCTCAAAACGACTAACAGTCGAACTCCTCAGCTTTTTTGAGTTCTTTTGTCCTTCAGCGTGAACACGTGCCCTCCATGGGATGGAGTACTTCTACACACAAGACAAACTAGACCCCCTCCTCCCTTCCCCTGTGCAGCTCCAGGACCTCCAGAGAAATTGAAATATGGCATAAAAAGAAATTGTTTGTATATTTCTTTTTTTTTTTTTTTTTTTTACATTTATTTGGAAATTCATGATAAAAAAAATGTTAAAATGCTCTTGTAAAATTAAGAAATCCTACAAGAGGTAAAAAAAAAAAAAAATGAGTACAAGGATAACTGTTTCTTGAAATTTTTCAAGAGCTGCAAACCAAATGTCATGAAAAATTTCCCTGAAAACTCCTAAAGTTAAGAAATCACAATGAAAGATTTAAGACTTCATATCAATAATTTTATAGTTAAAATGTCAAAACATTTCTAGGATAATATCCGACCAAAGGAAAACATAAATCCCTGTCAGAAAATGTTGAGAATCCCTACTAAGGAATAAAATTTAGTTGAAGATTTGCAAATATTCCAGATAAAATCTTTTTAAAAATTCTTGATACTATTCAAAGAAAGTTTGGATAAATTTTGAGAAAAAGTCAGAGAAAGAGTTAAAACCACAGTCAGACTGGATCAGATGAAAATAAGACCCATAAAAGAACTTTTTAAGAACACCACATCTACAGCGTGTGATCATAGCTCTCCATGTAATTATACACTTTATCACTGTGGGCCGCCAAAGTCACTCAATCTGACTGTTGTCAAAGGGAGCTTTAATCAAACTTTTATTCTCGGTTGAACTTTCTGGGCACAACAACAATAATTTAGATAAAACCCACACATGACTTTAACTGTCTGTGCTGAAGCAGCTCAACAAAACAAGAGATATTCAATAAACAACATTCAAAAAGTTTGTGAAAACTTTAGAATCACAGTTTTTTCCTGTGACCCAGTGTGACCTCAGACCTCCGCTGAGATCAGGATGATCCTGATTAAATAGGTCAGAGCTTTCACAATCCTACAGTTTACTCTGTTATAAACATGTTTGGATTAGACAGATTAAACAATGAAGACCGGATTATGGGAGAACCTGCTTTTGTGTTTTTAAGCACAGCTGTTTGAGGATCTGATTCAGACCTGAGGGTTTGATGTAAACAGATCACCAGAGTGGCTTCATTTGATAAGAGGGGAGGGAGTGGGGAAAGACCAGAGGCAAAGAGGCAGGTCCTTTCCAAATTTTCAATCAATTAATCTTTATTTGTATAGTGCCAGTTCAAAACAAGTGTTATCTCAAGACACTTTACAATAGAGCAGGCTGAAGACAAACTCTTCATTTATAGATACACTTATATGCATAGATACATATATACATGTGTAAAATACACACACACATATATATATACACATACACAACATGAATTCATCATGGCAGCAAGAAAAAACCTCTGTTTAGCAGCAGGAAATCTTGACCAGTGACTTTTGGACCTTTTCCCAGGAACGAGAGACTTTTTGAGGAACTCTCCTTGTCGACAGCAGGAACCAAGGTCCTGATTTATCTCTGGGGTCATCGTTGATTACAGTCCAGTGCCTGCAGGTTTTTACTCTTCAAGCTCACTTTCTACTAAGCTACACTCTGAATTAAATAAAAGACAACAACCATGGTGAAAAGTCTGAGAGATGAAGACAAAGAAAGAACAAGTTAAAATAAACAGGAACCAAAAGGTAAAATTTGGATGACTCTTTTAATATTTTCATAGTAATGATGATAAATTCAGTAAATCACTCTGAATTAAAAGCCAGATTAAAGAGGAGAGTCATCAGCTAATTAGCAGTGTAGTGCAGTTTATTTATGCTCCCAACATGTCATGAGTCTGAGATGCTCAACCTGTCAGGGACTTTGGTGGTGTGGGACTCAGGACCAGGAGAAGATCCTAGGACTAAAGTTTGTTGTACCTTTGGTGATGAAGGGCCTTTTGACTCTCCACACACAAACACTCTGAAACTTAAAGTATACATTAACAACAAAATTTCATTAAATTTTCATTTCAATTTCATTTCATGCCTTCATCACTCACTTGATTATTATAACGCTATTATACAGCTTGTACATAATGCTGCCGCAAGTTCTCTTGACTGGAGCACAAAGACATGATCACATCACCCCAGTTCTTGCTGGTCTCTTTTGGGTTTTTTGGTTTTAGTTTTTAAGATTGATTAAATAATTCTGTTGTAAGTTTTAAAGCCCTGCATGATGAGGATCCATCTTATGTTTCATATCTTTTGACCTTTTATGTTTCAGACCAGAGTCTAAGATCCTCTGGCAGGAACTGTTGGTTTGTTCCAGAATCCAGATGATTCAGGATCAGACATGATCGGGTCTTTGCTGTTCAGGCTCCAGAGCTTTAACCTGACACACCAGTTGGACCTTTCAGAATATTTAACTAGTCCATCTGGGAGAGAGCCCATAGAAAGTGTTTAGGGAGGGCAGAACCATTCAGTGGCATATCCGGCAGGTGACTGGATGATCACTCCGTCAATCAACATTTACTACATGCCAGTCAGATAATGACATAGGCAAGCACTACTGCGTTACAGAGCGTGAGCCACTTCATTAAAAAAATCTCACGAAAACATATCGAAAGTGGAGCAAAAATATCCTTACATCAGAGAAGTTTGTAGTGTTGGTATCTGTTTATCATTTAATAAAGAAATGCAGAACAAATCTGGTACAACATCCACTTAAGCTGATAGCATCTATGCTAACCTCTATGGGTGCAGTCACTTCCTGTCGTCTCGCTCATGTCTCTCACCTCTTCCTGCTCTAAAGGACTCTGATTGGGCCGTCCCGCTTTGGGCTGAGCACAAACAGTGTAGGCCAGAGCTTGTCAAGGTGGATGTGCATGAGAACAGATATTGAATCAGGTTGATCCAGCTGCTGTGCAAGGTTACCAGAGCCTTGGAGTTTCCTGATGATGATCCCAGACTAGCCAGCTCTTGGTCCATATCATTGCTGAAAAAAATACCTTCTCTAAACTTTGGTGTTACTTTTCTCTATTTATCAGTTTATTTGTTCACTTTTATGCATCATATAGTTTTTTTTTGTGTGTGTTTGGTTGTTTTACCGATTGTGTTTTTATCCTTTGCATGTGAAGCACCGTCTAATTCTAGTTTTGAGAGGTGCTTTATAAATAAAGTTTCGTTACCTCAGCCAAGGAGGGTATGTTTTTGCCAGCATTTGTTTGTTTGTCTGTTTGTTTGTCTGTTTTGTTGTTTGTTTGTTAGCAAGATTATGCAGAAACTACTGGATGGATTTTGCTGAAATTTTCAGACATGTTGGTAATAGCCCAACTTAAAAATGATTAGATTAGATTAGATTTTGGTGGTGATCCAGAAAACTGCCATTAGTGAACGATCATTTCTGCTCAATGACTGTCTAACTAATAATGATATCAACATGATTCCTGGTGCTAGGTGTGGGTTTTCAGGGTCATTAATCATATTATGATGGTAACTTTATCATGGAGTTATTGCTTAGAGATGTAACAGCAATATGTGAGCTACCTTGGTGGAGGTTTGTGCTCTCCGAGTGCTTTGTAGTTAGTATTGTTGTACTTAAAATAAAGTTGAAATGTAGAAAAACCCTCTTTTTTTACAAACTGTCTTCCAGGTGGGCAGTGATTGGTGAACCATGGACCAATCACTGTCTGGCGGGCGCCTCCATGTGAGCGTGCTCAGTTGCTTCCCTCCTAATGTGGGCAGAGATGTTGCTGTAGCTGTGGTGAAGCCCCTGCGAGCTGGCTTGGGAAACCCTGACACCCACAGCCTGCTCCGCACAGACAGACAGGTGTGTGTGTGTGTGTGTGTGTGTGTGTGTGTGCGTGAGTGTGTGTGTGTGTGTGCAGTCCTGATGGAAACATAAACATTGAAGTGTTGTTGTTCAATCCACATTTTTCCTCACCCTTGTTCTCACCTTTTTTTTCAGGTGAAATGGACGATGGAGGTGTTGTGTTATGGTTTGACTCTGCCATTGGATGTGGACACAGTCAAACACTGTGTGGATGTCTACACTGATTGGCTGACGGCGCTGGTTTCCCCAAGAGAGTCCATCCCTCCACCAATCAGCAGAGAGCCTGACGTCTATGTCCAGAAGATCCTCAGACACCTTTACAGCCTGTTCTCACCCAGGTGAACACGTTAAAACACCTTTACAGCCTGTTCTCACCCAGGTGAACACGTTAAAACACCTTTACAGCCTGTTCTGTTCTCACCCAGGTGAACACATTAAAACACCTTTACAGCCTGTTCTCACCCAGGTGAACATGTTAAAACACCTTTACAGCCTGTTCTCACCCAGGTGAACACGTTAAAACACCTTTACAGCCTGTTCTGTTCTCACCCAGGTGAACACATTAAAACACCTTTACAGCCTGTTCTGTTCTCACCCAGGTGAACACATTAAAACACCTTTACAGCCTGTTCTCACCCAGGTGAACACGTTAAAACACCTTTACAGCCTGTTCTCACCCAGGTGAACACATTAAAACACCTTTACAGCCTGTTCTGTTCTCACCCAGGTGAACACATTAAAACACCTTTACAGCCTGTTCTGTTCTCACCCAGGTGAACACATTAAAACACCTTTACAGCCTGTTCTCACCCAGGTGAACATGTTAAAACACCTTTACAGCCTGTTCTCACCCAGGTGAACATGTTAAAACACCTTTACAGCCTGTTCTCACCCAGGTGAACACGTTAAAACACCTTTACAGCCTGTTCTGTTCTCACCCAGGTGAACACATTAAAACACCTTTACAGCCTGTTCTGTTCTCACCCAGGTGAACACATTAAAACACCTTTACAGCCTGTTCTCACCCAGGTGAACATGTTAAAACACCTTTACAGCCTGTTCTCACCCAGGTGAACACGTTAAAACACCTTTACAGCCTGTTCTGTTCTCACCCAGGTGAACACATTAAAACACCTTTACAGCCTGTTCTGTTCTCACCCAGGTGAACACATTAAAACACCTTTACAGCCTGTTCTCACCCAGGTGAACACGTTAAAACACCTTTACAGCCTGTTCTCACCCAGGTGAACACGTTAAAACACCTTTACAGCCTGTTCTCACCCAGGTAAACTCATTTAGCAGTTGAATGGATTAGATTATAATCTATGCAGTTTGGGCAGATCAATACAGAATCGTGTCATCAGGGTAGAGATTCACATAACTGGTAAATCAGACTCAGCATCTCTCACGTTTCCAATTATACCAGGACTCAGAACCAGACCTTGTGGTATCCCTCCTGACAATGGCAACCATTCTTATCAACTAACGGACCGACCCTTTCATTTGTTGACTTATTGTTGTCCGTTTGTCTTTCTTGCTCCACAGATCAGACCAGGTGAGCCCACTCTACCTGTCCCTTTGTCAGCAGGTGTTGTTTGCAGTTCAGTCTTTGGCCAGAGAGGGCGCTGTGATGAGCAGAGACACCTGGGAGACTCTGCTGCACTTCCTGCTACGCATCAACCATGCCATGCTGGCTCCGCCCACTGCTTCAAGTAAGACTGTTACCCTGCCCCTTTTGTTTGTCCCAGCCTGTCTCTGTCTCTTATAGCTCAGTCGGTGTGATATTTATGACACAGATGATTTTCCTTCAAAATGACCAAGGTAGAAAAAAAATGGACTCAAGCGTCTAAGGCTACGTTCACACTGCAGTCAAATGTGACATGAATCTGATTTTTTGGCTCAGATGTGACCTGTATGTGCTCTGTTTCTGACAGTGTGAACAGCACAAGTCACATTGAATCTGACATTTTCTAATCAGATTCAGGCCACTTTAAAATGTGGAACTGAATCAGATAGGCTACGTATCTGATTTTCTGGATTGCGACCGCAGTCTGAACAGCCAGGTCGCATTCAATGCGATTTTGACGTCATTCTAGATCAGGGGTCAGCAATTTGCCTTGGGTCAAATATTTCAGAGTCACTTCATGGCCAGAACATAATCAGAGGTTAATATATAGACATGATTATTAAAACGTTTCTACCATTTTTTCCTAAAATAAAGAGTTTTAAATGATTTTCCCTCTACAAGCATTAAAAAATGCACAAAGGGAGGAGTAACGAAATAAAGTGAGAGAGCGCTTGGGCGATCGACAGGTGTCCCCATTACATGCACAATAAACAATAAACGTGAATGAATCAAACATCTTTACACTGTTTGTATTATGATATATGATAAACTTAGTTTATTAACACTGCACCAACAGTTTTAATGAATTTATCAGGCTAAAATAACAGTTTACAGGATGCAGAAAGACACTGATGATCCACTGCTAACCATCTCATCCGTGCACATTTGCGCGCTGCTGTGTGTTTCTACGAGACAGCGTCAGTCAGTGAACAGTCTGCTCCTGTCTGATCTGCTCTCAGACAAACTAAGAAACATCAGAACAGATGATAAAACTAAGTTTTCGCCTCTGTTCACCTGTTCAGTGTACTATGGCTCTGAGCTGTTTTTCTCTCCAGCAGCAATCTCTCATCGGCAGGGGTCGACGGGAAAGAGCGGCCGCCTTTAGGTTCATAAGAAATAAAATATACCCATAATTACTTTCATAAGAGCTCACTCAAGGTGAGCTGCTGTAACACCAGGATCTATGGGGACAAACTTCTCCAGCACTGTGAAGCACATTTTTGGTCCCTCTGTGTTTGTTGCCCCTCATCACACTGTTCTGTGCGTGATGTCAATAATGTTCAGCTGAGCATGCGTGTTATTTCTGAAGCGTGAGCTGTTCACATCGCAGTCTGCAGACAGGTCACATTTAAACAAAAAAATTGGATTCGAGCAATAAATTGGAATTGAGCATTAAGGGCTGCAGTGTGAACGTAGCCTAAGGCATTGGGTCTCATATACTGAAAAGTGCCGGAGACAAACACAAGAAAAAGGATTAAGACAGGAGCATTTTTTTTTCATTCTGCACTGAGAGGAAAAAAGTCAAAACAGCTGGATATAAAATTATATTTAATTCTTGAAATTCTTATTCAACATTTTTCTTTAAATTCAAACTTTTTCTTAAAATTGCATTTTACCATTATATTACCTCTGCAGTTGTGAATTATGGATTCATTCATTATTTTCTAGGAGTTGACAGTCATAATACAGATTCATGACCGGATCTCAACTGAGTTTTAGTAATAATAATCATTTAAGCTAACCTGAAACACCAGATGGACTGATCAATATATTTCACTAGTCCATTTGGGAAAGAGCCTATAGAAAGTGTTTGGAAATGAGTGTTCAGTGTAAAATGTACTAAAACATGCTGGAAGTTGAGCAAAACTATCTTTACTATAGAGAAGTGCATTCAGTGTTGTTATTTGGTCTTCATTTGATCACAAATGTGGTCTAGCTCTGCAAAAACTGCTACTGAAGCTGTTAGCATCTATGCTAATCTCTGTATGAGCAGCCACTTCTTAAAACCTCTTCCTGCTTTAAAGGATGCTGATTGGGCCGTCCTGCTTTGGGCTGTTCACTTTCGTTGTAGATTGGAGCTTGACACAAAGGATCTGCCTGATTACAGACATGGAATATGGCAGATCCCACTGCCGCGCTAAGTTAGCACAGTGTAAAACACTCAGCCGCTGGCACCCCAGATAGCATGTCTTTTTAAATGTAGTGTTTAAAATGACGATGTTTGATGGCCCAACAAACTCTGAAGTCCTTGTTACTTAGTAAGTCTCCTTCTCAACGCACACTAACACCTTAAAATTCAAACGTTGTTAGCTTCCAGACGTATCTCATGTCATTAAAACATTAAAACCTCTGAGCTTGTGTTCAGACTTCATTTCAGGTATCGAATCAGACCCCAAAATCCCGCTGACCTGAAGACGACAGAGCTTGTGGTGCTACAATGCAAACTCACTCCTGTAGCTTTGGACATTAGGTAGAACCTTCACTGATTGGTCCTTGTCTGTCCAGGTGATCAGCTGTCCGAGCTCTCCATGGCAGTCCTCTTCGAGGTCTGGTTGCTGTCCTGCTCTCGTTGTTTCCCGTCTCGCGCTCTGTGGCAGACGGGCAGACAGATGTTGAGCAGCTGGAGACATCAGCCGGCTGTGGTGGAGCAGTGGAGCAGAGTTAGCTCCGCCCTCACCTCCAGGTGAGCAGGTAGACTTGTCTGCCTGTAGTCCCTTAAGTGAGGGGTTGAAATCTGTACTGAGGTGTTGTGTCTTTCCAGGTTGCTGGTGCTCACGTTTGGTCCTTCGTTCCCTCAGTTTAAAGTCCCAGATGAAGATGTGGCTCTGATTCCTGCAGACATGGAAGATGAACGAGTTTCTCACACCTGGTTCAAATTCCTACACCTGCTCAGGTAATACATAACACTCTCTCAAACTATCTCTTCACCTAAGTTGTGACTGTGAGGACATTTCTTTGTCTCCTGTTTCAGTAATCCAGTGGACATCAGTCATCTGGGGCTCGTTGGTTCCTCCTCTGTTGATGAACCTTTGAGAGGAGATGGTCACCTGCCGCAGATCTTCTTCAGAGCGATGAGAGCTGTCAGCACGCTGGTCGACGCTTTCCTCGGTACATTTAAAACCTGGACCCTGAGTCTGGATCCTTTACCTTGAGTATCTTGAATCCTAGCAACCCCAAAACAAATAAGAGGGACAGAGAATGTCTGCGTGGATGAAAAGACGTCCAGTACAGAGAAGAGGATCAGGACCACTGACAAAATGTTCTTTTAGAGATTCAACATATCGTCTCAGTCTGTAAAAAGGACAGAAATCTAATGAAAAAAGGCAGAACCCTGAGAAAAAGAGAGTCAGAAATCAGAGATTAGAATCAGACATCTAAGATTAAAGTCAAAATTCTTGTTTTATTCTCAAAAAATTCTCTGGATTAAAGTCTGAGTTTTCTTTCTTTTCTCAGAATTTTGTCTTAAATCTTAAAATTTAAGCTTTGATCTGGAAAGTTATAGCACACATCATCAGAGGATTTGGAGGGTCCTTTCTTCAAAGTGTTTTGACTTCAATGTTGAAATTCTTGGTTTGATCACAGAATTCTGTCTTCATATAATTCTGACTTTAATATCAGAATTCTGATTTTAATCTCAGGGTTCTGGTATTATATAATTCTGACTTTGATATCATAAATCTGACTTTTATTTTAGAACTTTGAGTTTGATCTCAGAATTTTTTTTTTTTTTTTTTAATCAGAATTTTACTTTAATCTAGAAATTATGATTTTTCACAGGCTTTGTTAAAAATATTCAGTCTCTAAAAAAATGTCTTTAGTGGCTCAGTCCTCCTCCTCTTATGTACCAAAAACCTTCCCTGGTTTATAAAACCCTAATGACATTAAACTGTTCCTGTTTCTGTTTCCTATTCTCATGCTCCATACATGAGCTGATTTATCTACGTTACCAGTTTATGAGTGTATTTCAAATATCTAAAAGAAAACACTCTTATGTATAAAACCAATTACCACTTAATTAATTAAAATGGTTTGGTTTTCTTTTCTTCATACAAAAATGAGTTCAAAATAAAACACAGAAATCCTTTAAACCACTTAATGATGTGATACCATCATCCTGACTGTGCAGGATGAACTTAACAAATAGATATCGACCCCAGAGAGAAAAATATTCATTCATCTTAAAAATAAGACGATTTAATATCTGATCATGAGGTCTGTTTCTGCAGGTGTGGCTGTGGTCAACAAAGAGCCGACAGAGCCAACGCTGTCACACACAGGTACACACTCTTTACACACATGAACACAGATCACACAACTCTCTGTCATGTTGAAGGAACCAGTTTGAGATGATCTGAGCTTTGAGACATGGAGCTGCCATCAAGACTCATATAGTCATATATGAATATAGAATCCAGACTCATCAGACCAGGAGACATTTTTACAATCTTCTGATGTCCAGTTTTGGCGAGTCCATGTGAATTGTAGCCTCATATCCTGTTCTTAGCTGACAGGAGTGGAACCTGGTGAGGTCCTCTGCTGCTGTATTCCATCTGCTTCAAGATGTTGTGAGTTCAGAGATGGTTTTCCTCATGTCTTGGTCGTAGCAAGTGGTTATTTGAGTTCCTGTGCCGTTTTATTATCTCGAACCATTCTCCTTTGACCTCTGGCATCAACAAGGCATTTGACCCAGAAAACTGCTTTTCTTTGGATATTTGCTCTTTTTCAGACCATTCTCGATACACTGTAGAGATGATTGTGTGTGAAAATCCCAGTGGATCAGCAATTTCTGGCACCGAGAACAATGTGAAAGTCTCTTAAATGACATTTTTTCTCCAAACTAATGCTCAATTTGTCTGCATACTTATGTGCATTGAGTTACTGCCATGCAATTGGCTGATGTTTAAGAGATATGTTTGAGTTTGTCTCATGTTTCCTGCACTACTGTTGTTTCTCTGGTTGCAGATGTGTTTGCTGAGATTGTTTTGAGTTGCAGTTATTGTTGATGTTTCTGTGTTTCTTCAGGATTGACGACCAGGCACAATCTCAAAGACCGTCTGCCTTCCATTGGTATATAAGTTATGTCTCATGTTAAAAGTGTTTTTTTTTTATTTATTATTTTGTTGTTTAAATGGACAAAAAGCCTTTGGCTGCAGTCAGTTCAGTTTTCTGTTTTCATCTCCATCCAGGAGTCACTGTGACCAAGAGTCCTTTTAGAGACCGCCTCCCCTCCTATGGTAAGCCCAGCCATCCTTCCCTCCTTTTCTGATTTAAAGAGCCTCTTATGGGCAACAAAACCACTGATTAAAGGGAAACGCCAATTTCTTTTTTTAGTTTTTGTGTCCTACCTCACTCCTAAGTCCATGACAACCAGATAGACACCATTATTTCGACTGTGAATCGAGTAACAAGAATGAGACGGGCAGATTTTGCTCACCACCAATTAGCTTAGCTCAAACACTGGGAGTCAATAGGAAGTGTTAGCCGGCCTCTACCTTCAGTCATCAGATAAACTCTTCAGCAACTCTAAACGGTCCTGTGTGCATGCTGTGACTCTTTTTTCTACCCCTTAATGTTACATTATCTTCTACTATCTTCATATTACCTATTGTCAGGATATGTTCAAAAAGTAAACTAACAAAAAACAAGGATCAGGACCCAAAATACAGATCAACAAACAAGGCTTTATTTTAAGCTAACAAAAAGGATCAAGAACTAAAAACTAATCATTTACAAAAATTATTTTAAACAACAACGCAAAGTCTCAATCAAAGTAACAAATTAAAACAGGTGAACAAAGAAAGAAAACTCTGGAATCTCAAAAACCAAGAACAAATCAAAATCACTAAAAAGTTCAACAAAAAACAGAAACTATCTACAAAACAGGAGGAACACTGGAGGAACACAAAATGCAAATAAACTGGAGAACACCTAGACTTACTCAGGGAGTGTGGCATGGAAGACAAATGACCCAGCACAGACAAAGGGGACCGGTGGCTACATTTACATGCAGTCATTAACCCTTTCATAACCGGAATATTAGCAATAATCTGGTTGCGCACAGCCATGTAAACACCAAAAAACCTTTTGAAAAACTGGAATATGCTCATATTCCGGTTTTTAAAAACCTGAAAATCACCCATGGGTTACTCGTTTTCTAACCTGAACATTTGGTCATGTATACACCGATTGGGATATCCCCATCAAATGGAACATTAAGTTGTGTTCTACGCATGTTCTTTTAGCAGGGGATCTTGGTCTTTTGAGTGCAAGAAGTACTTGTTGTAAAATGGCACAGCTCCGGCTCCATTTCCTAATTCTTCACGTTCTCGTCTCCCATTAATGAAGGAACTGACAAAGAATAGTGTCAAGTACTGGTGGTGGGTCAGCACCAACACCAAAGCAAAAACGAAGCCGACTGTTAGCTGCTCCCGGCTGTTCATTATCTGCCATGCTGCTGCTGTCTTTGCTATTGGATACGGGAAGAAGAAGCGGAAATGACGCGCATTGCGTCATGATGTTCTCCATGCGTCGGGATGTTGTCCTTGCGTTGCTGTTTTGATCGGGATACCATGTATAGAGGAATAACCCTGTTTGCTCACACATGTAAACAGGTTATTCCGAATGTTTCAGAAAGTGGAATATTGACCTTAACCTGAATATTGACTGCATTTAAATGTAGCCACAGAGACTAAATACACTGGGGAAACATCAAGCACAGGTGAGACAATCACACAGGTGGAGGGAATCACAATCAGAGACACACAGAGGGGAGGGCAGGAAACACCACATGGTACACAGGGATTTCAAAATAAAACAGGAAACACAAGAGAAACAAGAGGTCACAAAGAACACAAGGAAAAACATACTAAATAAAACAAAACTAGCCATATCATCACACCTACTACCAGATATGACGATGGCGAACGAGTCGAGTCTTCTGAACAGCTCTTTTAAGTGAACAATGAGGCCTGATTCACAGTTGTAAGTGAGCCGTTCATTTGCGAGCCATTCATAAATGCAAATTGCCTGCAAATTTAAGAATAGCTTGCAAACAAACTGCTCACTCACAATTGTGAATTGATTCTCATCGTTCATTCAAAAGAGCTGTTCAGTAGACTCAACTAGTTAGCCATTGTCACATCTCCAGCGCAAACCACTGGATGGGCTTGGAAGTAGGTGAACAAAACAAAGCCTCTGTTTATGAGTAGAAAAAATAATATGTATGAGCTTATTGATGAGTGTAGGCAGAGGCAAGCTAACACTACCCATTGACTCCCAGTGTTTGAGTTTAGCTAATTAGCGGTGGGTAAGCTCTGCCCGTCTCTTCCTTGTTACTGCATGCAAAGTAGAAGGTGTCTATCTGCTTGTCATGGACTCTGAGGGCAAGACACAAAGAGAAAAAAAAATGTTGGCGTATCCCTTTAATCAGTGGTTTTGTTGCCTGTGAGAAAGAGGCCCTGCTCTCACCTTGTCCTCTGACCCTCAGGTCTGTCTCGGCCTCGCTCCGGCAGTGCTCCACCCAATCCTGTTAACGTACTCAGTGTGCCACCTACCCTGTCCTCCACCAGCTCTCCCCCTCCTCACATGAAACGACTGAAAGCTGTTCATGTATCCAAGGCAACCAGCAAACCGCCATCGGTGAGTCAAATTTACCTGAACAGGATCCTGAAACTGTCAGTGAGATGATAACTGGCTGTTGTCAGCTCATGACTCACAGATCATTTAATAATGAAGAATTCTTCACTCCTCAAACAGATTTAATGATACAGATGCTATGATAAAAATCCCACGTTCGTAGATTCCTAACCTGGCAGTGGAGTAAAGGGAGGGTTTTTCCATCATAACAGTGTTAACATACCTAGAGTGCTGTCTGGCAGAGGCTGGGCTGTTTTCAGTGATTTGAATGACGTCCAAGGGGCCACAAAGTGGCTAAAACTCAGAGTTTACCCAAATATCTCAGCCTTCCTGTGTTTTTATGGGATGTAAATATGTATCAATGTGTTGAGCTGGAAAATTAAAACACCTGTACCGCAGCTCCACAAAATACCATCTTGCCTCACTCTTGAGTCCATGAAAAGCAGATAGACATCATTCTTTAGACTGTGCGTGCTATAACAAGGAAGAGACAGGAAGAGCTTGTCCACCGCTAATTAGCTTAGCTCAAACACTGGGAGTCAATGGGTAGTGTTAGCCTGTCTCTGCCTACAGTCATCAGTTAAACTCTTCAGCAACTCTTAACGGTCCTGTGTGCTTGTTGTGACCCTTTTTTTTTCAACAGTGTTATGTTACATTGTCTTCTACTATCATCGTATTATCTTCTTCTACTCATAAACAGAGGCTTCGTTTTGTTGACGTTTTGTTACTTACAAGCACTTTAGCTGTGGTTTTGCGCTGGAGATGTGACACTCGTGAATGAGTTGTATCTTTTGAACAGCGCTTTAAATTGAACAATAAGAACCGATTCACAATTGTGAGAGAGCAGTTTGTTTGCGAGCCATTCTTAAATACAAATCACCTGATTCTTTGAAAAGTTGGAGCTATAGCCTATATCACTGAGAATGGTAATAACTGACTTTGACAGGTGCAGCTGACTCGAACTACTGAGGAATTCTCATCCATTTTCAGAGACGTGATATCTTGCAGATGATGATGTCCATTTGTTGCTGTTGGTTTCTTAAAGTTACTTGTCCTGCTTTATGTCTCATTACCTCCACACCTCCACGCTTAAAAACACAGCTAAATACATTTACTGTCTGACTACATGACCTTTCCTGATGCTGGTCTTTCCTGTTCCTGGTTTATTTCCTGTCCACTTTTGTCAGAGTGTCTAAAATATAATTCTTTTACCTCCACAGGTGTCCTCCTCCCCTCATTTGTGGAAGTCGGGCTCCAGTCCCTCCCCTGTCTGTCCCCCTCTAGGCTTCTCATCCCGGCCCTCCCCCTCCCCCCTCAGGTGTAACGTGGACTCTCTCCTACACCTCTTTGGAGGCTGGCTGTTTGATGCTGCGATGGCGGGTCGAGACCAAGGTCTGTCCCTGCATACATCAGTCCACATGTGTGTTAACATGAAGTCCAGTCGTGTGTGTGGTGTAAGGTAAAGCAGGTCCTCGTCCACCTGGTTCACTCTCTCTTCGTCTCCTGATCAGCTGATCTGTGTGTTGTCACTGGGATGTCAGAGCGGTGGGCGGCTGGTCGGGCCGAGGCTTATGGGACACTCTGCAGGATATTTACCTCTAAGAAAACATCAGAGGACATCCTACCACTCTACCTGTCCAGGTATGTTTATCACACACACACAAGTGACCAAACATCTGTATGTGAGTGTCCTCACCTGTCCAGGTAGCTGTTCAGGCACTCGTTCATCTCTCCTGTCTTCTTTTACCTTTTAGTCTACCTGTCCACGCAACAACAAGCCTGTTTAGGTTATTTTCTTATTCAGGAAATGTGATTGGGCGGCACAGGTAGTGACAGCGAGAAGGCTGCTGGTTTGAGACTCAACTATGCATAAAAAGAGAAACTGGGGTGCAGAGATGTGGCAGCAGGCTGTAAAGGAAGGCAGTTAATTGGGTCTGAAACTGTAAAATCATGACATGACTTCTCTAAGTGGTAAAATATGTCGCTATACAAACTTCAATGACTTGGTCGTGAAATGTTAGTGATCATCAGCCGGCAGCCAGGGGCCCACATCCGACCCCCTGAGCCCTTAAATTCAGAAAATGTGCAGGGTAAGAACAGATTGTTGTTTAAAAGGTAGCTCTTTGCCATTTAATACATTAAACTATTGTAAGACTGAAAATGGGATATGCTAAGAATAATTAAATGTTTGGTAGTAAACAAAAATTGCATTAACAGTAAAGACATGTTTATTACGTTTTATTATGCAGACATAATTTAAGTTTGTTCTTTGGTAATTGCTGCATTGTTGTTTACACATATATGTTTACAGTAATGTTGATATTCTGGTATTCGGGTATTACGCCTAGGTGGCACTGCTCTTGTAGAGAAGGCGAGAGAGAGGGAGAGAGAGGAGGAGAGAGGAAGTGGGACGAAAAGTGAACTGTACGAGGCGTCGGGGCTCACTAAAAGTTATGAGAAAAACCCTGAACCTGTTTGGACTGATTTATTCCTTCACACACACCCACGTCGCTTACACTGGTGGCACCGGTGGGATGTTTTTGCCGTGGAAGATCGTCTGTTGGGATTCTGCTCAACTTTGGAAGTCTCCGACGCCAGAAGCTAACGTTAGCCGCGCTTGCCGCTAGCTTGGATTGACCCTCAGTACAGTGAGTCAGCTCGCCATATCATCCACGTTTTATTGTTTTGTTAGCTTCAAAGAGTTTAGAAACCGTGTTTCGGTCGGCTATCTCCACCTGAGAGTTAAGGAAAATAGAAAAGTAAGGAAGAAAAGCCATCATGTCTGACGAGGTGCTCCCTGCTGGAGAGCAGCAGTCAGCCAGCACGAGCTCGCCCGGAGCTTCAGCGCCAGTTTTACCGCCGTCCAGCCGCGCGCAGGGAGCGCCGCGGGGCATTCCTTTACCGCCACCCTTTCTCAACAATGGCCGTGAGTCCTTTCAGCTGTGGGCTCGCCGCTACGAGGCAATTCAAGAAGCACGCTGCAAAGATAGTGATGTGGATCCGCCTACAGTGTTAGCAGCTGAGTTACCCACTAGACTACCACCTGAACTGTTCATTGTATGGGATAACCTACCTCCTGAAACCCAGAGCTCATATACTGAAAGAAAGAAACATTTGCAGGCAGCCTTTGGCCAAAAGGATGACATTGCGTCATTTCAAACATTCCGAAACGCCCGTCATAGGCTGCCTAATGAAGCAATGGAAGTCTATGCTGCAGATGTATGTCAGCTTGTTAAAGAAGCCTTTCCTGACTTTGAACACAAAGCCACTGAATATATGAAAATGTCTCGTTTCATTGCTGGCCTTGATCAAGAGCTACAGGTGAAGTGTCATGAAAGAGGAGTGAAAAATTTCACTGAAGCATTTGATGTTGCCTCCCAAGCTGAGCGGGCACGTCATGCAGCAAGGCTAGTAATGCCTGTAACCCCAGCTAATGTTGTCAGAGATAATGGCCCCACGCAGACTGTAAATTCTGTACGTGAAAATGACACTGAACTCAGAAAGGCAGTCCAAACCCTTACTGCCACTGTGGAAAACTTAAGTAATGATCTTGATGCCCTCAAACTTAGACTGGATGAGCGAGGCAGCGTGCAGCACCATGACAGGCATGTGCATGCACGTTCTCCCAGGTCCCTCTCACCTTGTGGGCGGGGCCCAGATGGACAGAGAAATGCATGGAGGTCTGGCTATGGACATTCGCCCACCAGATATTCATATTCTCACTATTCCTCACCTGAGCGTTATTCTCCCCATATGACCCCTCATTATCGACACTACACTCACAGAGAGCCTGACAGGTACAGGCAGCCTTATGGGGATAAATACTACTCAGACCATGCCTTTAACCCTCATGAGGAAAAGAGAGGGAGACACACCTCACCTCACCAACCCTACTATGACTCTCACCACCGAAGCCCAAGTCCCCATCCCAAGCATGTGTCATTTTGGCAGTATGAGGAAAAAGGCCAACCATATTCCCCAAAGACTGGCTACAAAGATCATGACAAATTTCATCAGGGAAACGCCCGTTAGCTGGTGACGCGGGGCACTCATCAGCTACTTCTCCAGAAGCCCCAGATGTCTGCCTCACTGAATCAGTAGCCAACAACAGTGCGCCACTGACCTCTAGTGGTGGCACAGATATGACAGCTGACACTGAGAACACAGAAACCGCTGCAAGTACAGACTTTACCTCCTATGTAAATGGAATTGTTGAGGGCAGTGACATGCATATCTTGCTTGACTCCGGTGCCACTATTTCATTTATTAGTGAGGACACCAAACTGTCAATTCCCTCTTTAGCAAAAAGGCCTATAAAGAAGAAGTTTGTCATGTCCGAAGCTGTGACTGGTGAGAGTTTGGACACTTTAGGCATGATAGACATCACCTTTAAACTGGGGTCTCAAACATTGCAACATGAAGTACAAGTCATCAGAAATGTCAGCCAAGGCTTCATATTAGGCTGTGACTTTCACACTCCCCACGGTGTGATCTTGGACTATGGGAAACGACTGTGCTATATTGGTAATGATGTTTTGCCCCTGCTTAGAAAAACTGAACTGGCACCTGCTATCTGCACAGCACAAATAACTGAGAGCATCACTGTTCCCCCATGCTGTGAGGTAATCTGCAAAGTTGCTTTGATTCCCCCTGTTGTTAATGCAAGCATACCAACCAGCTACAGCGGTTGTCTTGAACCCAGACAACTGGAGATAGAAGGTATTGCAGTTGCACGCACCCTCTACACTGCGGAAAATGGATGTACTATTGCACGCATCATCAATCCTACACATGGGCCTGTTGTGCTACACTCAGGCATGCAGCTAGGTCAGTTTACCACAGTGTCTGATACTGAAGTAATTCACGAGTCTGACAGTGTTTGTAATGTGTCCATCAGCCTTTCCAGCCTGCCACCTGACCACACACAGCCAGCTAAACTGCCATTTAATGTACAGTGTGGAGATCTAACAGCTTCTGAGAGATCAGAGCTACAGGACTTGCTAGCATGTTACCAGGACATTTTTAGTAAAAACAGCACAGACTTTGGCAATACAGACATTATCAAGCACAAAATCCACATGAACAATGCACCTCCAGTCAGGAAACGTGCGTACCGCACTTCTCCAAAACATTGATTCAGTCACATGTGGACTGAAAATGGGATATGCTAAGAATAATTAAATGTTTGGTAGTAAACAAAAATTGCATTAACAGTAAAGACATGTTTATTATGTTTTATTATGCAGACATAATTTAAGTTTGTTCTTTGGTAATTGCTGCATTGTTGTTTACACATATAAGTTTACAGTAATGTTGATATTCTGGTATTCGGGTATTACGCCTAGGTGGCACTGCTCTTGTAGAGAAGGCGAGAGAGAGGGAGAGAGAGGAGGAGAGAGGAAGTGGGACGAAAAGTGAACTGTACGAGGCGTCGGGGCTCACTAAAAGTTATGAGAAAAACCCTGAACCTGTTTTGGACTGATTTATTCCTTCACACACACCCACATCGCTTACACTGTTATTGCCACCCCCGAAACAACCGGGATTCAAACTGTTTCAACAGAATTGGCTTTATGTTTGATCTGCTGTACAGAAATCCACCTGTCAGCCAATAAAAGCCAAAACTAAACCCTGAGGATACCCATAAATAATAACTATATCAACCCTGGCAATTTAGAATATGACAACCCGAGAAAGAAGTCTTAATTGCCCCATGTGGCTGTCTGCAGGATGGATGATACAGACTGATCTGACTTTTAAAGGTGTAAAAATAGCTGATACAAATCCAAAATTCAAAATGCTAAACTAATTCCGTAAAAATGAATTATTGCTTTTTAAAGCAGCACTACGTAGTTTTTTCACCTTAATATTATATTTCTAGAGTCATTGTGATACATCACCTTACAACAGGTTGAATGACACCTCTGTCATGGTCTGAGGGGGTCTGTATCACCTTCACTGGCACTTTGTAACTTTGGTGTTGATGGTAGGAACACTTCACACCGAAAAACTACAAATTTTTACTGCTTTCAATGCTTTACGGCATACGTCTCTTCCCCCTCCTTCCCCATTAGTTTAAAAGACGGAAGTTGAGGTGGACGCTAAACGTATGTGCTGACTAATCAGCACTAAAGCCCTTTAGAGGGCAGCAATACGCCTTAGCTGGGTCTAGTCAACTGGAAATTAAAAGAAGAAGAAAGCTAAACATAGAGTTGTTATCATGGCGGAAGCAGCGAAAAACCTGAAGAAAAGAGAAGTTTTATTGGGGGAGATGACAAAAAGAAAGCGGGAGAGTAAAAAGCTAAATGCCCAGACAAGGATAAACATTGGCCCGGAGTTCACTCGCTGGCATGAGCTGAAAGAAGAGGAGGGATGTCCGATCAATGCTGATTTGGCCCTGTTATTGTTGGACTTGTAAGTACATGTTGCTAACAAGTAACAACTGATGCTTGAAAAGTGATTTATTTGAAAAGAAACATGGTCAGACTGTACCTTATCAGTCCACATGGTTTATTTGTCTCTCGGGACGTGCTGTCGGCTCGCTTCAACAAATGCACGTTGGTGTGAGGCGCTCTGTTTTACGACAGTGCAGGTACACTCAACGACCATAGAGGCCCCTAGAGAGCTGAAAGCTGGAATCTTACTTAGTGTGGGTTTAAATCATTATTATCACTTTGATCCGGCCCCCAAAGCACATGGCCAGAAGACTGGCCCTTGTACAAATGTAGTTGATAGTCTCTGCCCTAAAGCATAAGGATGTTTCCATGTACCCCCTGCAATGTGCTCCCATACTCGTAGGGGGACACGTACCCCTGGTTGGGAATCACTGGTGTAGATAAAGGATGGATGGATGGATGGTTGGATGGATGGTTGGTCAACTGAGAATGTGACAGAAACTGGTGGGTTCAGTGCCTGAGTGAGTGAAGGCCTTTAATCAGCTGATCATCAGTAGAAGAGGACTGTGACAAAGAGAGAGAGAGAAAGATACAAGGGAGGTGTCTTAATGAATGAGTGACTAAATTAGTGAGTTTGCATCCTACTTGAACTTCAGTGACAGTTCACAGAGTCCAGTACAGACACTCAGACTGCAGCACACTCTGGTATTTCATCTAATCCTGGGTATAGCATCCAGCTCTATTCTTAATCTTGTTCCTTTTCTCCTCTCTCAGGTTCTACATGGTTCTTCTGCAGGGTCTCCAGGTGTCAGAGGGGGCGTGTCCTTCAGAGGTGGAGTGTCCTCCTGTCCTCACCTCCATCCTGATGAACTCCACCGGTCTGTTCTGCTGTGACCTGAAAGGAGTCAACGTGCTGCTGCCTGCTGCCATCGCCGCTCTGGAGAACGTGCTGCTGGACAGGTAAACACAAACACAGACCGTCATACCTGAGATCAGTGAGGAGGAATAATGTGTCTTACCTGTCGTACTGAGCATACACCTGCAGGAGCACATGAAGATCTGACTGCAGGATCTTTTTTCTATTCTCTAGAGAGCTGCAGCGGTTTAAAGATTTCGTGAGTCCGGTGGATCTAAGGCGAGCTTCAATCCTCATCCTGCTCTCACTGCTGCCCCTCCCACTGCAGTTTCCCTCTGTCCAATCAGAGGTAAGCTCTGAAACGGTGCAAACACATAACTGTGCACACCTTTACTGAATTTAATAGTAATTTAGGGGAAAGGTGTCCTTTTTTGAATTTCCCTGAGAGGCATGTGTAGTGAGGTCAAAGGAGAGTGAAGGTGCGTTCAGATGGAACATGACTTGGGCGACAGAGATCGCGTTGCCCACCCAAGTCCCGTCGCCTGTTCATAGCTCATTTTGTCACTGTCACTGTTGCTCATGTCCACTCGAGTTTCACCGTGCTCATATCATATAGTATGATAGGACGACATTATTCCAACTGTATCCTTTCACTCATTTAACAACCACAAAACACTGCAGCTGATGGCCCTGCAGCAGCATCGTCTATGAGTTCTCTGTGGTCCGTCCAGGCAGAACTAAAGTATTCACTAACTTAATGTTAGTCACACGGACATGGATTGTCACTCTGTGAATATAAACAGTCACAGGTGTTGTCACACACCCACACAACGCTGATTTGATTGGCTGTAGCAGCACAACCACATGCGACATCCCCTGAATAGTTCAAATTTTTTAATTTTGGCGACTGGACGGAGCGGCCTGGTCGCACGTCCAAAGAGACTCCAGAGTTCCCATCTGCAGCAACAGGGGCGCCGCAATATGTCTCCCAAGACGTGACTAAGTCACCCAGATCGCGGCAGTAGCATCGTGTGAGATCTGGTCGTGCCTGGTCGCGGCCGTACATTGACTCTGCATGGAGAGTGGACGCCGAGGTCGCTCAAGTCGCGTTCGGTGTGAACGCACCTTTAGTGGGGCTCTACTGTAGGGCTCTCTTTAGATTCTTCCTATAGCTGTAGATATTCAGTCATATGTTCTTGCCACTGATAGGCTGTTTGTTTGGTCCCAGCATTGACAAAAACAAGGACAAAGTGCTTCTGATAGGAGAAATATTCTCAAGTTTTGTACTTTACTCAGTGTCAGTGATGCCTGCCTACTACATCTGATCTGCTCATTATGTATGTGATTGACAAAACAATCATTCAAGCACTTTCCAGATCTATTTCTGATTGGTCCTGCCCTCCCCTAACACTTTCTTTAGATTGTTGCCTGGTTGCACTGGTGAAATATGGGGTGTTCCATTTATCTTAGAACTTGGAAATCAAAACTTGAATGTAAGAAGAGGGAAAACAGTTACACTTCCTCTACCCTAATCTTAACCCTGGCAAAAACCCCCTTTCCTGTCTTAACCCTAGGGCACACTTTTAAACGCCTGTATCTCATCAACCACATGTCCTACAACCTTCAGACATGCACCTACCCCCACTAATTCCACCCTTCTGAACAAGCCTGTCTGGGTCCTGTGTCTCTAGCACCTTCCCTTACCCAGATACAGTCAAAAACAGCTGTCAAACAATAGGAAAACAGTACTTTTTAACAGTACGCTAAACCTAATCAGTCGGGCACCATAGCAACCGCAGTCTACTGGCTGGGACACCATACTGGGGGCAAAAACTCTCCCAAAGCATGCCATTCAGAGCAGGTCCAATCCACCCCAAATGGCCCAAAACATGCTCCCAAACACTTTCTCAAACACACTTTGTCAAATTTCACTACCCGTCCACATCCACTGACTTATAATAGCCAACTTTACATACTTATAACTCAGGAACCGTGCATTCTAGACACTTGCAACCCCATTGACCTGCAATAGTTCAACCCTTCTGAACACGCCAGTCCTGGTCCCGAGTCTCTATGACCTTCCGTACCTGAGATACGGACAAAAAACCCTTTCAACCAATAGGATAGCAGCACTTCCGATCGTTGCGCACACCCTGTTGGCACCATGGGAGAGGGCATGCGTGATTTAGTGGGGGTACATCAGGTTTTCAACTCCATAGGACCTTCAGTTCAAGAGATATTCCACCTGGAATCTTGCACCTGGGGCGCATCTTGGTATAACCCCCCTGACCCTATCCCTAACTAACAGGAAGTTCTGGCATAATGGAGTGCACCCAGTTGCATGTCTAATTTGCAACTCGAAGAATCTGACTTCAGAGACTGTCTGGAACATTCCAATTTATCCTGCGCTTGATATATTGAGCTGTCTGTCTGCTGTGTCAGGTTAGTGACTCAGGTGAATATCCAGTCATGTGACTTCTGTGCATCACAAACACTACATCCTTCAGGCCTCTGCATACTACTCCGTAATATGCTGAAGCTGAAGGAGAATGCTGTACTAATGCCAGTTGATGGTTAATCGGCAGTATGCTGTGTCTTTGCTATTTTCTGGTCTGGTAAATCATCCAGCCAAATGCTAAGACTGCTGCAGTGGAGCATTTACTCCTTAAAGTGATTAAAATTGATTGTTTTGATCCCAGCAGAGACTAAAATACACCTGTGAGGTGTTTAATGGCTCAATGAAAGAAGCATTTGATTCTTCACTACAATGCAAATATAGTGCAGTTAATGCTATTGTTCATAAAGCTAATGCTGGTAGAATAAGCTTCGTTTCCACCCAGCAGTCCCATTTAGTTAAGCTCAGTACGCGACTACAGGTGTTTCCACTGTCAGATAAGGAGAAATGGTACCGAAATGAGTGACTTGTGGCCTCCCGCTTTTTAACACCACTGTGGAGCAGCTAACACAAAACCACATGCCTCACCACGTTATAATAAGTCGTGGATTTAGAGTGATCTGTTCACTGCTGTATGGAAGCAAATATAGACCATAATCGAAATTAAAATGGATCGGTCGTCGGTGGCGCAGCTGGATAGTGCGCTTGGTCAGTGATCGGGTTGCAGGTTCAAGCCCAGCTCCGGGTGACGCATGGCGATGTGTCCTTGAGCAAGACACTTAACCCCAAGTTGCTCCCACTGCTGCGTCAGTGGCGTGTAAATGGGCATGAAAGGGCGCGAATGTGTTAGCTGATACTGATGGATAACTAACATAGAAACTCTGAACCATCAGTGAGTGAATGTGAGAGCAAATGGGTGTGAATGGGTAAGTGTGACCTGCGGTGTAAAGCAGCTTTGAGTAGTCAATGACTACAAAAGCGCTATATAAGCTCAAGTCCATTTACCATTTACCATTTTATCAACCGGAATACTTTTTCATTTTCAGAATAAAGCTGCTTTTTTGAATCATAAATATAATTAATGATAAATCATCCAAACTGCAAAAGAGAACAAAAAAGAAAAGGACATTTAAAATGTAATTTTCAAAAGATGCCCCAGCAAATAGTTACCAAAATTCAATTTGAAATGCCAAAAGTGAAAATAAAAATGCATTAGCTGAAAGGCTTTTTCATTTCAAGGTTATGGCTACATCCTTGTTTGCTGTGACCTTGCAGAGCAGATGGTGCTGCCTGATTCATTGTCTGAAATCATGCAGGTCCATCTTGCCAAGCTCCAGTCCTTTACAACTTCCCTCGGCTAAAAGCTGAACGACCAAATCAGGGGAAAGAGGTGGAAACTGAAGATGTGGTGACAGCGGGAAGTGACTGCATGTTTGAAACAATTGTGGCCTCTGTAGCTGTCACTGTGGATGCAGCATTATCTGTCAGCAGTTTTATTAGAAATGGACTCAACTTTTTCTTTAAAAGAAGAGCAAAGACCGTCAATTAAAGCTTTCCTTACAGGAAATCATGTTTTTCTCTTCTCCTGACCGGGGATCACTGCTGGGAAACTGGGAGAGACACAGAAATCCCCGGACAATGCCTGTTAGTCTGTGGTAGTTGTGGTTACTCAACGATACCTGATGAAATTTGCTCTCCTCAGAAGCTTACCAGGAGAACTTGGTGGGGATTGTCGTTTTTGAGGTTCATGTCACATACACACATGGACAAAATTGTTGGTACCCTTCTGTTAAAGAAAGAAAAACCCACAGTGGCCACTGAAATAACTTGAAACTGACAAAAGTAATAATACATAAAAAAACACTGAAAATTAACTAACCAAAATCCGACATTGCTTTTGAATTGTGGTTCAACAGAATCATTTAAAAAAACAAAATAATGAAACTGGTCTGGACAAAAATGATGATACCTCTAGAAAAGATTGGAAATGATTTGACCATAGGGACATGTTAAACTAAGGTGTGTCCTGTAATTAGCATCACAGGTGTCTTCAAGCTTGTAATCAGTCAGTCTGCCTATTTAAAGGCTGAAAAGTAGTCACTGTGCTGTTTGGTATCATGGTGTGTACCACACTGAACATGGACCACAGAAAGCTAAGGAGAGAGTTGTCTCAGGAGATTAGAAAGAAAATTATAGACAAGCATGTTAAAGGTAAAGGCTATAAGACCATCTCCAAGCAGCTTGATATTCCTGTGACTACAGCTGCACATATTATTCAGAAGTTTAAGGTCCACAGGACTGTAGCCGACCTCCCTGGACGTGACTGCAAGAGGAAAATTGATGACAAATTGAAGAGATGGATAATACGAATGGTAACCAAAGAGCCCAGAACAACTTCCAAAGAGATTAGAGGTGAACTCCAAGGTCAAGGTACATCAGTATCAGATCCCACCATCCGTCGCTGTTTGAGCCAAAGTGACTTAATGGAGGACACCACTGTTGAAAGCAAATCATAAAAAAGCGAGACTGGAATTTGCCAAAATGCATATTGACAAGCCACAAAGCTTCTGGGAGAATGTCCTTTGGACAGATGAGACAAAACTGGAGCTTTTAGACAAGTCACATCAGCTCTATGTTCACAGACACAAAAATGAAGCATACAAAGAAAAGAGCACTGTACCTACTGTGAAACATGGAGGAGGCTCAGTTATGTTCTGGGGCTGCTTTGCTGCATCTGGCACAGGGTGTCTTGAATCTTTGCAGGGTTCAATGAAATCTCAAGACTATCAAGGCATTCTGGAGCCAAATGTGCTGCCCAGTGTCAGAAAGCTTGGTCTCAGTCACAGCTCATGGGTCCTCCAACAGGATAATGACCCAAACACAGCTAAAAACACCCAAGAATGGCTCAGAACAAAACATTGGACTATTCTGAAGTGTCCTTCTATGAGCCCTGATCTAAATCCTATTGAACATTTGTGGAAGGAGCTGAAACATGCAGTCTGGAGAAGACACCCTTCAAACCTGAGACAGCTGGAGCAGTTTGCTCATGAGGAGTGGGCCAACATACCTGTGGACAGGTGCAGAAGTCTCACTGAGAGTTACAGAAATCGCCTGACTGCAGTGATTGCCTCAAAGGGTTGTGCAACAAAATATGAAGTTAAGGGTACCATCATTTTTGTTAAGGCCAGTTTTATTAGTTTGATTTTCAAAATAATTCTGTTGAACCACAATTCAAAAGCAGTGTCAAATTTTCATTAGTCAATTTTCAGTATTAGTTTTATATATTTTTACTTTTGTCAGTTTCATGTTATTTCAGTGAACATTGTGGGTTTTTCTTTCTTTAACGGAAGGGTACCAACATTTTTGTCCACGTGTGTATAAGTGGTAAATGATACATCTGTGTGGTATAATTTAATGTAAGATGATGTAGTTTAAGCTAACAGCTAACAACAGGGTCTAGCTGCTATGTCATACTGTGTCTTGATATGATTGGTCTGTGATGAGTGTGACTGGCAGACTGATCGTCCAATCACCAGCTGCAGTTGTTTTTGAAGGTTCTGCCTCTGAGAACATTTTCTATGGGCTCTTCTCCAGATGGACTAGTGTAATATTTCTGTGAAGAATATATGGAACTGTCCGTCTGGCTTGTCAGGTTATTTTGCTGTGGCATCTTTTGAAAATTAAATCTTTAACGTCATTTTTTTTTGAATTGAATTAAGTCACAGAATGAGCAGTCTTGGAGAAGAAAATAAAAATGCAGTTTGGATGATTATTATTATTATTTTTATTTTTGTGTACAAAAATGCAGCTTTATTCTGAAAATAAAAAATAATTCCTTTTAAACCATTTTAATTTGGATTATAGTCTATATTTGCTCCCATACTGCCGTTGCTGTAAAGAATGTCCACACCCATTAATGCCCCACAGAGTACTGGAGGGCTAAAGTCCTCTGTTGTTGCTCTTAGTCTGCATTTACGCTCTTCTTCAGACCGCTTCACTGTGTCATGCTGCTATGGTGTCACACATTTACGTGGCCGGTGTGACCTCTTGTCCCGGCCCACATCCCGGCCCTCAAGTGAAGGTACAGCTGTCAGTGAAAATGAGATCAAGATCTGAGTTCATGGCTCCAAAGCTCACTGAACTGTAATGAACCAGACCACTCAGTCGACGAGGCTGTAGATACACACTGTCTCATTTGACTGGTTGGCTCTTGTTGGACCCACCAGCATAATATCGGCCATAAATGTGATAAACCATAAACATAATGTTAATCTGCAAATTTAAACGTAATAATGACACAAGTATTGTCCTGTTCCACAAACTGTTGTGGTTTGTGAAAAAAGGTAGAAGACTGATATGAAGAATTGAAAAAAATCTAGACTCTGAAATCAGATTATTAGTTCTTGAATTTTCCTCAAGTTAATTTGTGTCCTCAAGGTAAATTCAGTTACTAAAAGAGACACTGGCTGCAAAAGCATCAGGATTGTTTTATGAATCATTACAACTCAGTGATGTTATTTTCCTTTCCATAAACTTTTTATTCACTCACAGGCTACAGAATATTTTGACTGAAATCATTATTCAGCACTGGTGTAATAAGTGATTAAGTATACAGCCTGACATTATGCTCTGTGTGTGTTCAGGTGTCGTTGGGCAAGCATCTCTCCGGTGACGACATCACAGCAGGTAACTTCCTGTCCCTTAAGCCCCGCCTCCTCAGTGTTCTGCTAGGAGCTCTGCAGACGGAGACGGACACACTCAACACACAGATCATCCTCTGTGAGTCCAAGCTTTATGGTTTCTGATTATTGTGTAGAGTAATGATAAATGGAGTTTATTTAGCTCAAGGTGCTCATGGCAGGTGACATCAGCACATTCCCTCACTGAAGGTTTTATATTTCTGTGTAACTCAGTGTTAGCTACACATTCAGGCCCTTTTATACTGGTTTACACACCACTGGCGCAGCAGGGGAAGCATCATGGTTAAGTTGACACATCAATATGTGACAGTAGGAGCTGGCTCCAACCTGCAACCCAGACTGAGCCACGACGCCACAGTGTTAACCTTTCAGTGCAGCTGGATCTGCCTGATTATGTCTATAATCAAGCAAACCATTTTGCAAATCTTCAAGCTGGAGTGATTGAGCTCAGTCTGCAGAGGCACTGACCAATCACCATGACAGCTACCATACAGTTCCCCCTGAAATTTTTTAAATCAAATTCTTTTTATTGTTTTTTTTTTGTTTTTATCATCATAACAGGACCTTACAACCCAGCAAATAATCCCAAAACAAAACATCCACAAAAAATCAAACAAATAAACAACAGGTCAGAATAATCCTTGAAAACCAGACATAAAAATATATGACTGTAACACATATTGCCAGATATCATCAACATATAACCAGAACAATGAAAATAAAATCTTTACATTATATTTTGAGCATCCATTTCCTTCACAAAACTCAGGAAACGCTGCCAGATACTGTAAAATGTCTCAGTAGATCCCCTGATAGTGTGCCTGATCTTTTCCAGTTTGAGATGAACTTTCCTGATCCAGTGGTTAATGATGGTGGAGAAGAGTCCTTCCATTTGAGCCAAACCAATTTCCTGGCTAGGAGAGGGTATAAGTCCTCCCCCTTATTCCCTAAAATTTAAAGGGAATGTTTGCAATGATGTGGCCCTTTGTACAGCTGAGACAAAAGCCCCGTTTCCACCAGAGGGTTCAGTTTGGTTTGTCTCGGTACGGCTCGCTGTTTGTGGCATTTCCATAGCCTAAAACCAGGACAGGACCCCTTATAAGCGAACTGTACCGTCCTACTTTTTGGGACCCTTCTGTTGGGGTGCCAAGCATACCGATCCGACCCCAGAAGGTGGAGCTAGGAACACTGCAGCCCATTGATTGGTCGAAGGAGACGTCACTTCCCGTGCGACAGCGGTAATAAAGAACAACACAGCCCCGCCATGTTTAAATCTCCACTCGTCTTCGTGAAGATAACTCTCAAGCCTTTTTGTTTGGAAAATGGCATCAAGATCGAGCGTCCCATGGTCTACTGTGGAGGTGCAGACCTTCCTCAGTATTCTCGGTGAAGAGAATCGTTGCTCTTTTTTTACTGTGTCGCGTTTTCTTCTTCGTTGTATTTAATAGCTGGGTACACTGTGTCGCGCTGCTATGATGTCATGCTATCAGCATCCGGCTTAGACGCCGCCTACCAAGTAGGGTACGGCTGGCTGTGGAAACGCAACCAGGATCAGGCTTTACCGATCCAGCCTGAGCCAAACCGTGCCGATCCATACCGGACCACTTGGTGGAAACGGGGCTAAAAACTGCTTCCAAGAGTGTCACAAACAACAAAGTGGGGAAAAACATGTAGAATTAAATATAAATACATAAATAGCTCTATTTTTTTTCTCCTATCATCCAATTTGAGATGTGACATTGCTTGCTCATAATTGTTCTGTAAGGGATTTGCATAGAGTTCTGCGAGATTTTGAGTCTGTTGGGTCTGTCTTCATGGTCATAGAAGTTTTAGCTCATCAGTCAGACATCATCACAGCATAAATGTTTGGATTGCTCAGGCTGCTCTGAATGAAACGATGACCTGAACTTGATTTTTCAGGCATTATTACAGAAAAAAAACCAAATGTATCAAAAAAGAAGAAATTTGCTTGGAAATGCACAAGTTAATAACTTGTGTAAGTTTGAGTTTGAGGTGAGGAACAGTATGGAGCTAAATCCAGTCCAAAAATGTTGTAATTTGAAAATTAAAAAGGCTTTTATTAAAAATAAGTATAAGAGATCTTTTCAGTTTAAATATACTTTAGATTCAGCTCTGTAAGTATTTTAATAAAATATTTTATTTTAATTTTTTACTCTGAATTTTTTTTACATGTGATGTGTTATTTTTTAAGTTGCTGGATTAATATATTCTGATTCAAATCTTATCTGTTTGTTTTCAGGCTTCTTTTTTTCACCTTCAGGTCTTTTTTCACTTTCAGATCTCAGTTTCAAATGTTATATTTTCAATCTTTTTTATTTTCAATTTACAACACTTTTGGCCTAGACTTACCTCCATAGAACAGGAATATATTAGGGATCACTCCTGCACCTCTCTGTTACTGTGAACCTACAGTATATATTTCAGATTTATAAAGTCAGCGCTCACACTCAATGTCTGTTGAAATGTTGTTCTCTGTAGCGGCCATGTTGAATTTGGTCCAGGATGTGGCTCTCTTAGAGGCTGCAGGACAAAACCAACAGGTGAAAACATCCACATCAGAACATCCAAAACTTAATCTTAAATGTGAACAGACAAAATAAATTTGACTTTCTGTTTTAATTTGCTTTTCATGTTGCATTGATTTATGTCCCCAGAAATCTGAGCCTCCACGTGGAGCGACCAGCCCACACAAACGCAACAAGGGAAACGGTACTGAGCCAGGACCGAATCTGTTTTTAAAGCTTTAAATGGTAATCAGCTTTGTGTGTGTTTGACTGATTGTGTTTGTTTCCACGAGCAGTCCAGTCTGACTCTGCCGGGATCCTGTGGGTCCAGTTTGTCCGTCTGCTGACTCAGCGTCTGTCGGCTCAGTGGAGGAATGACTCGGCACTTTGTCTGTCTGTGCTGGAAGTGCTGGGAGGACTGGCCAAGGCAAGGACACACACAAGTGCACACACATACACACACATGCCTACACACGTACACACAGTGTGGCATGTGAAAGTGAGTATGTGATGTATAATGATGCATGTGCACACATGGTTATCAGCTGTTAGAGTCATATTTGTTTATTTTAGTCTTATTCTGTTAAATTCTTTGTGAAGTAATCCATAACAGGAAAAACAACAGAAACCAGATAAGGTCATGTTACAAAAGTCACATGGCAAATCCAAAACTTTGAATCATTTATGGATTGGGATTCAGACCTTCGTCTGCTTCACAAGCTCACAGCAAAGTGATATACCACAGAACTTCAACATCTATTTAAAAGAAGGTCTTTATATGGAGCAGGGATGGGATCGATGCAGCCCTGGGGCCCCACCATCACACAAGTCAAATTTAAATGTCAATAAATTGTAAACATGAAGAAAAAACAGGACAAATTCTGTCATGACAAAAATCAAAATATTTCTGTAATGATCTTTTGTTATTGGAATATATTTGATTCTTTGAAATAAATTAGCTCTCTAATTTCCATCTTGTTTCCTTAAAAATCTTGTCTTTGCATCACTAAATGTGTTTGTACAGATGAAAAAGACCTGTAATTTAAATGTAATTTAAAAAAATACTTATTATGCTTATTGCTCTTAAAAAGTGATTTTATTTTGCTTGAATTCTGTTAAGCTCATTAAATTATGTCTCATTTTTTGCATTTTAACTTTAAACCTGATTATTAGTCTAGTTCATCTTTAGAAAATCTGTATGTGTTTCTGTTGATTAATTTTTTTCCGAATCTGTTTTTCACCCAAATACGTTTTTTTTTTTTTAAAGAATTTTGACTTTAACCTGAGAATTCTGATTGATATGTCAGACTTTTCCCCTTTAATCTCAAAATTCTGACTTTTATTCTCAGATATGTGAATCTGCTCTCAGCATTCTCACTTTTTGAAAACGTTGAATTTAGTTGAGGATCCAGAAATATGTCTCAGTATTCTGACTTAAAGCTGAGAGTTCTGACCTTTTACACAGACATAGAAAATCTCTAAGAAAAGTTTTATTGATGCTCAACCCTCTTCTGTTTGATTATACTCAGGGGCCAAGGAGGGAAGTATTGAGGGGCCTGATGTGGCCCCCAAGCCTCCAGTTGGTGTTCACTAATGTACAGGAACAGACCTTAGACACAACTGTCTTATAAAATTAAAGAGTGTGAGTGTGCATCACGATTCATGTCATGTCAAAAATAAAGTTCATCACACACACTGTCTGTCCCCCTGTCGTTCCTCCTGTGGTCCTGCAGGTGGCGGTGAGCGTAGAGGAGAACGAGCGGCGGCGAGCGCTCAGTCTGATCTGTAGCTACATCGTGTTCCAGTGCAGCCGTCCTCCTCCTCTTCACTCCAGAGAGCTGCATTCCACCATCACCGCTGCCTTCTTCTGTCTGAACGTGTGGCTAACACAACACCCAGCAATGCTCCAACACCAGGTAACACCGCAGAGACAACCACCGGTTCACTGACCATCAGGTAACACCGCAGAGACAACCACCGGTTAACTGACCATCAGGTAACACCACAGAGACAACCACAGGTTAACTGACCACCAGGTAACACCGCAGAGACAACCAGGGGTAAATTGACCACCAGGTAACACCACAGAGACAACCACAGGTTAACTTACCACCAGGTAACACCGCAGAGACAACCACCGGTTAACTGACCATCAGGTAACACCACAGAGACAACTACCGGTTCACTGACCATCAGGTAACACCGCAGAGACAACCACCGGTTAACTGACCATCAGGTAACACCACAGAGACAACCACCGGTTAACTGACCATCAGGTAACACCGCAGAGACAACCACTGGTTAACTGACCATCAGGTAACACCACAGAGACAACTACAGGTTAAATTACCATCAGGTAACACCACAGAGATAACCACGGGTTAATTGACCACCAGGTAACACCACGGAGATGACCACTGGTTAACTGACCACCAGGTAACACCACAGTGATAACCACTGGTTAACGGACCACCAGGCAACACCATGGAGATAACCACAGGTTAACTGACCACATTAATGTGCATTAGGTTGCCCTGCCAAACATTTGACGGGGGCATTGGTGGCTCAGTCCTGTAGTGTACTCTGTCCTTAACCAGAGGGTTGCAGGTTTGAGTCCAGCTCTAGCCGGTACATGGTGATGTGTCCTTGGGCAAACACTTAGGGTGCATTCACACCAGGGGCCCTGTCCTGGATCCGAGCGCACTTGAGCCCAGAGTCCCGTTCATTTTGGTAGTGTGAATACAAACAAACTGCGCCCGGGCACCAGGCCAGGGACCACTTCGGGAGGTGGTCTCCAGCGCGATTGAAGGGGACTCGGGCACGGTTCGGTTGAGATGTGAATGCAAGCACGCCGGGATACGGGACAGAAAGCTGATGCTGCTTCGTGACGTCACGGTTGTCCCTTCTCTCTTTAAACACGACGGCCAAAGGTCCACTTTGGAGCAGCGAAGAAATAAAATTCTTACTTGAAATTTGGGCTAATGAGGACATTCAAAAACATCTGAATTCCACACATAAAAAATCAGAAATTTTCGGGATCAAATCTCAAAAACTACTGTCACTTGGGTATACCAGGACCACCGATAAATGCCGTGATAAGATAAAGAAGCTCCGGCAGCAGTGTCACAGAGCGCAGGACTCGCTACGTAAGCTAGACTGATGAAAAGGAAAAGTTTCCTTGGTATGACGCAGTTGATAATATCATCAGCCACACAGTGTTGTAGGACTCTAGTCCGACAAATCAGGACTCGAGTCCGACTCGAGTCCTGATTTGTCGGACTCATGACTCGACTCGGACTGGTGCAGTGATGACTCAGACTTGAACTCGGACTCGAGCTTTGGCTCATTAGGACTCGGGGGAGGACTCAGAGGACTTGAGCTTATTTATCAATGAATCCTTTGTATTTTTATTTTTTTTAATTTAGTATTTCTTCTGGTATAAGGTCCTCATATCAGCAGGGGCGGATTTAGGATTGAAGAAGATCCGGGGCTTAGCCCAGACATTGCTTTTGAATTTTGGTTGAAAAGATCGATTAAAAAACAAAAACCAATAACACTGTCCTGGACAAATTAAGGTACTTTGCTGATGAGCAGTGGGACCAAATTATCTGTCAACAGGTGCAGGAGCCTGATTGAGAGTTACAGAAAACACTAGATTGCAGTGAATGCCTCAAAGGGTTATTCAACAAAATATTAGTATACAGGTCCCATCATGCCTGTTTGCCCAATATATTATATATTTCTGTTGAACCACAATTCAAAAGCAATGTCATGATTTTCATGATTTTTTTATTTATTATTCCTTTTGTCAATTTCAGTGATAGCTGTCTTTTCCTTCTTTAATGGGAGTGTATGAATAAATTTGAGGACTTCATATATATATATAAATATATATATATGTATATATATATATATATATATATATATATATATATATATATATATATATATATATATATATATATATATATATATATATAATATATATATATATATATATATATATATATATATATATATATATATACACATATATATATGGATTTACACATACACGTATACACATATATGTATACATATATATGGAAATGCTATTTTAAGTTTATTTTACATTTTTCAAACATTTGAACTTAACACATTCTTGAAAAGGAAAAGGATTTAACTAAGCAAATAGGTACGATCCTCCTATTGGATAATTACTGCATGGGCGATTATCTTTCAGCTGGCAACAACTTATTTAACCCCAGCTGATGCAATGAGTACCTTCTCATTTCTTAACCAACCATGTGGAAAGACTCATCCTGTGGTTGTGGAAAAGATGTTAGTCTGTTTAAGAAGGGTCAAATCATTGGCATGCATCAAAAAGAGAAAACATCTAAGGAGATTGCAGAAACTACTAAAATTGGGTTAAGAGCTGTCTAAGGCATTATTAAAAACTGGAAGGACAGTGGGGAACCATCGCCACTTCCTAAAACAAACATGTCAAAACATGTCAGAAGAGGAGCAAAAATATACCAATACATCTGATTGGTTCATAGACAGGAAGTGTTCACTTCCTCTGAGGGCAAAAATTGAGGTCCAATAAAATTGCTATTATTAGATTTTTCATCAAAAAAATGTGAGAAAAATCTCTAAATAAAGATCAACTCATATGTTCACTGCACTTCATGGCCTGATTTTTTTCTCACTGTTTTCCCCTCTGATATTTGTTAATAAGTTAATAAGTTAATAATAACCAGGGCATTATCCTTACTGCCAAACACTGCCTTTCAGTCAAATGTGGTCTACTATCACGCAGTGCTGTCATGTTTATATTTATATCGTAAATATAATTATTGTTAATATAGTCTCAGTATTACTTATATTTATATTTTTTCCTTCATAAGGAAGTGATATAGCTTGAAGACTCTGCAGGTTGCAAACTGCTAACTTAATTTTTTACTTTATTTTTTTGACGCTGTTGTCTATTTTAATGTCTTTATTTGATATTCCTACTGCTTAACTGTGTATAAGAGCAACTGAAACAACTGAATTTCTCCTTGGGGATTAATAAAGTATTTCTGATTCTGATTCTGAAAAACTTTCAGCACACATTGACCTGAAGTCATGCACAGATTGACAAAATAGCCAGCTTTTGATCACAGTTGTCCTCATTAAGATCTGTCCAGAGACATAAGTAGACAGTGGGAGTGTTACTGCGACAGGCCTCAGTGATCTCCTGGAGTTTGGAGGGTTAAGCGTGCTGCTGATTATTTAGTCGTCCTGCCAGAACGTCCTTGTCTGTGCTGCCAAACTCTTGAGCTGAAGAGCATCAGTATGTAACTTATAGGAGTAAAGTCAATCCTGAGCGTGAGCAGAGTCTTTAATGGTGTATTTGATCCTCCCTGAGGTGATCTAAGGTGTGCTCTGGAGGATTGATTATTGTCTGACCTTAAATGATCCTGACGCAGCTTCAGACTGAAGGACTTTTCACTTAGCCAGCTCCTCATGAGGACTGTTATACCCAATAATCTTATAAAAAAGCATATTTATGAGATGTATGTTATGTGTTTCCAGGAGAGTCTGGTGGAGGTCCTGGAGATTGTGGAGCTGGGTATTTCAGGCAGTAAGTCCAGACAGGATCAGGAGGTGAGGATCAGAGAGGAGAAGGATCTGAACCCAGTTTCTCTGAGGGTGAAGGAGGCAGCCGAGGCCACGATGAGTTGGTGAGGAAAACAAACACACATCTGTGAAGGCTCCAGATCCATCAGTTAGAATTTAGTCTTTAAGATTTTGTTGCAATCAAGAAGCTGAAGTCCTGGGTGCTGGTAGAGGCTCCAGACTTTGGTTCGAATCAGACCTGTGGTTCCTTATTTCCATAGGGTCACCTTCTCTCTCTCTCCCGTTATTCACTCACTCTTCCGTCAAGATAAAAACATAAAAGACCAAAAATGAATCATACCAGGGCAGAAATCAACCAGTGATGTTGCACAGTCTACATCCATGATTAAAGAAAAACTAATTAAGATTACTCTGAAGTGCATGAGTTTCATCATGCAGACTTTAACCTGAAGGTCTTCATGTCTCAGTGTGATGCAGGTCTCAGGGGCCTTTCACTTCTACGGGGCTCCGGCTCATGAGGACGCTCGGATGGGCTCCTCCATGAGTGACAGAGGTGTGAAGAAGTTCAGATACTTTGTGGTGGATGGCTCGGTGATCCTGGCCATGCTGGAGCAACCACAGGGACCTGAACATGGTTAGTCCTACTCAGTGATCCAGAAACATGGAGGCAGGTCCATAAGAAAAACCTTAAACCTCCTCGTAAAGATATGAGTCTGGGCCTTAACCAAATGTGTTTAAATGTTAAATTAACTTAAGGCTGGTGTGTCCTCTATGTGATGTCTAACGTTATGTCTGATGTCCTCAGAGTTGTGGCCTCCACTCACAATCCTGATGAGAGGACCCTCAGGATGTCACATCTGGACTCTGCAGCACCACCTGCAGCCCAGAGAGGAGAGAGCGCACACCCAGGTGATCAGTCATAAACATTTATTTTATTTTATTTTTTTTTAGTCATGTAGATCAGACTTATTTTAAAACTCAATATAAGGTGTACAGATCATTTGACATTCAGATTCATGATACATGTTCAGTATTTACATGGACTCCACATGGATGTCTGTATTTGTTTAATATATTTGTTTAATCTTGTCTCAGTGAAGCGCTCTTATCAACATGCTCTCCCCTTCATTTTAGATTAACTCAGAATATAATTCACAGAAACAATGGACACAAAAATGTCACATTACTCCATTAACAACAAAGACTCACAGCTTACACTGCTGTCTAACGTGATCTTTGAACGTCTCTCTTTCCAACCATGTCATAAAATGTTACCTCTCCATCATGTAACACCATGAACACTTTTAAAAGTCCCCTGGAGCTGGTTCATATGACATGCATACCAGCTATGCTCAGGTAATCAGAAGTGTTTGAGGACCTAAAGGCATCATTATGCAGTATAACCTGCAGGATGTCTTTGTGATGACGTGGCATGGTGTGATTGGCTGTTCAGCAGGAATTAAATTTTTTTCGCAAATGGAGTTTAATTGATACTTCAATCATCACAATGACTTTCTAAGAACATTATAAACACTAAATAAATCATCTTTTTTTTTTTACTCTAACACTCAGTAAATCATCCAATGTTAACACTTGTATATACAAACATATATATGTGTGTATATATATCTATATATCTATATCTATATCTATATCTATATCTATCTATCTATATATATATATATATATATATATATATATATATATATATATATATATATATATATATATATATATATATATATATATATACACACACACACACACACACACACACACATATATATATATATATATATATATATATATATATATATATACATATTTTCATCATGGGAGGAGAAACCCCTGCATGGGATGTACCACCGACAGATAGCTGAAGTGGCTGATATGAACAAATCCTACCAATGGCTAGAGAGGGCTGGACTGAAGGACAGCACAAAGGCACTAATCATGGCTGCACAGGAACAGGCCTTGAGCACCAGAGCAATAGAGGCCCTGGATCTACCACACCAGGCAAGATCCCAGGTGCAGGCTGTGCAAAGAGAGCCCTGAAACAGTCCAGCACCTAACAGCAGGGTGTAAGATGCTGGCAGGAAAAGCATACATGGAACGCCATAACCAAGTAGCCGGTATAGTGTACAGGAACATCTGTGCAGAATATGGACTGGAGACCCCAAGGTCAACATGGGAAGCACCTCCCAAGGTGATTGAGAATGACTGAGCCAAGATCCTGTGGGACTTCCAGATACACACCGACAAAATGGTAATGGCCAACCAACCGGACATTGTAATCGTGGATAAGCAGCAGAGGAAAGCCATTGTGATTGATGTAGCCATCCCAAGTGACAGCAACATCAGGAAGAAGGAACACAAGAAACTAGAGAAATACCAAGGGCTCAAAGAAGAGCTAGAGAAAGCCTGGAAGGTGAAGGCAACAGTAGTGCCTGTGGTCATCGGGGCACTCGGGGCAGTGACCCCCACACTGGAGAAGTGGCTCCAGCAGATCCCTGGAGAAACATCAGACATCTCACTCCAGAAGAGTGCAGTCCTAGGAACAGCTAAGATACTGCACAGGACCCTCAAGCTCCCAGGCCTCTGGTAGAGGACCTGAGCTGAAGAGGATGAACAGCCACCCACCCACCCCACCGGGGAGAGGGGGTGGGTGAGAGAAGAGTTTTATATATATATATATATATATATGTATATATATTTAGGGCTGTCAAATGATTAAAACATTTAATCAGATTAAACACAGGGTTGCTGTGGATTAATAAATATCATTTATTTTTAATCTATATTAATCATGTGAGGGTGGTTTGTGCAAACTGGATGACGGATTAGCCAAAGTGCTAGCAGAATCACTGACTGACTCATGCTTTGCGTTAATCTGGTACTTTAAGCTGGAAGTACTTCAGTGTAAAGAAAACTCCTTCAGAGTGTGCATATAACTGTATGTCAGTCCACGGCTCCGTCTTCCCTTTTTTGTATTGAAATTTCCCACCAACAGGGCCACTGTGCTGTTTAACGTCTTCCAATTCGTGTTGGTTTAGAATAGAATAAAATAGAATAGAATAGAATAAACCTTTATTCGTCCCACATGGGGAAATTTGCAATGTTACAGCAGCAAAGGGGACAGCGTTGATAAAGAATAAGTATAAAAATTGTATAAAAATAGCATGAAAAATAGCAGTATTTACATTATTCTACCACTATAAATATAAAAAAGGGCTTGAATACAGAAACTAAAAAGCAAATCCTATAAGGATTATTTACACATTCACAAAGTAATTGCACATGAATGTAAGTGATTGCCCATTTGTGCATGTGCGGCAGCATGTGCTACGGCGAGTCTACTGCCCGGAACGTGTTGCCAGAGACATTTAAGGGATTTTGATTCATTCTGTGCTGCAGATGGGTTAATTGCGTTAACATTTTTAATCAGATTAATCATTATGATGGATTAATCCATGTTAACAGGTTAATTTTGACAGCCCTCATATATATATATATATATATATATATAAATCCCTACTATATTAGAGGGTTTCTGAAAAGGAATTGAAAAACAGTGTTTTAAAATTTGTCGTAGGTCTTTTCTTCTTTTCATTCCTAAATAATCAGGATCATATAACCTCATCCACACTTCCAAAAGGGCCCTGAAATAATCCAGACCTTGCATAGGTGAGCTGTATAGTGAACGCAAACAGACGAGTTTTTTTATACCTCGTGACCCCCGAGTATTTTATCTGTGTAAAGTCCGAGTGAGCTGAGTGAGAACTCAGCAGTAAATATCCTGGGTAATTCTCTGAGGCAAGTGGAGAAACTTGAAGAGGGAGACTTGACTGGATGGATATAAACAACCATCCAGTCAATGTAAGGAGATAAACCACAAACTCAAATGTGGATCTGGACATCGAAAGCGTTGCTTTCACTGCACCTCATCAGAGTTCTGTATCTGCTCTAAACTGACACCACCGGGTCTCTCAAACATCCAAAGAGCTGCTGTTGGATACAGAGCCAAAGCACTGCAGCTTCTTTGTGCTACTATGTCCCTCTAAACTCTTTGATCAATGCTGTTGATTAACATTGTAACATGTATCACTGAAGTAAGGAGATAAATTGTGATATGAAATGTTTGTCCACTATTATAAAATGACCACATGTTATGATGCCCGGGTAATATGCTGATAAGATCAGGGTTGCAAGTGTGACAAGGGCTTTTGTTTGTGTTTGCAACAAGAGCTGCAGCTTTAGCCAAGTTGCATCAAATAACACATCAGTACAAACTTATTAACAGTCTGCAGGTGAACAAAAGGCTGTCTCTACACTTAAAGGAGGCTCAGTGTTTCAGAGAAATATTAACAGAGAAATGCTTTAGTAGATTATTTAAATAAGTTTGAAATAAAGCCTATAGGGCAGAGGAGATGGTTACAACTTCTGATACTGACATATTTGCCCATCCATATTTGTAGTTCTTGGGCTGCACCAGGTTTAAAAACATTAAGATATCATCTGCAAAATTAGCTTATATTCTGTTTTTGATTGTATATACAGAATTTGGAGACATGGGACTGGGTTTTATTGAAGATTTAAAGTGTTCTGGTTTCAGTTTGAGGGCCTGGTAGTTTCATAAACTGATTTAACAGCTTTGGCTGTGTGCAGGAAATCAGTCTGGTTGGAGAGCAAAAAAAGAAGAACAAAGACTGACCAAATAGAGCTCAGGAACCCTCAGACACTTACCCAACAACTGCGCTGTAAATGACAGTGAATGTATCAAGCCGAGACAATCACCTGCTCATAGGAGCTTCCTTTACCTCCATTGCTCCTGACACTGTGTGTTGGTCTAAAACAAAGGATGCCCTGAGAAGAAAGGACTCTGTATGTCTGTGTTCTTACTACAGGGGAGGCCCATGAGAGCTGGCAGCTGCTCTCAGAGGATAAATCACCATCAGACATAGACCGCTCTTCAAGACTGACCACTTAAATGAATAATGTAGGAGTTCAATTTTTAATAACAGAGGACTGATAAATGGTCTTTTGCTCTGTTATTACTCCATGACAGAACCATGAATGAATTAGCATGTTCTTGATATGATTTTTGTTTGACATCATCCTTCTTGTCTTGTTTGCTGTCTCCTGATCACACTTAGCTGGATGATAGAGGGTCACATGGGTCTGGGTGGAGGTGTGGTATTGATTGAACTCACCTGTTCACCTGTGTGTTCAGTGGAAAGACTCTAGGTCATTGTGTTATTTGTTGACTGCAGATTAATTTGCTCATTTTGTGTACTCTGATGAGTAAAAGGCCCTATATTATGTCGGCACAAAGTGTTCTGGCGTGACACGCAGGTGTCTTCCCTCATTTCCTCCTGATGCAGGTGTCATTTATACTCCCTGCTCTCACACTGCTGAAATAACAAATGATCATGTGCTCCCCCTTGTGCCCGGGGTTGTGTTTGAAGATAAGGAGTGGTCAGTACAGTGTTGCAGAAAATGACTGCCCTTAAATCTCCTTAGACCTTGGGCCTGTTGCACAAAACCAAGATAAGGGATTAAGCCGGGGTATCTTTGTTATCCTGGATCAACTAATCCATGATGTGGCTGCACAGAAGTGGGATAGGGGGACGTGGGATATGTTTTGACATAAGTTACCATGGAGATTTATTCTGTGGAGCTCGTCTGCTCCAGACCAGGCTAAATTCCAGGATTTATTTAATCTCATCCCTTATCTCAGTCAGCAGTCCCCACAAACAGAAACCAATATTTATTCCACTGCCCACTACACATTGTTATTACATTCAACAAGACCCACCTTCATTATTTAAACATTTGTGATCATTTATTGCAATGAGTTTAGATACAGTTATGATTTTATATGATTTTGCAATCATTAGATAAGAGTTATCCACAGAATATAGATGAAATGCACATCCTACATTACTTAAAATAAAAGTCAGATAGTCAGATGATGTTTCCTTATTGAATAAGGATAAATCAGATCAAGTTAACCATCAGCTCCTTTAAAACTGAAGTCACACAGTGCTCAACAAGACAGAAAGCACAGAATCAAAGCATATTATAATGCACATTCAAAGAGCTGTATATAATTCACCCCACATGTCTGCAGAGTGAGATAAATGCAGGACAAATCCAAAATTTGGTGACAAGTTTTCTTATAAATTAAAGACAATGGTAAAAACAATGCTGTTTGATTTCTTATGTAAGCATATGTTAATTGCTGATGGAAGAGGGCATCACATAAAATCTCGCCTAGGGCCCACATTGGGTAGAGACGGCTCTACGCACGAACTCGTGCACACTTGCATACATATAGTCCAACAGTATGGGGCATGGATCATAAGGAGCAAACGTGGATGTTTTAATTTCAGTTTCACGTGCAATTCAACAAATTCATAATCAGGGCACAACTATAATTTCGGATGATTTGTGATGTTTCAGCGGAGTATGGAGTGTGTGCCAATGCACTACTTCTGCAATGCTTTGCCATGCTTCCTGTCGTTGTTGTATCACCGTGGCGGTGTTTCCTATTTTTTTTAAGGTCTTTAACCTCCTCATACATGTCCATGAAGACTTCCTACTCCGATGAAGAGAAGCACGCCGCTCTTGTTGTCATGGTGAATCCGTGATTCTGTGATCGGGGTCCGTTTAAGGAATTGCATGCGCTTACTGATCCAGGATTGGTTACACCTGGCTTGATGAATCCGTGTGCTCTCAGCCTCCCTTGGTCTTTGGTGCAACCAACTAAGCCTGAACCCTCTTGTTTTGGATTCGATGAGCCAGGCTTAGTCATTTATCCTGGATATCTGAATCCTACTTTCGTGCAACAGGCCACTGCTTTGTAACCATGTCACCAGAAACAGAAAGTGTTTTCCTTTGTGTTTTCAAAAGCACTCTGCGTTCACATGGAGACGATGTGAAAACGATGTGCATTCACACGGAACCACAAGAAGGACTGAAAATGCTGTAGCATGCATGCCAGGCCAGTAGGTGGCGATGTAGGCTTGTAGTGAAACAGAAGTGTTACAACGCACTAATGCTTTATGGTGAAGACAAACTTTTCATAAACAACAATGTCATGATCCTGCTTTTGTTTAGTTAAGTTCTCCGTTTTGTCCTTGTGTTTTATGTTTTGTCTCGTACTTCCTGTTTTACTTTGAAAATTCACCCATCTCTCCTTGTTTTCGTAGGTTTTGCTTCCTGTCTGGCGTTGTCGCACCTGATCCCTGATTGTGCTTCCCTGGCTGTTTCCCACCACCTCCAATCACCTCCTGTATTTAACCCTCGTGTCTTCCCTTGTCCTGTTGCCAGATTGTAGTACCTCATGTGTCAGTCCAGCGTCTCTTTGTTTGCTCTCTACCAAGTTATCGACCTGCTAGTTTTTTACTTTGCCTTTTTGCCTGCCAATTTTGATCCCTTTTCCTGGTCTGACTGCCTTCACGTGTACCGAACTCTGGTCTGTAATAAAACTCGTTTTTTGACCTTTGATACTCGTCTGCAATTGAGTTCTTTGGGCCTCAGATTCTGTCACAATGCCGATTGGACGCACAAAGACGCAGGAGTTTCTTGTCTGGACAAAAATCTGTCTGGATATTTTTGTCTGGATGACAAACCGAGCACAGTTAGCAGCACACATGTTGCTCGGTAGACGGCCGAAGCTGTTGTTGTTGTTTATAGGTGCACGCAACCTTCATCTGGAAGAGAACTGTACATGTGCTGCGTGTCATCGTTTTCCCTGAAAATGCTTATTCCTGTTTACATGGAGATGGATATCAAAACATTTTCAAAACTTGGACCCAGGTTTCAAAAGTTTGTAGATTCAGGCACTTAGGGCACCATTCTCATGTAAAAGGAAGGTGTAAATATAACGAAAACTGTACGTTTTTGTTGTTGTGTAAACGGGGCCTGGTTTGAAGGGAATGGGAGCAGACACTCTAATTGTTTTGATCTATGCAAGCCCAAAACACACCCATGAAAAATCAAGCCACATAAACCGTCCTCTTTGCGCCCTGCACCTAACTTTGTACCGAGAACATGCATCAAGGTAGCAAAATATAGACCAATACACAAGCTTTTTAACAACAAGCCTCAAGCCGTCAAAATAGGGCCCAAGGGTTGTTTTCATCCCTTTTTCCTTTTGAGTGAGTTTTATTTCAATACTACGTGTATGAGGCCCGCCCTCGGCCTCTCAGTGGCTTTTTGTTTCTGTTTAGTTTCTGAACCAAGATTTTCTAAAGTCTTTTGTCTGGTTATTTACAGCAGCCACTGGTGTCTTCAGAACATGGTGGTGCAGCTCAGGAGGATGCTTGGACACCGTGCAGCACCAAACATCAGCTTTTACCTGAAACCATGGAGAACTTTCCAACAGTTAGAGCAGATCTTAGTATTCCAGATCTTCATGAGACGGTTACAAAGGAGGTAAGAACCAGAACATTAAAGATCCTACCAACTGTGATGAATAACATTTCGCTTTAATTTCTGGTAATGATACTATTTAGTTAACCATTAAAGCTGCACACTTCATGCCATGGTAGGATCCATCCACATGATCAGTTTGTCCATAGACTTACTTTTGACAAACTCCTCTGACAACCCTTCTTCAGAAATACTGGACAATCCCTTTAATGCCAGAAGGTTTATTATGGCAGTGATTTTTTTTCTTTTAATCACATGTTTTGTTTAATGGCTTGTGTTTTTATTGAGAGTAAGCTCCGCCCCCTTCACAGGTGCAGAGGCAGCTGGAGCCTGTGCGAGCAGCTCTGAGGAGGTGCAGACAGATCGAGGATCGGCAGCAGGTCAGCGAGCAGCCGCCTGTCATGACGACCTCCAGGCCGTCGCCGCCTGTTACCAAGTTTCAGACGGCAAGGGTCTTCCTGTCCCATCTGGGCCTGCTGACCCCAGAGACCCTGAAGGTTTCACAGACAATGACTGATTCATTCATCTATTGATTCATGTTTTATTGATTCACCTGTCTCACTCTCGTCTGTCTCTCCTCAGGATTCAGGGTCTGGTGGTGTCCTTCCAGAGCTGTTGTCTCTGGATTCATCTCTCCCAGGTTTCTCTGAAGATCTGAGACGCTTGGACAGTTTGCCATCCAGGAACTGTGACTCGGCCTTCATCTTCTACATGAGAGCGGGACAGAGGACAGCCTCTGAGGTCAAACCCACCAAGGGTGTCATTTTGCCAATGAATGATGTTAAAAAATAGTCTGTGTGGTCGTCCACAGAATCCAATCCCAGGACGTTTCTCTTCGGGACTTCAGTTTAGGACATAAAACTAAACTTTATTCCATCAGACTCCAGTATTAAAACATTTAACCATCCTGAAAGAACTGAGTTAAGGGCACAGAATCACTACAACACAATGAACAGACTTGGCCTTGGGACAGTTTGTCTCACAGGAAGTCAACTTGATAGCCAACAAGGGCTCAATTTATTAAAATATTAGCTTTCCAAACTTCAGATCATACACAGAACTTTCTGCATTAATCTCTGGAGGGTGATGATTATCACACATGAAGGACATCCAGAGACCAGAACGACTTCTTCCAGCAGTAGTTCCTGCTTCGTTCTGTAGCAACTTTGGCCAAACATTCAATGTCTCCAAGGCAACAACGAACATGTTGTGTCTTTCTTGATTCCTGTGATCAGTCTTTTACAAAAAATGGATACAATATTTGAGATATTACAATTATGCAGTTAAAAAACATATGCACCACTTAGGTTTGGACATTTCCTTGCCAACATTGTGCACATTGTACCTTAAAGGGACAGCTCAGGATCTTTGCATTAGCCAGAACATTAGCCACAGGGACAGAGATCTGTTCTGCTCCTGTTCAGAAAGAAACACTACAGCCATACATTGCTGCAGATGGTTTCACCTCCACTCTGCACGATTCAAAGATTTGAAAGCAAGCCACACACACAGCATTAAGGGATTGCATGCTGTATTCAAAACATTTATAACAGCGTACTTTTCCACTAGGAAGTCACATTGTTTAGGAACTACTTTGGTACACAGAAAAACTAATGTGTCCCTCCACCAGCAGCGTATTGATCATCTGATATTATTTTGCAGAGTACAAGAAAATCACTGCATCCAAGATTAAGTTTTTTTTAATGTACAAATGTTGAAAGATGACCCTGCTGACCAATCATAGTAATGGTGATGAAGAGTGTTATTCCAGCTCATAACCATACAGTGTATTTTTATCAAGTAAACTTCTTATCAAAACCATGGCTGTGTCTTCATTCAATGACACTCAGTATACGTAGAATACGTACTTTAGAAGACACATTTTCATTCAGATTCTCCGGTTTTTCCCGATAGTTTGTAAAACTGTAAATCTGGTCCATACAAGGTTAAATGTTCACTTCAGTGCATACAAACTATTCAGATTAGCTGCAGAAATCGCCCATTTATCCAGTTTGGTAGTGGTTGTTTCCTTCTGTGAGGCCTGCAGACTGTAGCTGGTCTGTACTGATGTCAGAAGGACTCATCAACTGTGCTGTGTGCCAAACAGAGCAGCTTGATAGTGGAAAAGTGAGTTGATGTAAATGTATTGAAAATCACCATATGCTGTTTTTGTGGCTTGTTTTCACTTGAAATTTTCCCTCAATTCGATGGAGTGTAGACAGTCCCTTAACCTGGCACACCAGATGGATTGTTCAGTATGTTTCACCAGTCTATCTGGACAACAGCCAATAGAGAGTGTTTGGGAATGGGCAGAACCTTCAAAAGCATATGCAGCAGGTGACTGGAAGATTGTTCTGTCAATCACATTCATTATGATTCAGTCAGATGTAACGTAGTAGGCGGGTGCTACTGCTATAGTGTAAAATACAAAATGTAAGACACTTAATAGAGCCAAGTCTCACAAAAACATGTTGTCGAGTGAAAAGATCCCTGCCATCAAGAAATGCTTTCAGTTTTTTATTTTGTCTTTCATTTGATAAAGAAGTATGGCACAGATTTGATAAAACTGCTACTGAAGCTGTTAGCATCTATGCTAATCTCTGTACAAGCAGCCTCTTCCTGCTGTCGTCTCGCTCGTAGCTCCCGCCTCCTCCTGCTTTAAAGGATGCTGATTGGGCCATGCTTTAGGCTGAGCACAGTTGTTGTAAACTGCAGATTGGCAAAATGGATCTGTCTAATTACAGACATTGAATCAGGTGGATCCAGCTGCACTGAAAGGTTAGGTTGCCCCATCTGCAGCTAATGATGAATCCAATGCCTTGTGCCCCAACAACCCCGCTTCAAAACCCTGAACTATCCCTTTATCAATACTTCAAATAGAGATATAACATTTGACAGGAAGAAGTGACCAAACTGTAAGAACTCAGGACTGACGAAACCTGGTGTATGATTTATTTTTTTTAATTTACTGTAGACACGACTTTAACTAGAGGGACTTTAAGTGACCAAAGTGTGGCTGAAACAAATGACAGTTTTAGTTTGGAGTCTTACGCTGAAAGTAGAATAAACACTGATGGTCACTTTTCTAACTTTACTTTCTCTGATTACTGTAGATCTCAAAGAACGTGAAGTCCAGCAGCAGCGTCTCGTCTCACTTCCTGGACTTCCTGTCCTCTCTGGGCTGGCCGGTGGAGGTGGGGCGTCAGCAGGGGTTCAGAGCAGGTCAGCACTCTGGATGGTTGTTTATGGTTATCTCATGTCACCTCGTCACGAAGCTGATGCATGGCTGTCTTTTTCCCAGAATTCCCTGCTGTGCTTGGAGACAGTGGAGGAAATGTTTTTAATGGGGAGAAGTTTGTCCTGATGTACGCCGATGCTCTGACAGAAATCACCTTCATCGTCCCATCACCATCATCATCACACAGTCAGTCTGATCATCATTGACTTCACTAATGCCTTCATAAAAGATAAGCTTGAGTACTGAAGGAGAGCTTTGACCACAAACGAAGAGATCTTCCAGGTTTAGCTCAGTCTGTAAGGGCTTGAGCGGGGGACCAGAGGGTGGCTGGTTCCAGGAGTGGACAGTAATGAAGTAGATTTACTTAAGTACATTTTTTGAGTATCTGTACTTTACTTGTATTATTTTTTTGTAAATGTATGACTTTTACTCCACTACATTTGAAAGACAAATATTGTACTTTAACCCCACTACATTTCCACAAAGGGTCTTGTTACTCGTTACTTTTAAGTATAGCTTTGAAGTCTTCAGGTTAAATTTCTTTTCTTTTCTAAAATGTGATCTGTGTTGTTCATGTGGTGATGCCGCATGTGTACTTGTTCATGCACTACTCAGACACTTAAGCTAACCTTGCTCATATATCTGTTCGTCTTGGCAGTAATGATGGCTACGGCAGATACAGAAGACAATTCCACACCAGAGCACCCATGGCCATATCTGAAGTACATGTTTGAGATTGTCGAAATGAAGAACGATTCATATTATTTAAGTGCAGCAATGGTTTTCTTTTTGTCAATTCAATCATTTTTCAATAAGCATGTCTATAGGCTTTGTAGCATATTTTACAAGCTTTTTATTCCACAGGTTCTATAAGCAGGTCAGAGCTTCAGTAGGTTGTTTCACTCTTTAGGTTCTGTAAATTCATTGTGGCAACACTACAATAATGTAGTAAAAGTACTTAAGTATTTTCAAAAACAGGTACTTCAGTACTTTCACTTAAGTAAAAATTTGACTGAACAATTTTCACTTGTATTGGAGTAATATTTGACCAGGAGTATCTGTACTTTCACCCAAGTATTGGAGTTGAGTATTTTATCCACCACTGGCCAGCTCAAATCCTGATTGAAGGATACTTGGAAGTTGGATTGGTAGCTGGGGTGATGCAAGCTGGCCTCCTGGGGCACTGATGAAGTTTATGATGCTGGTGGTGCAGATGAGTCGATGGGAACGATGAATGCAGAAGTGCAGACCCAGCATGTGCTCCCAAACCTTAACGTTAACGTTAACCAAACGTTAACCAATAATGACAGGTGTGACCGTATCAGGTCAGAATTAAAGGCCTGGGGTGATGGGATTATACAACATGATCCTGCAGATATTTTATATTTGACATGCCTTTCACATTGGAAGCAGAGTGATTTTACATAAGGCGTTGCTGATTGGCTCATCACTGAAGCCTGATTGTCTTTGGCTGTATTTGTCTGAGGAAGATCTTTCGGATTGAAACGTTGTCTTGTACTGAATAAAGTTTCTCATTGGGGGCTGAACAGTGTACAGACCCTCTCCTTTTTTGATAATGTCATCTGATTCTGTCAAAATGGCAGACTTGAGTTCAGTAGTAACCCAAGAGTTTACACTTTGTAAAAATGTAAAAGGCTGTTAAGTTTTGAACACTGTTTTTTTTTACCTTAAAGTTTGTCTTTTGTTTTTTTTTCTTCCAAGGGACTGATGGGCCAAGAAGTCCTGGGTTTGCAGAGCAAATGACTGAGACTCCAGGAAAACTGCAGAGTCCTGCTGCGGTAAACAACCCACAGTGGGGACTTTCAAAATAAAAGACTTTTATTTAGTTATTTAACGGTCTTGTTTTATTTTTCTGACCTCTCTGTCTGCCTGGTCAGGTGTCTCCAGTGGACATGAAGTCTCCTCATTTTGTGTCATCGTCTTTCGACTCTGATTTCAAAGTTGTAATCGTGTGGGTGGAGCAATTTGAGGACATAGGTAATGAACATTTATCACTTTATTGTTTTATTAAACTAAATAACATAAGTTTTTAAAACAGCCCTATGTTGACATTATACTTATCTAATGCTATTCTTAGTCTGGTAGCTTGTTGCAAAGGTGTAAATAGGGACTGATAGACTTTTCATTTTGACTATGAATTGCTCTCTTTTACTATGTTCAAAAAATGTCACTGAACGTTGATGTGTGATATCTAGAGTGTTTTTTTGTGTGTGTTGATGTTTCTAGAGAGTTTCCCCTGTGATCTGCTGTCAGAGACCAAGACGGATTCATTGACGAGGTAAAAACATCTGGATCAACCAATTGTAAACACCTTCAATAAAACAGATGAGTAACAAGGACAGCTTCTTGTTTGTGCTTTTGTCCATCAGTGTGTCAAATGTCCAGCTGATCTTCATCCATCCTCTGAAGTCTGGACTCTACCGGATCTGTTTCCATGGAAACGCCAACAGCAAATTCAGTATGGTGGTCCCGCTGGTGAACCGGAGTGTCGTCAGCAAACGGTCTCTGGGTAAGTCTGATCTAATTAGACCTGTTACGGATTAACCCCAGGTCTAAAGAAGGACAGCACATAAGCATACAAGCTAACCCTAACCTGAAGTGTGAATCAAAAGAAGAGGAGACGACCCTGAGAGAGAAGGGGCTGGTTTTTACCCAATAATAAAAGAAGCTGTAAAAGCTTTCTGAAACATTCTTCGGCGGAGCCTGTGGCAAGGATGGCTCTGGTCAGGGTCGTGGTTAGCGGCAAGCTGAGTATCTTCTTTCAGTTTGGTTTGTGTTCGGTGTTAAACAAAAACATGGCTGGTTTCATTCAAGTAACCACGTCGAGTCCAAAAGCGAATGTTGGCGTCTCAAACAGTGTTAATTTTGACAGCACTTTTCAATTTCATTTTAGTTTTAGTCTTTTGTAGATATTATCTTTTAGTTTTAGTCATGATTTAGTCATCTAAATTTTTTTAATTCTAGTTTTAGTTGATGACATATCACAACATTTTAGTCGATGAAATCTGCTGTAAATTCAGTCGACTAAAGTATGAAGTGTAAAGGGTAAGGCGTTTTTTATGTTGCCTTGAATTTCTGAAGTCATGTTTTACACTTGGATAAAATAAAACATCTAATAACCCTTTACTGAATGCTAGTAAAGTCTGAATGTATAAATGAACAGAAACAAATTGAACTTTTGTGTGAAATGCAGTCACCTTTATTTAGGCTACCTGGCAGAGCATCTCAGTTACAATACCAGAACTGACAACAAACAGTGAACCTGCTCTACATGAATATATCAATTCATAAAGAGAGGAGCTCTGATTGGATCGCTCCACAACTTATCCCACCACCACCAAGCTAAGGCAGCTGTGATTGGATATATTCCTAACTTGTCCCTACTCTCTGATTGGATTAAGTCTCTGTCAAACATTTTTGTCTAGTTTTTATTTGTTGATGAAAATGTCAGTTAATTTAGTTTGAGTTTTTTTCCATGTGCACTTGTTTTTATTTGTTAGTGTCTAGTTTTCATCAGGTGAAAAAAGGGTTGTTGACAAAAATAATTAGTCAACAAAATGAACACTGGTCTCAAAGCTGCAGCTGCTTTGCCTGATTTGTTATGAGGTCTTTTAAAGGAGACAAACGTCCACTCCCAGTGCACCTCGGGCATGATGCATTCAAGTCCATCAGGAAATACAGTTATATCCCAACACAGCTTAACCCACTCTGTATTTCATACATGAAAACCAGTCAAAAGTAATTTAGAAAACAGAATAGAAAACCCGAGAGAAGAAGAGGAACCACTCCTCACCTTCCTAACAGATCATCCAAACATCCATCCATTATCTGTACCACTGTCTCTTTGGGGATCGTAGAGGGACTGGGGCCTATCCCAGCTGACTGGGCAGGGACGAGGCACACCCAACTGCTTCACAGCTGATACCAGCACTGACATGAAGAGACAAGCAAATATTCATTCACAAACTCTGGATTTTTAGGGTCACCAAGCATGTTTTTGGTCTGAAGAGGAAACCCGAGTACTTGATTCAGAGGGCGCTTCCTACCACCCTTCAGCCCTCAGATGAAAGTTTTAGCTGAGCTCTGTTCACATAAATGTGTGATATTATAAAAGTAACCAAATAAATGTACCACAGTGATATTTCCATGTTGCAGTCATCACTGTGGGCATAACTGAGACAATAATGATCATCTGTCTCCAGGTTTTCTGATCAAAGATGAGCTGTAGTTGCGAGTGAAAGGTCCAAAAATACTAGTTTCATCAAAAATGTTCAGCTGTCCATAAAGTAGTGACTTCTGTTTTACGTTCATTCAGATTTTAAAAAAAAAATCTAGTCCATCTAGATTTTTACATCTTTTAAGCTTAAGGGTTGTCCACACAAAGTTTTTAGCAGTATAGGTTTTTTGTCCACACAGATACGGTGTTTCCAGTGCTTGAAAATGCACGTTTTTAAAACAAATTCTGCTAAACGTTGTATAAATGTTGAATATTTACCCCACAAATAAATTAAAATATGTTTGAGGAAGTGGTTTCTAGAGTTTAAAGAGAAAAGAGGGTGCAGACCAACAATCACTCCTATTTAATTTCCTTTATATTATTCTTGATATAAACTCAAACTGTTGAATATTCATGTATTTTCACAATTTTAACCCTTTAAATGCCAGTGTATGTGATGACATCACCAATTTCTGCGAGAAAAACACAATAAAATGGGAATAATTGCAAAATATTGAATGCATGGTTAATTTATCTGGGGGGATTATTACAGTCTTGGACATGTCAGTGATTAGTGACAACACTGTTTTTTATGGATTTGTAGTTTTCTGCTGGGCCAGATTATAGAAACAGCTCCCATAGACATCTGTTATAATAAATGTAACACTAGGCAATGTCAGATAAACACAGACACACGTGCAGAGCTGAGTTTGGTCTGTCTGTGATGTAAAACGTTCAAAGGTTATTTATATACACTAATGTCTGTCTCCAGGTTTCCTGGTCAGAGAATCAGTGATCAACTGCTGCCAACGGCGACGACTGGACAGTGACTCCACCCCTCCGCCACGAGTCAGGAGGAAGCAGCTGATCAGTGACATCATCGCCCGTTACCGTAAACACTGCTCCGAACCCGCCCTCTACACCACTCTGTTCCAGGACCCCTGACACCACGGCCATCAGCACCACCACGGCAGGACGATGCTTCATTTATGATTTTAAATAAAACTGTAAATTGCTTAGCTTGTGTTTTTTTCCTTTAAGTTGAGAGTGTAGAAGGTTTGTGGTTTCATGATGATGCCTCTCAGGGTTTTGTGTAACCTTCTTCTTTAGAGTGATGAAACCTTTGCTGTAATAAACTTTATGATGCTGAACCAACAGTCAGTCATACCAGTGCCTGTAGATTGTCAAGTTTATTTTTGGTTACATGTTTGGTGTCCCATAATCATAAAAAAGATAACTGAGCTAAAAAGACGACTGTTACAAATGTTAGTCCAGCCTTTACCAAACTTAAGTCACTGCGACCCAAAACTCCACCTCATACAACCGTTACATGAGATTCATTGTAATTACTGTCTCCTTTTATTTTTTTTATTTTTTTTATTTTATTGCAGATTTCAGTGTGAACTTTTCATGCCTCTGAAAGCATGGATACAGATTAATGACCAGAAAAGAGACAGAAAGATGTGGAGCAGTCACTGGACAGACCACAGACTGCAGTAAAGACTGAGTGAGGGGGCTTTGGAGGCTAATCCACGGGGGTCTCCATACTGAAATCACTGTCTGATCAACCAAGTCAAGTCAAAGCTTATTCATAAAGAACATTTAAAAACATAATTTGTTGACTCAAGTGCTGCACAACCACAACGAGATAAAATAGAAAAGCACACAAAAAGAAAAAACTCCTACAAGGCTCAAAACAAACTAACTAAAATGGCTTAATGGGACAAGAAAGCACAAAGTCTCAGGGCTAAACAAGATAAAAACTAAAACCATAAAACCAACATGATAATAAACAATCATAAACTGTCTAAATGATGTCAAAATACAATATACAGTGGGCTGGGTGGGTTTAACTGAAGGCCAAAGAGAAAAATGGGTCTTTAGCAGTGAACCAGATCAACAATGTAGGACAGTCCTGATCCATTTAAAACATTAAAAACAATCAATACAATTCAAAATCAATCCTAAATATACAGAAAGATGCTGAAACTGGTGCTGTAAAGTCTTGTTTTCTTGTTTTCTTTGCAGGAGCTGCTGATGGTAAAGAGAGATTTGTCCAGACCAGCATACGAGCTACAATAATCAAGCCTGGATGTTGTAAAGGCATGAGTCACTCTTTCAAGGCCGCTTTTAATTAAATAAAGCTTTTTCTTTAGCAAGTAGTCTGAGTTGGAAGAAGCTGTTTTTGACATCAGACGTGGTCTGCTTGTCATATTTAATGAGCTGTCAAAAATGACACAAAGATTATTAAAAGAGCCATCTTTTGCTCCTTTTCTGCAGTTTAACATGGATCCTTGATGTCTTTATGAAACCTTAGTAACATGCTTTGGTCCAAAAAGCCTGTGAATAAAGCACAGCTGCATTCTGTCCGCGCTCACGTAACCCCTCTGTTCAGAACGGCTGGTTTGGAGGGCGGTCGCCTTCATATGCTAATGAGCCAGACCAGAGCAGCATGCATACGGGGAATTCACGATAGACCTGCAGCGTAACTCGAGCAAAACGGGCACTCCAGCCACGTGTTGGTTACCAGATAGCGAATGTCCCCCCAAACATCACAGGCTAATGCACAACATGCTAACCGCAGTGGGATAGCCGCAACCTAGCCTACCTTCCAGGCTAACGTTAGCGCAAACAGAGAGGTAATGGGGTGGGTAAAGGACTGATTATATTCAGCAACTGTTAAACTTCTCTTCCTGAACACACATGAACTGTTAATTCATGCCGGTTACCAGATAACAGCGGAGCTCGTTCCCCCAAACATCACAGGCTAACGCACAACATGACTAAAGTGGGTCGATGAATCAGGTTAGGCTTATGGAAATGAAAATATACTGTTATGTAACAGTATGGTGACCAGATGTCCCCGATTTCTGGGGATCCCCGAAAATATCCCAAATTCAGTGTTTTATGATTGCGCGTCTACTAGAACAATTGTTATTACTATATCCGTGTAGGAAGTAGAAACTGTGAGGGAGCATGTTGCATGCAGACTGGGACAATATTTATTCCAGTGTTGCCAAGTCTGCTTATTATAAGCGACTTTGGGCTTGCTGTTCTGTCTGTGTGAATCCCCATGACTATCACCCAGCTCCCCACAACAAAGCAAGACATGAGTGTGTAGGTAGTTTGTCATTTCCTCACCCCTGTTTCCTGGTTATTGCGCTCGCCCGAGTCAATCCAGCACACCCCCAAGCACACTCACGCATGTGGCGCATGCACAACTACGCAGGAGTCATAGTTACCAGGTCTGCTTATTATAAGCGATTTAGGCTTCTTTGTTGAAAAGTTGCTTATAATTATTGCCAGTTGTTGTTTGCAATTTTTTTGGGCTTGTTCCAACAGAGCAGTTTCTCATTTGGGCTTGTTGTGCCCTCAAACCCATCTGATGCTCACTCTACTACAAATATAAACTCAATTCAGAAAGTACACATATTATTTTCTCTCACTCCAAACACAAATGTTAATTTAACTGTAAAAAGAGGCAAAAATGATGTTGCCACCAAAAAGAAATCCTTATAGCCAGGATTAAATGTATTTCTAATGTAGCTGCAACTGTTTTCAGCATAATAAAGCTGTAGGGGATGAACATAAAAGTTAGATTAAAGCCTGACTATGTCTGTTTGGTTACAAAAATCAAGGTTAAACAGACTGTTAAGTGATACCAGAGTTATAAATAACAGTAGTCCCTCCCTTCACTTCTGTATAAAGAAAAAGGATGTTCCACCTCCAGACAAAAGGGTGTTGAATTAGTAGATGAAAATCAAAACACACTTTATGTAGATTTCTTAAATAAATATATATATATATATATATATATATATATATATATGTATACATACATATGTGTTTATATATATGTATATATATATATATATATATACACACATATATATATAAAAATAAATATATATATATATATATATATATATATATATATATATATATATATATATATATATATATATATATATATGTACAAACACACAGATATAACAGTAACTGTCCAAGTTTCTTAATTTGATCTTGTTAACTTTTAATACATTTTTATCGCCAAGCTGGAAATGTTCCCGGATTTCATTTCAGAAATCTGGTCACCTTACGTAACAGTATATCCACAGACTCAACAGCTAACCAAATACCATGAGTTTACAGTTATGTAGCCTGCTAAATACTGGTTTTGTTGTCTACTATAACATTTTGTGGGCCGGGAGGAAGGTCAAATACCTACAAATGTGTTCAAAAGCCTTAAAAATGTGTTTTTTTTGCATAATATGTCCCCTTTAACAGATGAGTTGTAGGTGGAGCTAGAGGGCCAAGAATACTTGTTTTGGCAAACATGTTGAGCTGTCAGAAAATATTGACTTCAGTTTTACATTCATCAGATTAAAAAAATGAAGTAAATCCAGATTTTTACATCTTTTAAACTTAGGGGCCATCCACACATAGTTTTTAGCGGTAAAGGTGTTTTGTCCACACAGATACCGTATTTCAGGTGCCTGAAAACACATATTTTTGAAAACAAAGTTCTGCTATACATGGTGTGAATGTTAAATATTTACCCCACAAATAATTCAAAATATTTTTGAAGAAGCTGTTTCTAGAGTTTAAAGAGAAAAAAAGGGTGCAGGCCAAAAATAACTCCAATTTAAATGTGTTTTTTTGTGTATTATTCTTAAACAAAAAAGGAAAATCTGACTATTGTATATTCATGTATTTTCACAATTTCAACCCTTTAAATGCCGACGTATGTGACAACATCTCCAATTTCTGTTATAAAGACACAATAAAATGGAAATAACTGCAAAATATTGAATGCAAAGTGAATTTTTCAGGTGGGATTGTAGTTTTTCTGCTAGGCAGATTAAAGAAACAGCTCCCATAGATGTCCATAGTGATAAATGTAACACTAGGCAAAGTCAGATAAACACAGACGCACATACAAAGCTGAGTTTGGTCTGTCTGTGATGTAAAAAGTTTAATGGTTATTTAAGTCACCTCTGCAACCAGGAATTTAAAACTTTAATTTTACTTGCATATGGAGCTCAAATTATTTCAATAACAGTAGCTGATTATGAAAACTGAATAGCTAATGATAAATGATTAATGTGTCACATGACATGCTGCACTTGTTTTGTCATTTTTGTGTCTAATATATTTTAGGTATTTTCATTTTTAAATCATATTTTCCTTTATTTCTTGTTCTTTAAAGTTCAGAATAGTAGTTTAGAGCATTGAAGCTGAATGAATAAATGCATATGAGTAAAGTCAGTGAGTGACTATGTTACATCAATATCCATCAAAATAATTTTGATCAGGGAGTTTCTCATTATCGAGCTTGGGCTTCATTTATCAACACTGCAGTTCACCAGGTAGGGGCCCCTGTTTGGACTGCCTCTGGCCCCAGTCTCCCCTACTGCAGCACTCTTTATTGACCAAAATTCTCCTGAGTAAGATTTTCATCATAACTGAGCATCTATAATTTAAACATTGACCCATCCAATCAAATCTGTTCCTCCCTATGACGTCACACCCTAACAATACCACCTCCTCGCCCTTGTTTGTCTCCTTCCTTCCTCTGCTTGTATCCTTCTCCCCTCGTCCCCTCCCTGCTGTATTGTGATTCAGTCGCTGGTTTGTTTGACTGGTCTGCCTCTCCTCTCCTCCCGTTGCCATGGTTACCCTCTTCCTATTATCTGGTTACCGTGGTGACGGTCGGAGCTGACAGCAGACTCATTGATCCCTCTCTGTTTCCTCTCGATCAGTGATCCCTTCACCACCTGATCAGTGGGATTATTTTCTGTATCTGGGAGCCTGATCAATAACACGTGACGTCATTCCATATCCTTTTTCTGCGGGAAGTCGCTGTAGGAAAAAAAAAAAACTGCTGATGAGCCAATCTGCAGACTGAGTCTGTCTCTGCGGGCTCTGTCCTCCTCCAGTCCTCCATCCTGCTCCTCTGGTCCTCCTCACCCTCTTACCCCATCCTTCATCTCCTCGTCCTCCTCCGCAGCGATGCTCCCGCCGGGCCTGGCCGGGAGAGGAGCTCTGTCCGCGGGCTGGCAGTAGATCGGCGGGTCGGTGCGGGTCGCGTCGTTCCGTCATGGTGCAGAAATCCCGGAACGGCGGCGTGTTCCCGGGAGCACAGGCCGACCAGAAGAAGCTAAAGGTCGGCTTCGTGGGTCTGGAGGCCGGGGGGACCGAGTCCAGCAGGGACGGAGCGTTACTGATCGCAGGTAAACAACAGCCGAGGGGTCGGTGTGCGTAAAAGTGCCTGAGAGCGATAACGGGGGGACGGGACGCGCTGATGGGGGAAATATTCAAGCTGCTGCCGTTTGAGAGCAGGTTGTTAGGGGGGAGAGGAAAAGTCCCGGGGCCTCGTGCTCCAGGGGCCTCCGTACAGGGGGGCGTAAAGGAGGAAAACATTAGGGAGATGCTGAGGACCCATGACTGATAGGGGCCCCTGAAGATTTGAACATCAGAAAGATTTTGTCACAGTGTGTTAGGATTTATTTACTCTTTGCTCACTAAGAACAGCGTGTTTTTCTTGTTCTATGCCTCAAAAATGTAACAATCACGCATCTTTTGCTAAATTCAATTCACATTAAATGACATTTATGTGTAAAAGAGGCCCTTTAATGTATTTTTTTAAGGATATAGCTGTTTCATTTATATATTATTTACGGTTTTGCATGTCGTAATGGTTTGTTAGAAAATCTGGGTCTTTAGAAATTAGGTAAAAGTATAATCTGCCAAAGTCACAGAGTTTAAAGATTAGAGATTCAAGAGGACTGATGTCATAAAAGAAAATGAACACTTTCTATGTAGCTTCATGGTGCATTATTAACACGTTAAGGGTATGTTTACAAGGCCTTATAATGCTCTTATTGTGAAATTATACCTCCTTCTAATGCTAATGTATATGAGTTTTAAACATACTGATTGTAGTGATAGATAGATACAAACATCCATAATCCTTCAGTAACTGATTGATATGTTTTACAGCAACACTGATATCAATATATCACTTTTTATTGTCACATTTTGTCTACCCAAAATTATCTTTCTTTTTTAAAAACAAAGGCTAAATTTTTCCATGGAGATCCCTCTTTAAGTATTAAAAAAAAACAATTTTTCTTGAATTTGAGTCACAGACGGTTTAAAATGCTGATCATTTAAAAGTTTGAATAAATTCATAAATTTAATAGCATTTTGCTCAATGAGAAGTAAAGTGAAGTAGAAAGTGTCCTTATTTTACATTGCAGTGAATCAACATGGAGAAAAATACATAAATGGTAAGAATACTATTGAACATGAAGCATTCACATTAAACATAAGAAATGTGTGTGATTTTTAAGATTGCTTGTGTTTCCTTTTGGTTAAAAATATCATGGGCAAAGTCCTGTATCCCTGCTGACTGTTCTCGTCGTACACACTGGTTGGCAGCTTTAGGAAATGTGGGTGACTCTTTATTTAATTCAATTAAAAAAGCTTTACTGGCATGAAGGTGGGGCTTTACTGCCAAAGTATTTCATAAATATAATAGCATTGCTCATCTCCCAACATCTCTCCATCTATTTCTCTCTCTATCTATATAAATGTTTATACTTTACTACAATATTTTAATAGCAAATAATTTTTAAAAAGTCTATAAATCCATATTTTTTTTTTATAACTTTCTCTGCCGCTCACTTTGCTCCCCCGGGCTCTTGTAGTTTACACCCACTCACTGTTTCCTTTCAACAGAGACACGGCAACATCTTAAGAGTTATGGTTTTGTTTTATTGTTGTTTATGATATTTGTATGGCCTGATACTTTGTGCACAGGAAAGTGTTAAGACTTGTAATCTTTTAATCAGTCTTTGTTAGATGAAAAAAATCAATTAAACTTGATAATTTTTTTTGACCTTCTCCATTTTTTCCTGACTATGAGAAAATGGTCATTCAGTACTTAACATTTAATTTATTGATAAATGAAACCTAAAAATGTAAGAAATCATCTCTACACTGTTTAATTGAATTGAATAAATGTGAAATGTTCTTTTGCATTTGAGACATTGCTCTCTGTTTTTGGTATTAAAAAAAAAAAGACGGGACATCAATGAATTTGAATTGTGAGATGTTTTATGCGTTATTTTTCCAAACTCAGTTAGCAAAGACAGATGTATTAACAGCACCAAGTCTGTGCTTCAGTGAAATCTGTTTGTGTTAGAAACTGATGTGAAACAAGAAAACATTGGGTTTAAAAAAAAAAGTTTTGTTTTCAATGCAAAAGGTGATGATGAATGAATGAATGCTTTTATTTCGAACATGCAGAAATAAAAAAACAACATACAAAAAAACAAAAATATGTAGTCACCATAAAGAAACATGCATACATCAAAACCAAAGGAACAAACAAACAAAGACCGCTGATGACATCCTGCATGTGCAGCAGGTCTACATGCTCGAAAAGGAGTACGAAGAAATCTGAACTTATTAAATCCTACCACTTTAAAAGCTTTAGAGCACATTTGTACAAAGGCTGGTGTTAGGAATGTGCACTAATATTGTAAAAATATCCCGTTTAGCAGGTAATTGCCTAAAGAGTTGATCATCAGTATCAGCAGATATGAACATTTTTGTCAATATTTAAAGCAAATACTTTGTCTGTATATCCCAAATGCACTGTAAAGAGTTACCTGTGATTTTTGACACTTAATCAAAACATTACCTGTAGACTTCATTAGTGAAGCAAAAAGGGTATATAAAATGCATACTTCATACGAGTACTACTATTGAGATATGTTGAGTTTGCTAGAAGTACTACTAAACCAAAAATTTATTTTACAAGTAAAGGTTTTTGGTGCACAAGTGTGTGAGTAGAGCTTACTAGTAAAGCAAAATTGTCAACTAGTAGCCAACCAATAGCAGTACAAGTAGACTGTTTTTAGTCTACTAGTAGTACTAGTAAAGCCAAAAGTTTCACTAGTAGTACTAGTAGTCCTAATGCAAATGAAATAGGAGGGATTATAACCAAATCCAGCACCCTGATTGGTTGAAATATTTTTGAAAGCCAATGGGAAACCTGGATTTGATTTTCCCCCTTATTAACATATAAGGCTTACTATTAATGCTACTGAACATTTTTAAGTCTATTAGTAGTACTTGTGACGTTTTTTGCTTCACTTGTAAAGTCTTCTCCCCCACTCTTTGACCAAAGTTGAGTACATGTTCTCCAAATTTGAGTACTAGTATAGCTGAACTATGGTTGATATCATCAGTACCAATTTTATGCCCAAACGGCTCTCCATACTCACTCCTCACTGTCCCGCACACTCACCCAAATATTGGATTTAAAATACTGCAAACAAACCCTCGCATTCAGTTTAAGTTACTTAATTTCAATGTGGGTGAAACCTGTGAAGAGCAGTGTTACTGACCTAATGAAAGCAAAGTTAGATAGAAAGAAATAACTTCAACACTAAGAAGTATAAATATTATAATCATGTTAGTTAAGGCAGTCATTGAAGGGTTTGAGATGGAAGTCCTGAACACCAACATTCAGCAGTTTTTCATTTTTAAGTATTTAAAGTCAGTTGTTTGCAGCATTTTGAAGGGGCTGAAGTTGTGTAACCAGAACCCTTAAAATAAGAGTTTGATCATAACAACAGTGACGTGGAGGTCTGCTGGTCTTCACAGGCAGCACTGATGGATAATCACATTTAGTCCGTCCTCTCAGTGCTGCAGTCTATTCTGCTTTTAAATCATAATGATCACACTGAAGACTCTTGTGATTTTAGGCTGTTTTGTTCTCTCCTGTTAACCCATTATTCGTGGTTCTGCTGCTGAGATATACATCCACCTCCAGGGGCAGTGAGGGTCCGGTCTACAGGCTAGGATTCTGTTATTTCGGGGGTCAGGGGCTGAAGAGTTTGTGAATGCCCTCTTTGGGCTGTCCGTGACCTCAGTGAATGTCTAATCATTTTTTGATCTTAAATAATTAATTCACAGAAAATAAAACATAATAAACTGCAAGAAGAGTTCGATTTAACTCTTGATCAGGACAGCAGTCGCCTTGAATTAGTGTGTTAGTCCTTTAATATTAATGAGGGAATCTGACCTGGTTTTAGATGAGAAGGAGGGGCCTCATCATTAATTATGTTGGTAATGAGTGATGGTCACCTGGTTTCAGGCGGGGAGGAGGGGCCTCGCTGTTATTACTGTTGTTAATGAGTGACTCTCACCTGGTTTCAGGTGTGGAGGAGGGGCCTCGTTGTTATTACTGTTGTTAATGAGTGACTCTCACCTGGTTTCAGGTGTGGAGGAGGGGCCTCGTTGTTATTACTGTTGTTAATGAGTGACTCTCACCTGGTTTCAGGTGTACAGGAGGGGCCTCGTTGTTATTACTGTTGTTAATGAGTGACTCTCACCTGGTTTCAGGTGTGGAGGAGGGGCCTCGTTGTTATTACTGTTGTTAATGAGTGACTCTCACCTGATTCCAGGTGTGGAGGAGGGGCCTCGTTGTTATTACTGTTGTTAATGAGTGACTCTCACCTGGTTTCAGGCGGGGAGGAGGGGCCTCGTTGTTATTACTGTTGTTAATGAGTGTCTCTCACCTGGTTTCAGGCGGGGAGGAGGGGCCTCGTTGTTATTACTGTTGTTAATGAGTGACTCTCACCTGGTTCCAGGTGTGGAGGAGGGGCCTCGTTGTTATTACTGTTGTTAATGAGTGACTCTCACCTGGTTTCAGGCGGGGAGGAGGGGCCTCGTTGTTATTACTGTTGTTAATGAGTGTCTCTCACCTGGTTTCAGGCGGGGAGGAGGGGCCTCGTTGTTATTACTGTTGTTAATGAGTGACTCTCACCTGGTTCCAGGTGTGGAGGAGGGGCCTCGTTGTTATTACTGTTGTTAATGAGTGTCTCTCACCTGGTTTCAGGCGGGGAGGAGGGGCCTCGTTGTTATTACTGTTGTTAATGAGTGACTCTCACCTGGTTTCAGGTGTACAGGAGGGGCCTCGTTGTTATTACTGTTGTTAATGAGTGACTCTCACCTGGTTCCAGGTGTGGAGGAGGGGCCTCGTTGTTATTACTGTTGTTAATGAGTGTCTCTCACCTGGTTCCAGGTGTGGAGGAGGGGCCTCGTTGTTATTACTGTTGTTAATGAGTGACTCTCACCTGGTTCCAGGTGTGGAGGAGGGGCCTCGTTGTTATTACTGTTGTTAATGAGTGTCTCTCACCTGGTTCCAGGTGTGGAGGAGGGGCCTCGTTGTTATTACTGTTGTTAATGAGTGACTCTCACCTGGTTCCAGGTGTGGAGGAGGGGCCTCGTTGTTATTACTGTTGTTAATGAGTGTCTCTCACCTGGTTCCAGGTGTGGAGGAGGGGCCTCGTTGTTATTACTGTTGTTAATGAGTGACTCTCACCTGGTTTCAGGCGGGGAGGAGGGGCCTCGTTGTTATTACTGTTGTTAATGAGTGACTCTCACCTGGTTCCAGGTGTGGAGGAGGGGCCTCGTTGTTATTACTGTTGTTAATGAGTGACTCTCACCTGGTTCCAGGTGTGGAGGAGGGGCCTCGTTGTTATTACTGCTGTTAATGAGTGACTCTCACCTGGTTTCAGGTGGGGAGGAGGGGCCTCGTAGGCAGCGCAGCAGCGTGTCAGGTGGAAAGAAGCCTCCGAAGAGAAACGCCCTCTACAGGCGGCTGCAGAACTTCCTGTACAATGTGCTGGAGAGACCACGAGGATGGGCCTTCATCTACCACGCATACGTGTAAATATCTGCTCATGTTTCTGTTGCTGTCACACTGATGAATGTCTTGATAAAATATTAAAACCATTTTTACTTTTTTCTTCTTCATTTTAAAACAGTTTTTTAACTCTTCACACTGTGTTGACTCGTGCTTAAATGAAGAGATTTGCTGATTTTATCCAATTATACACCTGTCATGTCCCACAGATCTGTGAAATAGTCCATCTCATGTTTACTGTTTACACTTTTCACCAGTTTTCCTTTAGTCCCATTATGTGCAGATGTTAGCTAAGTTAAGGTAGTTTATTAAAGGGTTAATATGATAGTTTAATTTGCATTGGTCTCTGGTTTCCTCTGATCCAGCTCTGTCCAGGACACACTGTAAGTGTCTGTAGCTTTAAGTCCTAATCAGAATCATCAAAGAATGAAATAACTTCATATATGGCAGCAGTTTCTGTCACTTTAAAATCACATAAAACATTGAAGGAAATATTGTGTTTACCGTTACCAATATGAATAAATTGAGCTAATTGTTACTTTTAAATCTTTCTCCAATTTCGTTGCTCACATACTTAAAAAAAAGAAACTGACCTGTCATGGTCAAATGTGTTGACAAAATTATGACATTTAAAGTTTTGCATGAATTGCTTAACAATTTTGTGATTAATATTTAATTAGGAAAATAACACTTTGGCCAACTTTGTCAGGCATTAGCAGGTATTCTTTTTTTTGATTAACAGATACTTACCTACTGTATCACTTACATAATTGAATATTTTGCATCGATATATGTTGTCAAGGTGTGCCTTCAGATTTTGATCTGATTTTAGATTACATCATTCGGGGGGCTTTTTAACAGACCGTTTGAGCTCACAATTTCTTTAAGGTGGAGGAGGCAACAGAGGAGAGAGGAGGATTTTTCATTAAGTTAGGGGTTTACAGACAGGCCAAAAAAAAGCCCAATAAAAAGTGTTTTTCACACACTATGGGACCTTTAAAATGAGATATTTCACAATCAAACTGTTCTTTTGTCATGCTTTTATTTTGTGATTTGTTCTGTCTGAAGGGAAGGACTCTTCCTGTTTTGGTAAAACAAGCTTTCAGAGGAAACTTGAGAGGTTTTATAGGTAACAATACCGCCTGTATCAGGAGAAAAGAACTTGCTACAGACAGAAGTAAAACGTGTGAAGTATTTAAGAGGTAAATAACTGATATGAGACATTCAAAGGAGCAGCAGTGTCCTTACATTTTAATGTTAGCAGAAAAACAATAGGCTCAGTATCCACACCTGTATCCTGCTGCTGTAAGATTAGCAACAGTGCACCTTGAGGGATAAAATGAATGATATGAGTGAAACCTGACATGATTTGGAGCTTCATCTCATTATGATCAACACTGATTTTGTTCAGAAAATTGTCTAAGGCATGTCTAAAATTAGCAAAGTAGCAGGATTAGTGATATTAGAAAGCTAAAAAACACCTGATCTACATTTACATGTGGGCAGTGTAACTGAAGTGTTCACCAAACCAAACTTGGCATTTGGCTCTGTTTGGGTAGTTTTTAAAGAAAAACCGTCTTCAGTCTTTTTGAGTTTTTTCTTCAGTCTTCAGAAAGAGCGCTGTGATAGTTAACCACATCATCAGGGAGAAAGTCGACCCACTTTCAGAGTAAAATCAGGCCAGAGGGTTGATGTTCAGATATTTGATTATTAAAATAATCTTTGAGATGTCTGAATACAACTGAAACTGTATCTTCACTGATTGATTGATTTTGACTTCACTGATTGGTTGACATTAAAGATGATCTGCAGTCTGTCCTTACAGGAAGAGCTGTAGATCGATACATGCTCACAGCTCTGGGATCAGGTGTCTCAGTCTAAATCTTCTCCCTGAAACACTGATCTGAGCTCAGATTGCAGAAACTCCAGCACTAGGAGCAGGTTTTGTGTTTTCAGACTCAGACCCTGGAGTGTTTGTCAGGAACAGATGGTGTTTTGTTCTGATGATGGTTTCTGTGTTCAGGTTCCTGCTGGTGTTCTCCTGCCTCGTCCTGTCCGTGTTTTCCACCATCAAAGAGTACGAGAAAAGCTCGGAGGACGCTCTCTACATCCTGGTACAAACACGGACACATTCATGTGCACATCACAGAGCTCACACTGATTTAAGGCTTGAACACGGGCTATAAATAAACATGCTAACTGAGTTTATGGAGTTTGAGACGTAGGACTGAGGACATGGTGAACTGAAATTACACCTAGTCATTAACCAATGAGTTGATCTTTAAAACATACAATAAATCAATGAAGAAATAAATGCATAAATAAGTAAATAAACACATACAAGTCTTTATTTTCAACCCAGTCAGACACAACAATCCTTTCTTCATTTTAACCATTTCAAGACAGTTTTAAAAAATGTAGGCAGTGACTGTAACTCGTAGTCAAGCTGTAAATACTGTTTTTCCAATATTTTTACAGAAAATTACTGCTTCTGGTATCTTGGCTTCTGAATGCTTTAAATTAATCTACTTCAGAATCAAAAACAATACAACAATTAAAGCACCCATTTCTTGTATTGCTTAGCCTCCATTTTATAAAAGCCATATCAGAAAATGTTCTTTAAGCAGCAAAAAACAACTGAGGCGTTTAAAATGCAAAGCCAAGAGATACCAAATGAATACTTTGAGCGCTCTTTGTGTTGTATGACAGGTCACAGTGCTTACAGCCTTGAAATAGTGGCTGGTAAATTTAAGTAAACTTTCTACCTCCTGCCACAGCAGCAGGAGGTCTTAAACTTTATTTCCAACCCAAGTGGTAAAAATGGTAAATGGACTTGAGCTTATATAGGACCTTTCTCGTCTCAAAGCAGCTTAACACTGCAGGTCAAATCTACACATTCACTCTGTGATGGTTTTGAGTTTCTATTTCAGCTGTTCATCAGTATAAGATAACACATTCATGCCCTTTCACACTTATTTACACACAGTCGGAGCTGGGCTCGAACCTGCAACCTTCCCATTAATGACAGAGTATCAGACTGAGCCACGGACACCCCCAAGTGTCCTCAGCTCTAATATCCAGCACAGACCTGCCTTCAGTGTGCAGCACACACCTGCTCTGACAGCAGCAGTACGTGGCTGTTTCATTTCCACGAGCATGTTATCAAGTCAGAGCTTCAGACTGGAGGCCTGAGTCGCACATCTCAGGTGTGTCTCCCACACCAAATATCTAGAGAATAGGAGGTTCGCCTATTTTTTCACAAGCTGTGCCCATCTCTCATCCAAAACAGACAGAAAATGTCAAATGGAGAGGGAGACTTACCTTAATCCAGCAGGTGTGTGTGTCCACAGAGGCAGAATATGTCACAGAAAGGACAGACACTGTCCAATCACTCTTCATGTCTGTGCCTCTCAGAGTTAAAGCTTCAGTTTGCCTCCTCTGTGCAGAAACTCGTTCGTCAGAATGTTTTCATTCTGCAGGTTTCAGATCATTTGTTGAATGAATCAGGTTCCTTTTGGGGAGATTTATTGTGGTTCTTCCTGAGCTTTCAGTAGAAGCTCATTATTGGGGTGATAAATATGGAGAAATAGAGCTGTAAGGCCACAAGACATCAACCTGCCTGTTGTGAAAGCTGTGGTCGGAGCTAAAATGCACAGCGAATACACTCAAGCAAAATTCTTCCAGTGTAAAACGGGCGTAACTGGCTATTTACCCTGTGTCAGGCTGCCCTTTACAGGAAGTGATCCTGGAAAAACACATCAGAACAGAAAGTTATCAAGAACCAAAGAAGCCACAAAAGATAAAAACAAGGATGTCAGAACAAAAATAAAACAAGATGAAGCACTGAGCTGAAGGAAAAGATAATTCTTGAGTAAAATAAAAGATAAATTACTTTAAAAAGTTACATTGGTTATGTTTTTGCCGGTGTTTGTTTGTTTGTATGTTTGTTTGTCTGTTAGCAAGATTACGCAAAAACTACTGGACAGGTATCGCTGAAATTATCATGACGTGTTGGTAATGGCCCAACTTAGAGATGATTAGATTTTGGTGGTGATCCAGATAACTGCCATTAGCGAATGATCATTTCGCTCAATAACTGTCAAACTAATAATGATATCAAAATGATTCTGAGTGCTAGGTGTGGCTTTCAGGGTCGTGAATCAGATTATCATGGTAACTTTATCATGGAACTATTGCTTATAGATGTAACAGCAATATGTGAGCTACTTTGGTGGAGGTTTTTGCTCTCCAAGTGCCTTCTAGTAAAAATATTTTTTAAACTGTTCGCACCTTTTGCTTTTCTCCTCAAATTAAGCTAACTTTTTGCGTCCACACTTTTATGCAGTAAATAAAAGAAAATAGAGAAATACTTTAAATGAACAAACTTCTGGACGTTGAGTTTGTTTTGAGAGATAATCACAGATATGGCCCAGTGTGCTCACTCTCACTGTTTTATTGTCCCTGATGTCAAACTCTTACTGTCCTACCAGACATAGATCCTCAGATTGGTCTTGCCCAATCAAAATGAACTCTGTGATTAATCCATCCCATAATATTGTCCCATGGATTTAGGCTCAGAGTTTGTTCCATCCAAGCAGAGTTAAAGCAGAAACTTTGTCTTTACAGAGCTGGAATGGCCATTTTGATTTAATGTTGTTTAGACCAGAAGACCATTAAAACAAAAGCATGTTGTGATAAAAGGTACTTCTTTATTTCTTTCATAATTGAAGTTGTTCTTTATCAGAATATCACTGAAAAATGATCTTTTTCCTACCCAGTAAATCATCAATAAACTCTTCTTTCCTGTGAAGGTAACACGTGTGGTTTGAACATGAGCTGGTTGTCAGACAAGAAGTTATTGATCAGCAAATTAAACACAAGACTAAAGAGTATCAGCCCTGTTATGACACTTTAAACTGTACGTTATGATAAGGTTGAATCACTCTTTATGAATGAACACAAATCACTGAACAGAAACATAAAATCAGCTGCTATAAAAATATTGTTTCAGTCTCTATAAGTCATGAAAGAGACCGTCCACACGAGCCTCTCAGCTGTGAGAAAATTTGTCGACTCATGTTTGAGCAGCTGGAACGTGTTCCTGTGAGCTGCTGCTGAATCAGCAAAATCAATATTTTTCATTGATTTTACATCCGTCCGCCTGCTCGCTGACAAACAGAGCAGGCAAGGACATCTCCATTCAGAAAAACTGAGACAACAGCGTGTTTGTATCACTGCCGTCAGTCGGAGACGAGTATGAGCCAAACAATTATTATAAAGTTTAATTTAATGTAAACTGCACAAATTAGTCACGTCTGCTTTTGCTAAAGGCCCAACAAGATTTTTCATATTCAGGAGTTTTTCTGTGGTTTCACTGCTGTCCAGTTTTTATTGATGTTTTATTTAAGCCAATAAAGTTAACAGGACCATCACGATAAACATTGATTTTTTAAATATATTTTTATTGATCCCTGCAGAGGCCTCGGTAGCTCAGTGTCAGATGAGATGATAAACAGCATCCTGCAGAAACAGAATTTATTCACATTATCTGCTGCAGTGGTTCATTATCAGAGAAGAATCTGACTGTTAAAAAGCAAATAAGGTCATTAGTTACCTCAACCAAGGACGTTTGTCTGTTCGTGAGCAAGAAACTCGAAACCCTCTGCATGAATGTGGATGAAATTTTCATGGCAGGAGGAGAAGTGCGGTGGATAGAGGAATGTTTTAAATGATTTGTTTACAATGTAAGAGATGACACTTTTCAATATTTTCAATAACAGCTCAATTAATTCTCAATGGATTTTCAGAAAACTCGTGTGAAAATGTTCAGTCACTGGATCTTCTGTCAATGTCAGTAATATAAAAAACTTGTAAAACTCTGCCACGTTTTAAACACTTTCCTGGTGTCATTATGGTCATATTCCTTTCAATTTGGTAGAGTTGCACAATATTATCAGTTTGACATTGGTATCAGAAGATAACAGCTTCTGTCTAAAATTTCAGTATCAGAATCTGCAAATGTGAAAAATTCTGCCTGTATTTACAGCTGATATATTGGCCACACTTTTAGTTAAGTGAAGACTGCATACTTAAGTCAAAAAAATATTGGTATCACCAATAATGATTTCAGAAGTATCAGCTTTTTTGATATTTGCAAAAATCCAAGATCAAGCATCCCCAGAATTTGTTATTTAGCTACTTTGACCACAGCTGTTTGACCGAAGTTGCAGATTTGTAATGGGACATGAATTGTAGAATCAGATAACAAATAAGCATCAGTATCCAGATCAAGTTTTAACGCTGCAGCTTATGAAAAACTCACAGATGCCCCACAGCTCAAAATCTTATAAAAGATGAGATGTAGCTCATGGCTCGTGAGACCCCTGTGTCAGGAGGTCAGGAATGGGATGTTATAACAGACTCAGGTATCTCAAAGTTAATCCTGAGAAATAAAGTGATTTAATGGACTGGAGAAATGAAACACAAAAGGAATATCTACAAGCGGAAACCTAAAAGCTCCGGCTTGATTGTACTTTGAAAAACATGAACTAAACCACTGCTGCTGTGCAGAAAACTCCAAACTAAAGATCTCTCCAAACAGAGGAGACCCCCTCACTGGAGCAATAGCAGAAATAACAGACTGGGCAGATCCTCCAGCTCTTTCTCCACCTTTCTCAAATATCCCAGAAGTCTCACTCAAGTATTCATGAGTGCTTATGCAGACTTTTCACAACTGAAACCAACAAACCAAGAAGCACACAGGAGCTCTCACAAGGTCTTCAGCAGAGAGCGCTGCAGCACAGAAGTATGTCCACCACACCTGGTCTTAATCAGGGCCACTGTGCTCCTCTCTCTGGTATCCCTTGGTTTGGTTAGTTTTTTTGTTAGGCAGCTTATGGAGGAAAATGTCAGGTGCGACGTCCCCTTACGGGTTGGCCTGATCATTTCTCCTGGTTTTAATTTTCGTCATCATCTCCAGCCCCTTTTGGTTTTTTTCAGTTTGTTTATTGTTTAGTATTTTTTCTTAAATAACAATCATTAACTTTGTCTCTTGTGTAGCATCCTTTTATATGTTTCTGGTCTTGTTTTGTTCAACCTTGAGTCAGGTTTTCTTTGGTATGGAGGCCGTGACAGCCACACACGCCTGACTCTGCTCTGAATGATTCTAGTGTGAGGAAAATGGAGCACCATCAGACACAGATGTGGATTTGGAGAACTGACCTCATCTGGCTGTTTTTCTGGGTTTGGTTGTCTTGATATATGTGGAGAATATTTCCGAAATGTGTTCCTGATACTAAATCAGATATTGTTCTGGAGTTTCATATGTAGATATTTTCAGGCATGTCTTTTCACTAAGCTTGACATTTAAAGCGTCTGTATATTGATCTGGATCTCAGTCCTGATCAGAGGTACATCCACAATGATCTGCTCAGTCACTGGCTCTAAATACCTCGGCAGGTTTGTGCTCTCTGAGCCCTTTGGTTTATATTACCTCTAACACGTCTTCATGTGTCCATAAAATGATTTAAGTACCATTTTGTCCACAAGGAGCACCAAAGTAATAATTAGTATTGTCTGGTAGGAGCTTTTTCTTCTTCTGCATCATGATGACCTTATGACTTATGACCTTCTGACCTTATGAGCTCAGTACACTTATATCATGTCCATACCAGTTTATTTCTGTTTAAAGTGCTAAAGTGAGACAACAGACTGTCGAGAGTTATGAGTTAGTTTGTTTATTGGTCCTTGTGGGGAAATTAGGGTGTGGCAGGAATCACAGACATTTGACAACAAAATACAATATCAACACTGACACACTGTTAAAAATTAATAAAAAAAAAACACATCAACATCATTAGAAACTCACAATGTCCTCACAGAAAGGAGAAAGAGTTTTAAATTGATTTATTCAGATAATAAAACAAAGGGAATATTCTTGGGTCATATTTAACCACGTGCTATTGTTGTTATAAAACAGGAAGTGGTAACCATCGTGGTGTTCGGCGTGGAGTACATGGTGAGGATCTGGGCTGCAGGTTGTTGCTGTCGATACAGAGGATGGAGAGGACGACTCAAGTTCGCCAGGAAACCTTTCTGTGTCATTGGTGAGTCTAATGAATGTAATGTCCAGCATTAATCTAAATGAATTTAACAACTCTTTAACTTACATTCAGGATGGGTTTGGTGAATTAAATAAGACTGCATTTACACGTGGACAGATGAGTCTGATGAACTGAACAATTTTTTGTTTAACATCCAGGATTAATCGGATGAATTTAACAACTCATTATTCATGAGGAAAAAATGAATCTGATGACTTCAACAAGTCTTTATTTACATCCGGTTTGGGTTTGGTGAATAAAAAAAGACTGGTTACAGCTGGACAGATGAGTCTGACGAATTTAAAGACCCTTGTGTAGGATGGGAATTAATAAGATTTCATTCTGCTTCTTGATTCTTTGATGTTTCCGTCATTGGTTCCTGCTGGTTTTCTGTGGCCAAAGTCAGCCTGCACAGGTTTTCAGAGGAGCTATGAGTTATGAGCAACAACCTCAAACACAGGACCATCCCGGTTTTCGATGCCGTGCTGCACTGATGAATGCTTCTGCAAGTTACTGGTGTTTTCATTTACAGGAAGTTGTGCAGCAAACGTCTTTTTGCTGAAAAATAAGCCACAATTTGACATCTTCTGCCCTCCTGCCATGATTTTTGACTTCTTTGTTGTCATTTGTGCAGACTGCTCGTGATGAGAGAGTAATGTTCTTGATTTTCAAAGCATGTAGAAAAAAGAGTCATATAGAGAACTGATAAACAAACAGACATTGATTTCTGGGTTATCAATTCTTATGTTGAATTGGTTTTCTATTCCCATCCCTACTTATATGTCAAACAGTGACAGCTCCATTGTACGTATACTGATAGAGCGGAGAGTCTGATGGATTTTAAGCTCAGACAATCTGACAACACCTCACTTTAGGTGGGATGAATTTGACTATACTGTCATTTCTGCTAAATTTTACTAAAGTTAATTAGAATAAAGACTGATTGATCAACTTGATTGATCAATGTGCCATTTACTTTTACAGAGATGAATCTGATGAATTTAACAACTCTAAGTTGGTCAGTGTGTGACATAGCCACAAAGTGTGTTTTTGGGGAGGCAATATGGCTTTTATTCGGGGATTTGTATATTATAAAAATCCTTGCATGGTTTGATCCCCTTGCTCGCCCCAACCTTTACACTTGCTGATCTTATTGATTGGTGAAGTCTGTTTAGCTGCAGGTTCCTGGTCAGGTGACCTGCTGCAGCCAGGTTGGGTCAGGTGTGGAGAGGGGGCGGGGAAGAGCAGAACAAAGAAGAGGAGAAGGACAAATGTTTGTGGGGAGACTTTACTGGTGGGAGCCGGAAAGAAGCTGGGCGGCTTGGCAAGGACTATGATCACCCAGTAAGGAACAAGTGGAGAGTTTTCAGGCTGGAGAATTAATCTTCTCCAGGTAAAAGTTTAAAGGCTGGAGAAGATTACCGTGCAACTCGAAAGAATTCCTAAACTCAGAGGAAGTTTCTTCTTTTTTCACTTTTTGCAATGCATTGCCTTTTTTTCATGTTGATGGATTTTTTTTCGGTTTTGAGTTTTGAGTGGACTGATTCTGGACATTTTAATTTGGAGCACAACCCCTTTGGATTTTACCCTCTCCTGTTAAACAAAACTGAGACATTGGACTCAAGAACATCGTGGAAGAACATTTTATGTTTGGGGTTGTCCTTTTTGTTTTTTTGATTTTGGGTTTTTTTCAGGAACCAGGATTTCAGGGGCTGAGCCTGTAGAATTTGAATTGGGGATTTCGATAGGGATGCGAAAATTTGTGTTTAGGGATTTATATTTTGAATTAAATCTAAACCAAATGAAGAGTTTGTTGAGGAGACATTTTTTCTTTAACTACTATTTAAAGGGGCTTTGCAAACATTTTTTTAATTTAGTACATACCTAATCTAAATTTCTTGGTAACTAACAGTAGCTTTGAGCCCGTGATTGTAACTAGGCTTAGAAATTAGGCTGATTGTTATAAGTGTGCCATCAGAATAAGTCGGGTTTATGTGTTTTACTCAGTCTAAATCAGGACTTTGAAACCCCGACAAACATTTTAGTTGGACTGAAACCAGAATAAATCCAATATTTCCATATCTGAGTAAAGCCTGGTACATGAAAATATTTTAAAAATCTTATCCAATGTTGAAACAGTGAGAGAGCCGCTCATGAAGACAGATAATGTCAGATTTATCGGTTTGTACCTGTAGTGTGTGGTTAGACACAAAGAGAGAGAGATAGGACTTCAATGTAAACAAACATGGCGGACAACATCAGGAGGCTAAACGTGGCTAGCGATTAGCTTCCTATAACCTCCTTGGTGGTTGTGAGTTCAGCTCCTCTCCTCATCAGTTTGTTATAGTTTACAGGTCACGCTGATTAGACGCTCACGTCCAATGAGTTGGACCTCCATTTTGACATCTGTCTAACTTTATGCCCTGCTTAACACACTTTGAAAATGTGGATCTGGATCAGTTACACGTGTTCTGTTACCTTAATGAGACCTGACCTTGACAAGACCTTCTGAGCATGCTCCACAGCTCCTCACTCGTTATGCCACCAGAAGAATCATGTTTATCTCATTTGTGAGGAAAGTGCAGCGTGTGAAAGGAATTCATGGAGCTGCAAAATCGTTTATGTTTTTGGAGTTTTACGTATATTTGCTTAGGTCTCTGCTAACTTATTAGAAAGCCAACAAGAGGAACATCCAGTTTTGTTCGTCAGTGAGAACATGGCCAATAAACACCTTTTAAATACCTGAACTGATAGCTTATCACAGCAGTATCAGCCTGCCTTCGTCTTTAAAATGTCCTCTTCAGTTTGTTTTGGCTTGTTTCTCTATTAATGAGCACTTTTGAGGTGATTCAGCTCTTCAAACAAAGTGATGTGTGGATAGTTTTATTACATCACCTTGGTTTCTCCCATGGCTCCAAATATGACTTCAGTGTAATTATCATCAAAAAGTCATTGCAGCAGTAATTACACCTTCCCCTGAAGCTAGTGAGGTCGTCCCTGTGGTCACATGTCTGAAAGGTCTTCAGAGGGCTGTGAAGCTGCTCATGTGTTCACTGAAGGTCCATCATTACTCACTTGTTCCCTGTGAAAACAACAGATGTCCATTTGAGCTTGACTTGACTGTTTAGTGTCTCTAACTCCTCTTCCTCTCTTGTCCGTCCTTCTGCAGACATCATGGTGCTGATAGCCTCAATCTCCGTCTTGGCGGCGGGCACTCAGGGGAACGTCTTCGCCACCTCGGCCATCAGGTCGCTTCGTTTCCTACAGATCCTCAGAATGATCCGGATGGACCGCCGAGGAGGGACCTGGAAACTGCTCGGATCAGTCGTCTACGCTCACAGCAAGGTATGCTGGGAAAAATGCATGTCTGAGCTTCTGTTTGTCAAGGTTCTGTATTCACCAGCAGACACTTGTAAACATATAAACATGCATTTCTGCTGTAAAATTGACATTTGAACTCAGATGGTGGATGTGACCTCTGCTGCTTTTGTAGACGGCCTTTAGTGGACACTTGGAGAACTGCAGTTTTTAACACTGTGGCACTTACATCATTTTCAACACCTGAGGTCAGCTGCAGCCTCTGGCCCCTTTCTGCACAGCCCCCTGGCTGCAAATGATAAAAATCGAGTGCAGAAGCATGAACTATGGATGATGCTACTCCAGCTGTGGTCTATCAAACACTGCAAATCTGCCCAGAAAGCTAAACAACATAAAAGTCTCCTGATCTTTATGTTTCATCCATGTTTCGGTTTAACACCCACCTGCTGATTTCTGAACCCTCATCATCTCAGCGTGTAGCAGGGGTCAGTGCAGTAAGACTGCTTTTCCACAGAGCCGGAGCCGGTGCCTGATCTAGGACCAGTTCTCTGTTTTTTTCCACCACCTGAGCACCGGCCCTGGTCGTGCCAGAGCGAGAATTAATTACAGAAGAGGGCAGAGTCACTGCACCCAAAAATGATTACTCTCTTTGTCATACAGTTAACAGCAATTTAATCTGATGTTACGCCAGTATAGTTAAAGCTATGTTACTGTTATCATTAACGGTTAAGTTATCATTAGCAGATCTAATATTGGCTATCACCTTGTTTTCATGGTTCAGAATCAAATTGTGTCTGATAATTACCATCTCCTGGCATGTATTCCCCATGTCAGTGATTACAATGCAAACGACTGGTCTGAATAAGTTGAATTTTCCTTCCCTGTAACGTGATGTAGGCTTACAAACACAACAACAGCACCTGTATATCAGCAACAAGCTCCTCCGTTTTCATTATTCTGGTGCAAGCGCTGCTGGGTATTAGATACATATGCAGTGGAAAAGCAGCAGGGCCTGAAGAGGTGTTCAGGCTGGCACCAACTCAGCACCGGCTCTGAACCAGCACTGGCTGTAGCTCAGTGAAAAAGGGGTATAAGAGGGCTGTCTAAAGCGGGGTCCACACAAAAGGATTTTCTAAATCTGTAGAGACCCCACACATGAAGATAAAAAACTCAGGCATTGAACAGTTTTTATCGTACTGTGTGTGGTGTGCTCCGGTAATCTCAACACAGCTCAACACACACGATGATTCTGTCCCACCACCGATCTAGAATCTAGTCCTCCAAGACAGAAATCTTACATGATCAAATGTGATCTAACAAAAACAAAGAAACATAGCAACAACCGGAAAACACAACACGCAACATGGAAGAGGACATATGAGAAGAGGGAATGATGGTGGTCTTGGGACTATTTTTGACAGAAAAATTGGGAATTAAATAAAAGAAAAGACAGGAATAAAATCAACAAATTCACCCTTAACACACCTTAGACCACAGGATAATCTCATAGGATAATCTTGTAAGACAGAAGATAATCTGGTGTTTGCAGTTCTTGGTCAGGAAGGGGGAAAGTTGGGACAAAAACAGCCCGATAATCTTTATGTGTGTACCCTGTTTAAGGTGCCGTTCTCTGGACTGCAGCTGGATGGCCCTCCCAGATGTTTCTGCCTGGTCTCAACAGGTCGTCTTTTGTTGTCGTTGTTTTGACTGAGAGCACCCTTGTGGCTGAATTTGCTTTCTGTTTAGACAGACCTTCATTTTGTGAAATCCTTTTGTGAGTCAGTGTAATAGTGGTTATATTTTTTAAACAACAGTTTGGCTTGTTGGGAGTGTTCAGAGCAGTTTTGGACATCTCTGTCCTCTGAGTCTTTTGGAGCTTTGACTCGCCCCGATCACATCAGACAGTCAGACTCCCTCTGTGTGACTGAGTGTTTCAGAGTGTGTGTCAGTGTGTATCTGAGTGTGTGTCAGTGTATCTGAGAGTGTGTCAGGGTGTATCTGAGTGTGTGTCAGTGTATCTGAGTGTGTGTCAGTGTGTATCTGAGTGTGTGTCAGTGTATCTGAGTGTGTGTCAGTGTGTATCTGAGTGTGTGTCAGTGTGTATCTGAGTGTGTGTCAGTGTGTATCTGAGTGTGTGTCAGTGTATCTGAGTGTGTCAGGGTGTATCTGAGTGTGTGTCAGTGTATCTGAGTGTGTGTCAGTGTATCTGAGAGTGTGTCAGTGTATCTGAGAGTGTGTCAGTGTGTATCTGAGTGTGTGTCAGTGTATCTGAGTGTGTCAGGGTGTATCTGAGTGTGTGTCAGTGTATCTGAGTGTGTGTCAGTGTGTATCTGAGTGTGTGTCAGTGTATCTGAGTGTGTGTCAGTGTGTATCTGAGTGTGTGTCAGTGTGTATCTGAGTGTGTGTCAGTGTATCTGAGTGTGTGTCAGTGTGTATCTGAGTGTGTGTCAGTGTGTATCTGAGTGTGTGTCAGTGTATCTGAGAGTGTGTCAGTGTATCTGAGTGTGTGTCAGTGTGTATCTGAGTCTGTGTCAGTGTATCTGAGTGTGTGTCAGTGTGTATCTGAGTGTGTGTCAGTGTATCTGAGAGTGTGTCAGTGTGTATCTGAGTGTGTGTCAGTGTGTATCTGAGAGTGTGTCAGTGTATCTGAGTGTGTGTCAGTGTGTATCTGAGAGTGTGTCAGTGTATCTGAGAGTGTGTCAGTGTGTATCTGAGTGTGTGTCAGTGTGTATCTGAGAGTGTGTCAGTGTGTATCTGAGTGTGTGTCAGTGTATCATAGAGTGTGTCAGTGTGTATCTGAGTGTGTGTCAGTGTGTATCTGAGAGTGTGTCAGTGTGTATCTGAGTGTGTGTCAGTGTATCTGAGTGTGTGTCAGTGTGTATCTGAGTGTGTGTCAGTGTATCTGAGTGTGTGTCAGTGTGTATCTGAGTGTGTGTCAGTGTGTATCTGAGTGTGTGTCAGTGTGTATCTGAGTGTGTGTCAGTGTGTATCTGAGTGTGTGTCAGTGTGTATCTGAGTGTGTGTCAGTGTATCTGAGAGTGTGTCAGTGTATCTGAGAGTGTGTCAGTGTGTATCTGAGTGTGTGTCAGTGTATCTGAGTGTGTCAGGGTGTATCTGAGTGTGTGTCAGTGTATCTGAGTGTGTGTCAGTGTGTATCTGAGTGTGTGTCAGTGTATCTGAGTGTGTGTCAGTGTGTATCTGAGTGTGTGTCAGTGTGTATCTGAGTGTGTGTCAGTGTATCTGAGTGTGTGTCAGTGTGTATCTGAGTGTGTGTCAGTGTGTATCTGAGTGTGTGTCAGTGTATCTGAGAGTGTGTCAGTGTATCTGAGTGTGTGTCAGTGTGTATCTGAGTCTGTGTCAGTGTATCTGAGTGTGTGTCAGTGTGTATCTGAGTGTGTGTCAGTGTATCTGAGAGTGTGTCAGTGTGTATCTGAGTGTGTGTCAGTGTGTATCTGAGAGTGTGTCAGTGTATCTGAGTGTGTGTCAGTGTGTATCTGAGAGTGTGTCAGTGTATCTGAGAGTGTGTCAGTGTGTATCTGAGTGTGTGTCAGTGTGTATCTGAGAGTGTGTCAGTGTGTATCTGAGTGTGTGTCAGTGTATCTGAGAGTGTGTCAGTGTGTATCTGAGTGTGTGTCAGTGTGTATCTGAGAGTGTGTCAGTGTGTATCTGAGTGTGTGTCAGTGTATCTGAGTGTGTGTCAGTGTGTATCTGAGTGTGTGTCAGTGTATCTGAGTGTGTGTCAGTGTGTATCTGAGTGTGTGTCAGTGTGTATCTGAGTGTGTATCAGTGTATCTGAGTGTGTGTCAGTGTGTATCTGAGTGTGTGTCAGTGTATCTGAGAGTGTGTCAGTGTGTATCTGAGTGTGTGTCAGTGTATCTGAGTGTGTGTCAGTGTGTATCTGAGTGTGTGTCAGTGTGTATCTGAGTCTGTGTCAGTGTATCTGAGTGTGTGTCAGTGTATCTGAGTGTGTGTCAGTGTATCTGAGTGTGTGACAGTGTTTCAGAGTGTGTGTCAGTGTGTATCTGAGTGTGTGTCAATGTATCTGAGTGTGTGTCAGTGTATCTGAGTGTGTGTCAGTGTATCTGAGTGTGTGTCAGTGTATCTGAGTGTGTGTCAGTGTATCTGAGTGTGTGTCAGTGTATCTGAGTGTGTGTCAGTGTGTATCTGAGTGTGTGTCAATGTATCTGAGTGTGTGTCAGTGTATCTGAGTGTGTGTCAGTGTGTATCTGAGTGTGTGTCAGTGTATCTGAGTGTGTGTCAGTGTGTATCTGAGTGTGTGTCAGTGTATCTGAGTGTGTGTCAGTGTGTATCTGAGTCTGTGTCAGTGTATCTGAGTGTGTGTCAGTGTGTATCTGAGTCTGTGTCAGTGTATCTGAGTGTGTGTCAGTGTATCTGAGTGTGTGTCAGTGTATCTGAGTGTGTGACAGTGTTTCAGAGTGTGTGTCAGTGTGTATCTGAGTGTGTGTCAATGTATCTGAGTGTGTGTCAGTGTGTATCTGAGTGTGTGTCAGTGTGTATCTGAGAGTGTGTCAGTGTGTATCTGAGTGTGTGTCAGTGTGTATCTGAGTGTGTGTCAGTGTATATCTGAGTGTGTGTCAATGTATCTGAGTGTGTGTCAGTGTATCTGAGTGTGTGTCAGTGTGTATCTGAGTGTGTGTCAGTGTGTATCTGAGTGTGTCACAATGTTTCTGAGTGTGTGTCAGTGTGTATCTGAGTGTGTGTCAGTGTGTATCTGAGTGTGTGTCAGTGTATCTGAGTGTGTGTCAGTGTGTATCTGAGTGTGTGTCAGTGTATCTGAGTGTGTGTCAGTGTATCTGAGAGTGTGTCAGTGTATCTGAGTGTGTGACAGTGTTTCAGAGTGTGTGTCAGTGTGTATCAGGGTGTGTGTCAGTGTATCTGAGTGTGTGTCAGTGTATCTGAGAGTGTGTCAGTGTGTATCTGAGTGTGTGTCAGTGTGTATCTGAGTGTGTGTCAGTGTATCTGAGTGTGTGTCAGTGTGTATCTGAGTGTGTGTCAGTGTGTATCTGAGTGTGTGTCAGTGTATCTGAGTGTGTGACAGTGTATCAGAGTGTGTGTCAGTGTGTATCTGAGTGTGTGTCAGTGTATCTGAGTGTGTGTCAGTGTATCTGAGTGTGTGACAGTGTATCAGAGTGTGTGTCAGTGTATCTGAGTGTGTGTCAGTGTATCTGAGTGTGTGTCAGTGTGTATCTGAGTGTGTGTCAGTGTGTATCTGAGTGTGTGTCAGTGTGTATCTGAGTGTGTGTCAATGTATCTGAGTGTGTGTCAGTGTATCTGAGTGTGTGTCAGTGTGTATCTGAGTGTGTGACAGTGTGTATCAGAGTGTGTGTCAGTGTGTATCTGAGTGTGTGTCAGTGTGTATCTGAGTGTGTGTCAGTGTGTATCTGAGTGTGTGTCAGTGTATCTGAGTGTGTGTCAGTGTATCTGAGTGTGTGTCAGTGTGTATCTGAGTGTGTGTCAGTGTGTATCTGAGTCTGTGTCAGTGTGTATCTGAGTGTGTGTCAGTGTGTATCTGAGTGTGTGTCAGTGTGTATCTGAGTGTGTGTCAGTGTATCTGAGTGTGTGTCAGTGTATCTGAGTGTGTGACAGTGTTTCAGAGTGTGTGACAGTGTATCAGAGTGTGTGTCAGTGTGTATCTGAGTGTGTGTCAGTGTATCTGAGTGTGTGTCAGTGTATCTGAGTGTGTGTCAGTGTATCTGAGTGTGTGACAGTGTATCAGAGTGTGTGTCAGTGTGTATCTGAGTGTGTGTCAGTGTGTATCTGAGTGTGTGTCAGTGTATCTGAGTGTGTGTCAGTGTATCTGAGTGTGTGTCAGTGTGTATCTGAGTGTGTGTCAGTGTGTATCTGAGTGTGTGTCAGTGTGTATCTGAGTGTGTGTCAGTGTATCTGAGTGTGTGTCAGTGTGTATCTGAGTGTGTGTCAGTGTGTATCTGAGTGTGTGTCAGTGTGTATCTGAGTGTGTGTCAGTGTGTATCTGAGTGTGTGTCAATGTATCTGAGTGTGTGACAGTGTATCAGAGTGTGTGTCAGTGTATCTGAGTGTGTGACAGTGTTTCAGAGTGTGTGACAGTGTATCTGAGTGTGTGTGCTAGTGTGTATCTGAGTGTGTGTCAGTGTGTATCTGAGTGTGTGTCAGTGTATCTGAGTGTGTGTCAGTGTATCTGAGTGTGTGTCAGTGTGTATCTGAGTGTGTGTCAATGTGTATCTGAGTGTGTGTCAGTGTATCTGAGTGTGTGTCAGTGTATCTGAGTGTGTGTCAATGTGTATCTGAATATCAGTGTGTATCTGAGTGTGTGTCAGTGTATCTGAGTGTGTGTGGGTGTATCTGCGTGTGTGTGTCAGTGTATCTGAGTGTGTGTCAGTGTATCTGCGTGTGTGTGTGTCAGTGTATCTGAGTGTGTGTCAGTGTATCTGCGTGTGTGTGTCAGTGTATCTGAGTGTGTGTCAGTGTGTATCTGAGTGTGTGTCAGTGTATCTGCGTGTGTGTGTCAGTGTATCTGAGTGTGTGTCAGTGTATCTGCGTGTGTGTGTGTCAGTGTTTCAGAGTGTGTGTCAGTGTATCTGAGTGTGTGTCAGTGTATCTGAGTGTGTGTCAATGTGTATCTGAATATCAGTGTGTATCTGAGTGTGTGTCAGTGTATCTGAGTGTGTGTGTGTGTATCTGCGTGTGTGTGTCAGTGTATCTGAGTGTGTGTCAGTGTATCTGAGTGTGTGTCAGTGTATCTGAGTGTGTGTCAGTGTATCTGCGTGTGTGTGTGTCAGTGTTTCAGAGTGTGTGTCAGTGTATCTGAGTGTGTGTCAGTGTATCTGAGTGTGTGTCAATGTGTATCTGAATATCAGTGTGTATCTGAGTGTGTGTCAGTGTATCTGAGTGTGTGTGTGTGTATCTGCGTGTGTGTGTCAGTGTATCTGAGTGTGTGTCAGTGTATCTGAGTGTGTGTCAGTGTATCTGCGTGTGTGTGTGTCAGTGTATCTGTGTGTGCGTCCGTGTGTGTGTTTGTGTGTGTAGGGGTGTGTGTGTGGGGGTGGGTGTTTGTGTGTGTATCGGGGTGTGTGTGTCGGTGTATCTGTGTTTGTGTGTCTGAGTGTGTCAGCAGTATTGGTTTATCGGTATCATCTTCTCCGCAGTGAGCTGGTCATCTGATCCGACATCTGTCAGAATTATTGATCTCTGCTCTCAGGATCTACATCAAACTTCTGTTCATGAGCCTTTGTGATGAAGTTTCATCTTCATTTGATTTATCTTCAGCACTTAATTCATCTTAATAACACTTTATTTAATTCATAGAGCACTTTGTCTTAATGATAGAGCACTTACAAGGCAGGCAGCTTTTACCCAGAGTGCATCACGCAGAGACTGAACATTAAGGTAGATCATGAGTTTGATTTATATTTCATTCCTATAACACATCATAACATCCGCTCATCAATACGAGGAGAAGTCAGTAACACTTTCTAAAGCTCCCCCATTATACACTATAAACACGGTATAAGCATTTATATTACTTGTTATTCTGTCCTTATAATTCAGTGTAATCATAGTTACAGGCACTTATTGTCTGATGCTTTATATTAGTAATCACAAGTTGTAATAACAGTTGAGTTATAAACATACATCTAATGAGTTAAATTGTGCCTATAGCTTTAAGAAATTATAAATATGAATAATGCTTCATTACAGTCAATCTGACACACTGTAAAGCTCCATAAAGAGCTTAATGAGGTTAAGTGTTAATCCAATATTTGCAGGTCATTGATTGTGTTTAATACAGATTTAAGTTTATTAAGACATTTACATTCCTGTAATACATAAATTTATACTGCATTGTTAACATTATAATTAGATTTTAAATCACTACAAGTGGTCCTTAGATGCTGGAAGCAAAGTGGGAAAAAGTAAGATTGACAAATGCTTTAAACTTTATTTTTACATTTAATTCAAATTTAACATGACACACCAGATAGACCATTCAATATATTTCACAAGTCCATAGAAAGTGTTTGGGAATGGGCAAAACCTTTTAAAAGCATGTGATTGGACAATAGTTCTGTCAATCACATCCATTACGGGCCAGTCAGATAATGCAGTAGGCGAGCTCCAAGTCTGTGGTGTAAAGAACAAAACATGAACCACTTTGTAGAACAAACTCTCGACAAAACATGTCAGAAATGGAGCATTGCTTCTAAAGAGAAATGCTTTCTGTGTTTGTTTTTCATTTAAATCAGAAATGTGGTCCAGGTCTGAAAAATCTGCAACTGAATCTGTTAGCATCAATGCCAATCCCAGTCACTTCCTGCTGTCCTCTCGCTCGTAGCTCCACCTTTTCTTGCTCTAAAGAGCTGTGCTGCTTTGGGCCGAGCACAGTCTTTGTAGACTGAAGCCTGGCAAGATGGATCAGTCTGATTACAGACACTGGATCAGGCGATTCAGCTACACTGCAAGGTTATTTCAAACTCTCAGGGAAAATCAGTTTCTGAAAAAAACCCTTCTTTTTTCTAAACAGTTAAACACCAACAGTGACCTGTGTAAATGTAAAGCATAATGAAATGCTTACTTTAATGCTGGGTGATTAATTAACATTCGATTGCGATTACGACCTCCCAGAATCTCTAAAACAGAGTTATCATTGTTAAACCATCACAGAGCTGCATGCTCGTACTACATGTTGCTCTCCTATTTCAGTTAAAGATTCACTGACTGATACATTTTTCTGTTTAAACATCAATTAATTGGATCATTTAAAAAACATTACTTACATCCTATTTTTTTAAACCCTTACAGCTTGCCCTTGACCTTTGAGTTGTTATTACTTCGTCATGATTAGTTACTCCTGCCTGTCTCATCTTCCATTACTATGGTTATTCTGCTCAACCTCTGACATCAAAATGCATTTTCACCCAGAGAACTGCTGCTCACTGCATATTTTCTCTTATTCAGACCATTCTGTGTAAACCCTAGAGATGGTGGTTTCATTTTGGGTTTTGTTTCTGTTTGTTAATTGACGAGGCTGAGACGGAGCAGGGGTGGGAGCTATTCACGGTATACTGCCTTATTTAAATTTAGTTAGTTATTTAGTTGTTATCTTGTTTAAATGTAAAAAGAGAATTATGTTTATTATTGCTAATTTTATTATTTGTAATATTTGGGCACATATTTAGGCTTTTATTTTGATGGGTTTGGTTGTTTGTCACCTGGTGATAAGGATATAGAGGGGCAGCCAAGACCAGATAGACGGGCATGGGATGGTGAATTATTATTTTTTATCAGGAAGACGAGAAGCCAAGAGCGCACAAGGACGCCAATTTGTTTGCAACCCTTAATAAACCGAAGGAAACTGTAACTTGTGGCTTGGACATTGACATTTTTTGATCCTGTGTAAGATCCACTCTCCCTGTGCCACAGTGGCTGTTTTGAGTTTTGAGTTTTATAGATGTTTTGGATTTGACAAAGCCAAATGGCCCCTATAGAAGGTAGATGAGTATGAAGTGTTTGTTTTATTAAGGTTTAAAGTGATAAAGCTGGATGTCTCTAGTCTTTAATATTCGCACAAACACGTTCCACAGTCTGTTTTACACTCTGCAGTATCATCTCCCTCCTTACATTCACCTTTATGTTCAACCATCCCACTCAAGCGTCTGACCTGGTTTCTCCTCCTGTGTTTGGAAACAGATGTCTCCTCCACACTGTCTGAACTCTCTGTTCTTTATTTAACAGCTTTTGAAGACAGATTTCCCGTCTCTCTCCAGGCTTGATGTATTGATCTCCACTCTGCAGAGATTTGGAGTTTCCTGCACTGTCACATCAGAAACCTTCACAGGAGTTTTTCTGCTGAGAAACCCCCTCAGTACTCCGAACCGTGTTTCCATCCTCACACTGATACTTAGAGAGCAATAATCAGATAACTTGAGACTTATTAGCACAAAAAACACTGAACAGCTGAGGCAAAAAGCAAGAAGAACAACCACTACCATCAGTCAGCCTCATAGGACAGACTGATCCCACAGCAGGCCGAAATGTGTTTATGAACGCAGCTGTCGATAATGCTGAAAGTAAGAGGGCTTAATAATTGATAATTAATAATTCATCTGTCAATAACTGGAGATCACAGAGCACTGTAAAACATGATAGACTGGCTACAGCCTATATAGCCAAAAGTATTAGCTTGTCTGCCTTCACACACGCATGGACTTGAGTGACCTCCCATTCTCAATCCAGAAGGTTTAATATGATGTTGGCTCCTGTGCAGCTTTAACAGCTTCAGCTCTTCTTTGAAGGCTTTACTCAAGGTTTAGGAGTGTTTATGGGAGTTTTGACCATTCTTCCAGAAGAGCATTTGTGAGGTCAGACACTGATGTTGGACGTCTCAGTCTCCGCTCTTATTCATCCTAAAGGTGATCTATGGGGTTGAGGTCAGGACTCTGTGCAGGCCAGTCAAGTTCTTCCACAGCAAACTCCCTCATCCAGGTCTTTATGGACCTGCTTTGTGCACTGGTGCTCTGTCATGTTGGGACAGGAAGGGGCTGTCCTCAAACTGTACCCACAAAGTGGGAGCATGAAATTGTCCAAAATGTCTTGGTGTGCTGAATCATTAAGAGTTCCTTTGACTGGAACTTACGGGCAGAGCCCACCTCCTGACAAACACCCCCACACCACAATCCCCCCTCCACCAAACTTTACACTTGGCACAATACAGTCAGACAAGTACTGTTCTCCTGGTAACTGCCAAACACAGATTTCCAGACAGAGAAACATGATTGGTCACTCCAGGAAACATGTCTCCACTGCTCTAGAGTACTAGTTTCATAAGTTTGGTGACAGTGTGCTGCATAGTTCTGAAGTTCTCCGCCTGATCTCCTTGGAGAACGTTGACTACAACCTTAAAGTAGGAGTTTGTCAAATAACTCTGAATATTAGAACATTTTTGTTGTTTGGTCTCTTTAAAGTACTCAGTCTTCTTACCTGGTGATGCAGAGCTCTTGTTATGGTTGACCATGTCATTGTTCCTGGTTACTCTTAACTGGATCTAATTACTTTCTGTTGGGTGCTGTGGCTGCTTTAGCCCTCATGTTGTTCTAACTTTTGGCTCATTGTTGTGTTGAACTAATGTGAATTTTTTTTGTTGTTTTGTCATCAGGTTTTTGTGATTGTTGTTTTTGCAGTTGTTATCTCTGACAATGTCCTTTTGTGAGTTTGTACCTGTCTGGACCCTCTGGAAAATTAGATGGTACATCTGAGGGGTTCATCCAAACAAAAACTTTATCAACAATGTTACCCTCTGGTTGTTCTGACTGTTAGTCTTTCCTCTGCTTTTACTTTCATCAGCCAGTTCATCAGTCAATCAGTGAATCTAACTTACTGGCATACACGGCTGCTCAGATTCTCCGTCACTGGTCGGCAATTTCCGTGGAGGCTTGGAATCCACGGAAATTAATTCACCTACAGTCCTGCAGAAGACAATGAGGTCCCTTTCAACTCATTACTACTGGACCATGTAAAGGTTGACCTCTTATGACTCTAAATAAAACAGTTTGGAGTGGTGATGCATAATATTGTTTTTGGTCAATATTTCCAAACTCATTCAAGCTGATACTTAAACCAACATGTGGAAATAACTAAAGATCTTGTTTATTATACATTATACATTATATACTAATGTATTTTTTACAGTGACACTGAAATCATACAGCATCTGCCATTTTAGGAAGCACAAACAGCGGCGTAACAACTAGCTGACAAATCTTTACATTATTTTTATAAATTTTGGTTCCATACACTCTGCAAAAACAACGTAAAGATTTGTCAGCTATTCAACGTTGTTTCTGTAGAGTGTATGCTCTCAAAATTTAATTGATTTGCAAAAACTCTGATATGCTGTATATACAGAGCAGCACCTTCAGTCAGGACATTTTTACATAAGCTCTCTAAAGTGACCCTTAGTACTTTTTTACTGGGTATATAAAATAAAAATTCAGATGAGTGACCAATTATGTCAATATACACAGAACAAAAACAAAAAAATAATGATAAACAAACAGCAAAAACTATATATCACTAATCCATTTTAAATTGACTGTTTAAAGGTCTTTTTGCACCCAAGGAGCCATATTTTTATGCAAATAATTTGCATTTAATCAATATTATTTGAGTCCACAGCCAGTCATTGTAAGCTTACACATGAGTGAAGTGATCAGCTGAACTCACATTTTTTATTTTTCAGAAGCCCACATCTGACCACTGAAAGCTCTCGTGTTGGCACAGTCTGTCAAAACATTCAAGATGGCAGCCTGTCTGCATGTGTGTTTGTTTCAGAGCTGACCTGTTTTATTTGACCAAAGGCGTCAAAATGTCACCGATGATGAGTTTATAGATGTTTGGATGAAGGTGGTGTTGGAGCTGCAGCAGGACGATGGTGTGTGTTTACTCAAGCTTCTGTTGTGAACAGTTGGTCCTGAAGCTGCTGTGGTTCAGTTTCAGCTCCTGAATTAATCGTGAAACTCAGATTTCTCTTCTCCTTCTCTGTGATGCCTGTAGATAACCTAACATGCACAGGGAGAACATGTAGAAAGGCCCCAACCGGCACAGGGACTGAACCAGCAACCTTCTTGCTGTGAAGCATGTGCACGCCTGCTGCACCACCCTGCCACCCGATCCTGATATCATACCAACCATGTTGTTTATGATACATTTCAATTTAATTTCACACATCAAAATAAAGTGTACACATTTAAGCATAAGTTTTATTTTTTCTCTCACTGACTCTCTCCAGGAGCTGATCACTGCCTGGTACATCGGCTTCCTGTGTCTCATTCTTGCCAGTTTCCTCGTCTATCTGGCAGAAAAAGAGGACAACGAACAGTTTGAGACATATGCAGATGCCCTCTGGTGGGGACTGGTGAGAAACACATCATTATAAATTCTGATACACATGCTGAAAAGTGTGTGGTTTTTCTTTAATGTTTTTAAACTCAAGTTGGATCCACATTAACCTCACTGGTACAGTCTGATTGCTTCTTGTCTTTTCTCCCTCAGATCACCTTGACAACCATTGGTTATGGAGACAAGTTCCCGATCACCTGGAACGGACGTCTGCTGGCAGCGACCTTCACACTGATTGGAGTTTCATTCTTTGCTCTGCCTGCCGTGAGTCAAACCAGTGTTTACCTGAATGACGGAGGTCAGATCAAGCTACCTGCTCCAGAACTCACCTTCATGTCTGTTTTCTTTCCGTCTGTCTGTCTTTCTGTGCTTCAGGGAATCCTGGGCTCTGGTTTTGCTCTGAAGGTTCAGGAGCAGCACAGACAGAAACACTTTGAGAAAAGAAGAAACCCAGCAGCTGGACTCATCCAGGTCAGTAAATACTCTGATTATCTCTTTAAAGGGATATGCCAGCTTCTTTTTTATGTTTCAGTGTCTTGCCTCATTCTTGAGTCCATGACAGGCAGATAGACTCCATTCTTTCGACTGTGCGTGCAGTAACAAGGAAGAGACGGGCAGAGCTCACCCACTGCTAATTAGCTTTGTGCAAACACTGGGAGTCAATGGGTAGTGTTAGCCTTCCTCTATCTACAGTCATCAGATAAACTCTTCGGCAACTCTAAATGGTCCTGTGTGCTTGTCGTGACTCCTTTTGTACCCCTTTATGTTACATTTTCTTCTATCATATGATCTTCCTCTACTCATAAACAGAGGCTTTGTTTTGTTGACCTACCGTAAAATACCAAATAAACACAGAGTTCCAATTAATCGCAGAGTCCCAAATAAAAGCAGGGTGTAGCAGCACATTGTGACAAATAAACGCCTGGTCCAAAAAGGCAGAGTCCAATTTATTAGGCACAGCTTACGGTCAAAGTTACAGTAGGCTACACATCTGCAAACACTGACCTACCAACTGACAGCTGACTCTTGAAAAGTGATTTATTCAAAAAGAAACATGATCAGACTGTACCTTATCAGTCCCCATGGTTTATTTTTCTCTCGGAGTGGCTCGCTTCGCCTCCCTCTGTATGTCAACAAATGCACGTTGGTGTGAGGCGCTCTGTTTTACAACAGTGCAGTTACACTCAACGACAACTACGTCTAGGACACTAGAGAGCAGAAAGCCAGAATCTTACATACTAGGGCTTTAAAAATTCAAAGAATAAGATGTTGTCACTGCCGCTGCATGTCGTTTGACCTTAACTAATGTCAGGAGGCCAGTCACATCAGTTAACTGTACATTGCTGATGATCGTCATGGCCCCGGTACAGCGGGAAAAAAAGTAAGACCTTAACTTATCTAGTTCCTTACCAGTAGTAAGAGTGTTTAGAGAGTGCTAAGTTGAAAGAGGAAGACAAAAGTATAACTATGGTACTGTAATCTTGCCTTGAAAATGTAAAGGTGACATTCATACTGGTGTAAATAAATAATTTGATTACATTTACCATATTTTTTCATTTTTTGCTAAGCAAGATTTTTGTGAGAAAGAAATTAAACGCCTCCTCCAAATAGCTGCCTGGTCCCAAATAAACGCCTGGTCTGCTCAGTGATTGAAACAAATAAACGCCCTGGCTATTATTTGGTATTTTACGGTACTTCCCCAGTGGTTTGCACTAGAGATGTAATGTTAGAGAATGAATCGAGTCTTTGAACAGCTTTTAAGAGAACGATGAGAACTGATTCGCAGCCGTTCCTTTGCGAGCCATTCTTAAATGAAAATTGCCTGGGTGATTTCAGATTCAGAAAATTTCGGAAGGGTGTTTTCTCTGTTGTTAATTTCTTACAACCAATGATGCAACCACCAATCAATTGGGACTGAAGCCTTTTTATCATGAGTAACTTCATGTTTGATATGTTCTGTGAATAAATCCACATGTCAGCCATTTTAGCTGCCATCCGTCAGGAGAGCACGGATACTGAAGTCAAACCAAGTGATGCAAACTGAGACCGCCACTGACAAAATCAGCCAAAACATTGCGACTGCCCCATGTGGCAGTGTATGACGGGTACTGATCTCACTATAAAAGCCAAGAATATTAAACAAGTATTAAATTAATTACATTGCTGTTGTCTGTTGGCTAGAATCTAGTGATATGGTTTGTATTGGGGTACAATATACTATATATTGTCGATACCATTAACAGGGGCGATACCTCCTGATTTTCCACTGAAGTTTTTCAGGGAATATTTTTTTTTCTTGTGTTTGTTATTTATACATGATGGTTCTTTTCTTTTTGCTGGTAAGTGGTGCCTGGGTCTGTTGAAGGTGCCGTGCTGATTTGGCTCTTATAGCCATGTGGTAGGGTAGGTAAGATAAGTAGCATTAATACCAACATGGGGGTGAGGGAGAGTTGGCATGGTGGAGGGGTGGCTCTGGGATGCCAGCAGGTCTTAAACTAACATCAAATCAGTTTATGAACGAACAAAGAGATGGAGCTCAGGCAGGACCTAAAGAAGCAGGAGTTTCACATTCTTTAGTATTTATTCTTTTGCATGATTTTGACCAAGAGTAACAGATAGTTTAGCATAATTAATTATTATAATAATTGTGGCCAGACTGACTGACAGTCGAGTGTGTTGTAGCCTCTTGTCAGGAGGCTGATGGTGGATCTTTCCTCCATTTTGTGGTCTTTTTTTATCTGTAGATAAACTGAATTAGCGCTTGGAACAGCCTTAATTTGGCATCTAAACTCCTTTCCAGCAGCACACTGATGCTGCCTCAGAGACTACGTCCATGTTTTATGAGCTCTTTGGATTTAATATTTGGTTAAATATGGATTTCTTGGTATCAGCCTCTAAAGGACTCACAGGACACGCAGCTCTTCAGCATTTTGACTCTGGCTTCATTTTTCAGCAGTAGAGGTTGTTGCTTTGTTTCTACTTCCTTTGCAGACGAGCTGTAGTTTGTCAGATAAAGCGAGCAGCAGTGGAGACCCTGAGCCGGCGTTACAGCAGCATTATGGTTTATCTCTAACGGGGTCCTGCTCTCTATTAGCTTTAATAACAGCCGACATGCGGGGTCAGCACCTCCCCTGTTCGTCAGAGCAGAGACATTCTCCTCCTCCTCTCCAGTGTGAGGATCTTTGTGTGGTAGTTTAAGGGTTTGTAGATGTTTTACAGACAATTTCTTTCTTATTTGAGGCTAAATGTCTTCATTTTATGTCTCTGCAGGCGGCCTGGAGGGTTTACGCCACCAATCTGACCCGAACTGACCTGACGTCCACCTGGGATTATTATGAGAGGACCGTCTCTGTCCCCATGTACAGGTGAGACATCTCCTGTCCAGCATCATGAGTCTTTAACTGATCATCACCCTGATTTATAAATCAGAATTTCTCTTATGAATGAGTCTGTGTGTCAGCAGGTTGATTCCTCCGCTCAATCAGCTGGACCTGCTGAGAAACCTCAAGAACAAGTCAGGACTGTCGTTCAGGTCTGACTTTCTCCTGAGTCCACCATCTCTGTGTTTTAGTCTGCTCTCAGCTTTCTTTGGTCAGTTAACTTAAAAAATAAATGAATAGTTTTGTGACTGTTTTTGAGATTTGAGAAAAGTTTCAAAAAATTCTAAATTTAAATTTAAAATTTCTTAAACATTCAAAGTTTACAAAATAATATCTTACAAACTGTTTTAAAGGAAGTGAAAAAAAGATTAATAAATGTTGATTAAGTACCACAAAATCTTTTGAATATATTTAAAAGAATTTCACAAACGTTTTAAAATTTGCCAGAAAATGTAAAAATAATTAAAGAATAAGTTCCAAAATTATCAATTAAATTCGGCCAAATGTATTAATAAGTTTTCCTAAAAATGTGAAGATTCTGAAAATTTAGATAAGACAAAACATTTTTCTCTGTGTTTGAGATTTAGATGTCTTTTTCATTTTTCCTTTTTTTCAAATTAATGTTTGCTATCTTGATATTTGGCATAGCATCATTTTTTTGTTTTATAAGTCAGGACAACAGTTTCTTGCTGTTGAAATATTTGGAAAAGAATCATTTTACTATACGTATTAAGAAAGAAATTCATAGTTTTATTTATTTTTTCCTTTCTTTCTTTTTTTTTTTTAGGAAGGACGTCCAGCCTGAACCATCTCCAAGGTTAGATCTCATTTGTCTCCCTTGTTAAAAAACTAAACCATATCAAAGTTTTAGTTATGATATTGTGACAAACATTTGATTTATCTGTTGGCTAACAAAAAAAAAGGCAAAAATAAGATGTCTCTGAGGTCATTATCACTGGTACAGATATTATTTATAAAAGGCACAAAGCCCTTTTGATATTGACCTTTTATCAATATTAAAACGGCAAATAAATCTGATAATAGCTGTGACAATGTTTACAGAGATATATGTTTGTAAAATGAGATCCAGAACCTTCTCTGTTAGAGTGCTGCTTGATCCTGAAGCTTTTTTCTCTTAAATTGTGGGTGTCTTACATTTTGTCTTTCCTTGTTCTCAGCAGTCAGAAGGTCAGTTTGAAGGAGAGGGTCTTCTCTTCTCCCAGGAGTTCAGGAACCAAAGGAAAAGGCTCTCCTCAGCACGGTGGGTGTTCAGCTGTGATGTTCGGGTGATGAACAGTTAGAGAGAACCAGCAGCCAGGTGGTGGATTGGCTGGCAATAAAATTTTATTTTGATGAAATGATGCCAAACAGTCTGAAGGTCCTTTAGTGTGAAAACCAGACCACTGCACCATCCACACATCCAGTCTTCATATTTCAACACTTTTATTGAAGAAATACCTGCAGGTCATCAAACATGTACTTCTTTTTTTAGCACACACATTCAAATCATGGCGTCTCTTTTCTGAGTTTATCTTAAGAGGGTGGTTTCAGAAAGTTTTTAAACTGATACCAAAAATATTAATCAGTT